>JAYKKI010000007.1:12030833-12749166 GCA_039881145.1 Druceiella hillmani | reverse complement strand
AAGAGTTTCTTCGTTCTTAGTAACAAATTTGATGAAAGGCGATATTTGTTTGTCAAGCATGTTCAACAAAACTCTTCACAATTCTGGGTTCTTCTAAGCATGTACTTAGGTAGCTACAGAAGCTCTCTAATTTAGCTAGCAAACCTTTATTGGTGTCTGAATTTATAAATTCATAGACCTATTTATTGTTGTATATTTGATTCCCAATTAAAGTTAAATTCCCGCATAAACATAATTTTCTACATTTTATAGATAAATAATTTTGCCGGAAGAAGACTGAAGAAATACTTTCGTTGGATTTTAATTCAATGGGCGGTATACGGAAATATTCTGAAGTATTTTGCTGCATAAATTGAGTTATGCATTTAGTAGTTATTTCTCGTATTTCAATTTAATTTTATGATAATAAAAAAAATATTGATTGTTATGTAAACAATCAATATATTGGATTATATTTCTTATTATAAAATTCATAACGAGTCTAGCGATTATTGCTTAAGTTTTTATACAAGTTTAGTTCAGTATATAATGTTTAAAAAATTGAAATATCAACCAAGCAAAGATCAGACCAAGAATGACCTATTAAAATATGTATAAAAAATCCGAAATTATTAATAAATGTACATATATTTAAAAATATACAGGGGAGTGAAACCGAGATGTACAACTTTTAAGCAAAAATGCATTCAGCAAACTTGGATATTCGTTACAACGTCAAATGTATGAAAATTACTTCGATATTATATATGTGAACGTATGTTTTGATACTACCATCATAGACTATAAAACATTTGATATTACGAGTAAATATGAAGTTTATCCGAGACATATGAGGATATGGATTTACAGATAGAGCAATAGCTAAATGCTAACTAATCAATAATTTGTAATAATAATATGATTAATTATTTTGCAAATATAATATTTAAATAAAGTAATTACAAATAAGTTTATATCAAGGCCATCATCAATATACTCAGAAAAATAGCACTGTTAAAATATAATAGTAATTTTATACTTTGTAAAAAACGTTACTAAATACAAAAAGAAAATGAACAAATGGAGGAATTTTACTTCATTAACTTCATTAAGGAAATATAAAGAGTTAATTTTATTATGTGAATCTCCATAAACGCATTGAAAGCCATAGAAGTAACACAGACGCCGAGATAACGTGAAATAATTAGGATCGGCAATTACGCTTAATAGATAATGAGGCAGCCAAAATACGATGGTGTTTCCATCATGTTGACGAAGCGGTGAAATAGGGAACAATTTAGGAAATTTCATTTTTCTATTATTTTGCCAAGACAACAAAGTAGATGACGCAATTGTAGAATTACAAACATGAGGTGACCAAGATACAAAAAAAAATACAACTGTATTCACCAAAAACACCAACCACCTGAACCTGTGATTTCAAATATTATCGGTTAATCATAAACACGTTTTTAATATAAAAAAATGTCCATCTTCTTTTCCTGAAATTAAAACTTTCACAATAAATAAACCTGTCACGTGAGTGCGTATTTGCTTATGTGAGTGCATGCGTATCTGTATACCTGCCGGCCCGTTCGCTAGTCCGCCAGTCAGCCCGCCTGCCAATTACTGGCGATTAGCCTTTTCTATTTTATAAAAAAAGATCGACCATTTTCAAAATATTATGGGAATATAACAATATATAAGTAATATTAAATAAATTTTTACACGTGGCAATGACATATACAACAATTAAAAATATAACTGGTATGATGTAAATTGGCCATCGCGCGGCTAAAAATCTCTAAAAGATACTGTTGTATGGGTATAGTTTATTTATATATTTATTTATATGCTGAAATATGACAGAGCGAACAGAATTTACTATTTATTTATTCATTTATCTATTTGTCATGAATGTTTAAATTACAAGTACGGATTTATTGCTACAGGAACAAACTTTCCAATAAAAAAAGGTCCAAGAAGGATGTGTTGTGTTGTAAAAGACTATAAGATATTGCAAAGACAATTGAAAGAAAAAAATGTTAAGGCACATATAACACGTAATTAATGAAAATATATTGACGAGAATAAAAGGGGGACTAAATGTAGGAGGAAAAAGCGGGAGGTTGGGAGGGAGCACGGCAAGTTATTGAGAAAGAAATATTTATTTAGACGACTTTTGAATGTGTGAATTTCCAGCGCGTTGCGAACGGCAGGGTCCAAGTTATTCTATAGTATGGCAGCCTAAACAGTGAAAGAATATAGAAGAAGATATGATGTTTGGGGATAAGTAAATTATGGAGATTTTTTACAGCGAAATACAAGACCAAGCTTTATTAAAATTGAGAATATGAAATTAAAATAATTTGAGCTACGAGAGCACTTCAATCCATTAAGATGAAGGCAGAAATTATATAAATTACACCGGCAGGGAATTGTTTAGCAGTTAAGGTGCACTCTAAAATCAGGATTAAAGTTAAATTACATGAGGCCGAAAATATAGTAATGTAATTAATGGACAAATTTTTATAGTCTTTCTAATTTATTTATACAAACTTTGATACCATACAACTCCATAGTCAAGCAAAAGCACAGAGAGATTTTTATACAAATAATTTTACTTTTTGTTGGCTTAAAATGTTGAAGACATTTTAGAGAAAGTACTTCGCTGAAAGTTTCACGACTTGAGTCATTTATTTTTACTCGGCAATAGGACTTAAATGTATTAAATTTTGGCTAGTTAATGATTATTTTTTTTGCACTTTAAAATCTTGTTTAAGACCATGTGAATGTTATTCTTTTATTTATTTACGTACTTTAATGTATACAGTTGATTCACATGGGCTGACTTGTTGCTACCTGAGCAATATCTTACAGTCAACCAGAACACCAGTCCAGCCCCGGTCTGCGAGCCACCGGGAATCGAACCCGGATCCCAGGTACACCGTACGGTCGAAGATGGTATACATAGTAATTAGTCCAACATATCATGGCGACGACCATTCTTAATGGTTGCAGAATGTTGTTGACTCAGACGAATTAATAAAACGTGAAAATATATCTTCAAATGCTATATAAAAGTCAAGAATGAGAATAATAAAAGTCAAATATTTTTAATGGCCACGGTTAGTAATAAAATATACGTGCTCAATTAAAAACCAGATTATTAGGATTAAAAACGTTGATTACTTAAAAAATGAAGAAATGAATTTGATGGCAAGTTCAAAAACTTTAAATAAAATTTAAATGAAATCTATCGCACAATAGTTTTTTTATTGAGGTAGTGCAACGATTCTGGATAGCATAATGACACATGTCGTTTTTAAACGAGAAGAAAACGTAGCAATTGTAACTAATGTATTAAATATTTGTATGAATGTTTGGACCGATATATACTTGACAAGGGGTTTGGGAACATAATGGCTTATGGCTGCTATGGAACTTAATATCTTCTGATGACAGCTTTGGACATGAGTGAAGGGACTTTTCCCTGACTTTAAATTTATTAGTTCCACAAACTGAAAATTTGTCACTGTTGGTCACACAACGGACTATATTTTTCATGTACACCAACTTAGTAGCTAAATTAATGATAGTTGGCCGTGACGTGTATGTAGGTGTGTGGATATATATATATATATATATATATATATATATATATATATATATATATTTATATATATATATATGTATATATATATATGTATGTGTGTGTATATACATAAATATATATATATATATATATATATATATATATATATATATATATATATTACGCTAAATTATGCCTTCGCAACTATGACTAATTTGTTATATTTAGAAACTTTTCACTGAAATGTTTTGCAAAATGGAAACACAATCTTTATCGTGTCTCATTCATCACAAAACCAATATTTATGATAGACTTAATTATACTTATGTGCTTTGTTTTTAAAAATATAATTAATGTAAATATACAAGATTTGACTCTACTTAAGATATTCCGGATTATTCAATATTACTCTTATTACAAAGTTAAACTGCCGTGCGTATTACCGATAATAATACTAAAAACATAAAGAGACGAGCAGACTATATTGAGGAATTGCTGGATTTAATAACTGAAAACAGGTTTATTTAGTTATTGTTTGTTTTGTCGTTAGCGGCCAATATAACACAAAAACTAATCTTTGAAACTAAGCCTCAAAAACACATTACCGATTATAAAACCTACAGGGAACACCAATAATAGCCATTAGTGGCCACGTAAGGCCATTAGCTTTAAAAATAGAACAAAATAAATTATTAGAAAATGTTTGACTTGTTTTAATGCAAAGTCGACTTACTGCCCACACTTTATGGTTGTTCTTCCGAACACTAGTCACACAAAATAGACCATTTTTAAATGCTGAATTCGACTATTGTGGGCTATTTCATATTTAGGAAAAGAAAACATAGATTATGGTAAAATAAGAGTTTATGCCTGCCTTTTTATATGTTTTGCAACGGAGGCGATTCACATTGAATTAGTATCCGACTAAAGCAATGACGCATTCATTGCTAGTTTGTGCAAATTTTTTTGCTAGATGTGGACAGGCTTTAAATTTATATTCTGATAACGCAACCAATTTCGTTGGTACAAAAATGAAATACATAGCTAAAAAAATTTAATACAATCAGACATTCATAATGACAACATAATACAATTTTTAAATAAAATAGGGTCAAATTGGCACTTCATACCACCAAGATCACCGCATTTCAGTGGACTGTGGGAGACCGCCGTAAAAGCTTTCAAGGCTCATTTCGTACGAACAATAGGTGATAAACTGTTCACTTACGAAGAGTTAGAGATATATGTAATAGGAATCGAGGCAATCCTTAATTTGATACCCATAACTCCCTTATTCAAAAACACCTATGACTCCCGCACATTTCCTCATAGGAGATACGTTCATAAGTATTCCCGATCCAAATTTGACAACTCATATAATTAATTGACTGTCAAGCTGGCAACATATTCAGTACTTCTGGGAATATTTTGGAAAATATGATACTAGGAGTACTTAAATAAACTGTCGGTCTGGAACAAATGGCAGGGTAAAACACATAATCAAGTAAGAACCGGTATACTAGTTTTGCTAAAAAAAGACAACGTACCACCTTTATATTGGCTATTTGGACCCATTATATACATCCATCCACGAAACGATGGCAAAGTTCGTGTTCCATAAACCATGATATAATTATAAGTAAAAACAAAGCGAAACGATCCGTTAGGGGTAGAGACGGAGTTAAAATGGAATATAGAAGGGCGTTCGATCTGCTGATCATGATAAAATAATGTAATTTTAACATCAGATGATTTTTGAATGCTGATAACGAGGGTGCACTTTATATATTGGTGGTCAGTTGATTCCACAATATAGCAGCATTTACTGTGAAAGATTCTCCATAGAATTCAGTTCTATGCCAAGGGACTTGGAGATTTTTAGAACGTAATTCAATTCATGGGGTGACAGGAATTAGGATCTAGTTTGAAGGTATTAAGGTGTAATGGGATTATTGAGGATATTATATACAAAACATACAAGATAGAGGTTGTGTCTGTTACGAATAGTTTTAGAAAGATAGATTTTGTTTTAGAAAATTGATAATAATATTCATAAATATTTGTCATCTTTTTCGTATACACGATACTTGCGCATATTGTTCAGCGCATCTCAGGGGAATAATCTGCGAACAGCTGCTAAGACATCGCCACTGCTGGTAAAAACCTACGAGCGGTATTCCACACAAATATTGGGTGTGTTAAAAAAGGTAGACGCTCTATATCCCGAATCGCTCCTTTACCGATGGCGCATAATTGATAAATGTATTTAATCATTTAGAGAATATGTATAATTTAAGTAATACAATTCAACTTAATATTTTGTAATTCAATTACTGAACGTGACTCGTTCGAGACGGGCGGTATGTTAAGAATTGTATTCTCTAAAATATTTGGTTATTTAAGGTACATGTTGCACCTTCCGCATATTGTAAAACTCTCTTGATAAACTGTATTTGTAAAGAAGTGGGAAAGCCTAATGTGTCAAATATTTGTATAAAGCGAAAGGTCACAATAAATATGCATTGTCTTACATTATTTATTTTTTTCGCTAGTTTTTTCTGTTCACTAGGTACAATAAAAGGGATTACAAAGGAGTTAAGAATCTCGAAAGCGGGCCAAGTAGCCACCCCACCACGATAGTTTAAGAAATTTTAGCCAATAAGTTTTAAATTTTATTTTAAACACTGATATTTTTTGTAAAATTAACAACATTTGTAAACGACACTTTGGTCTTGGCAGTCAAAGAGCCATTTTAATAAACCCATTTAATAAACATCACATATTCAAAGTTTGTGTCAAGTAATTCATTTTTTCTGAACGTCTTAATAACATAAGTCGCTAGTGTGATAGCAGTCTAATAATAATTAGATAATATTTAACACCAATCGATTTAAATGAAAGTGATGTGGATTTGAGCGACTTTAACCCAAGTTACAGTGTCAACGGGTCACGGTCTTTTCTTAGAAATCATTGCCAATTATCATTCTCCTACATCAGATTTTTCGTCTTCCAATTATACTTCCTGTACATTAGCATCTAATAGGATTAGTAATTCTGGTCCTGGAATTACCAGAAGATTGCTTAAATGTTTTAGAGACCAATCGAAATGGAAACAAAATGTCGCCAAAATTTTAAGAAGTGCTGTAAAATCTTAAATTTCTTATACAAGTAAAAAGTTCCTGCCCGTTGCATAAAAGGTCATCTAAATGTAGATTCAAATGTCCCGAGGATGTAGATGAGACCGACAGAAATAATTTTTTTGAAAGCTATTAGGCGATATTAAGTGACAGAACTCTTACATAAGATCTAGTACGATCAAAAAAATTAGGCGATACTGAGTGACAGAAGTCTTATATAAGATCTAGTATGATGGAGATTAAACCCAAATACAACTTGACTAAAATTACCGAATAATTAATTCTATTTCGCAGCAAATAATAATACAATTCGTATTTGTAAAATCTACTTTATAAATAATTTGGGAATATGTGAACGACAGTTCAGAATCATGAAAAAGAAAACAGACCTGTGGGGTTTCCTTAATAAATAAAATTAAATCTATTGCTTATTCAGTGCATGAAAATACATACATTTACGCTATCTTATATCTTCAACTTTCAAGGAGTTCATCAATGGTGAGAAGACGCTAGTGAATCTTTCGAAATATTTTGAAAAATACTAGAAAGGGAAAGGAACACCTGTATGTGATTATTAGTTGTATTACAAAATTTTTACTAAGGAGCATAATAGCTTTTTTCTATCCAAAAAATATAGGTGCGATCTATACTTGGAGCTCGCAAACCCAAAAAGTAAAATAGAACTAAAAGAAAAGTGTAAGTGGATCATTTTAAAGAAACAGATCTGTGTCAAAATGAAAGACTTATGGATCATCAGAATATCAAGCATACATATTTGTATGGTCTGCGACGTGCAGGCTATTATGCACTATCCTAGAGAAATATATTCTTTTTTATAAATCCACATTTAATTATCTTAATTTTACGACTGAGAATTATCAAAGAAATCGAAGACAACGAAATATTGTAAAACAACGAGATAGAGAAAGGTAAATGTGATTTAGAAGCATATCCTAATACATATACTTATTTCTGGGGTAAAATTCAGGGTAAAAGATGAACTAACGAGATTTTTTCGTGTATTTTCGATTATTTACAACGTTTAAATTAGCAAAACTCAAACAAAGTCACATTACATTTTAATAATACATTACATTTTAATTTGATAAATATTCTTGACCGGATGAGAACAAGTATATTACTTCGTTTTATTCCTGTATCTCGTTTTGAAAATATACACTCAATTACTTATAAGTACTTAATAAAAGGCCACACGTAAAACGAGAGGCAATATCCTCAGTTTCATCGAGAAACAAATTAAAAAAAATCTGGGTCAATATATAAAACTTATCAATATGTTAATCTAATTATAAACTCACGTATGTGTGTATATATATATATATATATATATATATATATATATATATATCTACATTCAGAAATTTTGTAAGAAGGAACGTTTCGCATTTTACTACAAGATCTCACACAATCAAAGTAAGTTTCATCATATGAGAAACAAAAGAATGATATAATAACAACAACAACCAAAGCATTTACACAAAGAAAAAAGACGTATGTGATCTTGTTAATAAAAACATAATTATTTATTATACAAATTTTATTACTATTACACTATAAGTTAACAATAAACTATAGTGTTGTTACGTTTTCCACGTGTTTTTAAAAGAAATATTACATACCTGTATATTTTTGTAATATTTAAAGAAGAGTTTACCGTTTTTGTCAAAATTTAATAATTTAGTAGCTATTTATTTTACAAAAGAAATCTGTTTGTCAAAATTTCTAAAATGCTGCTTAAAAATGTTAAGTTTCATACATATATTTTTTACTTTATAATAGCTGTGAATAAGTAATTATATGACTGTATTGTTATAACTAAAATACGCAAAAAATATTGAAAACCGTTCAAAGTCGATAATTTTCTTTAAGAAAGTATAATTTCACCTTCTTCTGTAAGACATAACTTAAAGTCTGAAAAAATTATTTTTCCGCCCACTGTAAGTTTGAGTATCGTACTACATGATTGTAATTACATCTACCATATTTGTTATTTCTTGTCTGCATGTCATATTTCTTTTATTAATTTTTAATGAATATCTTCTTCAATAAAACATTTATATTATCATACAAAATTATTTTTGTGACCATTAAAGCGTCCAAAAAATAGCCAAAACAAAAACGAACTAAATAATAAAAAATATTTAAAAAAATGCTTTCAGGAAAACCCTAATTTGCACTGTTTAAAAATAAATTGAAATAATTTAATAATACTATCTATTTTAGCATATTTTCTTTTAAATAAGAGAAGTTTAAATCAAGTATCGTAAAAAATTAAAATGCTATGATTTTTCTGAAAGTACAACCTAATGCTCGTATTATTAATTTATTACAAAATTTAGTAACTTTTGTATTTTCAAGCAAGCATGTTGCTTCGCTTATTATTCTTATATGATCCAGTCGAGCATCAGTTCCATATATTTAATAAAATTTTTGTTCCCTTTCACAACCCTCATTCGGAATGACTTCCTACATTTAATTTCCAAAAAAAATGTGTAATGTTATTGAAATAGATGACGGATAAAGTTCGTATTATCTGGCAAAGGTACTCTCATGTTCTCCTACTGTATTAAACAAATCACCTCATGGTTTGGAAATAGTCTGTTTGGCTTGTACATGAACTAATACAAAACTTTTTTCGGGATCATTATATACTTGGTGCTAGTTTATCCCATCTGACCGCTTAAATAACTAACGCCGTTATATTTGTCTCTCTAGAATTTCATATATTTTTATTCAGTCAATAATTTTACATATCTTAGTCTTAACCCATGTTCACTAAATTTGTATCATTTGTATTTTTAATTTCGTTTTATAATTTCATATTTTTGTGACGTTTATTTAGTCATAATTATGACATTTATTTAATCGTAATTATGACGTTTACTTCGTCATAATTATTTAAATATAAAAAAAGTTATAAAAATAATCTAGTTATTTTTTCTCAAACAGATTTAGTCAGTGTCATAAATTACAAAATTGTTTTTTTGTCAAATATGTAGTAATCTTAATAGGATTTGAAAAATAACAATAACATGAATTCCTGGTAGTTCAATATAAGGAAAGACTATAGCTAGATAAATATAAGTAATCGGTCTTTGCTTGTGAATTAGTCTTTGATATTAGTATTAGTAATTTTTTTATTTGATTTTGAAATCATTTTTGCACGACGGGCCTGATTTTAATTAAGAAATAAATTCATTACTAACCCTCAAAAAGTAACAATATTTTTTTTTAAACGCAAGCTTCAAATAGCACTACAAACAGATTACTATAATTCCAAACTTGAAAATTGGAAAAACTATAGAGATATACAAATCCCACCAAAGTCCATTTTGAGCAAAAAAATATGACTATATCGTGAATGTTCCATTTATTGGAAAATGTTTTTATTGTTAATTTTACTATATTTCGGATTTTATTTTATTCTGAAATAATATTAACAATAGACTTTAAAAGGCCTTAAATAATACAGCGTTACATAATACATATTGTAACGATGTAATCAAGTTTTCAAATCGTAAACGAAAGCTCTTCTGCTAACTATTATGCATTAGAATTTAATTGCTTGTATTAATAAAGTATATCGCCAGCTTATCATAAACCAAATTTTAATTTCTTTTCAATTATTCAGATCCTGAAACATTCTTCTTTGTCATATACTCCTCATCATATATAATCTTTATTTGCACTTAACCATTGTATTCCCTTCTTGTTTTACTACGATACCCAATGCCTCATTTACTTTTATCTTATTTGTATTACAAATTTCACTTACATTGACTAAGTATAGATATTAGATATTTTAACCTATTTCTAAGTTTCGTGTCAAAAAATACTTCCACAGCTACGAATTTAACTTATTTTATTTTCTACTTTGCGTGCACAATAGAAATATTTTAGTGCATATAATGATTTTATCAAATCTATATTTTCTGAGGTGCTTCCTTCGTTATATCTATCAATTCCTTCTTCTCATGTAGCACTACTCGTCCCTGCCGGTATACAATTGGTCATTATCAGCTTTCCTTTTGCTTTTTGGATAGCAACAATGGCTATACCAGGTTCTGTTTCATAAATATCAATGCCTTCAAAAATTAAAAATGTCTTTATATTAATTTGGGGACTGTTAACATTCTTACACTTTAAACACATTTTTCATGAAACTATTTACATTCTTCATGGAACACGCTTCATGGAATTATTTACAACGCAAATAGAACAGCAAAAGTATTATATTAAATAAGCCAAAAAATTAAGATATTTGGTTTTTACTTACTTCTCACCTTATGAATACGATAATATTGGAGTAATCTTCGATCTCTATGAGGTTCACAGGATTAATAGAAAGTTTGTGAGCAGTCGTCTACAACAATTGAAATATATTATTCTATATCTAATAACTAAGACGATATATATAAATATATATATATATATATATATATATATATATATATATATATATATATATATATATACATATATATTACGTTAGCTAATAACTTTCTAACCCCGAGTTTCTGTCAACAATTTTTATTAAATAATTTATATGTTACACAAAATTTACTTTAAGTATGCACCAGTATTATCTATTACTTGTCACCATCTAGCTGCCAGTCGTCGCTGTCTTGTGTTGGGTTGATCGCAAGGCATACGGCCTTTGATGATGCGACGCACCGCGGCGACCCGGGTTCGATTCCCGGCCGTTCATCGAACGGGGCTGGACTGGTGTTGTGGTTGGCTGTAAGAGATTGCTCTTGTAGCAATAAGTCCGCCATATGTATCAATTAGATACATTAAAGTAGATAAATAAATAAATAAATAATATGCCTTTCTTGTAAAATTACCGTCACTCTGATTTAAATAACTGTGCGAGGTCGTTTTGATGATTTTCTTTAACGTCTAATTTTTCACGTGAAATTAGAGCACTGAATAAATGGTAATGCGCAGAAGCAATGTCCGGCGAATATAGTGGTAAAATGAATAGAAAACAGCCGAGTTCCTCTAATTTATCACGAGTACGTTTTGCAACATGTCGTCTAGCATTATCATGTAGAAAATAAACTCAATCCAATTGACTACTCAATTTGTTAGCTAATCAATCCAATTGTTCACAGTAAATATCTGCATTAACTGTAGTCTCTCTGGAAGCAACTCTCAACGAATAATCCCCTTGATTTTCCACTAGCAGCTGACCATCACCTTTTTGGCACTTATTTCACGTGAACACTGAAACTCCTGTTTTTCCGACACTCACGACATCAAGTGACGTTTGCTTGTATGTTTAACCTATGTAACGTATTTATCATTTAGTACCAGTTACTAACTAATTCAACAAGTCAAAGTTACGTTTCAATATCAATAATTGTTGACCAGTATCAACTTTTTACTGAAGGTGATATGATGACAACTCGTGGGGTATCCACCCACCATACTTTGAAACTTTTCCCGTTCCTGCAAATATGTTTCTACGGTGTCATGGCTGCAGTTATAGGTCATCTGCCAATTGACGAGTCGTCAGTCGAAGATCCTCCTCAATCATGTTGTAATCGTTGAGTATCCAATCCAACAGAATGTCCGGCACGGGGTACGTCCTCAAGATCGTAGTCCTCATTCCTGAGCTTTCTGAACCAAATCTTTGCTGTCTTTTAAGATACCGTGGACTAGTCCATCGCATGACATATTATTTGTGGCAGTCTTTGCATCGTGACCCAGATGAAACTTGTAAAATAATAGAATCCATATTTGATATCGATTTAAATTTATTATCCTTTATGTAATTCACTTAGAACTTCGGCACTGAATGTTATCAACTGGCACTCAGTTACTCACTTTAGCCTGTTTATACCCTACAGCAAAACTTTCTAGTTTCGAGAATCTTTCTGGAAAAGTTCCGAAGTCGTGGCTAAAAACTTATTTGTAAATATATATATATATATATATATATATATATATATATGTATATGTGTGTGTAATTAGGATAAAGTTTGACAAAACGCGTGTCTTTTAGTGCATATGTTGTGTATATGTACTATTCAAATGTTCGATGTATAATCGATTACTTTCCACCAAGACTTTAACCTGCACATCAACAAACATTCCAACTTATGTTTTAGTTACCCATTACAAGACTTCACCATAGAAACCTGCAGGAGTAGAATTAAAAGAAAATAAATTGTTGAAATTTTGTTACGCACTTCTTCACTTATTTATCTGTCCTTCGATGTGAATATATAATATCAGCAGAACCATTACCTGCAAATGATCAAAGAGAAATATATAAGCGGTAATGATACAGCAATTAACACTATTGCAAATCGTATATCAACTTCTTAGCGCAAATAACTTTATGAAGGGTTATTAGAATAATTTGTTTTATTTCTTAAGTCATTACTTCAAAAATCGACAGAGTTATAAATTTTAAATAAGATTAAAGCGTCATTACATTAAAACGTCATTGGAAATATCGATATTTTTCCACTAATCGAAACCGGTATACGACTTGATGACGCCTCAAAAATTTATAAAAATATCTATCTTTTACTAATTACGTTCATCGTACCGGATCTGGGGTAAACACATAAATCACATTTTTTAGATTACCAATTGACTTTAATATTGGTATTTTTGTATTTATGAAAACGAGTTTCTTATCAATTTTCAAGATATTTTTGAGATTGGTAGAATCCGAGACAACCAATGTGTTATATTAATCGTGTGGTAAACATTTTTTTTAATACTGCATGTAATTTTTTTAACACTGTACGTAATGATGATTATCTCGGAAATGGTTAGGTTTTTCACATTAGCCAATATATTTTAAATTCTGAAAAAACAGAAAAAATCAGAAAGAGAAATAAGAAAAAACACACCTGCAAATACACACACACACACATACACATGCACACATACATAATTATATGTATGAAATTTAATAAATTTTTAAAATTCTTCCAATGCTGATTTTTGATTGAACTATATTTTAATGATATTTTACTAAAACTGACACTTCACATATAATAAATATGGTAAGGAAGTGTCAGTTTTAGTAAAATAAATTAATCGATTACCTTATACTAAAAAACAATGACTAAAGGAAAATTCGCTACCGCTTTCGAATCAAACAGGACGGGATTTTCACGACCGAAGGTAGAGTAAAGAAATCGGTTTACTCTTGAAGCTACGTAAAGAGAGTATTTTACCTTAGCTAAAGGCATAAATGTTTGTCCAATGTTGCAATATGGATGGCTAAAGCATTAGCATTTTTAATTGAAAAAAGGTCTGCCCTTGGATAGATTGTTTGTTTACCTGGGATGGACGGGGATAAAAAAATATGAAACGATCGATTTCCTTTCATAACGAAATTTATTACTAGAATTTATATGAAAGTGATGAGAAGATATTAAATATTTGAAAACACAAAAAAAGGTTTCGGGCGGTCGACAGGTTTGAAAAAGGTTTCAATATATGATTAAAGATATGACATTTAAATCTCACGTTATGAAACTAAAATTTATTTCTGTGAGTGAATATATTGATATATCTTTCACAAAATAAAAGGCAAGAGCTTTCGATGTAATTTAAAATCGATCAATGTTTAAATAAATTACTGCTAAACCCTTAGTACACATACTCGGGATTAAATTGTAGTCCTTTGGGCATATGAACCGAAAGATTTCAAACTCGGAAATAATTTCCCGTGGGTGTTTGTGTTACGGTATTTGCCCACCCTTGAACACCTGCTAGAAATGTTACGGTTAATTTAATAACTTCTATCATTATTCATAGTGTCTATTGAAAGAGATTGAGACAATACTATGTTAAGACTTACCTAAGAATTATGTATTTATTTATATGACCTCGTAAATGCAAAAAAACTGTACGAGACTTGATTTTAACGAGCGCAATATTCTACACATTTACAGTGGAGAATTTATTGGTATTAGTAGTTGAATTGTAAGATGCCAAATAAGTAGTTGTTATGAACGAAAATGACACGTACTGACTATATTACAACGCAGACTAGTCTACTCGGTATTTATTCTATTTATGTCATATATTTAAAATGTCATGTTGTGGAACATTTATTTTTCAAGTTCATTCTTAGGTTTTCCTTGGAATTGGGCATGAAATCAATATATTAAAAAGGTTTCTAACATTTTAAGACCTTCGCTTTGAAAGTTAAAGTTATCCCTATGCTTATGAATAACTTTATGACTCTAAATTTATTTTTGAATCATTATTTGTTTTACGAGTTTGAATGTACATTTTCGTGACTACGTTTTTTGTGAGAATATGTTTACATCAGGTTACGAGCGTAAAGAGTTTCGATTATCGATTCGGTGGTCGGCCGAATACCTCCAAACGAGAGGTAAGTCGAGTGGCCGTATATAATACTATTTGTGGTGGAAAAAAACTGTAAGTGTGCATAACAAACACATGAGAAAGTAGTTCATAAGTTCAATGTGCATTACATTATTTTCAGTCCTACCTTAAAGTCTTAAATAGAACTAATGTTGTTCTTATTTTAGAAACACGTGTAAATATAAGCGCGCAAATAAATTTGCGCTTAAGAGTACAAAGTTTTACTTGAATGCATTTATTTTACCTGTAACTTTCGCGAAGTCAGAATAATTCGATTTGAACAAAACTTTGAAATTTTCAATAATCAGCAAAAGAGATGACTAATTTGAAAAATTTACTTTGTAGTTTTTAAAACTTATTTGTTGTCTCAATTAAAATCAATTATATCAAATACTGCTCGAATTTGGTATTGAAGACCATGAAAGTCGAGTTATGAGGCATATTTTTCTTCAGACTACAAGATTAAAACAGGGTTTCTACTCTCGCTAATCTATGAGCTATTACAAGTTCTGTGGATAATTTTTTTATACATCATTTCGTATTTATTTTATACTCACTAATGAAGTTATGAAGAAAAACATGAATTTGTAACAGAAGCGCTTAAAATGCGGCTCTTCTCGTTCAACCGTTAGATTTATCTCTCTTAGTTTTACATCAGCCTCATCAAAAGCTTCCTCGGTTACTTTTGAAGAATTGTATTTATTCAGACATATTTATCAGGATTAACAATGATCATATTAGTTATTTCGTCAACAGGATATTTAGTTTAAGCCGGCAACTAGTTTTTGTATATTTATCACTTTAACAACTAGAATTTTATAAGAAAATAATTATAATGGTATTGTAGATTTCATCACATGCCAAAGCGACGTATAGGTAAGAGTTCATCGCGTACAAGTTTAATATTGTGATGGTTATATCAATCAATATATTTAGATGCAAAGGTCTAACTCGCTCATCCACATTTTTTGAGAAAAGTTGTGCAGTAGCTTCGCTGCCTTTATCTCATTATTTTTTACAAATAAATGAAACTATGTGATGTAGTATTATTACTACTTTCTTTAAGTTCTTTACCACGACCTAGGTTTCGTTGTATTACAACATCTTCAGGTGGGCTATTAGCAAAGATTAACTCTTAGGAACATCCAACAGCATTTATATGTTTCAAACACAATAGCGGAAGCCGCGTTTGTGTGGGCTTTCCCACTGCTTATGTTAGTAAGTTTATTGTAGGGGAGCGATGTAGGTTTTATTATATTTCCGAGAGTTATACGATATACACATATTTTAGTGAGGTAATAAATATATATATATGAGGTTGTACAATGTATCATATGAGGTTGTACAATGCAAATATCCCGGTGTATGTAACAAAATTAAATGGAAGTTATTCTCGGTAATATATTTATATAAAAGCAAGGGTATTCGAAAGTTAGAACACTAATTCTACATATCTCCGGTTTTATTTATTCACATATTTATTTACTTTTATATATATATATATATATATATATATATATATATATATATATATATATATATATATATGTATATAATTTGTTTTTCTTTTTATTTTTTTATTATTATTTTTTAATTTTTTTATGTATACTTATATTTATATGTGTATTTGGGCTGAAACAATTTGAAGAGTATTATAGTATCAATGTTGTCTAATTACATTATCTCTAGAAGGTATTAAGTATTTGTGATAATATTATACTTAGTTGTTCATTTAATATATTAACCTTGGTGTCTTTTTTATGTATGTTTATTTCAAATGTTTCTAGGATATTAAGTTTATTATCTTTTGTATTTATTTGTAATATATAGGGGACATTATCAATATGAGGGTGATGGTTATTTTAATGAAATATTTAGTAAAGTGAAATGTGTCTGGTTTGTTATTTTGCCAGCTGGCAATGTGTTCTTTATATCTTGTAATAAAATCTCTTTCTTTTTGACCAATTTATACACTATTACAGTCGTTATATTCAAGTTTACAGATACCACTCTTTTCATGTTTATCTATTTTTTTTTTATTATTAATAAGAGTTTTTCCCAAGTTATTTAAAGTACCATAAGCACATTTTTTATAATACACTCATGTTTATATTTTTATTATTAATTAAGAGTTTTCCTAACTTGAGTGATACGTTACCTATGTATTGGATAGATTTATAGTAATAGATATGGGATAGATTTATAGCTGGTTCAACAAAACCTGCATAAAATGTAATCTTACGTCACGTGAACCTCAAGACTAGTGGAATAACTCGAGTAGCCCACAAAGCAACATCAAAAGCCATCACTATCTGGATGAAGGAAGAAATTTGGGAAGAAATCATCAAGTGAGACAACATAAACCTCTGTTTAAAGGTAACACACTCATTTTTAACATATCTCCTTCACCCTATAAATTTGATACTTCAGACTATAAAATTAGAAATGATATCAATGTTACAATAAAAAACATAACACAAAAACAATTAAACAAAATGAAAAAACTAAAAGCCAAAACCCAGAAACCAAAAGTCACACCCAAACATAAATTTTATACTGGAATAGTAAACCTTTCAAAATCAACATTTAATAATAAAGAACTAGAACTTTTAAATGTTAATAATAAAAGAGTGATATCTATAAACCTAAATATAACGACTGTAATAGTGTATACATAGGTCAAACAAGAAGAGATTTTATTACAGGATATAAAGAACACATTGCCAGCTGGTGAAATAACAAACCAGATACATCTCACTTTGCTAAACTCTTCATTGAAAATAACTATCACTCTCATACTGATAATTTCCCTTATATATTACAAATAAATACACAAGGTAATAAACTTAATATCCTAGAAACATTAGAAATAAATAGACGTAAAAAAGACAAAAATATGTTAAATGAACAAGTAAATACAATATCATCACCCATACTTAATATCTTCTAGAGATAAGACAACATTGATACTACAAAACTCTTCAAATTGTTTCAACCTAAATACACATATAAATATAAGAATACATAAAAAAAATTAAAATAAATAAATAAATCAATATATGAATAAACAACAGTCATTATTCTAACTTTCAGATACCCTTGCTTTTGTATAACATTTGCATTGTAATGAACATTGAACATTGCATTGAACATTTGCATTGTACAACCTCATATAATAACAACAATTGAATTTATTACCCTCACTAAAATACTGGTATATCGTATAACTCTCGGAAATATAATAAAACCTACAGCGCTCCCCTATAATAAACTCACTAACATAAGCAGTGGGAAAACCCACACAAACCCGGCTTCCGCTATGGTGTTTGAAACATATAAATGCTGTTGGATATTCCTAAGAGTTAATCTTTGATAATAGCCCACCTGAAGATGTTGTAACACAACACGACTAAACCTAGGTCGTCGTAAAGAACTTAAAGAAAGTAGAAATAATACTACATCACGTAGTTCCATTTACTTGTGAATAATGAATTTCTACAAAATTAACGGCAAATATATTCAATCATAATTTTTTATTGCTAACTTTCTAAATAATTATCATTTTTTCTTTTGTTTATTGTTATTTTTGAACCTCTTCAGGATATTGTATCTTTCAAATATTTAGTGGAATTGATCTTAACTGACAATGTTTTCTTTTACTATTTGGAACGATATTTCTTAAATTCTATAGATAGCAAATCCTGACTGTAATTTGTTTTCAACAATAGTCGATTTTTACGTTTCAATGTTATTGAAATTTCCATTAATTATCCATTGTAGATACAGCAGTCTAAGCTTGGGCAATAATTGAACAATAAAATATACATTTTCTCTTTAAATAAAATTGAGCATGATAAAAAATAAAATATCAATTTTCTTTTTAATAAAACTTTCGTTACAAAACATCGTAAGTATTAATCACCGAATCCAATTAAAAGGGCATGGGCTAAAGCTAAAGCTATGGGTGGTAATATAAGGTTTCTGGAGATATTTGTGTAAGCCAATTCATTAAAATGACGATTTTGACTATCGGTCAATTTACTATTAATGACTGAATTACATATTGCGGAAAAGTTGAAGGTATGAAAGGTTGACGAGACGTAAATAAGCTGATGGAGTTAAGAATGTCATTAATAACACAGCTGGTTCTAGCAATAATAGTGACAACAACAAAACTTTTCTTGCTTCAGTAAATGTAACGTAATTAGTTCAAATATTTAACATTAAATAAAATTTGACCCAACCGTAACTGAATTGCCAACCTGGCAAATTTTTGTTTCCCGCTAACTCGTAAGGAGCTAACATTACACATATTATGTTAAAAGGGTATGGGCTAAAACTACAGCGATTGGGCGGTAACAAAACCTTTCTATAGATATTTGTATAAACCAATTCATTAAATTGACGGTTTTGACTCTCGCTCAAGTTACTGTTAATAACTGAATTGTATATTGCGGAAAAGTTGAGAATATGAAAGGTTAACAATACGCAAATAGTCTAATGGAATTAAGAATTTAATTATTAACACAGATGGTTTTAGCAGTGATAGTGACAACTATAACTCTTTTTTTGCTTTAGACAAATATAATTTAATTAATTCAGGTGTTTAATATTAAATCAAATTTGGCCTAACCGTAACTAAAATGTCAACCTGGCAAATTTTTGTTTGTCGCTAACTCGTGAGAAACTAACATTACACATATTGTGTGCTTCTACACTGTACCAAGGGCTAAATTTATAAATCGACATAAAAGTTAAAAAAGTTTACTCCTACGTCAGTTTTATAGATTCAAACATGTTTTGCAAAAGAGTTGTATTATTTGTAGTTATTGTTATAAAGTACACGTTAA
The DNA here is from genome assembly GCA_039881145.1 of Druceiella hillmani. Taxonomy (NCBI): domain Eukaryota; kingdom Metazoa; phylum Arthropoda; class Insecta; order Lepidoptera; family Hepialidae; genus Druceiella; species Druceiella hillmani. The sequence continues at coordinate 12,729,223 of JAYKKI010000007.1, read as the reverse complement.
AACATGTTTTCCAAAGAAATAAATCATTTCTATGTTAATACCAATTTATTTAAAAAAAAAATTATAAATCAAATTGAAATATTTATGTAGCAAACCTTAAATAGGCTTTTTAATGCTTCTTTGACTTTTCATTTATGATGAATTAATCACGGAAGAAAAACTTCCTGCGGTCTCCGAATTAAAGAGACTAACGAAATTTGAATAAATAAGTTGGATTGCATACCAAATAACATAATCAAAGCATTTATCTAAATATTTGTCAATAATGAATGAGTAGCTAAAGACTGACTTTTTTCCTAAATTAAAGAAATGTACATATTCAATAATTTTTTTCATATGATGCAGGCCGGTGTACTTAACCACCGATTTCGTTTCATCATAGAAGTAAATGACACGTGTTTGTCTGAGAATCCCAAGTAAATAAATGGTAAAAGGTGTGCCGGTATTCCTATGTGATTCCTCAATATGTTTTTCAAATATTACTTTTAAGTCTCAATTTTTGACATAAACAAAATTTTTGCGACTAGGATTTTCGAAGAAACTTATAACTTTTAATGTGTTTACATAAAATACTTTAGGAAAAAATATGAGAACATATTCGTATCTGAAATGTATTTCTCTAAGGATACCAAGCAAAAAATTGCGAAAATTGAAATGATTTCCCGCAGGTGTTCACGAGGCGACAGGTGTCCGCCGCCGCTCACCTGCGTAACAATATTATTATAATTTCACTCGCATTTTGGTGTGGCAATTGTGAAGTTCGGTGAAGTAGACGCCCGACATTGTTATGTTCAGCCGTGGTTGGCACGTTTACTATGGCGTTTGGTATGGAATTTACTTAGCATTATCACCATTGTTGTGCTAAGTCTGGTCACCACTTTTAATAGTTAAACTATGCATTTTCATTAATTGTACCTTCAGAATATCGGTATATTTTAGCCAATATTTTTATAAACATTTTTGCCGTATGCTTACGTAATCTACAGAATTTAAAAAAAAAATTTTTTTCTTACTTAAAAAAGTTTTATATAAGAAGCTTTTCAGTTGTTGGTTTAATGAGCTTTACAAGATTATTGTAATAACTTAAATATATATATGTATATATATATATATATATATATATATATATATGTAAATATATATACAAAGAATAATAAAATTGTTGCTACCAATAACTACTTACGTAATAAATAATATTTACCAAAATAATATAATTTTGACAATTCATCCGAAAATATATTGCTCCTTTACCTGCCTAGAATATATACCGTGAGAAAAAAACTGAAGATGAGAAAATAATACTTTTAGTAAATGGTAAAAGTTAGTTAAGCGTATTGATTTACTTTGTACTACAATAATTTGTTATAGAATTAGATCTGAGAAAATAATTTTCAAACTCGGGATAACCGGGCAAGGTACAGATTTATGATGTATCGTCATTTTTATTTTCTGTTCTTTTAATTAAGTTATATATATTGCATTACGTTATAATTCGCCTACTATTTGTTCTATTTTTTTTACTCTTTATTATTGTGACCATTTAATTTTTTTTAAATTGTTTGTTTTTCATTTTTTTAATTCTTTTTTCATTGGTATCCTTTTTATCTATGCACGCAGTTATTAATGTTTTTCTTGTATAATTTTAATTGTAGTACTGTATTTTTACTATTTTCTACATTTATTTCATTCTTAGAAAATTTGATAGATTGGAATTGGAATCTTCTATGCACGATATTTTATATTCAGCATTCAACGATGGAAATAAAAATACAAATATTGGTCATATAAATTCGCAAAACTTACCTTCACATTATTCAGAATTTGTTGCCAACTTTAATAGTCTTAATATGCATGCAGGCCTTATCAGCCTGATATGAAACCCTCATTATCTTCTAACCTTTCTGAAAAACCCGGTTTCATTTTATTAAATAACGACCACATAGATAGACGTGGAGCAGATGCAGCCAATATATCTTCTTAATCAATAACCTGCCAATGGATCGTCTATCTCAGAGTATTTCTTTGTTGAAGTCTCCTTTTGTCATTAAAACTATAAATAAGAGTCCTGTACTATCCACCAGGAACAAACTATTTCCTGAATTTGAGGAAGTTATTGAAAGTTTAATTCTGTTTTATCCAAATTGTTTATTATCGGGAGATTTTAATATTTGTATGTATAGAGGTAGCCTAAGAGCTCATATTTTATAACAAACGTACATATTATATGATAGGGAATCTTCCAATACCTTTGACGTAGCACTTTAATAATTTAAACTCTGAAGTGAATTTATAAACAGTGATGCACTGAAAAACTTGGGACGTGCGTTAAATTTAAACCCGTTCTACTATAACCATTTATTACTATTTACCATCTACGTTAACGCACAATACTAAAACATTTTTGGAACATAAAGTGTTCTTATGTTAGGCAGAAAAGTTGGCATAAATGTTTTTGCAGTGTAATTTTCCATGCCAAAATAACAGTTTGTGTAAAACAATACAAAAATTTTCATTTATAGGCTATAAGTAAAAAAGGTTCTTATTTATTATGAAAGAGTATATCTAAATCAGAATTTGTAACTGAATATTTTTAATTACGTACCGTTTACGACGTGAAGCACGTAATGTTAAAAAATCAAAGACGACGAAAATCAATCAACATGTGTACCTATTGTAAACCTGTCATTGGATAAAATTGATATGTTATCCTCGTATCAGGAGTAGTAAATTAAAGTATTTTATTCTATGTAGATTAAATAAGATATTCTCACGACAAAAACTGTCGACTTTGCTTTGAAAACCCAAACCAAACAAAAAAATTAATCATTTTATTGGAAGGCTTGAGAATTTGCTAATATCCGGTTCATATTTCACTCTACTCGTATTTATTCGCTCCTTTCTTCATTTCCTGCTTCATGACATATTGACTTATATATTTCCTTCCTTTTCCACATTCCACACTAAATCTTGTCGTTTTCTTCTTGATTTAAATGTAGTGTCAAATTCTAAGCTTTCTTTAACTCTGGTCAACTTACCGCCTCAGGCTTTTCTCTTCATGATTCCCTTTATATCTCCCTCTCTATTAAGAGTCCAAAGCCTTCATCTAAAATAATATATCGTTACAATTTTAGTGGAATAGACAGTTCCTTTCTGCTTAACGATGCCTTATGTCTTGATTATGGTGCGATCACATGATTAAATAATGTAGATGATGTGGTGTAGAATTTTGCTTCGTGGATTATTTACCTGATTTATAAATGTGCGTCGTTAAAACTAATAAAAGTAAGACAAGAAAGCCACTCCCTGATTTAATAATTCCATAAAGGCTTTCATGTAAAAACAAGATAGGGACAAATCTAAACATAAGAGAGATCCCATACCCCTTCACTGGAAGCATATAGACTATTGAGAAACAAGGTATTGCAAATAGGCAGAATGTATTTCTTCCAGTATTTGGAAATTTCTAGGTACTTTGGATATAGGTATAGGTTGGATATAGGTAAACAACATGGGACAAAGCAATATCCTGTTAACATTAATGATCTCAACATTTTCTTTGCAACTCCACGCTATTGTAGATACGGCAATGAAGTTGGAAATTCTGAATAACTTGTTGCGGTGCAGCCGCTCAATGGTAGTTCCTTTATTTTTGCAGAAATTTCAGAATCCATATTAAATAAATATACTATTAAAATTAAATCAAAATCAGCTGGCATTGACGGCCTAAGTGTAGACACTCTCGCTCCTATCATTGACATTGTAGCACCCATCATCACTGTCATATTTAATACTTCCAGATTAACCTCTACGTTTCCTTGTGAATGGAAGAAGGCGCATATTATTCCTTTACCCAAACATCTACCAGCCCAAAGATTTTTGACCTATATCTAAATTTCCGCTATTCTTTTTTGAAAGAATTGCACATTCTCAGCTAGTTAGTTTTAATTACCCAAATTTACTTGACCCCCTGCAGTCTGGCTTTAAGCCAGGGCATAGGACTTTAACTGCACTGGTGAAAGTGACTGATGATGTGCGCCTAGCCATGAAAAATACCCAACTATCCATTTGTATATTATTGGACTTGAATAATATTGCTTTTAAATCATTAAATTTGTCATAATCGTGTGTTGATTGGTTCAATTTATATTTTCGTAGGCAGTAAATTATCAAAATTTCTGAAAATTACCCAAAATGGTCGAGTGTTGTTTACGGAATACCTCAAGATGGTGTTATTTCTCCAATTCTTTTTCCTATTTTCATTGATCCCGTAGTTAAACAACTGGCCTCCTATCCATAAAACTATCATTTAAAGGCTGATGATCTTGATATATACTCTCACTGCGATGTCGATAAAATATCTTCATGCATTGATATATTAAATGTTGATGTACATTTGAATAGTCAGAGGGCTGGTAGGCAGATTCTTTTGATTAACCTAATTCAATTGCAGGCTATTATTATCAGCACTCAGAAACTTTTGTCAAAAATATCCATATTTGATTTACCGCAGCTGTTTATTAAATGTTATGTTATTGCCTTTATATCAACTGTATAAGACCTTGGTCTACTAATTGAACAACATCTCATATGGTATACTCAAGTAAATTATGTTTGTCGTAAGATTTTCTTCAAAATACACTTTCTCAAAAGGAATCAAAATTTTCATCAATTGCAAATTAAAGTACATATTTGACAAACTTTTCTTCTACCCATTAATTGTGGAAATAAGTGTTATTCTAATCAAAATAAACAAATATTCAATAAATTAGAACGACTTTAAAACCTATGTATTCGATATATTTTTGGCTTTAAAAAATTTACCATTTATCCGAGTATCGTTCACGGCTTAAGTGTTTAAAGATTCGTGACCAACACAACCTCCATCTTCAATGTTTTGTATATACCTTCCTTAACAACACCTTTGCACCTTCATACCTTAAATCTAGATTGCAATACCTGTCATTCCACCTTCAACTACGATCGAAAAACAAGTATATTCTTCTAATCCCTCAACATAGAACGGAATTTTATGGAGAATCTTTCACCTTGTATATTCTGCTCAGTTATGGAATGAACTGACTACAAATATATAAAATGTGCCCTCGTTGTCTGCGTCATTATTTATCATATTCGGCAAATCCTAATCCTGTTTTATAACCTATACTTATTTCTCCCTACTCCTAAAGTCGTTTTGCTTTAGTTTTCAATTAATCTTGTTTTATTACCACACATTATTATATATTTTATATTGTAAGTAAAATTAATCAATATTTTAAAATCACTTACAGTCTGCCAGAGCACTTAATGTTTTCATCTAAATCATTGTGGTTAGCTGTAAGAAATGGGTCTTGTAGCAATAAGTCTGCCACTATACATTTAATTTTCTAAACTTACAGAAAAAAGATAAATAAATGTTAATCACATTTCTTGCAAATGCAGCAAATTATATTAAACAAATAAGTTTTTCTACGTAAAAATTCTATAGATGTAATTTAGAAATAAATGGAATAAAAATAATATAGTTCTCAATAAAATAACATCGCTGCAGCCCACGAAAAACAATGGTTTGAAAATTGTGTCTCATATAGAGAAGACTTGCATATTTCAAAATGCCTTTTTTCATATGTTTTCCGATTGGAAAAGATTCCACGTAATATTTTTAAAAAAATTACTCTTGTTAAAAATGCAATTAGATTATGCAATCAGAATTAATTTGACCGAAATTTTAAAAATATTTCCGTACGAAATAATATAATAAATATTTTTAATATTTTAAAACGATATATTAAAATGAATTTGTATTTAAAAATTATTACACACCACAAACTGTGTTCACTAGGGTATATTGTTGTATGTACAGAAAGTCTTACTCAATTCTCTCGGTATCCTGTTGCTTTCCGTTTGGTGATATATGGTAAGTTACATTTTATTAATTGCAAATTATTTCCTTTATTGTTATCGTCAAAAAGCTTACTCATTTTCTGAATAATACCTTGTTGTTAACGACGTTCTAACGATGCACGGTATTTCAAAATGAGTACCGTGCATCGTTAGAACGTCGTATTGAGGATATAATTTTTTTTTAACAAAATTTTATTTTCGACGACTCTAATCAATAGACTAGAGTTATTGGTTTAGTGACATATTTTGCTGAATATTTGCCATTTTGCGGTTAAATATGAGGTTTTCTCAACTAGTTGATTTGAACAACTCGCTGCTTTACCGGCAGCCTCACCCAGTACATAAATTTATAAGTTGAAAGAAACTGTTATTTTAAAAACATACATGTACTTTTCATGGTTTGAGTTAAGCATACAACGTTGACGACAAAGATCAATGGAAAGAGCACATAACAATTGCCAGACCCCTTTATTCTAAAATGTGATATATTTATAGCGGTATAGTCGGAAATTAATTACTTAAAGAACGTAATTAGGAAAAGTTTTCTATCAGATATATTCAAATATAAATTGTGTCCTTCACATCCGTGGATTTCCTAAATGGAATGCATACTTGCTTACTAATTAAATTGTAAAACCTAATAGCCTGGAGGTAGGTGAAAAGCCCCGATGTACAAAGAAAAGAAAAATATTCAAGACAAATTTTGTGATAAAGTGAAATTGTTTGCAAATATTTTGTAATGAAACTCAAGTGCCACAAATTACAGAAAGAGAACTAAACGATGTTTTAAATACCTCTACAATAGTGTTAATAATTAGGCTAAATAAATCTTTAATGGATAAAATAAATGGATTTCCTATTATGTCTAGGGTGATTTCATCTTATTAGTCATCATTTACAGTGATTTGAATCATAACTAGAAGAAACTGCACGATCGTATGCCGTCAAATATACATAAATTCTGATACATAGAGCTAACATCTTCAAACAACGTAACATGATTCGGATAGGAAGTCTTCCCAAAGGAGCATTTAAGGACAGGAAAAAAGCCGCAAAAGCTATGGGGAGCACAATGTCAGAAAGTTCAACACTGACGAAAATTTCATACATAATTTATTAATACCTGGAAATACTTATCTCTCGTATAAGGGCTACATTGAGATGAGAAATGGAAGTTTAGATTATTGGAGAAAACGAAGCTCCTATGCGTTTAATTTAAATTCAAGCAATGCCGAAGAAAATTTTTACCAGTGATCAAATCTATTTTTAATTTTGTAACTATGTCTTTTTATCTTCCACAATAAACAACATTGATCACCTACCAAGAGCCGCCATAAGTAAGATAATTACATGAAATAGATAGGATTTTAATCGCTATCGAGGGTCGATAGCGATTTAATATTTACTCCCTTTATTAGCTGATGAGTTGTTTACGTCCATTTATATTGAAAGGAAATTCTAAGAACTATATTTCTACTATATTTTGGAAAAGTGGTTTTTCGTAAAAATTTGGAAGTAAAATACTTCCTTAGACACGACTTGGGAATAGTTTTGCGGACGAAAATTTCGTTCAGTAAAGTCTTTGCAAATACCGGAAATAGTTTGCTAACAGAGTTTCTAATATTTGACAGCATTATCTGCCAATAGACTTTTGAGAGTATGTGTGTTATGGATGCCTATACACTTGAAATTGTTTTCTTTTGTGGTTGTCACTTTGTCAAATATCACCATTGACGACATCAGGGTCTTATGATGAGTTATGAATATGAACAATGTAACTCTTTAAAGACTGGCAGTAAATAAAGCGTAATTCAAGATATTTTCTATTGATATAGTTGTTTCTTTGCAAAATAACAACACGATCGACCACATAATACTTCCCACAACCATCATCGAAGTTTCACTTCAACCGCGCGTAAAGGTTATTCGCACTCACATTTTTTTCTTTCTTTTACAGTAAAGACTTAATGTTAAAATAGCACAAATTGTAACTTGTAGAAATACGCAACGCATTCTCAATTATTTAATACTTAGTTCTTCATTAATTGTTTTTGTCCACTTTATTATCTTATTACGGTTCCTTACGAAATTTTATTTTGATTCCATTTTTATAATGGCATGAACATTGCAATAAAACTTAATATCTCTGGTACTATTAAAATATCCTATCAACGCCTCCACTACTTTGACACATAATACTGTACTCTTACTGCTGCTACCTTTTTATAAAAATGTTCATGTTAAAAAAGAAATATCGAAGGAGATATACAATTTTAGTTCCATCTTAATCCAGTATTAAATTTTTTTACGTACACTTGTAAATATAATTTTATTAAATTACAAGTAATAGTCTGTTTTTCGCAGCAATAAGTGAGAAAACGGGCAACTTTTCCGTATCTCTTTAAACCGTTAACGCAAATTAACTGAACAAGTTTTATTTTACAATTCCAGTCAAATGTAATTTTAAAATATTTCAAACCGATAGTTGAAAACTCGAATGGGGAGCATAAACAAACATTACATAAACGCATCAATTTGAAGCTTAACTATTCGCAAACTTGAAAATGGTAAATGGAATGCCAATTTATTTTTGAAATTTCTATATAATAACATCTCACTAAATAAAATTTTGCCCCATTTTATAATTATAAGGGACTATGACCGATGAACAGACGGAAATATTATGGACAATTACCGTCCATCTAATTATCATTTTGTTCCTTCGGAAGTATTTAATCAATGAAATTCATGTGAAAGAATTGTTAAAACATATTTAAGAGTGATACGATTTTGAATTGCATTTCGAATATATATTGATTATAAAAGTTATCTGCCAATTTAGGTCTGGTGCAAGGATCACTTAGTTATTTTAATTTTATTTAATTATTAATTCATTAATATGCTGTTAGAGGCATATCGTATATATACCTACATGTCAGAAATTCGATGACCCTAGAGCATGTAGTGAAGTAAGTCAAATATTCGAAGACTTTATTCTCAAACAAACTTAAGTGCAATTGGGATTAATAGTTTAAAAGCCAAATTGTATATCATAGAAAAGTAAGAAAAACTGTGACTATTAACTTTCTAATCCGATCTACAAAATATGGTAATCCGGCATATGTAGGCTCAGAAATTATGAGAAAATGGAATAGAAAATAACTACTGTCTCATGTAAAAATATCGAAAGAATTATTTTTGGACACGTTCAATTTTCAGGTTTTATCTAACTCTAGTTGCACCATTTTGAGCCTGTAATTGAACTATTTTTTTCTTTCTTTGCTACAAATTTCTTTCAATATTTGATATAGATAACATAATATTAATTTAATAGGCAAAAAAGTAACAGTGTAGCTTTACGTAGAGAATTTTAATCGCAACTAATAACGCATGACAAATATATTTTATAATGGTCCCCATCTTCTATAAGTGATTGGGTTAGTGATTCCCCTCATTTATTATACATTTCACATTAACAATAAAACTTTAGTTCTTTCCTGACTATTAGACTTTATATAACATTATTCATTTATTGAATAAATTCCCTCAACCTATTACAACCAAACCACTACATAGTGTAAAAAAACAAGTCAGGTTGTGAATTCGCTTTCTCTTGTACTCTATATTCTATTTCACATACCACACGGATTGTATTGATACAGTATGTTGTTGAAATATTTCGTCCATCAACTTTGCAACGTGTTCCATAACATGCAACGCAGTCTGCGCATCACCACCGACAAAAGTCGAGAGACTTAAAATACGACTCACCGCCAACTAACAATGGCGATGAGTCAGCTGTCAACTAGGAATAGGCGTATAAGCTCAAGATTAGTCTCTAAAACTCAAGAACTTGAAAGTCTGGACCATTTTTTGTAATTACAAACAAATTAACTGTCCTTTTGTACCTCTTATATTCTTTCAGTGCGTCTTCAGCAGCATATTCTACTGTTTTTTAACTCGTTCGTTTCGGTAAGATTTGGCTAGAGATGTTCTAATTTTTGTGGGACCAATATTTGTGTGACGTGTCTATTAAAATGGGACATTATAACAAATACCATTTGTTCCATTTTGTTACATTATTGCCGAACCGATCATTTTGGTCGTTTGCTTTGCGCCTAGTAGATTAGTCCGAGTGGTTCTTTACTTTGCGTCTAATGACTAGTCCGCGTGGCACGTTGCTAAATTTTATGAAAATTTTCAAAATGTAGGGGAATAAGTTTTTATTTACCCTAATAATTTATGCATTCATGCTAGTTTTTCCACTGGTGTTAATTGAAAGTTTAATACGTTAAGTAATTTGGTTGACAATTTATATTTTTCTCTTTTTGCTGTTCAAATCATTATGGTATTCGCTATTCAATCATATGAATAGGTAATATTAAAATATTCAGATTAGGTTTATGTTGTTACTCCCCCTATAATCGTTGTAGTGTATTGAAAGGTGTATAAAAGCCGTGAACTATCACGGTATCTGACTACAGCGGAATTATTTCTTTTACTATTTCTGTTCGAGGATATCAAGAGTGGTATTGCCTATTTATCAAGATTTCTCATCGACGAATATCTCCCCAATCATCCACACGGTTCCAAAAATGTAACATTAATTCCACACATTATGAGCCCAATAGCGTTGAAATAGTTCCACAATTAAATATCAAGAAAGGCGTCAAAACACGACAAAACCGGGCAATTGTCAAACCACCAACAACAAATCAAAATAAAATATCTTCAAATAATTTATCAACATTAATCGAAAAGTTAACCGGTATTCCATATGGAGATTCTCCGTAAAAACATATCTTTAATATCAAAACTTTTGGACCTGTGAGACAATTGTTTCGCGCGGTTTGTTAGGAGATCTGTCTAGGAAACATTTGCAGAATATCAAAGTACAGAAGACTATCTCAGCGAAATAATGACCAGAGTATTTAATTACAAAACATGGTACTTACCGTAGAAGACTATTGGCTTGGAACAATGCTACTCTTCGGTATATCAAAATAATACGAGCCAATGATCATAGCAGTCGAAAGCTTAATTTTTAGTTATGAAAAAAGGGTGGATTCGATCACAGCAAACATTCTACAAGCCATCAGAAAAACTGAGAATGTACCACTCTCAGTTTCTTAAGGTGTTCGCGACACACATAAATTCTATAGGGAAAAGACCCAAAAACAGGACTCAGAAAGGGCTCCAGTACTTCAATTACAACATATTTAATCACATGAAAACAAAACACCAATCTAAGCAAAAACAATAGGAGAACTTAAACAAAGAGACTATAGTAATTCTACTTTCTCACCCACCTCAACAAATGATACCGAGGAAGCGTGGTGCATACACTTGGATTCCTCTTAATTTAACATGTAAAAAACAGGGAAATATACTACTATGAAGAGATAATTTTTAAAATACCTAGAACATAAAAATATGCTTTAAAAATCTATTAAAAGTATTATCCTTTTTGTTCAACAGATTGCAACAAGATAATGAAACGGAATTTTAAAAAATAAGTTTAAAAAGAAATCGCTTAAATACTTAATATTAGTTTATTTGTATGTAAATCAAACATATATTAGCGTGTAATATTTTACTTACACTCCTTACAAAAATGTAATGTAATGTTAGTACTAAAAGTCTTATATTTAAGAATATAATAAAAGTATAATTTTTAAATATTTTTCAAATTTCTAAAATTTAGAAATATATCCCTACATCAACTACACATATCAATATCAATTTCACTATATAAATGTGTATACGAGCATATTCATGGTGACATAAGATAAACTATGATACAAATATATTAAATGCGGAGGTTTGCTATGAGCCAAATAAAAATTGAAAATTGTATTTGACACAGAAATGTTATAAATGGATTATGCCTATGACAAAGGAGGATATTTTTTTCAGGCGAGCATGAATAGCCACCGAAACTCAGTGGCGATGAAGGCGCCGCCTAACTGAAAAATAAAAATGGCAGATGACAAGCCAAAATGATCCGGTCAAATAAACCTTGACGTTTGAAGTGATATAGGTCAGTATATAAAATAAATATTTAAAAATGTTCTACAAGTGCCATATTTAGCAATATATTTATAGTCAGCAAGCCAGGTTATTAAAAACAGTGGTCAAGTAAAATTTGGCAATAATAATTGCTTTGAAACAATCAGAAACCATGTAATTGTGATTATTTCAAACTTGGTAAATAATATGTAGGCACAGACTAAATATATACACTAATTTCGCATACATATTAGGTATTAACAAATTGGATATATTTCTCTGACACCGGCGTCTGTATCATTTAAATTTCAACAACCTAAAAAAATTGTATAAAATACTAACGGCGTGCAATCATCCAGGGAGGATACTATACCCACATGTTTAAACTTGTTCATAAATTAAACGAACAACGTTTCTTAAATATAAAGGCTCGAAAACCACATGCAAAAGTGCATTATGTGGTTTATGTGGTTCGATGGATACTACATCGCTTGGCGGAATAAGATATTTCATTAGATGCATAGATGACTTTTCTTTACTTCTAACACAGGAGGCCAGAAATCTTAGAAAAATTCAAGAAATATAAAAATCTAGTGAGTAATCAATTAACCGAAACATTAAAGGTCTCCACTCATAAAAAAGCTTGAATATGTAAACAAACAATTCTCTCAGTTCAGAAAGAATCGCGGATTCGTATTGCAGACGACCAGCCCGTGTACATCAGAGTAAAACAAAATAGTGTAACAAATGAACAAAACAATAGTTTAAAATATTGAACATATTTGGCGTTAATTTTTGTAGAAATTAATTATTAGTTTAAAAATCAAAATGACTGCTGTTTGTTAGAAAGGATGAAAATTGGATGTATATATTTATCAATAAAGGCTACTGTCTAATTCTAATTTAATATAATGCAATTCAAGCAAAATAAATATGTCAAACTCACTTAAAATCGGATGTACATCGCTATGTGTATTGGGTTGATCACCATGAATAAGGTCTTTAACGTCGTGACGCACTGCGGTAATCCCAGTTCAATTCCCGGCCGCTCGTCGAGCATGGCTAGACTGGTATTTTGGTTGACCGTACGAGATTGCTCTCTTAGCAATAATTAATTCTACATTTCGATTATTTTCACTCCTTTCACTTTCATTTACTTTATCCATAAATATTTTTTTCGGAGGAGATTCGATATAACAATAATATGTTGACATGAAACGAAAAGTAGTTTCAGGACCGAGGAGGATAATATTCTCCTTTGTGATAAAATTATACGAGTGAATATGAGCGCCCAGGTAGTGATAAGTACTTACTTATTTGTTCAGCGTCAACTCCCAAACTCATAATTGATGACGGCGAACGTTAGTGACCGAACCTGCCAAATAAAAATGGATTTTTGCAAATGAAATGGAAGTATCTTTGATAATGCATGGCTAAAGTGTATGTGCATAGATATGATTGCAGCCCGTCCCTAATAATAAAATTTCCATTTAATTGTATTTACGGTATATCGAAGTAATGTTAATTATTATTTGTCATATTATTACATATACTTTATTTAAATCCATATTTAATCCATACTTTATTTAAATCCATATTATTTAAATCCATATTTTGGTTTAGTGACTAGGGTGCAACTTTTGCCTGTTTGACGAAAACTCTTTTAAAAATAAATTTCACAAAAAGTAAGATATCAAATTTCATTCCAAAAATAAAATATGAAAATTAATTTATTGCTATTATTGTTGAAGCTGTGCTGAAAATTCCTCACAGTTCAGCTCGAATTCACGTCAATTACGTATCGATGTTAAAAAAAATTATCACAATATTCTGTTAATGTACACTGTGGATATTGTAATTAAATATTATAAACTTGTAAACTTTACTTAAAAGTATTAATACGAAAAAAGTTGCCGGGTATTACACATCTAACCATTAATTAAAAAATAGATTGACGAAATATATTTCTGTTTGCTTCGATACCTTCAATTAGTAAAATCCATAAAGTCGCTCTCTGCTTCTCGCAAGAATGCAAAGATCATTCGACTTTAAGCCAGATTTCGGAGGTAGATGGTCAGACAACTTTAGTAAGTACATATTCCGACAATCTGTCATAAGCCGTTCTTGCATCTACTGGCTATATAGCAATATATTATATTGTATATTATGCCGATTACACATTAGTGCATTATGATGAACAGAAGTTAATACCTTAAATCAATTTTGGTCTACGTACGATTAAAAGCCTCTCTATTTTAATTTACGGATCCCTCACTGTTCGTGTCATCAATTAGGCTACAGTGAATAGGTGAATTATGTACATTTGAAGTCTTGACACACTTTGAAAAAAATATTAAAATCTAAATATAACAAAAAATCTGAATATTAATATATTTACCATTTTTGTCTATGACTTGCCCCCACCTATTTGTCAGTAAATTTGACTGTAAAAAACTTTGAGCGTAAATTATTATTTAAAATTTTGAACAAGTAATCGTCAGATATTCCAATGTCTGACGAATAATTAGGGGATACTAGCAGAATCAGATCAACTTCCTTAATTTTTTACAAATATATTTTGCTGGTTGTATTATTATATTGATCTTACATTATCACGAAAAAAATTAATTTAATCCTGATAATTACTCAGTTTTGTTATCTAACTGATTAAATTACTGGCCAAAAATTGTATTTCTGGAAGTAACTCCCAATGAAAATCCACTTGACATTTCTCCAGCAGTTTTATTTTAACTTGTTGGTATTAAATTTAATTAAGGATACAAAGATTCTTTTTCATTCTGCACTAAACCAGCATCCGCGACTGTAATTAATGGAATATATCTGTTATCACTTGCTATTAATTTCTTCAGCCAAATTGTCTTACTGTCAATCATTTTCCACAAAATTAATTCTTCATTAGAACTTATATGGTATCGATTTATGGGGTACTCAAGTATATTTTCTAAATTTTTAAAGCCGTGGCTGGAGTTGAGCTTCTCAGCCAGTAAAGAAGTAATTGAGGATTCGGCGTCGCAATGATTAGGCATCAATTGCAACAGGTGTCCAGAATGTGGTTTGTATGCAAGATCATAGTCCTCGTTCTGTAACTTTATAAAACAAAGTTTCAGCATTTCATAGGACATGATTGACACCCGTCGCATTGTTCATATTCTTTGTGATGGTTTTAATATGTTTTTTCGGTAATTTACTCGCGGGTTTGGCGTTATCTGTCGAAAAATAAACGCATTGTAATATTTTTACACTACAGTAAAATATTTTTTTATCATAGAGAAAAAATATCAAATTGTTATTTTATATTTGTCGTTGCTATTTACGATTATTAGTTAAACCAATATAATTCCATAAATGCGATATTGCTTCATGTTATTTTTAATTAACGCAAAGTATTTGTGTTATAAGTTATATGTTTGTAAGGTGTAAATAAAAATGACCTATTTTGAATTAAACAGAAAAAATGTCAATTTTACTAATTTTCTAGTTCCATAATTCGTAGAGCACACTCGATTTATTTATCAATCCGTGATATGCTCCCCCAATGACCGAGTGCAAGGATGAGGAACGAGCAAGAGCGAAGAGAAGAACGACCGCCTTCCAGTATCCAAATAGTGGTCGAGAGCGACAACGGCCTGTGGTTCACCTACAACTTTGTTGTAGTGGTTGACCTGCAACTGTTTCGTCTGTATGTTGTTGATAAGTAAAACAACAATCACCAACGTTTGTATTGTTTTAATTTGATACACATTTTATTATTCTGTGTCAGACAATAAAATGCTACTCTAATGGTATCCAGGGTCCCGGAAAGACATCAGGTCGACACGTCCGGATTAATTGTTGCGCTTTGTAGTCGCCCTAAGTTGGTAAAACATGTAGTGAAGATGCAGGTAAAATAGACAGGCGTATTTTAATATGCGTCGAGTAATTTTCGCACATGGTTCGTTTGCTCTGAGGCATGCTAATTGGGACATCGCACTTTAGGGAAAGTCGAACTATACGAAGTATTTCTATTATTGTTATTTATATTATTTTTATGCCTACAACGTAAACACACGTATGTGCACACAAACAATATACGCACCTGTGAACATACTTAGATAGATAAAATTAGGTACAGTTATGGGAAAGGTGTGCAACAAATTTTCGTTTCATGTTTAAAAGAGAGATGTGTAATTCACATTTTATTTTTTCAATGGAACTTCAATTGATATTTACGTATTTGTATAGATGTTAATTCGAACTCAGATAATATTTCTTTACTTTCAAAATGTTTTCTCTTTTCATTTTATAATTAATTATTTTGTCTGTTCACTTTTTTTTAAATTTTATTTTATAGAAAGACATTTGGAAACAATTCTAAAATATTTTACAAACAGCAGATTTCTTTGAATCCATAATAGCGTATAAAAAACTTAACAAATTAAGTCGTGTATATTGTCGTGAAAAAGTACATAATTTTTTTTATCTCTCCTCTCCATGTTTTCTGCCCAATTGTGCTCTACGTTATATACATGAATTATTTTCTTATCGAGACTATTTTGGTTCATCGCGTGTAATAATTTTTCAACTTGCAAAAATACTTTATACATTTTCTTATATATCTTACTAGATTTTACAAGCTTTGTGAGATATTACATATTGGATAAGGAAAAATAAACAATAATATTCAAGCTTCGACAGGTTAATTCGATCCCTATAACAAATAACATTCGTTTTGTTTTTCCCACGTACATATCT
This sequence comes from Druceiella hillmani, assembly GCA_039881145.1. Lineage (NCBI taxonomy): Eukaryota > Metazoa > Arthropoda > Insecta > Lepidoptera > Hepialidae > Druceiella > Druceiella hillmani. Next base: position 12,712,561 of record JAYKKI010000007.1, on the reverse strand, counting down.
ATTAGCAATATAACGTGAATTGACAGGTATCACAAAAATATTTACTATTCGGAAATTACGTCATATTTGGAGCCCCGGCCCGGGTTGCTATGGAGAAGAAAGGGAACTATAAGATAACTAAAATTCTTCATAAATACGAGTATATATCACTTCATTATATATCACTTACGGTAAATTTTGTTTGAAGCTGTAATACGTCATGGTAAATTTTGTTTGAAGCAAGCGCGTATATTATGGAGCTAAATATTAGTTTTATCTCAATAAGTGAACCGTGAATAGTTTAATAACTGAACAAGAAATGTTACTTTTGTGGTTTTATTTAATTAAAATCTCACGCTATAATTTTTTGACAAGAATTATCATTTTGTTATTTCGTCTAGCTCTAACTTATGAGAAAAAATGCAGATGAAAAAACTATCAAGTGTCATGAAAAAAGAACTTAACCTTTTTCTGTCAGGCAAAAACAAGATAAGAGACAGATAACGGCAAAGAGGAATATAATCTAAATTCACAAATGCTGAGTATATTCTTCTAAAATTATATCAACATATATTATAAATTTATGCGGTGTTATGAGGGATAGTAATATGGCATATGTTTAATTTTGAAGTCATTCTCTAACATAAATTTCCGTTTCGTAATGTGATATTTAAAAGGATAGGAAATATGAAAAATTAATTGAATTTACTGTTCTAAATTTTTCTTGAATAACAATTACAACAGAATAACTATATTGAAAATAAGGAAAATAATCATTTTGGCTGAATTTTGGAAATTGAGAAATTGCCGTGGGAAATAAATCCGTAATTTCATGTGAAATAAATAAGTGTGAAAATTATAATATTTTTTATTTATTCGCAATTATATGAATATAAAATTGAACTTTGTCCACAGTGAATATTTTTCCAGCGATGCATAATATGTTTTATCTGAAAATATTCTAATATTAAAATCACAACAACAATACAGCATTTACACACTACTGCAATACCACATAAAGCTCGTCCTCTTGTATACTTTTGTCAAAAAAAACGTTATTTTATTATATTAAAAGGCGAAATCAACAATGTATATTTTATTTTGTACGAGATATGCAGAATATTAATTTTCTATATTTTCTACAACATTTTTGGTGAAAGATCACTGAAAGTCTTCTTCTTTATAATTTAAAGTCTTCTTCTTTTTAAAATGCACCAAAATTCAATATAATTAAAGTGAGGTCTCATATAAAATTATTTTTCATATTTAAATTTATTTTTAGATAAGCAAATATTATTATTATAATATTCGCTTATCATATTTATGAAAATATATTACTTATAAAGAGATAGGTATTGTATTACTTTTTAATCAATTTTAATTCAATTTATCATTTAATTCAATTTATCAATATCAAATTATATTTACCATATAAACTGAAATTAAAAATAATTTAATGAAATTTGGACTAAAAATACATATTTTTTTATATAAATGGATACTAGCATTTTAATAATATACAGCGGAAAAAATTCGGAATAATTTACATATATTTTGATGCATTCACCGTGTAATTAAAACAATTCTTATTAAATATAAAATCTATACGGGAGCTAGGAGAATATGAATTTACTGACATAGTAACTGCTGAATGCAAAGGAAACAATAATTGCTTGAAAATAATATTAATCAATTACTGGTTAAATATAGTATTTGCACAAAACAATTATTGATATGAAAAAATCAAGGCCACATAAATATGTAAATTCATTATTAAGGCATTCAGAACAATAATGCATTAAATATGTGATGAAATGTTACAATCTTAATACTTGATAGTGGAAGTTTATGAATTTTATAAGATAAATAGTTTATGAATAAAGAATTTCACTGATTTGCTTCAAAGAGGCAGATGTGTTGCTTCCAGATGCTGGAATTTTGATATTCAACTTTTTAAGATAATTTTGAAGGCACTATGTTTTTCTGGAGTAATCTTAAATCCAGCGATATATCGCGGATTTTATTAAAATAAATCCCTAATTCAATTATATATTAATATACAAGCTAATCTGTTTCTTAGGCATTCCCCGAATATAGATGGCCTATTTAATTTGATCATTTTTCCTATTTAATAAATTGATCAATATTATTGCACGGTTTAAATAATTGATACCACGCTATCATGTAATTATCAAATTAATACAAAGGGTCATACATGCATTGTAGTTTAAATTTGTCATTAATAGACTTTTAAAGCAGGCGCAAATCTTCAGTTTTATGACAAGTAAACCTATGTTAATGGGAGTATTGAATTAGTTTTTCATTTTCTGACGTTAGTAAAGTAAAAAAGTTTAACGGTAAAATATGTAATTAAAGGATTAAATATATATCCTATACTTCATGTTATATATTTTATAGAATATTGTAGCTTTACAGCTTAAGAAATCATAATTTAATTTTATAATTGTTGAGACTAACACGAATGGCTGTATTCAGATATATTTATAACCGTGTTCAATATTTTATTGAAAAGAACAGGCATTTTGCGCTATCCCGAATTTTGCAATGATTATTTCTATGCAAAACTACTTACATAATCTATAATTAATTTTATATTCTAGTTATATTGTATAGTTTGAAAACTAACGACTTATCCCTTGCAAAATAAAATAAACCAATAATGTTTTGTTGCAAAATAGCATGCAAGAATTCGAATTAACAAGTAGTAATATACCTCGCTCTTCATGTAAACTACAGAGATCTTAGAGAGATTAGAATAGATCTGCATGAATATCACTTCTTTCGTGTAAATAGAAAATCAGCCCTGAGCAGGTGGCACCAAGAGATTGTATTTTAATGAATCGTTAAAGATATAATTCGTGATGGTTAAAAAATAAAAATGTATGAAATATATAAAAATAAACAGTGTCATTGAATGTATCTGTACCGATAAAACCTGAAAAGTTTACATTCATAGCTACAAAATAATTACAAGTAAACCATCTTGGTACTGGCAGAAAGAAATGACAATTATTTAAATTAGGACGAAGCAGAAATTTTATACGTTCACCATATATAACGTTACGTAAAAGTATATTTCTTTGTTACTTTGTTTGATGCATAATTAGTCAGCTACTACTTTTGGCTTGCATATAGATTTTCCTCGTCCCATGCAATTCGACGTTACTTAAAAATTAAATTTAAATATCAAACCTCATTGTTTACTAATTTTACACAAGAAGAAGAAAATATCGAAATGAAGCATAAATGGGGAACGAAAATTTCCGAGAAAAATACAAATTATGACGTAAATCGCACATGTTGGCTTACGGTTTAAAAGACAGACAATTGAAATTGTATTTTTTACATTAGGTATCTCGTAGCTATGTATATTTATACGCTTGGCTCTGTGCGTTGATCTTACTTATTTCAGTACTTGTAATATTTATGTCCCAGATGTTAGTATTTAAAACTTCTTAACTTATAACCGAAAACGGAATTTTAAGAATGAACGATATTACTTATTTCTAATTTATTGGTATACATGTTTTTATGGTATCTTTGTTTTAGAGTTATAGCTGTTTGAGTAGAGAAATATCTGAATTTTCTATCAGATTCTGGAAGTTACGTGTTATTTTTTTAATAGGAGTTATTATGTCCATTCACTTTTTGTGTACCACATATGACTTCAGTATATTTTCTTGATATATTTTTTAAAAGCTTATCAGATTTAAATAGTTTTGCGATAGGAACACGTTTTTGTAGAAGAAAAGTAAAGTACAGTAAAGTACAGAAAGTAAAGTACAGTAAAGTACAGAAAGTACAGACAAGTAAAGTACGGACAAAAACAATTTTTGGGTTTCTTAAACCAGGCTTAAATGGGTGTTGTTAGGCATGTGACCTTGGTGCTACACGTTGGGCCTGGCAAGAGATCTGGGCCTTTACTCATAAGGTTAAAGATTATGTGAGAAGGGTTTTACACAGACCGGATTGAATGAAAGCAGAGTCCAACGTCTTCTTCAAGCCCTAAGATTCAAAACCAAGCATTTTCTAAGTTTTTTCTTGCAATATGAAACTTTACTGTGTATCGAATTCAGTAAATAATTGATGATCAATTTTTTTTATATGCGATGCATCTAAACTAAAATGTTTAAAATGTGTACAAATTTAGTGTACTCCTTCAATTCATATTTTCTTGCAGCCGTACCATCTTCTGCTCTCTTCACAAATCATTTTAAACTTAAATCTCTTCTTGTCGTTTTTTTTTTATAAAATTTAATTTACTTTTGCGATAAATATATAATTCGATTGTGATTATCCAAGTTTCGATTGCTGTCAATTTAAAAAAATATTATGAAAAAATCGAATAGACATTATCGTAGCGTGTTTTTCAGAAACTAAGTATGATTTGAACTTACTCGATAGAGACCTTCATCTAAGCAATATTTTACAACTTGTAACATTTACGTTGCATCTTCCAATAGAATTAACTTGAACTGTTTTCTCCATTAAACAATTGTGTTTCACTTTGATTGACTTTTAGACGTAATTTTAAATTATTGTGAATGAATACATTAATTCATGGTAAGTTTAGTTGGCTATATTACTTCTCATCAATCGAATAGACGAAAAAATGAAATAGACATTATCGTCGCGTGTTTTTCAGAAACTAAGTGTGATTCGAATATTACTTACTCAATAGATACCTTCATCTAAGCAATATTTTACAACTTGTAACATTTACGTTGTATCTTTGAACAGAATTAACTTCAACTGTTTTCTCCATTAAACAATTGTATTTTACTTTGATTGACTTTTAGAGGTAATTTTAAATTATTGAGAATGAATACATTTATTCATGGTGAGTTTAGTTGGCTATATTACTTCTCATTAATCGAATAGACGAAAAAATCGAATAGACATTATCGTCGCGTGTTTTTCAGAAATTAAGTGTGATTCAAAAATTACTTACTCGATAGAGACCTTCATCTAAGCAATATTTTACAACTTATAACATTTACGTTGTATCTTCGAACAGAATTAACTTGAACTGTTTTCTCCATTAAAAAATTGTGTTGTTTTCTTCATTAAAAAATTGACTTTTAGAGGTAATTTTAAATTATTGTGAATAGATACATTAATTCATGGTGAGTTTAGTTGGCTATATTTTTTCTCATCAATCGAATACGTAAAAATCGAATAGACATTATCGTCGCGTGTTTTTCAGAAACTAAGTATGATTCGAAAATAACTTACTCGATCGAGACCTTCATCTAAGCAATATTTTACAACTTGTAACATTTACATTGTATCTTCGAACAGAACTAACTTGAACTGTTTTCTCCATTAAACAATTCTGTTTTACTTTGATTGACTTTTAGAGGTAATTTTAAATTATTGTGAATGAATACATTAATTCATGGTGAGTTTAGTTGGCTATATTATTTCTCAGCAATCGAACAGACGAAAAAATCGAATGGGCATTATCGTCGCGTGTTTTTCAGAAACTAAGTATGATTCGAAAATAATTTACTCGATCGAGACCTTCATTTAAGCAATATTTTACAACTTGTAACATTTACATTGTATCTTCGAACAGAGTTATCTTGAACTGTTTTTTCCATTAAACAATCGTGTTTTACTTTGGTTGACTTTTAGAGGTAATTTTAAATTATTGTGAATGGATACATTAATTCATGTTGAGTTTAGTTGGCTATATTGGCTGTCGCTCATTTAGAATAATTACATCGTATTGATTCTCTTATTTATTGGCGGTATAAATTTAACTAGTCATCGGTTTCATCTAGAGACGCAGTGTAACAATGTATACTGTTATGGTTTGAAAGTGTGCGTGTTCTCTATTGGCTGATAGTGGCAATCGAAGTAATGGCCAAATGATAATGATGGAGGCAAACATCAACAGCGTGGGTTACTTTACGAGAGTTTACAGAACATAGTATAGTTAAAACAATAATCACTATGTTTATGGTTTCAATATAATTTTTAACGAAAAGACGATAACTGCATATGTGATGTCTTTCTTGATGTCAAAAAAGTAGAACTTCCGACTATCGCAACGTTATACAGAGTATAACGTAGTAGTTACTCGGCTTCTTTGTTCACTCCTTTCATTATTGTACCATTCAGTTATAGCGGATCAATATAAAATGGCATATAGAAGAAATTTAACATATTTGTGTCTAAAAAAATGTCACATCGAACGGCCCCAATGACTGAAAATATATTTACACGTATGCCCGAGAGTTTCCAAAGTGGCGTATTTTTAACAAGAAAAATTTATCCTGCTGGTTAGTTACGGTCTACCAATATTCAAAATATATAAACATGTGTAATGAAATTTTGCCAAGAATATGAATTGGTCTCTTGCACTGAGTGTCCCTTGTGCATTATTCGTAAACAGAACTACCTATTTTTAAGACTATTTTGTTTTAATGTTTTGTTTATTACCCTTTATTTTGTATAACGAGGAGTGTTCTGATTTTAAATATCGTTTCCATGTAAATCTACTAGGACGTAGCGCTTGACGGTCATATGCATTAAACATCTCCTCTCCTTGAGCGTAATATTTGTTTATATTATTTTGTGCCTAATTTCAAAGTTTATGATGAACAAAACATGCACTGACTGAAATTATGACTGTAATTTGTTTCTTAAGCGCGAAAAATGTAAAAATTATCGAATCTCATCGGCATATTAGTAAAATATATTGATAAATAATAATCAGTGAAGGGGAAAGTAAGGAAGTAAGTCAGTTGAAATGTAGAAATATAATAAATAATTGCCACAAAATAAAAATATTAAGCATTTCATTGCTATTTCTAATAGATAACACTAATTAATGCGATGAATTTTTATACAAACATATCATTGCTAATGAGATAAAGGCGTCTATATCACATCAAAGTTCTAACAGTCGAATAGAATGGAGACATTGACAATCATCAGGAAAACAAAAGTTTGAACAATATCTAAAAGAAAAACCACGCATTGCTTTATTTTGGTCGCAATGTAATGTAAAGTATTGGTCGTTAATTTTTTCCGTACGGTTCTTTAATTTTTTTTGCTAAATCTGATTTACATTAGCAAATCACTTCAAACATTAAACTATTTTGGCAACTAAAAAAATTTAATCAGTAAAAGAATATGAATTAATTATCAAAACTATGAAATTATTAAAAAAGAATAACAATTTTTTTGTGATTGAAATGGACATTCGAAAAATTTTAAAAAAAATTGTATCATAAATAGGCCGCTAAATCACCATTTGTAATGAAGCAAAATATATTTAATTAATTTTCAATAATAAATATTTGTAGTTCTAAGCAATAATTCCACTGCATATCATTTTATTTGTATTCATTACATCTACTAAATCAGTTAAATACAATTAGAACTCATTCTCTCCGATATGTTAGCTTATTTTACTTAAGAAAATTAATCACTTTCTGTGTTTAGAGTGCCACATATTGAGTAGATTTATTATATTACTATGCAAGAACGTATGATAATATTTTTAAATTATATATTCTTGTAACACAGTTTTAAATGGTAGAACAAAAATACCACATAACATGTATAGTTTTAGAACATTTAGGAAAAAAATAACGTAAAATTTTGCAAACAATTCGGCAAAAAATATTTTACCTTTAAGAATAACCTTATTCAGGTAATCTAAAGAAAAATTGGTTACCATTCTTTTGGATAAAATATTTTAAAATACTCAAAATAATTTAGAATATGTAGGTGATTTTATGATTGAGGTTAGAAAAATCGTACATAACAATTGAATATTAGGAGTTCGGTTATATTTGCCCTAGTTACAATTAATAACCCTTTTTTTTCCCGTTATTTCATTCTTGCATATATTTCAGTATTCAGTTTTTTTAAAGTTTTCCTAGTACTTTTGATCCTCCATATATATATATATATATATGTGTGTGTGTGTGTGTGTGTATATATATATACATATATATATATATATATACATACATGTATATAAGTGTATGTACAAGTGTATATTTGTGTGTGTATATATAAAACATCGTTGCAATTTTTTTTAATTTTGATTATTTAGAATCTTTCTTTTGCTTTATAATTTTTCAGTAAACTTTAGATAAATTTTCGAGTTCCGTGATTTTTTTCATAATTTTTAATTACTACGTGGAATTTTACGTATCCACCTTAAATGGTTTCTAAGAAACTTTCGTGAATATTTTTAGAAATTTCCCCAAAATTATCTCACTACTCGTAAATCACTAAATCACATCAATAAATCGTTTGGAAATCATTACAAGTTATAAAATTATAACAGACGCGTGAGTGATCTTACAAGGATTCTATTTTTTTCTTCTGAAACATTGAAGCCTAAAAACAAGAACGATTCCTAGTTGTCTATAAACAATGAAAATAGCTCTGAATTTGCAGCATATAAAGAAAATGGATGCAGCCAATAAGGATGTGTAAACCGTATTGAATGTGAAAAAGTACTGCCTCCAATTTTTTGTTATTATTGATAATACAATAATAACAAAGATAGTGATCAACGATATGTTTTTCATAACACAAAACCAAATCGTTGTTCTTGATATTGAAAAAGAAGGTAAATAGGGAATTCTTAAATTTATGTCGTCTTGCGCGAAAATTTCAGTGCGAAGTGCCAGGCTAGCTATGATTTATATATCCATGTGGACCATGCAAAAATATGTGCATTTATAGATGTATATATATTTATATATATATATATATATATATATATATATATATATATATATATATATATGAACATATGTTTACATATAAAAAAGTGTTAAAGGAAACGCAAAAGTTGATGTAATAATTCACAGACTCGTTCGGAAACCTTATCGACAGCTCGTTCGTGTAATGGACTCAGTACAAATCGCCACAATCGATCTTCAGCGTAAGACGTTTAAGTGTGACGCATTGCCGTTCGAAAAATTTCAGAATGAAATTGGTACGAAAGGCGAAATCGCATTATGATAGCATCGGGCCAATTTTTTTTCAATTCCTGTGTTTTCTTCAGATACTTTATACAAGTTTGTTAAATTGAAAAGATCAAAGGAAAAATAACGTTAGAAGGAAGAGTAATGAGATTCATTTAGTTCAAAAAAAGTACGATATGCTATGTAAACTCCCACTTTTGATGTGACAAAATATTAAATTAATTTTATTGGCACGGGTCACGGGTAGTTTTCCATACTTAAAGTTATTTACCTTAAGTCTGGAAAACTATCTATATGTTTTTATGTTCTTGCTTATTTTGCTTAAGCTATGAGATTCAAATTAATTGCTTCTCGTAGATTTTAAAATAACGGTCAGTTTTATCGATTATGTTTATGATAATTTAGACTTATATGGCAGACAATATTTGTTTTAAAAGGGAAAAAATTATTTGAACAATTTATCCTATGAAAAAATAATTACATGTGTTTCTATACATAAAAATGTGTTTAACTTGTATCATGGTTTGCAATAAGATTCAAATATATAAATAAACTCAATATAGTGGAAGGACACACATTAAAAGATAGTTCAAAAGCCGGATATGCAATGACTAATTTACTAAAAAATTAAACTAAAAAACAAATAATAAAGCAAAATAATATTAAACACAACCATATAACTCTTAATACCATATTATTGATATGAAAATGAATGAGTTAATTAAAAAAACTGCTTATTTTAGAATTTCATGTGAGATAATTCTAAAGATACTTTTCAAAATCTACAAAAATTTTCTTGTGAAAAAAAAACACAGTACGAAAAATGTATCTAAAGATTACAGAAAAACTATAAGGACAATTCAAAAAGAAAATACACGATATTGTCACAGGAATAAAGCTCGTTTGGATAAAATGGAGTAACAACTTTTTAGAAATCTTCTCCATACCCAATATTTACTCTAAAATGTTTGCAAACAATATACGGAACAGTCCCTCAAAGCCAACATTTTCTGAATTTATTTTTTTAACTCAAATGAAACAAAATTCCGTTGCTATTTTCGAATCGTAATTAATAACTTTTTACAGTGTAAAATGCGAGAACAAAATTTGTTCCAACGACGCAAAGGAAGTTATTTTAATTCAAGTTATACGAGTATCTGTTGTTTTCACATGAAATTCAAATCCTTCTAAAGATAATAGCGGGGAAAGGAGGAGTGTGCCTCCGATCGGATCGGTATAATACTTATATATAACATGTACGTGTGCACTTTAGTATGTGTGTGTGTGCATGTTCGTGCGTGTGTTTGTGTATGTGCGGTGTGTGACCGGGTGTGTACGTGTGTATGCGTGTGTGTGTGCCTGTGTGTATGTGTGTATATATTTGTGCCAGCCATACGACGAATTGCGAAAATAATTGTCGTCACCGTGATGAATTGGATTGATCAAAAGGCGTACGGTCTTTGAAGGCTCGGCGCATTGCGGGGACTCGAGTTCGATTTCCGGTCGCTCATCGAGTAGGGCTAGACTCATGTTCTTACTGGCTGTAAAAGATTGCTTTCTTAGAAATAAGTCCACCATATGTATTGATAGTTTACATTAAATTAGGTAAATAAATAAATATCCACACGAGTTGCTGTTACCTTGTTAGAAACCTTACATAAAAAATGTAAAGCATAATGGGCAAAATTAAGTAAATATAAAGGGCGACATCTGTCGATGTAATTTAAAATCCTTTATGAGTTAAGTTTAGTAGATCTAGTTTTCATGTGGTGGCAAGTTTTTTTTTAGCATGTTTGATGATTTTTAAGTTTGATGATTTTTCACTTGTATAAAATGTTTATTTTTTTAAGTATAAACGACAAACTTTACATATAAAACTTTATTGCTAACTTGTTTCAAACGATAAGAAGAAAAATTCAGTCTTTAAAAACCGTGTTAAAATTGCTGACTTAATAGCTGTGTAATCCCAATTATAGTTTAAAAGAAAATTTATCAAAATTCTTAAGATTTTTATATATTGATTAATGAAATATTTTGATGGTTTTCTGATACCGCTGACTTTTGATCTGTTGATATCGATATATTTGCGTAACCTTTATTTTCAAGGGTAAAGAAGTCGAAGAAATACCGAACATTTGAAGCTATTCAGTTATTCCTATTCATATGTATGCATTATTAGTTCTATTGATTATATATGGCTTTTTTGAATGTAGTCATCAGAGCGAATGTTTTTTCCTTCCCAGAATTTAAGATTCCAAATTAAACTCATACAATTATATTTAAATTTCGCCCTCATTTTATTTTTATGTGTGCTTTGACGTGCAGTGGATCTACATAAACGGAAAAAGTGTACAATTTTTTTGCAATACGGCATTATCGCAAACATTATAGGATAACGGAATTGGCCAGGGAAGAGGCACGGTATCACAAACAATATATTCTACTAAATATTAATTAAAGTCCTTGTCTGAAATACCTGCTTGCAAAAATACATTGCATTCTATTCTCGGCTTAAAACTGCGTATACTGAGAGTCGAAGACAGGTGTTTAATAAAATTATATAGGTTTTTTGTTTATACTATGGAACATGACGAAACCAGTCGGTATAGTAATAGAGTATGACTTCGTTGCTCATGTGTGATATAACTCCTTAATTATTAAGACTAGAGATTTAAAAAAACGGTTTCAATTCGATGATGTCCAGATAGACCAACGGACACCAAATATACTTTGATATGAATCAGAAGTTGAGATATTGAAAATACATTTTTTCACCGTTATAATAGATAATATATTAAATTATATAAAGATATAATTTTGTTACAATTTCGAAATCAATAAATCTATGTCCATACACATTTTTATAGAAATGGAGCAGAACGTTACTTTTACTCCAAAAACACTACTCACTTTGCTATCAATTACAAATATAGTTTTGTTTTTTTCAGGTTAAGTTGTTAATAAAACCTCAAAATTCCATTATAGGGTTAAATAAAATAAAGCCTTCTTACAATTTCAGAAAGACCTAAATGTTGCATTTAACCTAATTAAGTCATCGTCCATATATTTATATTACGGAATAATTAATCATATCCATATATTTATATTACGGAATAATTTAAGTCATCAAAAATTAAAATTTCATTAGTATCGACTAATAGAATTTTAATTTTTGATGACTTAAATTATTCCATAATATAAATATATGGATATTTTCTACAAATATCATATTTTACATATGGAAATGTGCAAATATTTCATTTTCAGAGAAGGTTTCTAGATCTTTTTAATAAGGACACAGGTCAACTATTTTACGCGTCTACCTGTAATTCAATATTGGTAAATATGTGAAGTCTCGGCATACCTCTGGCAAATAAATTTAGGGACTTTGGTAGAAAAAAGTAAAGAACTTCTATAATCCTATATTCAGTTTCATTTTTGTAAATATGTAACAAATGTTACCAACATGAAATATATATGTATATATATATATCTATATCTATATCCATATCTATATATATATATATATATATATATATATATATATGTGTGTGTAAATATATGTATGTATACATATATACACACATATGTATTACATTCGAGAAATATGTACTCAGACGAAAATTTTAACAATTAGGGCAAATATAACCGACAAAATGGGACTCCTAATATTAAATTATTATATACGATTTATCAAACCTCGGTCAAAAAATCACTTACATCTGCTAAACTATTTTGAGTATTTCAAAACATTTCATTCAAAAAAAAATTATAAATTTCTCTTTAGATAACATGAATAAGTTACTTTAAAGATTAAACATTTCTTTTGCGCAAATTGTACGTTCATAAAATTAAAAAAAAAAAATTGTCTAAAACTATAGTGGTACTATTAATCTACATTTAAACTTGCGTTATAAGAATATATGGTTTAAAAGAGTTATCATACGTTCTTACATAGCAGTATTACCTCCCACTTACTTCCTAACCTTACTTTCGCTAATTCCTCTTCATCTATATATTTTACTAATCTGCCCATGAGTTTCGATAGGCTTTACGTTTATCGTGCACAAGAAACAAATTACAGACCCAATTTCCACGAATTTGTACATCATAAAATGCTCGAGTGCGAGTTTTGTTTATCATAAAATATTAAATTAAGCTCAAAATAAGGAAAAAAAACAAAGATTCTTAAAAAATTATGTTTGTTTATTATATTCAAGGAAAGGAGAGGCTTAGTGCACATGGATGTCGAGTGGATTTACATGAAAGTTGTATTTACAATCAGAGAACACACCTTATTATACAAAATAAAGGATAATAAACAAAACACTAAAACGAATTAATTTTAAAAATTATTAATTTACATTGAGTGCAAGAGTGCAATTCACGATTTTGGGAGAATTTCTTTAAAAATGTTTATATATATTGAAAGTTGGCGGACGGTAACCAACGGACAGGGTAACATTATAATTATTCTTTGTTATAAATACGCTAATTAAGAAACTGTTGAGTGTATGCATAAAGATTTATTAGTCCCGTTCGACGTGATATTTTTGCTGGACACAGGCGTTTTAAATTTCTTCTATATGTAATTTTGTATTGATCTTTTATAACTGAATATTAAGAAAACAAAAGGACTGAACAAGAAAGCACAATAATTATTTGATCCATACGACTTTCTTACCGCCAGAACTTCTAATTTTTTATATTATACTTATTAGTATTGCAAAAATTCAATAAAACAAGCGTCCACCATAAACACAGTGATCGTCTTTTCGGAAAAAAGTTTCATTGAAAACATAAACAAAACTGTTTCGTTAAAAATAACATTCTCTGCAAACTCTCATAAAGTAGTTCACACTGTTGATGTTCGCCTTCATCAATTTCCTTTGGTTGTCACTACTCGACATCTACCTTCAAAAGAGCAAACCCTTACTAATTCAGAGTCAAAAACATGCCTATACATAATAATCGACTACATGAGAAAACAAAAAAATGGCATACAATTTCTAGATGCATCTGATAGGATATGAAACATATTTTTAATTTACTTATATCTGTTCGAAATTCGCGCAAACAAAGAATGAGGGCCCGCTCTGACGTTATCGGGAATAACGTGGCAGACGAAAAGTACACTCCGATATAAAATTATGATTAAATACAGCTAAACATGTTCTTGGCGTGTGAGATAATAACATCAGATCTAATTATAAAACAGTGTACAGCTAGAAACGAATGCACGATGGTCCACGGAAAGTCTGTCGAAGCATAAAATAAAACGTTTCAAGGCCTATGGAATAACACGGGACTAAGACTAAACGATGCCTATCATTTAGAAGTAGACGCCAACCGATAAAATAAACGCGTACCTAAAACGGACTATTCTCTAGCGGCACGCAAAAACGATCAAATTAGCAACAAATATGAGAGCGCAAAATCTCAGGGATGAGAGGGAGCAATAAAATGCTGGAAAAATCCTACAAAAAGGAGAAGGCACCTACGTAGTAGTTTAAATTCGATCAAATAACTTTAATTGCGAGTTGCTCATCAGATTTAAGCGATTGCAATTTTCAGTGAAGTTGGCTTCCAGTATGTCAATCTATTAAGCGTAAAGCCAAATAATTGGATATTGTTGTATCAACTTGACCATGTTTCTCGTATGATCAATTATTATACTTCGCGTGCTCACGAGTTAGACCGCCTGAAAAATTATTTACAAACCAAAGAACTAAACTACAAATATAGTATGTAAACAAGAGTTTTAAGAAAGAAGATTGATTGAGGATAATAACAAAAAGAGATGTTTGAGGCTAATAACGAAAATGCAAAAAAGTTTTGAAAATTAAGATTTATTCAAAAGCATAAATAGAACTCGCACCATGAGGGTTCCGTACATATTTAGGCACTTACAAATATTTAGGATTACATAATATTTCTAAAAAAACTATTTGTAAATATTGACTTTTCAAAATGATAATATATTGCCGATTATATCTTTCAAAGGCTTAAAAACAAATCAATTTTTAAAATGTATAATTACACATAGAATTAAAAATCACAGTTTTATTTTTATTTTTTCCTGTTCTTGTGCTAGAACGGGAGGCGTTCTAGCCTTATTTATGCCTTTCGAGATGCCCTCTATTATGCCTTTCGAGATTGTAAATCGACCGCATGTACCCTAGATGATTTGATGATCAGTGTATAAGTCTGTTGCATGAACAAAAAAAACTGTTGAAATTACCATATTTTCGTTGCATGAACCAAGAAACTTGAAATTTTTACAGCGATGTAAGACTGTCGGTATCAATATGAAAATTTGATATTTCAAGCCTTTTCTGAGAAAAAGGGTTTTAACGGACAGGATGGGCGAATGGACCAACCAACGTAAGTGTTCCGTTTTTATCATTTTGAGGGACGGAACCTATTTAAAAAATTCTGTGCGGGTGAAGCCCCATATTGTAACTAGTATTACATAATTAAATAAACACTAAAATATTTAATACCGAATTCAGATTAATCGTAATTCAGATTAATTATAAAATGAAAAGTCAGTTTGTACAACTTTTTCTAGGTTCGTAAATATTTCCATAGTTTTTTCGTTCTGTTGAACCTATGACTTTCAAGGATTTGTACGTCACATCTGCATACAGGTGATACAATTTAATAAAATCTGCATTTATTCACCTTGTTACTTTAAATGATGCCATAGAAATAGCATTTAAGTATAGAGAGGTTTTTATAAAAATTCTGTTTGTGAAAAATAGACTGAATTTTTAATAAAAAATATTTCTCGTTTGTCTTATTAAAGACTGGAATAAAATTTTAAAGCGGCTTATTTCTTTACTTTCTTCTATGTGAGTGTTTCATTCTTATTTTTATAAAACCGGAGCTTAAGTCTATATGGAATTTGATTATTGATTGCAAACTTTACCTACGGGTGGAAAGAATGGGACGAAAAGCTTAATTTAACTTTTTATTGAACTTTCTACAGGTAAAGGTAGATGCACTAAAACAGCGGATATACTAAATGTTTAATTTGTGCAAAATATAGATATATTTACTAAAACAAATTTTTTTTTAATTTGATTGCTCTATTTTTATTCCCGCTTCTTTAAACTTTAATCATATATTCTTCCATTTTTGTATTTATATTTCAAGGTGAATTTTCACCATAAATGTAACTTTAACAAATTATATAACGAAATATTTATTATTAGTCTAAAGTTGAAGTACAATTACGTTTCTGCATGTAATATTTAATGCTTTTTACTTAACAAATTCACTTTAATTCAAATCCAATTTTGATAGAATTTTGTGTGAAAATAAAGCTTCTACTTCTATGTTCTTGAATTTTTTGAAAGAAGGCTAAGTCTATCTTAACTTTTGGATACTTTCATACAAATTATTTGTATCCGAAGGAAACTGACAAAACTTATATAATATTTTTACAGAACTTTGATCAGACCAAAACTTTAGTTTTTAATTAGCGTGCGTATCTATTACAATCGTTACGTGATGGTCATCAGACATGATGTGGTAGTTCAAAATAGTTCAGCCTTTCTAGCTACAATTAAAAATGTTCTTCATTTTCACAGATTTATAATTCTCGAATTCTCCAGCGGTTTCACTTCAGGCGATCAGGCATCTCAGATGAAAATTAAGTGGACTTACCATATAAAAACCTAATAATTTGAGATTGCCAATCCGAGTAACTTATTTATATTACCTAAAATGATTTTAACCATCTAAAATAACTAATTTCAAGAGGTACTATATTTACAGCTATCTTAAAAAATTTGAATCTTTTAAGCAACTGCTACAAGCAATTGCTTATTTTTTTTATTTTTTATTATTCCAAATAAAAAATTTAAAATTTTTAGCTTCTGCTCGAGAAACATATTGAAATTTGAAAATGACTGGCGCGTTTAAGAAACTCGATCGACATGGGCAGCGATATGGAACAAGACTAGGCCAAGTCCTCTGCTTGGGTTTCCGTAGCCCGAATGTGAATACAGTTTTATTGTCTTCTGTTATGGTTGCATATTGTAATTCCGTTTATTTCGGGCAGGCACTAATTTTTTCCTTTTTGTCAATCAGTGAATTACTTAATTTTTAATATTCTGGAAAATACAAAATTTTTAAAGACCTGCTATTTCTGTTACACGAGATATATTTTCGCAGATCTGCTTGAGAAAGGGCAAACCAACTAATCCAATTTTTTTTCAATTTTATTTCTTGTAGAATATAGATTAATAGAAAAACTTAGAAGGATTTCATAACATTTTTGGCAGAATTTTACATGAAACAGTTCAAAGATATTTCTGATGATATTGAGAAAAAATATTACTACTTTATCCTTACTTTCTGCTAAGCTGGTAAAGTCGAAATTTATGGAAAAAAGTGTTACTAGTACTGTAGAGAAAATTTTAAGCAATGTCTCTAAACTCATAATTTTTGAGAAATTTCTGATTTTTATGCCTGTAAAAGGTAGACTAGTTAATTATTTAAACGGAAGATAACAACATTTGGTTTTTGTAAACAGTTTATTAGATATATTTCCAACCATACATTTTTATAGGTAAGTAGGTTCTTACGGAATCCTCGCAGTGCGTGTTCTACTTGTACTTTACAGATTTCTTGTTTAATTAATTATTTACCAATAAACCACTGGTAAATCCAGTGTCACAAAAATAAATATAAAAACAGATAGTGTCACTGTGCTGAACACGACGCATCATGCATCTTGAAGTTTAATTGAAATCATCATGAAATTTGATTGGAATTACATATATTTCCTATACTAAGTTTCAGACAGAGAGGTTTAAAATTATTTTTGAATTCTTTATATGCTAGATTAATGATGAGGTTTTAGATTATTTAAAACTGACTTTCGATAATTGATATACGTTAAGAGTATTTTATAAAGTTTATAGAGAACAAATATCTTGACTCATCGGAACATACAAAGAAAATAAGTCATGTGCAAATCGAACATAATACAAAGGCTGATCCATATCGAAGCATGGAATTAATTATTTCTTGCATAACAGAAGCAGCGTTATTAAAACTCCACAAACTTTTGGTTAAAAGCCATGTTTGATGCGTGCGCAATCATTAGATCTCAGACGATCGATTTAGTGATATGCTGAATAATAGAGTAGTCCACGTGTACGTCTCGCCGCTGGGACCGAATTGATTGCTTACTTAAAGTTGCGGTAATCTAGGGAATTATCTCAAATTGTACGCGACGGGCAGTGGCGGAACGCGGTCGACCTTTCGTTTTCGATTTCTTGATGCGACTTAACTTTCCTACTCTCTTTTATGTTTGCCGCCTGTTAGGAGATAGGCTATTATTTGCTATCACTGAGCATTATATATATATATATATATATATATATATATATATATATATATATGTATATATATATATATATATATTTCATGTTACATCATTTGTTACATATTTACAAAAATGAAACTGAATATAGGATTATAGAAGTTCTTTACTTTTTTTTACCAAAGTCCCTAAATTTATTTGCCAGAGGTATGCCGAGACTTCAGATATTTACCAATATTGAATTACAGGTAGACGCATAAAATAGTTGACCCGTGTCCTTAGTAAAAAGTTCGTGTTTATCTGAGGAAAACGAGACAGAAATTTATTTATTTAAAAGTGATACAATAGAATATTTAATTAAATTAAAGTATTTTAATTATTTTAGGCAATGACAAATATTTGTAAAAGATGATATAATTTTAACTAATCCTTCGAAGATTAAAATCTAGATCTTTGCTTATAGCCCACCTAAAGATGTTGTAATACAACGAAACCTAGGTCGTGGTAAAGAAACTGAAGAAAGTAGAAATAATACTACATCACATAGTTTCATTTAATTGTGAACAATGAATTTCTACAAAATTAATGCCAAATATATTTAATATTAAATATTATATTGAAGAAGAAAATATACAAATGATAAATCAAACTCATGCATTTTTTTTATAATATTAAATATTTTCATTTTGATAATATTTTTAATAGATTTCGAAAAATATTAACCCCTATCCCTCGTATTTATGACAGGATTCAAATTATTTTCCCTTTTTCTTTAGAATGGTATTTTGTCAAAATTGAATAAAATAATCCTAAAAAGAACAGTAGAACTCCTGAACGGACGAGAACATATCATCTCTTCACTATCGTTACTTATGATCATATTCATATAAGCATATCATATAAGCTATTGTGAAAAGCTGTGTTCATGCTATTTAGCACTCCCGCCCGAAATATTCTTTGAATACCTTGCACTTTTTTTTTTAATTATACTCTATTCCCTCTCTCGTTTCGATATAGCAAAGATGGTTTTAATAGATCTAACCATATTTATAGGTGAGTTCTTCTGAAACCATTAATATTATATAATTTATTTGAGTTAAAATAGATTTCAAAAACCATCCGTCTTACACAGATCTGAAAATGTTAATGTGAAAATGTTTGTCCTAACTCATTATTCTAATTATAATTAACGTTTACTCTTTTATTTAAAAGTAGAATCCGTGTCAATTTCAAAACAAAATGAATAGAATCTTGCGTTGGGTTTATAATGAAACCTATATATCTATTCGTTTTTATTTTTGGTTTGGTATTGATTCTAAAAAAAACTAAATAACTAGTAAAATTGACTGCTTTTAACTTACCAGTCAGTACTAGTCTGTCTCTATCTTTTATAAATTAAATTTATACATACACATATTATATATATATATATATATATATATATATATATACATATATATATATATATATATATATATATATATATATATATATATATATATATATTAAAACTGGGTTCATATGATAATTTTTTGGAATCCTTCAAACTGCATATTCCTAAATTTTGCTCTTTTTAAAAACCTCTTAAAAATATACGTAAATTAAAAACCAGTGAAAAGAAATTTTAAACACTAAAAAAATGACTATTTTACTTGCTTCAAATCCAGTATAGAAACGGAAAAAATATCTACGCATTTCATTCACTGCTGCAGAATACGAGCATTATTAGGTATGATGTCACAGTTTAGATTGCCTTCCTTCTCTAAATGTAAAATTTGCTATACCTTAAATTCTTAGGGAGTTGTTAATATTTCTTTCACTCCTTTTTATTTTGCACAACTTTGAAACTAAAACTTGTGTATTAAAAAAATGTCAAATACCCAAATGATAATGAAAATTACAAACAATGTTAAATAACATAAAGGATCCTCCTGAATAGACTTGCCGAATAAAATGTAATTGACTTGTATATTTCTATGTACTTACAAATATAAATTTATTTTTGAGATTCTTAAGAATAATAAGGCTTTTTACAATTAGGATATAAAAGAGATAAGTCAGCAATATGACGAAATAATTGCTTAATTTTACAAATTCACCAGGAGGTTTGCGTCTCAAATAGTCTATCAATTAGATGCGAGTAATACAATATAAAATATAAAATTACCTGAATTTAATTGCATAACAATATAAATGCAAATATAATTTCATGCCTAGGTTATTGTCAAAAATATTCAATTTCTAACAAGCACACTCAAGCTCTTCATTTGTTTGTAAAAAATATCGGATGGATACATAAAGCTTTATTTATAAAATCGTATCCTTATCTCGTACGTATGTACGTTGACAGCAGCTGGCACTATGCATCGACAATGATTAATAAAACTAAATTGACGACTTCAAAGTTGGAATGAATTGTTAAAATAAACGCCGTTTTAATTATGTAGTAAGGATTATCTGTTAATTATAATTTTTCAGGATTTAATTGGAAACGTAATCCCAGAAGTTAAACTAAAAATAGTTTTATGTTAACGCAATCTAAACCGTAGAGCATATTGTGAATATAATTGTCTTACAGAGAATCGGAAAGGTAACGATCGTATCGCCAACTTTCGACATTTGCCATTACAATATCCAATTTCCGACATTGTTTTGAACCTTTTAAGTGTTTATGTTCAAATCAAAATTGGTCTACTTGACTAAAATATTTGCGTCTTCCCTATAAATACGCAAAAAGTATGTTTTGTAAGTCGTCTCCTTTTTCAGTAAACAATACGTTCTCTGGGGACCAGTTTTTAATATACTTCTTGAAACTAAAATTAGAGAGATCGTATATATTTGATACAAGTACAATAGCGTAAATAAATCTAAAATTGTGAACTGAATAGCCGGATTACGGCAAATGGAAATTTTTTACTTTTGAGAAAAATACTAACATTTAAATTATTAAATATTGCAATAGGAATCCGTTTATAATCTTTATTTTATATAATTTTTACCAACCCAATCGATGCCGTAAGATTTTAATAAGTTCATATTTCTCTAATCTAAAAAAATTCTTAAGTATTTAAAAACATTTTTAAAGTCGAATTCCAGTAAATTAAAATGGTTGTTGCATAAAATCCGAAAAAACTGCCAAAATTATTTAAAAAATTTAACAATTTTAATTCATAAAATTAAGCACCATTTTCTTTTTTAGCTACCTATAATACATTTCTCTACTTTAACCACATATTTTAAGTTTTCTTGTATTTTAAAATACATACAAACAAACGATTTGCAGGTTATTTGGTGTTTAAGCAGAATGACATATTGTAATTAAGACAATACAACTTCTGTTTGTCCATGTTACGAAATTCTTCTTGTGAATGGACAGCCAATCTGATAGTAAACAATTCAAAAGAAATAACGATTCGGTATGTGAGTCTGAACAACAGATTATATTTTACCGGGAGGAATGCAGTTCAAGAGTGCGTCGTGTTATGAGCTAAATGAAACAATGATCGGAAGTATATAAATAGGGATTACGCCGAGAATTAAATAAAGAAATATATAATTCTCGGTTTAATCACATACGACTATCTGACAATTCACAGTCGTATGCACATTATCGAAAACTGTTAGACGGTCTACGAAATAATGGGATTTCTCATTCGATGTTTTGGTAATTTTCCTAG
This sequence comes from Druceiella hillmani, assembly GCA_039881145.1. Lineage (NCBI taxonomy): Eukaryota > Metazoa > Arthropoda > Insecta > Lepidoptera > Hepialidae > Druceiella > Druceiella hillmani. Next base: position 12,690,587 of record JAYKKI010000007.1, on the reverse strand, counting down.
CATTGAGTTTGTTTAACTATCGATTCCGTACTGTTCTCGAAGTGAAGCGTCTCGAATGAATGACTCAACTTATTTTCTCATGTGGTAGAAATATTTTAAAAAATTATCAGTTTTAAGTGTATAAAAATGCACCATCGCTACCCTTATTTGCTTCCTTGAGTAAGGTCAGAAATCGCTTTTGTTCTAATTTTAATTTTTTTCAAGCTATTAAGTAATTATGTACCTCATGCTATTATATAATTATGATATCAACTATTTTGCACCCTTAATTTGGTCCCATTTCTTTTATATTTGTTTTCGCCCATAATTTACATAATAGAATGAAGTTACAATTTTTCTATTCAATGGATCGCTTTAGAGATATAATTATGGAGTTTTTCGTAGTTTACGATTGATAATTAGTTAGGGTCATTATTAACTTGAATCACTATATATTTTATGTTTCAATTTTATTGTTTTTGAAACCAATTATATTTTTAGTACATAAACATGCCCTGCTTGGATGCCAGCCTATAAGCTGGGAAGAAGGGTTGTTTTTATGGAATAAACCAATAAAACAAATGGATCGTTTTCTTACACCTCTGGATATTCTATTTGTTGTCATATATACATGTTATTAACCAGGTGGCCAATCAGGAGTTTGGTTAGTAATTTGAATATAAAATCGCTAAGAAAGAATCTCATTAAACATAGTTCTGTCATGGCGAATGATCAATAGAATGTCTTCTGATAAGTGAAGTCATCGCAAAAGTCCATAAGTCTTTTAAGTTTACTTTGTGAAGAAAAATGTTTAACGATATGTCATACCATATGGGACAGGCTATCTTCAAGTAGGTGAAAATTATTATTGAACTACTTAATCGGTATCTACTTTATTGTTTTCAAAACTATCTCTCACAAATTATTAACTTTCATCAATAAAACTGTCTCTCACAAATTATTAACTTTAATCACAGCATTCTGGAGCACTCTTAGAAAAATTTTACCGGATGCTAGAGCTTCTCCGTCGCGAAATTAGTTTTACTGAAATAAATGCGATGAGCTCTATAGAAAAGTATTTTAATACACGACAATGAATGGCATGTTAGATCCATTGAAGTAATTAGATAATATAAAATTAGCTTAGATTTTGAATTCCAACTATTTTACAACCTTAATTCGGTGGGAACTATATCTGAAAATTTAATTTTAACAATATTTAGAACATTTTTTTATTCTTAGAGTAACAGAAGCATATTGCCTATAAATATTTCTGGTAAACAAATTCTACTGTAAATTTTGAAATTGGATTATGAAATAAATTGACCATATATTCCATTAATTTCATAAAAATATGAGAAAGTCTTTGAAAAAGATATTGCGCTTAAGTTACAAAGGAAATATAACTGAATAAATATTTGTTATTTTATTTACTATTAGATGGTAAGTAATCAAAAAATTCAAATATTTCAGAGCCTTTTCATATTTATATTCTAATAATAAATTATTGCATAACGTCAATCTATGGTTAGGATATAAAAGTTTAAAGTTAGAATTCAAAAAGACATACCAATTATAGAAATTCTAGCTTAGTGATCTAGTCATAATCGTTCTCGGATAGCAAATAAAACTACATTTCATAAAAAGTAATAAGCAACTTTTAACACCTGCATACTTTCATCATATTTTTCACTAATATCACCTTCACTTCTCAGATTCACAAGAAATATTTCAACAGAAGATTACAAAGATTAGAAACACAATTCTAGGCAGGTTCTATTTCTGATGAAGAAATATTAGATTTTTCTTTTCAAGCAGACTATACTCCAGCTCTAAGACAAACAACAATATTATTATGAAGAAATATTCCAGCAAACGGTAGGTGTTAAACAGACAGGTGGAATATAGTGTACATATGTTGATAAAATTTAAAATCGTGCACATTAGAAGATGTAGATTCGATAAAACATATTACAGTATATAAACGCAGTTCGACCCATAGGTTATAAATACATATATAACAACAAAATCAAGCAATTAAAGTCATGCTTTAAGGTGATCGATTCTGTTGACCGCCATCTGAGATCTATTTTATATATATTAACGTGCTTCGCACTAATTATCTGAGAAGAATTGCGATGATTTGAATTCACTTAAAACTCATAGAAATCTCGATAACTCTTCTAAAAAAATTACATCTTGAAATAATGTAAATAATATAATTTTCATATTGGAAATCGTCTGCGCCAGAAAGCAACACGCTTCTCCAAACACAGTGTGTAACAACATAGTACAATATTATTTTAATATGTATTTTAAATAGACTATGCCAAAATATAATTTGTACTTGTGACAACTTGTTATCCGACAACGGTTTTTGTCAAAATTTCACGCTTAGCCACTGTTTACGAACCTCAAACACTAGTTGGTCAGTACTCGGGGCAAAACAGGACTGCGCTCATAACTTATGTGGTGTGCGTAACGGTTTTGCGATTTTGCGCAAATATATGCAATTGAAGTCCAGAGCAATGCATACAAATCGCGTGCATGAGTCAAACATACGCGATACAGCGTTATACTTCACTGTCTCGAAATCTCAACGAAAGAATGCTTTTTCTAGTGTCACCGAAAAAAATTTCGCGTTTTTACTTCATGTTCATAAAAGTGCCCATTTAAAAATAAATGTTATCCCAACAAAGATATTGCTGCAAATAAAGAAGAGGAACACGTCCCGTGTTCCTCTTTATTTATCAGCCGTAAAAATTAGTGAGATAAAACGTTCAAGTTCCTCTAGGGTCAACATTTAATGAATTTTTATGCGAAGTATTGTGGCTAAAAAGTATTACAAAGTACTGCATATGGAAAGTACTGTAGAATCAAACCACAAATTTATGATATGTTGTAATCAGGTATTCGTCTCTCCACACGTTGACATAAGTCATGTTGACATCAAAAGTAGTTTTTCAAGCACTTCGAGGAAGAGTACAATATCCGATATATAGTAGGTTGAATTTTGTGATAGTTTACAATGAAACATGCAAAATTATTTAACGTTTCGGTTGCATTTTTGATGATATCTTCGTATAGATTGAATTGAAATCTAAACGTAATTAGTGTCTATTTAAATGAAAAAAATTATGTAATAAATATTAATAATTATGCATATTTAAATTGTGGAATATTTATATTTCGACAGTATTCTATATGTAAACTAATAACATTAATTAATCTTTATACTTTTACCACTACTTACACTTTTCTACATTGTGTTTTGCTTTACTTAAACAAATTTAGCGGATTTATAAATTTACCAAATTTTTTTTGGAACTTTAAGCATTCCAGATACCATTAAAAATAATTGTGGTATTTTACTACACGTAATAGGGAAAATAAGAGCTGATTGCAGAATTTCTGGAATATAAGCGTATTTAAGAGCGGAATCCGGAAAAACACAAGTTTCGAAAAATACGTAATATATTGAATGAGTAACATGTCCAGAATATCGCAGTAGCTTTTTTAATTTACGCCTAGCAACTGCGTAACTTTTACTAAAAACAGTATGGTAAATTCAAAATGTCAGACATGGCTGCTAAAGTGTAGTTGGGATATTAAAAATTTTAATGTCAATAATTTATTAAAACAAATGAATATAATGACATGGGTTTAAGTAATGATTGTTGTTTTAGGTCAAAATCGGATAAATAAAAATAATGTCCTAATGATTATTTGACAACAACGTATTGAAACTCGGCATATATATATATTAACTGTTTTCTACAGCGAGGCAAAGGCACAGCAATTATGCAGGCCTTTTCCACGTGATGGCTTAGATTATAAAAATAAATAAAATCAAATATAATATGTGATGAAAATATAAAGAAAAGCATACTTATGACTTTTCTTTATGTAAAATAATCTCAAAAAATTGAAATAAGGATATATTTGCTAAGGAAACAAAGTTCCCCGAGTAAAATTGCGAAAACTGAAATGATTTCCCGCGGGTGGCTGCGAGTATCCGCTGTAGCTAGGCTCTTCGCCCACAAGACAATATTGTTGTTAATTTAATAACTCCTGTCATTTTGCTACAACGACTATATTCGCTGTAGCAAAATGACAGGAGTGAGTATGACGATGGAGGTGAATGACAACATTGTATCCTACAGTAACAACCTCATGAAAAATAATAATTTAACAATTTTGAATTTCAGCGGAAAACAACTTGCCAGAACGTAGGTTTAATAAAACGGTAGCTTAGGCAAAAGAGACATTATACTATTTCTTACATTTTCCTCGCAAAATGCGAGTAAAACGACTAATTTTATCAATACGAGTCACATTTTTTTGATAATTGAGTACGCGTCTATTATGTAGCGTTTAAGAAAGAAAGCCTATTGGACTGCTTACAGATATATTAATGCGCAAATATAATTTTTTTTCATTTTTCTAAGTTCTAGTAATAGTTAAATGCAATTAGTTTAACACCAGCGTTAAGTAATAAAGTTTGAGTTTAATTTACCTCACCATTCAGAAAAAATAATCGCTAAAAAAGATGGCATATAAGTTACTCTTCACTCGACGAAAGTGTCGATGTAACCGTCTACATATTTCTAATAACTTGATAAATTCTACCGCGGCTGCAAGTGACATAGAGTCACTTTTCAATTTCGGAATAATATTGTTGACACAAAAGAAAATTTCATTGCAGACTTTCACACACACACACACATATATCTATATATATATATATATATATATATATATATATATATATATATATATATATAAATATGCATACATACATTATATGTAAACATATAAAAAATGGGTACATGTTTTTGTAAACATTGTCAACGATATATCTAGAACCGTCTTTGATAACATTTTGGAACAATTTGATCTCTTTTATTTGCTTTTCGTTTAAATATCCTACCAAAAGAAAAAGAAAATTATATCAAATTTGTTCTTTCGTCATTTTCCGTGAAATACTGTTTTGCTCCTTATTATCGCTGTGGTCAACGTGCTCCATAACTACGAAACCAAATTTTAGTCTTCTATGTTGAACATACAGATTGACACTTGAATAGCCTAACAAGGGTCTTATTATCTCTTTTTGAGGCAAGGAATCCAAAACAAATTGATTATCTTCCTTTCAGAAGTATATCAACACTGAATAGTATCACCATATACTCTTATTTTATGCGTAACTATTCCATTGCTTGTGGACTGCTTCTCAGCAGTGAGTATTTACCAATAATTTTTTGTTAAGATTATTGATACAGAATAAAAACTATGGTTTAATAATTACCACAAATTTCTATTATTTCATATGATAAAAATATCAAAATTATACTTATATGAAAGACTCTGTAATATGATCACACCTCGAAAGTTGATGAAGTAAAATTATAAATATTCAATGGAACACGACGGAGAGCACACAGATGATTAAATTGTTTATTCAGCGACAGTTTTTATATTTGACCATAACACAAAAATAGAAAACTTAACATTAAAAACTTAATAAGAAACGGGTAATGATACACAAGGTGAGAACGTAAGGAAGAAACTTTAATATAATGCATTTTTATTTGTAGTGGTATTTAATACTAATTTTGCAAATATATCTCACATTAAAATCTGTATATTTATTGAATCGAAATAACAATTCAAACCTAAAATAAAAGCAACTTATAAATCAAACCAACAATAATCTTGCACCTTTTTCTAAGTTATATTTCATATATTTTTGATACTGTGTTACTTACTATGTTTTATATTTTGGGTGCCGTGTTTTTGCTCTGCTGTCTACTTTACAAAGTACATTATTTATTTGATCAAGCCTGCGAAATGTAACTTTTATTTTCCCCTTCGAATAATTATGTTTTTTTTTTAAGTTTGTAGGTATGTTGAATTAAAATACAGCGCTGTTTTTATCGCGATTAATTTTTATTGAAAACAAGCATTTTTACAGATTTTTTAATAATTTAAAAAAAAATATTATGTAATGAATTTAAATTGAGTGTAACATAATGAAGAGTATACGTTTTAAACTAGACTTAACAGACTGAATAAATTAGAGAACTTACGATATCTTCTTCTACTTTCTTCAAAACTCCTGTTCAATCTTTTTCTCTTGTAGTTTTGATGCGGTTCATCTTTTTTTAACATCTAGATATAGTCAGCCATCATGCTTATGTCCCACCTTCCTTGATGCCTTTTCTCCATAAACTTAATATCTTGGTGAAATCGCTACTTCTGTTCTTCATTTACTGCATCAAGATATTCGGGAAAGGATGGGAACGTGGAAAATGCAATTTTACTCACACTAGAACCCAGTTTATTGAAATTATTAGGCACGCTGTTGACTATATTTACATAATAAAGATTTTTTTAATCCAAAAAATGTCCCACAATAACTTTAAATGATTCTAAAGCGAGCACTTCGGTTTTATTCATAGGTTTTTCAAAGTCAGTATCTTGCATTAACTTCCTTATTGCGGGGCCAACAAAATGGCTTCTTTGATCTTTGCATCCAATAAATGCTTGAATTTATCACATAAGTATTTGAAACAGGGACCGTCTTTAAGCAGTGCCTTTACAAATTGCTTCAAAACTCCTAATTTAATGTGAGGTAGAGGTAGCAAAATTTTAAATCGATCAACCAGCGCCTCTCTTACAACGTTTTTAAACAGGAGTATTTTGTATAATCTCCTTGCTGGCCCAGAAGCATAGTTAATACCTTTAAATCACCACATATAGTCCAACCATCTACAACAATCTATTAAGATCATAGTAGTTTATTTTTCTTAAGACAAAATCTAGATTTTCATAAAATTCATTGAAATGAATGGAATGCCCGACAGGCAAAGAAGTTACTTTGTTACCATTATGTAGTAATACTACTTTAAGCCTTCGTTTCGATGATTCTATAGAAAGTCTCCAGTTTTTTGGATTGTGTTCTATATTAAATATCTTGAACAGGCCAGCCACATCACAACAATAAACTAAATTTTCTTCCAGCAAAAAATATAGAAGAAAATCCTTTTCTCTATTTCTATACCAATAAAAGCTTGTTGTGTCCTACAACAAGCAAGTTTTTTCTTTTAATCTTGAACTGATAAATTCCACAAAATGTTTAAGAAGATTGAGATCTCTTACCATATCATTTAATTCACATTGAGTAAATATTTGAGGTATTTCGTTGCACATAACATACTTATCGTTAGAACCTGAAGCATCTTCTACAGCATCTTAAGAGAGTGATAATGATGAAATGGCAGCACAGCATAACTCTTGCTCATCGGGATCTTGATAGGTATGTAAAATCACAGAACAAATATTACTACATTTCTTTTTTATTTTTAGTATTATATTCTTTTATTTTTGAACAGCAAAAGCTACAGTCATCGATATGATTTTGTCGTTCCATCCAAATCATTGGAGTCTTTAATTTAAAAGAATGTTTTTTTCCGTTTGAACATTTACGAAGTACACAAGTTGAACACATTTTATGAGGCACCCATTTATTTTCTTGGTTTTTTATTTTGATATTAAAATAGCTTTTATACAGTTGTCCGATAGATTTAGAAACATTTTGTTGTTGTTTTCGTATTACATAACTTCCACACATGTAGCAGGAGGTATCTGGAACATTAACACATTTTCGGGAAACTGTATGCAATGTTTTTTTTATTTTAACCACACAAAAATCACAAAAATATTTCAGCATAATCGACACGCCTATCTCTAAATACGCTTATAATCACGATATACGACTAGTAGAGGAATATTTAAATGTCAACAGTAATATTACAACATACTGTTAAAAGAGAAATTGGAAGTTTACTCGAGCAATACTAAGAAAATAAAAAAAATCTTTTTCTCAGAAAATTTACGTGATAGAATTTTTTTAATATTTTTTGCATAACTAAGTACTTAATACAAACCGAAATTACTACTAAATTTTTAAGGGAAATCCATCGCAAGCCTCTTGATTAAAACAAAAATACCATAAGCATTTTCATTTAAAATAATCTTTCTTCGGATGAGAGTACATGAGCGAGCAGGAGTATTAAAGTAGCGAGCGTCTACCACTTATAGATGTATCAATTCATACAAGTAGATAAGATTGATAACAAGAGGATAGTAATAGGGTGTAACGTTTTGAAATTTATATCATTATTGCGCTTGAGGATACAGTTTAAACCGCAATGGACTAGTAAAATTTTCTTAATGAATATTCTGAATGTATAAGCATTTTCAGAAATAAATCATGAGACAATTATATTCGTTTTAAATTTTTATTTTGGAATTATCAAACTATTTGGTCTCTCTTTTTCCATTGTTACCTAAATGTGAAATAGTTTATAAAGCGGTTTAGAATATTTTTTCATTGAGTTCATATATCCATTTTTATTAAAATGGTTTAAATAATTTAGACCACTCTAGTATTAATTTGACCCATGACACAAGCTACATATTACAAACAAAATGCCGTGTATTCTTTGTGTCGTATTGAACTGAAACACACTGTCAAGCGGGAATAGAATTCTCACTATTAATTTTCCATTCATATTTAGGCACTTAAATAAACTACCTAATATATTTCAAAGACACAGTAAACAGACATTTAGAATATACAATTACTTTTGCCGCTGATTTATATTACTGACATGGAATTATTAAGAACTTTTTATGGACCAAACTACACGTCGTAAGTTGGTCGACTATTAATCGTAAACTTGTAGGACCTATTTAACTATAATGATTATCCTTTTAATGCGTTATATATACCAGTATCATGACAATTATTGAAATATTCAACAATAGCGCTTTATTTGTTAGGATGGGTAAAACGTAACTCTAATAAATTACTAGTATAACATTTAATATTAGGAGCTAAGACTGACCCTTGAAAAGGGCTTGCAACATAAATATACAACGAAGAGATATGAGAAAATATACAACGAAGATAATTGCAGCGGACCAAATGAATATGAAAAAGTAATTTTGTCCTCTAAAATTAGGTCTTTGTCAAATATATGTAGTAAAACTTTTGGTGATTTCTGTATATTACATATTTTTTTTCAGACTTTCATCGTTCATAAACATAATTTACACGAGCGGAAGGAAATATGCAGTAGAGTAGTAAATATCTATTTTAGCACAACGAAACATGTAAACCGGCTTTATAGCAATATATTTTAAATACCGATTACTCAGAAACCCTTGGTTGTAATGAACTGGTACCGCCAGTTATCAGCTTTGTATTTTTTATTTGAAAGTCTAGCAAGTTGGTCTGTTATTATATAGAAAGAACGCAAAAAGTAGCATTTTTTTAAAATTTGGTAATGCAAAATCAGGCCCTTGCTTTTGCTCGACTTTGCTTTTGGTAGCGATATCTAAAAATCGTCGTATATATATATAAATATATATATATATATATATTTATATATATATATATATATATATATATATATATATATATATATGTATATATATATATATATATATTTATATGTGTGTCTTTATATACGTGCATACGTAAATATAACTGAAATCAGAATAGGATTCAGTAATCAAATAGCGAAATCCTTATTATTTCATCATATGCTCGTCAGTTTACGCATTCATATGTCATAGCATAAACATTTTTTCAATTTTGTCCGATATTAATTCAATTTTACGAGAAACACATTGATTAATATGTTCAAGGCGGAAATACAGCAGCTCTATTGCACTACGTTTCCGTTATACATTAAATTCACTGCATTTATATTTTAGTATTTCATTTAAATACTTGATAATAATTGATAACAAGTTGTAATTATAGAAGAAAGAAAAAAAAAATTATTCCACCACAGGGGAGCAAAACAGGCTTATCACAGCATGACTTGACGATAGATGTTTGAATCCCCTCAAATGTCTTAATTACGCCATTATATAAAAATCTACCATTTTTATTTCTTATTTCCTACCTTTTTTATAAAGTCTGAGGAGGAAAAATGCTTGTCATAGGGAAGGTCTTTTAAAATTAAATAAAAAGAATACACACATTTTTTTTATTTCGGGAATATTATATAAACATCTTAAATTTTATATTCCTCACAATATATGTTAGCCAAATGTCACAGGGTATGTCCCCACTATAATCATTTAAATACATATTATGCATATACAAATAATAAAACGATTAAGATAATGGCATTAATACGAAAAATTATGTTTTATAATATGTATTAATAAATTAGGTAGATCTCCTAATCAAGTTATTTCTTGCGTAGTATGTATTCCGTCTAGTGAATTATATATCACGCAATATATAAATGTTAATACCGAAAAGAATCTAGTCGTATTTGTACAAGGCAAAAGCAAACCAATAAAATCCACTTAAAAAGATTTGCTTTATAAATATATGATTTAAGGACATAAATAGGTTAATTTTAGAACTTTAGAAATAATAATTGATGTAGTTAGAATTGCTGCAAAAAGCTATAAACGCATTATAAATTGGTGACGACATCATTTAGTGACAGCCAGATGAACTCACAACTTAATAATATTTTTTCAGAAACAATTAAATTGACGTTAACTATTTGTCGCAAGCAATAATTTGTGTTACGATTTGATTAGTTGCTATCCATCTAGCATAAAATCTCGTCATGTATTGTATTATATTCCGCACATATTTCATTGAAATCTCTTCAGTAATAACATCGTGATTTACAAATTTTTTAATAAGCTGTGTGAGTTAATATGTCTTAAAATGGAACCTACAGCAATTTCCCTACACACAATATTAAGTGATCAAATAGGAATCTAATATACATACGAAACGATGAACGTCGTTTCCCAACAAATACTTTGGAAACTAGTTTTTGGAAATTACTTTTTGAAACTAGTTGTAAATTGTAGTCCAGGTAATTGCCTTCATTCGTTTGTTGAGAAATTTTGAAGTTATAGTGCAACAAACCTTTCATATTATATTTCATATATCCATGCAAACTTTAAAATATTAATTGGGATCCGGTTTCACACACAATTCACCATAGTTTTACATACCTAGCCATTTCTATTTATATAATACCCAGCCGACTTATAGATTGTGTACACGGTGTAATTACCATGAAGTATATTTATCGAAATTTTTTACAAGAACTAGCCTATTTAACTCCTCATAACCGAAGGCTTCACAATGTTAAATCCAAGTCTACTCCAATCATTAGTGTATTCCGTCGACATCGACGACGACGATGACGTAATCGACTGAGAGTAGGTGGCTAGCATTTTCATTGTCTTTTTGAATTTATCGTAACATAAAACGACTTTGTTATTTCTAAAGGAATAATGGGAAAAATTTTAGTTGCTTATTATGATTCCGGATGTTCCAGGTGCACAGCTGACATTTAGATATATATATATGTGTGTGTGTGTGTATATATATATATATATATATATATATATATATATATAAACATATAAATATATAGATATATACATGTATATGGTATATTACAACGTTTAAGCTATGGGAAATATTTATGAATGTGTGGGTCCACCGTAACGAAATTTTTCAACAAAATCTGTTTTTATTTTTTTATTAATATAATAATTATCTGTTTCAAAGTTCACCTTACGTGGAGGCTATTACGTTAATACCTTTTTTTTTTAAATTTGTATTACTTATCTTTCTGCATTTTTCTTTATTATATTTATATATTTATTTTGATGTAACGGCATTTTTATGTAACGGCCTAACAGAATAATTGTATATATTTTTGCATTCTTCTTCGCTTATGTTTGGCAACCCCTAACATATAGTTTGGTACCGTGATAATACAATTTGTGTTCTATTATTGTTCTGGTATCCTAATTATTTAGCTCTAAGTAGCTAAACGCAAAACCTTTTGTATCAGCGTAAATATATATCTAGACTTTGAAGCCCCTTGTAATGGAATCAGCATGGCAAATTTGCCGTAGTATTAATGGATAATTTTATATTCATTTACAGTTATTCTGAAGCCTACATTTGGAATATTAAGGTTTATGTAAAAAAAGGAACGAAATTTTTAGAAATGAGTTTTTATGTCTCTTAATTAGCTTTGGCTATATTACTGGCAATTGAGTTTTTACTACAGCGAGTCTTTCTTTTACTTTGCTATATTATAATTTATTAACTTTTAGATATATTGCTTATTAGTAAAATTCATCTTCAATAATTTCAGGTTATCACAAACGAAAATCTATTTAGTAATTATATATTGATTATAGTTCAATATCAATTATGTGGAAAAAAAACAATTTGGATGAATTCTATGCAAAAAATATGGTGGTATCGTGCATATATCCTGCTTTAGATCATCATAGGAGACGGTTGTTTCGTCATAGTCAATACCTTCAATTTGTGGGTACCCTTTTGCACAAGGTCCGGACTTGCAAAACCATTCCATTGATTCGTTTTCATCATCATTCATTCTATTGGTTTAGCATCCCGAGTTGTTTTTACCAATGTCCATGTCTTGTTCAGTTGTTGATGACCCCAATTCCGTTTTAATAGCCATCCCTTTTTTTTTTGAAGCCAGTTAACTTTATTACTTCTTGGCACGTGAAAGGTATGAAGTCAAATAAACCTTCATTGTAGCAGAGGTAACCATTTTCTTTTATGTTTCTGGAATAGGGCTGTTTGTTCCACGGTTTTTATATTATTTTTGAAGGTGGCGGTGTCTTGATGATTATATTCGGTAAGTATGTGTTTTAATTTAAGCAATTTGATTTTCCAATTTAATTTCTTTTGCCCGAGGACTATAACTCATTGGAGCTCTTAGACATATTAAGTTTAACAGGACGTAGTTTTATTTTACAGTGGATTCAAAACAGGATGCATCTGAATTTTGTATGATACGGAAATATCATAAAATTAGTGTGTATTTTCTATTGAACCAAAAACAACAGAGTGCACTAATTAAAACCCTTCTCTTGGTTCTTGATACTGTATTTGAGAGGAAGTCGTGTTTGTTTGCCTTGGAGATGTGTTATGCATAGTGATCAGCCATTTCCCTTGGGCAATTTTTACACGATTAGTATTATTTACACTTTAAAGGCGTGTAAATTGGGATCACATAAACATGTCACAAAAAAGCATTCGATTCCTTAACGTCAGTTATCTAATAATTGTATATGTTTTTCTGATACATTTGTTGATCAGGTTTGTATAACCAACGTCAGATAGTTAGGAATAATCATTGTACACATGGTGGTATCGTGCATATATCCTGCTTTAGATCCTAACCTAACCTAACCTAACCAACGTCAGATAGTTCGGAATAATCATTGTACACGTTTAGTCCATATTTGTTGTTGATTAATTACCCATTTTATGTATGCATAACCATTGTACATTTTTAATCGATACATGTATTTGACTAGCTGGTGTCCGCGACTTCAGTTTTTTTTATGGATTTTTTTGTAGTGGACTTCAGTTTTGATTTTATGGATTTTTTGTAGTGAAACTTTGTCACGTATTCGTCCATCTACATGTACTCAAATTTTAATAAAAAAGAAAGATATTATAGATTTACAGGTTCACAATAAAAATAAAAAGTGCTGTCAACTTAATAACGCCCTACTTATTGTAGCTATTCTTATATAAGAATGAAGTAATCATTGTAAATATTTTAATATTTTATTCAAATACAATAAAACCAACGAAAGTTAAATGTAAAGTTTTTTTTTACTATAATAATATACGTTTCCAAATATGTATATTTACAGATATACATAAATAATACTCTGCACAAATTATGTGAAATTATTTTTTTTTATTTGATTATTTTCAAACTGCTAAGTACCGTAGATAATTCAAGAACTAGACTCTGCTTTACTGAGCCTAGTTGTAAGGTCCTCCGTCTTCTAATATGAGCGTTCGTTGTGAATCATTCAATGCTATAGGGCGTACCGCGGCTCGCAGTGCGCTTTATGCAGGCCGTGCCCGACTACCGCGCGAAAAACCAGAAAGCTGATCCCAATTTAATATGGTCGACCATATCAATAAGATTTCAGCTTAAAGTGGATATGTCCATATCTTCTAAATCATGCATCATTTTTTAACTTTGTAAACTTCCAATCATATTTTCACAAACTACAGTTAACAAAAGTTTTAGACAAATCTTCCGAATGGCTTTTCTAGAATTGCGCTTATTATTTCAATTAACATAACTTTTTTGTTTGTGAAACTCACTACAACACTTTCTACAAAATACTCAGTGAAAATCATGTCACAATACATCAGTGAAAACCGTATTCAAATCGATTGAACCGTTTTTATGATTAGCGTGCACAAACGCAAAAAGAGACAAACAAACAGACACAAATTCTAAAAAGTATTTTTTTGGCTTTGGTAACATAAGTACAATGTGTATAAATTGTTTTTTTGAAAAAAAAATATTTAATGTACGGACACGGCCCATTTACGATTTTATTATATGGATAGATTAGGTTTGCAGTAGCTATAATGTTCTTCTTTCGTTTTGTGATTAAATTGCCTTCATTATTAAATTTCATTTGACCCCAATTTTTTATAACATAGCTAATAATATTTCTATTAACAGCTATAGTATATATAACATATTTCATAGTAAAATTTGATTACTTTATTTTTTAGAAGTCGACCAGAACAATTCACTTAATAAAGTTTGTCATTTGCTACCTTGCTTTTGCATATAGCTGCAAATATGCTATAAATGCATAAGACATCATTTACAAAAAAAATAATGTCAGTTTTTTTATAAATTAGGTTATGTAAATTTTTAAATTATATATATTATCACTACAACAGAAAGATAATTCATCGTTCGTTAATTTGTCGTAAATAAAAGAATGATAAACAAACCAGTAAACAGACAATGTTTCTTATTATATTATTAGGGATAATTTGGTAACGTCCAAAGTGCAGTAACTAAAGCAATTGGGTCTCAAAAAAAGCCTACAGGTTCAATTCTTGGCAAGGTGTTTGAACATTGGTAGGTAATAATATCTAATTGGGAATGATTTATAACAACTTTGCTTTCCTGAAACGGTAAATTTAGCAGACAGCAATGAGCTTTCCAATCTTATTAGGGTGAAGCCTAATATAACAGGTGTGATTGCTGTTTAGTCGACATTACTCGCAATTTATGACATATTTATATATGAAGAAATAATAAAAATTAGAAAACGAAATATAGGGTTGACGGTGTTTTATAAAATCTTACTGTTAATGTTTATATGAAATATCAGTTAAATATGGAAAGTCCGATAACCTCATGTTAAGTCAGATTTCAAGTCATTCGTTTTTTCAGGCACATGTTTCTTTTTCGGGTATATATCTATTATAGTTCAATTTCGTAAACTATAATTCGTCGAGTTTCTTCTTGGAACTTACGCAATGCAAACAGTCCTAAATATCAACAATGTGTTTGGTAAAGATATGGCTAATAAACCTACGGTAGGTCAGTGTGTGAAAAAATTTATTTTGATCTTCAATACTAGCTGCGAGAGCGACCGGAAATCACGATGAATTCACAATGAAGTTGCCGAGTAAGTGGGATATATCAAACGTGAATTAACAGTGAGATTTAACGTGACTATTATAATAAACCATTTGAAACAAACCGGTAACATCAAAAAAATGGATAGATGGTTTCCATACGAATTAAATGGCCGCCAAAAGAGAAATCGTTCCGATGTTTGCCTTAGTTTACTGTTGCAATATAAAGGCGAACCATGTTTACATCAGATCGCAAATTTTCGGTACTATTGTTGGGCAAAATTTAAGATACACACCAAAAGTAGTTAATAATACCAGTACCCGACTAACAAACTAGTGTATTTTGTTAGTCGGGTACTGGTATTATTAACTTATAAATATATAGTATAAAACATTTCATAAAATCTGATAAAACGATTGAAGCAGTTATCTACTGTGAACTGTTAGACAAAATGAGAGATATTAAGCAATAAGATTGGTGAATATAAACAGGTCAATCCCTGAGCACATGTCGCGCAAAAAAATTCCTCAAATTACAGGATCTAGATTTGGAACCTGTATGTTATTTCTATTCATTATACTGTACCCCAACAGAATATCACTTTTCGATGCTTTTTTTCACGGTTTTATTACCACTTGCTTTCCAGGCTTCTTTGTAACTGGCTAACAAGCAACTATTAACAAGCAAGTGTGATGCGATAATAATTGTTGCTTAAATAAAATTAAATTTAAATGTGACGAATAATTCAAAATATTACTGTTCTTCAATAATCCTCTACATTTATTCACAAGCACCTTTTTGCCCATTAAATTTTAAATCACAACGAAATAGCTTCTTGCTAAAGTGATTGTACTACAAAATATACAGCATTAAATTTAGTCGAAAAGTAGAAATCAATTCGGATTATAGTTTACCAATTCGACCGAAAAATAAGTTAGGAAACCATAGACATACTCTTGAGTCTATTAATTCCGCTAAGCCACGAAGCTTTCTTTGTTGACTTAGCGAACTAGATAGGAAAGCATGACTGTTGATGAAACCTAATTATTGGAAAGGTTTGACCAGCTATGTTAGACAAATATAATGAATACGTTTGAATGAGTTTTTACGGATTAACATATTACGGATTAATCTGTAATGATGAACTTATATTCTAATACCGTTTAATTATAAAAATAAATTTCTATTCTAATACTGCTTAGTACTTACTAGAAAATTTCAGCCTCATCATATTTCTACAAAATTGTAGCAAAAAATCATATAAGTAATGAAGTATTAGAGACAATATATTTGTATCTTAAATTATTGTTTTATAATATTTAAAATAACATATATTTATAATTCATTTATGTCTTCCATATACCTTCCATACCAACAGTTTCAATAAATCTAAACATATTGCCAACAAAATTTAAATAATAATCACTTGAACAAATTGCAATTTTCGTATCAATTGAAGGAGAGTTGACACAAGAAATTAATATAATTTAATTTTTTATTTTGTCGATATAAATGAACATAATTTTTTTGTAAACTATACGTTGAATGTACATGATATTTGACGTCTATTAAATAGAGAGTTTCACTTTATTAATATAATTTAATTTTTTATTTTGTCGATATAAATGAACATAATTTTTTTGGAAACGTTACGTTGAATGTACTTAATATTTGACGTCTATTAAATAGAGAGTTTTCACTTTATTTGACAAGAAAGAAATAAATAATCACACTGTTATGTATACATTAGGGAGCAAAAGTGCGCGCTCCTATTCATATTTTTGCAAAAAGGCTTATTTATTACAGGTAGATTCGTGATATTGTTAAAATATATTCAGATGAAATAAATTATATACCGCTGAGAAAGAATTCACTGCAGGTAAAATTTGAATTCATGCTTATGTAATTGTATATAACTAACAATAATAATTTGTCAGTTTTTCATTAAATTGGAAAGTTACCTCCCTCTCTGTGTCAATAGAGTCAACCATATAATTATTGTGTAACTTATTGTTTAATTATTTCAGTTTTCTAATTAACTAAGCAATTAATATTTAGAGTTAACCTTATAATTATTGTGTAATTATTTCAGTTTTTTTATTAACTAAGCAATTAATATTTCCAAAGACGTAAGGAGATAACTATAAAGTTTGCGAAGGTTACTTTCCAATTTGCGAAAGGAAAGAATTCCACTAAAATCTTTTTGTAGTCGGTCCCTTCAAATCTGCTTGAAGTTTAGATCGCGTAAAGATCGAGGTATGTATCTTTATTGATATATAATTATATTTAATAAATTAATCACATATGGTGAAACTATTTTATCTGAAACTGAACCCACGTCTATTTTTTTTTTAACAGGAACAATAAAGTTTAATTAATATACCGATGAAATCAAATGATATCAGACATCGTTCAACATATCAAGACATCGTTCAACATATCAAGACATCGTTCAACACATAAGTTCAAGACATCGTACAAGATATAACAACATCGTTCAAATTTATATACCGGTGAAATTAAATAATAGCAGACATCGTTTAACATTTTAAATATCACCTTATCTTCACATAATGTGAATAGTACAACTTAACCGTGATAAATACCAATACAATTTAACGCATTAAAATCGATTCGTAATGTTGTGAACGCAATATCAATGTTTGTCCTTGCGACTTTAAGAGAATCCTAAGTTTTTTAAATCTTTAATTACTTTTTGTCTACCAATTTAATTCTCTCTTGACGACTTCGAAGTTTGTACCAAAATAACTTTCTCGATTCTCACAATATATAATAGTATATCCAATTGTATTTGAAAGTCAACTTTCATTTAGCGCAAATACAAATTGCAGAGTTAGATTAGTTTGAAAAGATGTGAAGCAAAATTTTAACTAAAAATGCAAAAATAGTATGTATTGCTCATTCACTTATAAAAACTCACAAAACCACTATTCATTACTGAGAATCGCACAATATATCCAAGCTGGTGCTTCTATTAGAACAGAGCTCAGCATAAGTGATATATTTCGACTTCTAACAGATTTTCTGCATGATATAAAGGATTTGTACCTACGAAAGTAATCCAGAGAGAAGCAATTTCCAATTTCTCTGTCTTCCAATACCAACTACGGTCTACCTTTAAATTAGTGAATTGAAAGCGCAAAATCCGTGTAGTACATATTCGTTTCATATTGTTCTGAAATATTTATATAGGGAAGCCGAGATAGATCTATTTTATTTTCAGAGGGATCAAAATAAACGGATTGAATCTTGTATATTACTTTTATTTTACCTAATATAATACGTAATATGGAATCAAGTTTGCGAAGTCTGGTAAAGTTTTTGAATGAAACTGTGAGCCTTTTTTGTCGAGCGGAAAAATTATTACGTCCAACGAAGTAAATATTATATGTATTGTAGGTATTTTGTAACATGAGGTAACAATGGATAGGGTATTACAGTGTTATTTTTAATGAAAATGATATTAGATACCGATTCCACCAACAGAATTGATATTTACTCTAGTTGCTTTAATTTTAAATAATCTCGAAGCTCGGACGAGAAGGTTAGAATTTATTTTTTTGTTAAATATATTTATAATTCAATATCATATTGAAATTAAGAATTAAATATCAACCGATCGCCCGTCTGTAGTTTGTACAGTTACTCCGTTTGAAACTGATTTATTCGTAAAATATCGCACCAACTGAGACATAACAACTTGGCCACCATACGCAGTGATATTGCATGTTCCTGTAACGTGTTCGAACAAAAATATCAGTGTGAATGACGTGATTCATTAAACGTATAAAACAAAATAACGTTTTTTTTTATTTTTCGTAATAAAGTCAAGATTGACAAATAAATTTTGGCAACAAAAATTAAAAAATCTGAAGGTAAAACTGAAGCCCCTAAATCAAGTGTACTACAAAATCTCATAAAGGAGCTACATATTATAAATTAGATAGATTATTAATGTTGTAGTTGTTGCACATGTTTTTAGATCGGAATTTTCTGAAAAGTGCATAAAGTAATCAGAAGCTGCATCGATAAACTTCATCCGTGTTATTTTACGATATGGAAAAATAATAGAATTTGCTGTTCAATGCTGGAATTTTATCTTCTAGTATCACCATATAATGCACTTAAATTGCAAGTCACTTGGATTGCTATTTTCTTACTGTTATAAATTTCAGTATTTGTATCATCAGGGTCAGATATTATCAGGGCATTATCTTATATTAATACATTTAGGATGAAGTTATTAAATGTTTCTTATAGAAACACTCATCAATAGAAATATTTCAGTCTTCTACCTCCCCCAAGTAGTTGGTTAAAATCATTGCTTAAAATAACATTGCTCGAACAAAATAATATTCCTTACCTCGTAGTTACTTTATATTTTTCTAGTCCGCATATGCAATACAAAATAATTCTTTCGTTCTGCAATATAAGATAATAATTCAAGTATAATACTATTTGCCTATTTTGTGGAATTGTAATACAATTTTAACGTTTGTTTTCTTTGAATGGATATTTTATCGCTATAACATAGTCAATAGTAAAATCATCATGAAAAGCATCAAATCTCGGCATTTGATAGTCAAAATAAGACCAGACTGACATTCTTACGACATTATCACTGATTCCTCGTTAATAAATCATTTTCATCAGAAAATTTTCTTTCACATACGACTCCCACTATTTTTTTTTCAATTTAGTACTATGCTGTATAAACTAGGGTAAACAATAAGCATTGACTATTTGTAGTATGGCAACATTTTTGCATAAAAAAGTGAAATGAAATATTAATTCAGTCACATATTATTTACATGTTCAATTTCATATTAATTTACAATAACCTCGGATATTTTTATTCACTAAAATTTTAAATAATGAATTAGGTAGTCATTGAAATCTAAAGTTATTATAAGCTGTTATCAGTCTATTCTCTCTCATTAATTTGAAAAATGCACATTTTTGTGATAAAGATACTTAATAAATAATAAATAATATTGTAACATTTTAACGTGTAAACGTTGCATGATTTCTCAATTAAAAGCAGAACAGTTACTGAAATAGGTATTATTTTATTATAGGGGTAATTACTATACACGTAAGTAATTTCTTTATTCGGATATTGCTGATCTAGATTAATTTAAAACTGTAGCTTTTTCTAGCCATTGTTAATATAAACATTGAAAATAATACAAGACGACAATTATGTATCAATCGTCGAATGCTTCACCAAAATTCAATAAGCGTAAAGAGCAACTCAATTTGTAGACCGACGAAAAGGACTAATATCGCCAATATTTACTTACGGACGTGCACGCTGTTCATTATTAGAGCTGATTAAGTGTACCCACGTAGCGCTTCATCTAGATTGTTTGTTCTACAACGAAGTTTGTTCTATATATGTGTGTATCTACACGTATATATTTGTGTGTGGCAAAATGATGAAATGGAAATGAAATAAGTCAAAAACTGTAAAATAATATAAACATTTCTTAATTTTTAAACATACATTTCTTTCCATAAAAGAGACCGGCCACATAAAACTTTACAGCTTTAGAAATCTTAAGAAAAGAAGAGGTTTTAGATGCATGCTATGCAATAATCGGAAACGTTTGTGTATGTATTGAAGAGTATTAAGATAAAACGTAGAGTATTAAGATAAAAGCTGGTAAGACAAAACGTTTTAAATTCTAAAATTTTTAATTTATTTTAAAATTATTCGATTGAAATGAAAATATTTGATGCATTATGTGATTAGATGTTTTATTGTTTATTTAAAAGTAACTGTCTCACTAATTTGAAATTTTTAACTATTACTGTTAAATCGTTTAAATTCATTTTTGGTGACAAATTTTATAACGTACTATGGCAGTAATATAGTGATTCTTCTTGCAGAAGTTTGTACCCAATGTTATGTTTCGGAACAGTTTGGTGTAAGTCATTCTATTGTTGAGAGGAATTGATACCCAAAGCCAAAAACCGGATAGGAGGCCTAAATTACTTCATGGTACCGGATTGCAAAGTCGAAGTTTGCTCAAAATTATGCTACATGAACTTATGGGGAGTGGAGTAGTATTTTATTTTCTGATAAAGATAGAATTTCTTTTTTTGCTAAAGAACCAAGGCGCAAAGTACTCAAAAGACTTGGGAAATTTTAAGCAAAAGCTTTTTGTGGGCCTCTTTAACCGCACAACAATATATAAGAAAAATTCTAATTCCAGCCATTACGGAAGCTACTACCGTCTTCATGGACAATAACGCTTGATCGCATCGATCGGGTAAAGTTAATGCTTGCCTGACTAAAGTCGGAATTCGCCGTTTAGATTGGCCAGCATGAAATCTCGACCTCAGTCCTATTGAAAAACTTTGGAACACTGGGTGGAATAAAAAAAAATATAAATATATATATATATATATATATATGTATATATATATATATATATATATTTGTATATATATATATATATATATAAATAATGGAATCATAATTTCTATGTTTGTTCCAAAGACCTTTTGCTTTTTTAATAGCATGCATTTTTTATACTTTTCACACTACTCAGGTGCAATTTAGTACTACTGTTCTTGTACATGTTCCCATATAATGTTTAAAAAACGCTTGATTATTTAGCCAGTTTTTGCCATAGATTTTATAAATCTGTCCAACGCTTCGATTTTATAAAGCCGTCACACACCCCGACACTATGATATTGACACCATCATCTTTTGCTTGTAGTAATTCATCTTCATTCTTCTCGTTCCATTTTAGACCATCTGTGCTGTATCTATTAATTTTGTCCTCATCCAACCAAATAGCTCTCATCCAATCATCTTCAGTCCCGTTAAAAGATAGTTTTGCGAGTTCTTTATTAGCTTTATAATGTTCTTTAGTAAGAAGAGGTTTTTTTCTTCTCGATAGTTCTCATATCTGCTTTGTGTACGGCCCAATGAACAGTTCACTTACTCACTGTCGTGCCAGTGTCTTGCCTTAAAATCGTCGCCGCTACAGAAGCTATAACTTTCCTTATGTCTCTCACAAAATTTTTTTAGTGCACCACTAACATCAATTGGTATAGAAAACTTACATTTGGCTCTATTTCTCTGTATTGTTTATTAACTTACGTTTAACTTTTGAACGATGTACCTTATCCATTTCCTATTTTTAAATAACTCTTTAACAGATTCTATAATATTCTTTGAAATCAGTTTCATGATTGTATTGAAACGAAATCGATCAATTAGAACCATTTATTGTACTATATCCAATTAGATTGATCAACAAGCAAAGTTAAACTGTTTTTTACATTAAGGAGGTGAAAGAGGGATTAAATCAAAATTAATTATCTCAATATTTCAAAGCTTGGATCCTGGACAATATTTATGGGGGTTAAGTAACTCGTGAGTGTAAGAAAGATGAATATAAAGAGAATTTGTGCAAATTAAGAAGCACTGATAAATCTAAGACATTGAAACTAGGAGATAGTTTTATTCCGAAAAATTAACTGTAAATAATTCAGGAAAAGGATTTTATCGATATTAGAAGAAACTAAAATTATGATAAAATTATTTTCCTCAGGAAATTTAATACTCATGTTGTAATAAAAGTTACAAATTTATATATGCATTATCCAGTTAATCATCTTTATTTAATATATTACATAGGAAAATAAAATTATGATATAAGATGACCTAAGAGACTACAAATCTCGACCCATATCGTAAACTGCTTACCTAGAGTGTGGGCAATTTATAATTATGTAGTAATTTCTGCTTCCTGGAGCAAATGTCTGCTGACAAAAAACCCACCTTTCTCACTTTAATTCGTTCATTTAGTACACTATATCGAGTTGACTAACCAAAGAAACTAAATGAACGCTGTGAAGATTCCATTAAACTCACTCGCCATCTTATACAGTTTCAAAACTAAACAAATCTTAGAATGCTCCTAGAAATATTATCTACAAAACAATATACACTTGTTTAAAATAAAAACTTTAAGTTCAAAAACAATTAGAGATAATTGGTAAGAATGTGTAACGAAATTAATCTAACTTGTTAATATTCATAAAATTATAATATTTTCTGGTCGATGGTGGACCTTGCTACAAAAAATAAAAAGTTGCAAAATGCAGAAGACAAGTTATTGAATCATGTTTCAATGTCAGCATATAAAGTTATTATTTAATGAACCTAAAAAGATCATTTGCACAAAAAGTGAGTGAGTTCATAAACAACACATTTAATAGACGGGGTTACATCTGTCGATATATTTTTTCAAACAAATATATACTATATCAATTGTCCATCATATTGGATACCAATATAAGAGTGCCTAGTTATCTAGAATTATGCACCTTGTACCTCTTTGCACTTACCTATTGTATTATCCTAAATCGTGTATGCTGATATAATTCAGTTTTTTATTTAGCATAATTCTTTAGTTTTAACTAACTCAGAACACTGTCTTTGTATATTTAAGTAAGAGGATACGGATCACTAAAATTATTCCTTGGGTTATGGTTTTTTATTTATCTCGTTTAATAAATACATTTATTTGCTTAAGGCTTCAAGTATAATGTATAGTACTGAGAAAGTCAATTTTCTTCGAATTAGACCTGAAACTGATTTTTGAATAAATTTTTGTATCTGACCCCAGGGATCACCCTAGTTTTTCTCTATTACGTAAATTGTGTTAATGTATAAAATACATTCACAATATAAAATACAATATATTCGTGGTGTACGCAGTGTATGTCGTGTAACCAGCTCGCAATAACAGATATTCTGTAAAACACAAGAAGAATTAAACAAACAAATTAAATATTTTAATTTTTACACGACACACGACAGATAGAAAAATACTGGAAAAATTAGTAAAAGCAAGTTTTACTGATTATCAAGAACCAGCTGGAAATTTAATAAAAGTAGTTATATATTATCAAATATAACTTACACAAAGAGAAAAAATAAAACCTTTAACCTTAATTCGTATACTGAAATAATTGAAAAATCACATTTAGAATTGAAAATTAAATTATATTGGGTAATGTAGATTAAGAAAAAATAAATTTTTAGTATGTGCAAATGCCGCTTACCCTTCACTTAAAAAGAATCATTCAAAAATATCATTCCATGCAAATATTAACTTCATAATGCAAAGAGTTACAGAATGTAATTTTTGTTTAATTGCAATTTTATTGTGTCACTGAACTTGCGTAAAACTTGCACACTTAGTGTACGTAAGTACTCGCATAGATTTATAAATTTTAAAATTGAGAAGACTGTTAAAACTAAAAATGTAAAATAATAAAAAAAATCGTGAAATTACGTTCGAAAGTTTACGTGAAGAAGTCTTTTGTTAGCAGTAAAAATATTTTTAAAGCGGGTTTTTGGTTTTTTTTAAATACAAACGGCAATTATTTTGTCTAATATGTTCATTTTTCTATTGATTTATTCCATTAAAAGAACAAATGTATTATTTTCTCTTTCGGTGAAAGGCATTTATATCTAAGTGGTACACATAACAAAATATATACAAAATTTTCGGAGTGCGCGCTTTAGGATTGAACCTATTTTATTGTTTATTAGTGTATATCTCAGTTTATCGAAACTAATCATATATAATATTCACATCCTCGTTAATAAAAAATCCATGTCCATTTGTTAGAAAAATAATGAATTATTTTGTGTATTATTTTCATTTTTTGATTTAATTATTCCATCAAAAGAACAAATGTGTAATTTTATCTTTCGGTTTCTTTCTTTTCGGTTTGTTAGTGTATATCTCAATTTATCGAAACCAATCATATGTAAAATTGACATGTCCGTTAATAAAAAATCCATGTCTATTGTTAGGAAAATAATGGACACAATTAAACTAGAAACTTTTTTATAAATTTAAAAATTCCTCAGTGAACTCTCGGAGATAATTCTCATCATGAAATGTTTTAATCATGCAAAGTATTAATTAATTATCTACGTAAACTACGGTCAGACGGCGCTAAGTTTTGTGAATGAACCCATGAATATTCCACCAAACACACAACTTTACGTATTGTTATTAAGTATGTTGTACATGCTAATCATACCACAATGACTAGATTAAAGGAAAAAAGGAAAAATTAATGTAAAAATAAACACCATAATTGTTTAGCATCCTGTTATACATTTTCATTTACTCCAATCGTTGCTAGCATGAATTACATACAAAACCAATTTATTAATTCCAACGATAAAGTAGTTCAATCAGTACGTTCCCTAAGTAGTGTAAATGCTTCTCCACCGCACCGTGAGAGTATTTAAGTTAAATTAGTAAACCCGCATTGAAAGTTTGGAATCCTCTTCAATTAGTGGTTTTACGAGTAATTGATCGATATCAAAATCAAGCACCCCCTTAATGTGTAATCGCCAATCTCGTTGGCTAATAAGTGGTAAGTTTTCATTTTAAAAACACTCATGAATTATTAGCCAACTTGATATATTATTATAACTCTTGTAATTACGAAATTTAAGAGCATTATGGGTTCAGCGAAGAAATCGTTTTTTTGTTACATAAAATATTTTACTACATTTTATTCAAAACTTGGATTTGTTCAAATAAAAAAAATATTAGTTACGTGGTTAATCCTTGTATTAACCATATCTAACATATAATCAATTATAATATCATGGACGTAACATTTTCTTGCCATTTAAAACTCTAGATCAAATTGTGACAAAATAAATTTTGGTAAATTTAACAAAATTACTAATAATTGCGTGTGTATTACCTATTACGCTTTAGACATCAAAAATTATATTTGATTATCTATTAAATATAATCAAGACAATAAATTCTTCAGTAAATCTTAAGTACTTTCAATTCAGGCATACTAATATGAAAACATCGCCCATAAATCTAAACAAAAAGTCATCACTCACTCATCTACACTTCCCTAGCAAATCTCTTCAAGAACCCGATTGCTTTTATTGCACCATAACGGCTTATATTTTAAAGAGGAACTTTGCTATTTTTATCACAGTGATTTTGATGGATTTTGGTTTATTTTCGTTGAGTCTCTTTAGAGTCTGATCACTGACACAAAATTCATAATGCTATAATTTATCAAGATTTTAACTTTTTCTATTAATACCATTTTCTTTATTGAATATATTTGGCGTTAATTTTGTAGAAATTCATTATTCACAATTAAATGAAACTACGTGATGTAGTATTATTTCTACTTTCTTTAATTTCTTTACCACGACCTAGGCCTCGTTGTATTACAACATCTTCAGGTCGGATACATCATACAGCAAACATCTTTGCTAATATCGCACCTGAAGATGTCGTAATACAACGAAACCTAGGTCGTGGTAAAGAAATTAAAGAAAGTAGAAATAATACTACATCACGTAGTTTCATTTAATTGTGGAACATTTTCTCTTTTTCGTCTTTAAGTTTCTGCGACAATTTGGACTGTATTCGTCACATTTTTCTTATCCTATTTCCACGTCCGGTCGATTTGTAATGACCTGCTGCAGGCTGCATAACAAAACTTAAATGTGACAAAAAGAGAGACGGAATAATTATTTTAATAATAGTAGTCAAGACCGCGGTGAATAGGATAGTGTAAAATAATTTGAAGACATACATTTCGAGGAAAAATGCTGTTTTAACAGAGGTGGTAAATTTAATATATTGCAACAGATGGTCATTTAAAGCTAGCACTCATCTGTGTATGTGGGCGTGCATGTACCTGAAATATAAAGAGAAGCGCCGACTTGACACTAATTTAAAAAATCTCTGGAAGTACTAGTATTTGGCAAATTTATTTATATTCGCAAGCAAAAATGTACTGCAAAAGCTCAAATTAAGCACTCGTATTTTTTTTGAAAAATTTTTTTATAGGATATTCCTGGGCACATTGTAATTGAGAATATTTAAATGAAAAAAAAATACGAAATCGTCACTTATAATGAATGTGAAGCGTCTGAAAAACAGCTCTTTATTATATAATTTCATATACGGGGTACACTAAAATAATCCTCCGATTATATCATCTCAAAATTTACCCCTGAGTGCCTGCCCTTATCTATTCTATCTACTTACACGCTGTATGCCGCGTACTATGAGCTACAACGTTCGTCGGTCAATGTGCTATACCGAGTGTAGCAATGGGCTGGCGGACGGGCGGATATGAGTAGAGGCGCACGCGCACACTGTCGTCATCATACCCGTTAAGCGTTACTAATCCCACTAATATTTTGATAGTTCTACCAAGTTTGAACCCTTAATCTAATCTGTTACTTTAAACAAAAAACCTACAAATTTGTTAACTTTTCTGAAATTTCTAATGGAATCTCTATGAATTAAAATATTAGGACAACAGTACAATAAAATATATAAAAAACGAAACGAATGAGTCTGGTTTGACAATTTTTTTACATTAAGATCATCGTTTTTTAACCTTTTGGCTTACATTTTGTGAATTTTCAAGCTTTCATAATGGATTAAATTTGGGGTGCTATTATTCAAATTAAAACATAGAAAACGTTATACTATGTTATTTATATTTTGCAAATAATTATAATAATTTGTCATTAATTACTTCTCCTTAATTTATTTTTTTAACCAAACCTCACTTACATCGAAAGGTCTATATTACCAAAATTCGTATCCTAAATATTACTAATTGCATTTACCAACTTTGATAGTAAGTAGAACTTCACATCAAATATTTCATTGCTAAAAAAAATATTCAACCTAACTCCTAATTTCTAAAGTTAAAAATTACGTAGTCTTTTAAGAAAATTCTTGAAGTCTCTAATTAAATATTTATGTCACTTTTATTACATTTTTATACGTATTGAAAATAGTATGGTAGATCTACCAACCTAGGTAGATTAAAGATGGGAGGCAGATCTTGATAGATGAAGTATGGTAAGTAGATCAAGAGTGAAAGAACTACACAGTTTTAAGGATATAACCAACTTGTAAAAACTTGTCTCTTACCTTTTAAAATTTTGGATTGATAACCCATTCCAATCTGGCCGCTTAGCCGTCATGGACCAAACAATCATATGACATGGCATTCACTTTGAGCGCTTAGGATGTTTGTTACGTGTCAGATTATTATATGAATGTTATGAGTAGACATTTTACTTCTTTTTGTAAATATCTGAGTTTTGTTACATACAAAATTGAGGATTGAATGGATGTGAAAGAAATGTAATTTAATTATTTTTTTCAGGATAGCCACCTGATGGTACCAAAAGGTTTCCATCGATCTTTTTATATAAAAAAGGTACGTAGCTATGTAAGTTTATCGATGATAAACTATATAGTTGTGAATAAACACAAGAGTTCATTTCAACAGATCAGTAATGACTTTTTTCAGCAACTACTCAAGGTGAGAGAAGCTAAACTAACTTTTTCAAAAGTAAAAGGAAATAATGTTGAAATCGAACTAGACAATAGACTATGCCATGTAGTCCACAGTATAAAACTTGAAACAACTTTTTTTAGCTACGAGACTAATTAAGCAATTAATCCAGAAGGAACTTGCATTTGAATTTAATTTATTTTAAAGGAGCGTGTTATTGTGGAATGAGAAAATGTAGTTTTTTTGTCTCTTCCTTCTCGAAACTGTCACTTTTTAGTTTGAAATTTGAAAATATAAAAAACAAGTACCTTCAAGTAACCATTTTGCGATTTCTCAAAATTACAAGCGTGTATGGTTTTCGGGAAGGTCTTCAATCTATTGATATTTATATGACAGAAAGATAAGATCAAAAGATGAAAACCCATAAATGGGGAGTATACATTAATGTGACAGATAAAAAAATAGCAGCTATGGAAAAAATTTAAAACATTCAGGAAAGCAAGTATGGAAAAAAATGACCTAGTTTGATTAATTCTCATAATTAATTTTCTTTTGTATTTATTTGTAATGAAATATGAATATAACGGCAAATTACTATCCACAACATATTGAAACTGATTTTAGTGAGGTTGTTTTGAGGATAAGCATAGAGTTATTTGTAGTATTTTCCTGTTGTAAAAGATAAACATGTGTTCCTATTATATTGACCAGTATCTTCATTGGGCGCCTTTAATTCTGTACATTTATACGATTTGCCAAGTAGAGTATGCACTTTACATCCATTATCTATCCATCGTCTATCTCAGTGTACGCAAATTACCTAAACTGCAACGATGGTGAAACACAATTCTCTTACATAGATGGTTCTCAAACATCAATGGTTCAAAGTGTCTCAATAACATTGCACAACATTTCATAACTTCTTTCTTTCTGTCTTTTAAAAACTTCAAAATATACACAGGCTCGGTGGTAGGTAATTTGTATCTAATAGGACCTTTAATTATTCTTCTCAAAAAAATTTAACTATGAACGAATCTATATTTTAATATTTAATCGTTATAATGGCAAAAATATCATATTGTACTTCTAATTATTTTTGCTGCGTTGCTAATATGTGAAACATATGTGTTTGTAGTAAAACATAATTGTGATTTCTCAATTCTATCTCGGAAACAGTCTTTTATGGGTAATTTTGCAAATATTTGAAATATGATAAAATATATTGCGTTAATAACTTTGCGTTCCCGTGTGGGAAACATCATATTATTATTTTCATTTTATTCAAGAAAGGCCACCAATATTGTTATGAAAATATATGTTTCGAAATCGTTTCTGTGAATATTTATATATAACCTATTCATGAATGAATAGGATAATAGTGAAATAAGTGTGACCGCCCCGATTGAGATAATTGTAAGAAAAAAATCTACAATAAATAAAATAAAGCAATCAATTTAAAACTCATATTAGCTATTGAAAATAAAACGACAATTTGGAAAACCATACCATCAAAAGTTGCAAAAACCTACATCTATTCAAATAAAATTAGCAACGCTCAGATAATTTTGTCACAGTTTCCGATGAATGAAAAAAATTAGAGTAATGTTTTATTCAGTTATATACAAAATAACTATGCATTACGTTTTATTCAAAGACTCACTATTCTCTAATTTTTAGTTATTAGGCTTTCCTTGAAAGATACGATATGACAAAGCTTTCTTAATTGACTTTTTGTACTAAACAAATCTCCTCAAGAAATTCCCATAATTATTATATTGGCTTGAATTAGATTTCACCACCATTGCATTTAAAGTGTATTTTTAATTTGAAATGTGACTTATTTGTTACCATGCTAATAAAACTGTTCCACGTAAGTTAAATACCTTTAGTCGCAACAAACAGGTGGTGTAGATTGCGTACTTAGTTTATATTTTTGTAATCTCGATGCAACAAAATTGGATATAGTCGATTCAAATAATAATTTAAATTAATTTAATCATAATTTCTGTTTAGGACCTCTATTCTAGAACTTTATTATTTTTGCTTTGCGACAATAACAAGTTGTGAGGTGGGGTTTTATTTCTATCCTTGTTTGGAAGGCGTCGCGGAGAGGTTTAGTGGATTAGTAACTCGTAGGACATATTAGAACTTTCAAATAGTATTGCCCAGATAGACTATTGCTGTATTTATATGATTATTTATTGTTTTTATTTTGTATTTGTTTTAAACATATGTGGTTTAAGCATGACTTTGTATGATTTATTACTTGTACAATATTTTGGTTCAATCACTAATAAAAATTTAGAGAAATAATAAATGCGAGTTTGCTTAAATTCTATAAATATTCAAAAATTAGTGAAAATAATTCTTTTTTTGGAATCACAAACTCAAGTCCTATTATATATCTGTAAAATGGTTTTATTTATATCCTTGTCTGGAGCAACAAACAGACTGTCACAGTATTCGTTTTAAACAGATGCAGTTTAAGCGTGATTTTGTGTATTTTATTATTTGTACATTATTTTACTTCAATTGCTAGTCAAGTATTTATACATAATAAATGCAAGTTTGTTTAAATTCTACAAATATTAAAAAATTAGTGAAAAGAGTTATTTTTTGTTAAAATTAGTGAAAAGAGTTATTTTTGTTTTTATGCCTTTAGAAATGATTGATCCCTATGAACATATTTCAGTACTCAACATTCCTGAAATATCAGGATTTAAACTTTAATATCAGATCTAACTCTCGCCGTCCATTTGATTGAAAGATTAACGCACACGTACTACTTTCGATCCAAATCACAAATAAAGCCGTTGTGTGTGAAGGGTAGTAAATTAGTATGAAAACCCAGCATAACACACATACGTTCGACACATTGAAGCCGGTATCTATGACAGTCGCAAGACTTGGTAGATACTATCCAGGAAATTGTTGCAGGAGGTAATCACTTATATGTATAACAATAGCGTGACACACTAACGACAGACCGATCACATTTTCAAAACTGTTACAAAATGTTTAATTAAAGCGATTATAAGTAGGAAGCTTCTAATTTCCAGAAACACACATTTTCAACAACTAAATATAAAAACTTAAAAATCACGATTTGTACTTCACGGGCATCTCCCCTCCTTTCATACTATTGTGTAACTTGATTAAAAAACTATCGAATGTATTTGGTTTATTCTAATATAATTAAAAAAACTTATTTTCGTACATTCTGAATAAATGATAAAATTGTAGAAATTGATTTTCCTTCCTGTTTTTGATAATAGAACTTCTTTCTACGGCTTAATAAAACCCAAGAAATTGCTTCCGCTTCGAAATGCATTGAATTATTGGCTGGCCAGGTCAGCCAGTACTGTAATTAATTTCGATACTACAATGGTTTTATGTGGTTGGTTTATGGTTCATCTATTCACATATACGATTGCATGCTGACCAAACTGTGGTTACTAAATGGTCGATTTATATGGCTGCGTAACCATAACACCACCACTATTTTGTAGTTGTGTTATGATACATGTAATGGAAGCCTAAAAGTCAACATGTGTCCTACTAAATTTCTTGTCTTCCCGGTTTTGTTTCCCACTTGAATTTCTATGGAGTGTTTGAGTATTAGAAATTAAATTAAAAATTCAAAACCTTTCCAAAACATCAAATGAAATAAGGGCATAACATAATTTGAAGAATGATCATCAAATGTGCAAGACTTTTTATTCTTTATAATAATTTAGTCGTGTTGATTCAAATCCAAAACGATAATTTTGGAAGTTGTAGTACGTAAAGAATGTTTAGAAAATTCTGGCATTATTCCTCTATTTCCGATTTATGGCCAAAGGCGTGATATTTTTGAAGTAAATAATATAATTTTAAGTTTAACTCCAGTTTCATGTCAAGTTTGGTTCAAGTTTAAAATTAGAATATAAAATTATTTATGTAAATAAACCTCCTCTTTTTTTTATTTTTAGATTTCGTACTATGTTCTATTTGTAAACCAACAAATACAATAAGTATATAATCGTGTTTTTTTAACAAAGTTGTTAATTGTTATCAATGAAATGGCTTATTAACTTTGCATCTTACGGTACATTTAAAAAAGGCTAATTTAATGCATTCTTTTCTTCGTAACCAGTTCATAATTTTTTTTTCTTTTTGTAATTCGTCTGATCTCACTCTCTCTTAGAACAGTCTCGTTTTCAAGTAAAGAAGATATGCCGTCCTACGTAAATGGTTTTAAAATATTATTTATCATTACGTCGTTTTCCATTTTATGTACTTTTCTTCTTCACCACTATTCCTTGAATCACGTTAAAATAATTATAGTATTTTGAATTTCATATTATAATATTTTCAACAAAAATAATCCGGCACCTGTTATCACTAACATAAATTCTCGGCACAGTAAATATATTTATAAAAAAAAATTTAAGTGAAAATATTGATAGTAAACATAAGGTGCTATTACTCTTAAAATTAATGACAATGAAATCGTAAATTGTCAGAATAAAATTTATATATTGGGTATAAATAAAAGATTAACGCTAGACAGAGGCATACATACATACATATATATATATATATATATATATATATATATATATATATGTATGTATATATATATGTATATATATATTTATATATATATATATATATATATATATATATATATACATATATATACGAGCAGTCAAAGGGTACATATGTTAACATTTCTTTTAATGATAATATACCTGAATGAATAAGCCAGAAAATAGAGAACGTTTACCAAAAAGGCAATAACGACCGACATGGAAATTATTAGCAAAATTGGGACATAGGGCTTTCTTCTCCGTTCTGCGAAATACCATAAAAATGGAAAATTGAAACGATAATATTTTTCTACATGGATAAATGAAACTCTAATCTCTTCCATCAATAAGCAATTACAGTCAACCCTATGTAGGTCCCGTAGTAATTGAATAAGGATCAAAAGAAAAACAAACTTGTATTAAAAATTTTAAAGTTTGAAAAATTCACCCAAATTTCCACGTCGCTCATTTTACTCTCAACAAAGACGAAGGCGTCGAATCGACCGAATAAATGCGTTCGCCCATAATGACTTTGACACTGAACAATCTACGTACCTGCAATGCCACAAGCATTAGTGGCGTTGTTGCCATGCGCATCATGCCCTTATATTTTCGCATTAATTAATTTTAATTCTACCGCAAGAAAAAAACCTTAAGGGTTTTTTTGTTTGGTGTAGGATTCTGCATCTCAACAAACGTAAAATAAATTTAAACAAATAATTTACGACGATTGAACCTACTTGAATCGACTTGAACCATATTCAATTGTGAAAGATTTGAAAAAATAATCGAAAATATTTCTATTCTGAAATAAATTTCTAGCTTGAACCTAAAAGTATGAAAAAAATTAAATTCTTCACTAATGAATCGAAAAAAATTTAAACTTTTGATTTCTTTCAATATTTAAAAAGAGTTTTATAAAAAGAGATTCACCTTTCGATACGGTAATATTAATAAGAATACGTGATAGAGGACGCATATTAAATTCTTGTCTAGTTGCTTATTTTTGCGTTTATAATATTAAGGGTTACTAAACTAATTTATATAAACGCTTATTCCAGTTTTAGTTATTTTGTTTTGTTATTGTATGCTTTCGTGACATTGATATGTAAAAATGTATTTTTTTCAACATTATCGTTTGTCTTACAGCTTGCCATTAAAGAAAGCTTCATAAGATTTAAGTTAATTTTATTAATTTCATTAAAAAAATAGTACACCATAACATCTAATAAAATTCAGCTTTTTATTTTTGCACACTTGTAAATTTTCCTAATAAAGCAAATATTATACTTATTATATTGCTTTATTAGGAAAATTTACAAGTGAATACTAACAAAAAATACTAAAAAAGAAATTTACAAGTTAATACTATTATAAGAAATTTTTATGACGAAGTATATTAAATTACTCTAAAATACTTATTAAGGTATGAAGTATAAAAATATATTTTACGTACAAATTGAATACAATTTCAATTTTAAAAATTGTCTTCTTAATCGCATTACGGTTGCAAAAATGCAGTCACAGTTAAGAAAATAGACACAATTATACCTACAGAGGAAAATAAAAATTAACTTGTACTAAAACCGTTGCACTCCATTAATTTTTTTTCGACAAATTAAAGTTTGATCCTTTTTTATGATAAGTACCCTAAATTTAAAAAAAATCTATATTTGTAAGGAAATTTTTAAAATGTAATTCAGATGGATTCATTATTAAAGACGAAAATTAAAAAAAACATTGTTCAATTATATATTTGTTGAAAAGTTAGTTTTAGTGTCAAAAAAAATATAGAGAGAAAGTCTGCTTTAGAGAAAACTGGTTTATAAAAATGGGTTTATGACCAATAGCGTGGATCAATTTTTTTATTAAATGGTTTTTAAAATAGGCCGTCGTAGAAAAGTTATTTTTCATATAAGTAGTATATATATATATATATATATATATATATACAATATTTAGTTATAATTAATTATATTTTTGAGCACTTTTCTCGTAATTAACCTTAGTATTTCTTTACAAAACTTTTATGTAGACAGGAACATTAGATTAATTTCCGGACATTAGCGATATTATATTATACTAGCGTGACCCGTACGAAGTCTTCGCATTATTTATTTCATTATGAAGCTCAGATGACAGATCAAATAAATATTTTACTAAAATTGACATAAAGAGGCGCAAGTATCAAAAGCATTGAGCTAAAGCGCCACTTTATTTATACGTGAGTGGATTTGAAATTAAACAAAAATGTTACCGACCGTCAATCATATTGACGTTGAGCCGTTAGATGGCAGCATTGCTGTTTTGTGTATATAATTTTAATAATTAATTAATTTGCAAAAACAATAGCAATAATAATTTTTTTAGTTGTGGATGCCGGTAGAGCAAGCAATTATCTATAAAATGATATATAATTTATGTGGATTAGTTGTGAGGTTTTTTCTAAAAAGGGAGTGTAACATCTTAACCTTAGCGTATTAATATATATGATGATGATGATGATGATGATGATAGTTTTGTATGTAAAACTGGTACTCAATTTGGCAAATTATTTTTATCACCGATGGTGACACCAATAAAGAAGAAGTGGTCCTATTTTCTTTAAAAAATTAAAACTGAAATTAAAAAAGACTTTGACGACCAGGTAAAACGTCATAAACCTCATTATCGTCCGCACCTTGAAAGGAACCCTGCCTTCACTCGAGAGAAAAAAATATTAACATAAGAGACCACAAATTTAAGCTGTCGAAACAGTTTTTATGGCTTAACACCTATGAAACTAAAATGATTGATGCTTGAGT
Organism: Druceiella hillmani; assembly: GCA_039881145.1. NCBI lineage: Eukaryota > Metazoa > Arthropoda > Insecta > Lepidoptera > Hepialidae > Druceiella > Druceiella hillmani. The sequence goes on along the minus strand of JAYKKI010000007.1, from coordinate 12,654,330 downwards.
ATGTTGAAATTATCCAAGTTAAAAACCCATCCAATATTAGCTCATATATGAAATTTATTAGAACGTTTAATACGTACTTAATATAAATATAACCTAAATCAGAAAATTTGAAGATTTATATTTGTTTAATTAAGCCATATATCAGAATTAAATAAAGAATGACCAATTATATATTTGCTGATAATGCATCTGCCTGGAATGTAGTATAAATCAGATATTTTCTTGATATCAAAAATATTTATAAATTAATTATTTAAATAGAGATTAAATGGAAACTCAATGAAGATATCTTTTGTCTTAGAAGCAAAACCAATTAATTAATTTGTGAAACAATTATTAGTAATTTTTCTACAAAAGATAATATATTACGTACCCTAAATTCGTATCGAAATTATAATACGTCATCAAATTTATCTTATGGATCACTAAGGCTACCGCAAAATATTGAATCAAAAAAATTTACTTCCTATAAACATTAAGTGAGGATGCGGATCGATTCTTGTCGCCATATTAACAAATAAGAAATCATTCGTTATTTAGAATCTCGGTAAAAGCTCTACATCTTGATTCACTTCAGTTTATGGTAAACGAATATTTTAAATGAGAACATTACAATGAAGATAACATTTGTTCCGAAGCTGATTTGAAATCTAATATCTCAGACCAAATTAGAAATTTTCGTGTAGATTCTTAATATATTGTAACCAATTAATTCATTTGCTACCGACTTTGTTAATATCCGGAAACACTGTGAAACACTATTTATCATGAAACAGCATTGTGGCATATTATATGATAAAACTGTGAACCATATCGATATCAGCCACCCATTTTTAGGTATGGTAACAAATACATAAATATTGAATAAATTTGGCGTTAGTTTTCTAGAAATTTATTATTCACAATTAAATTAAACTACGTGATGTAATATTATTTCTACTTTCTTTAAGTACTTCACCGCGACCTAGGTTTGGCTGTGTTATAACATCTTCAGGTGGGCTATTAACAAAGATTAATATTTGTTACAATACATAAATATAAAACGACGGAAACTGATTAAACCTAAATCCATCTAGAAAGATGACTGAATTTTCGTTCTAAAACTTTTTTGTAAAAAGAAGCTTTGCAAACTCTTAGTAATTTATTAAGTTAAAATTAATGTTATATTTAATGGGTAAATGTATTTTTTATTTAAAAAACAAAGAATATATTTTCGAAAAATGATTGTTCTTGTTAGCAAATTTAAATTTACGCTGTCTTATCATATTGCTACAAATATATATATTGCTACAAATATACATATACGACAGGAAAATTATAAAAAATACTTGTTATTTCAAATACATGTGGGCGTCAGCCTTGTTGGCAGTTTGTGTTGTTGAATTTTCGAACAGACGTGGGTGTATGAAGGCGGAGAAGATACGGATATATGTAACAGTTCATGGAATTATTTGTGACTATAGAAATGTTTACGAGGGTGGAGTGCGCCTTTTGTATTCATGCTTATTACGAGAATAGTAAATAGGTGGTTTCTACGCAACGCCTGTATCAAAATAAGTATGATTTATAAGAAATTCTGAGGTTTCAAATCCAAACGTGGTTTATAAATGGATGAGAATATTTTAAAAGATCGAGTTAGTAATAAGTATTATTGTAACGTTAATCTTCGCGAGAATACAAAGGATTATCGATGAAATTTGTAAGTCGATTTTATAAAATCCACAACAACATTCTCGCAAAAGAACTTTCAACATCGGAAGAACCATTTTACACAAGACTTTGAATTTAAATTTTAAGGACAAAATCCAACTTATTCGAGAAATGAAGCCTTATTATGCTCATCTTCAGCTCACTTGGTGAATGCAATGCTTATTTGAACGTTTCAACAACTTTTTCACCATTTTGTTTATCGACGAGGTGATTTTTATCTTGATGTCAATAAATAATATTTTTAATCCTGGTCCCAGACCAATTGCCTGTTGAAACATCAATGCTCTTTCCACAGTTTTAATTTACTTGTGTGATATTTTCAAGTCTTACTTCTTCCAAGATTAAAAAAACCGTGCGATGACGACTAAATCTAAGAATTATCGTAAGATTCTGAAGGATCTCTGGAACTTAGCTCCGGAATAATTTTAAATGGGTAATTTATAAATAAAAAAATATTACTACTGAATATGGTAATTCATGAAATGGGGATATTGTAGTCCTCTTGGAAGTCTAGATCAGGCCCCAAAAGATTATTTTCTTTGGAACTACCCCATATCAAATATTCTCGAAGCCTATAAGCTATAAATTAATGTATGTATCCAAAGTGGTTAGGCTTCAATCTTTGATTCTATTTTTGAAATCTGTATATATTAAGATAAAAGGTATATAATTTTAGCCTTGCCACTTTGGACGGAAAAATAATTAGTAATAAAAGTTTTTAGATGCTCAATTGACTTATATAAGGAATTATTTAATATTAAAGCGCTTAAAGCTGCAAATTTTTGCTGCCGTATTTCTAGCAAAATTATATTGCTCTGTTAAGGGATTTTAACATTATAATAATTCATATATAAAAATTAAAGAAAAAATATACATAACTGCAGCAATATTAATAAATCATCTAATTTTTGCATCACAAAAAATTTGGAAATATAGTTTCCTAATGCACTTAAAGACATTATAATTTGTGCAACTAATGGGTTTTAACTAATTTTCTGACAACGTAAAGAAAGGCGTGTTTCTTTCCTTCTAGAATCCTAGGAAATATTATTTGTTTTTATTCGATGAATGAGGTTCCAAAATATTACATCACATTTTGCTTGCATTAAAAATATAATTAGAAAAATTGCATGATTTTTTTGTGAAAAAGCTAATTTATCCATATATCTTCGAAAGCTCTGATCAATACGTATATAAAGTTTGTTCGTAATGAACAATCCCAAGAAGAGGAAACGTGACCAAGCAAATTTTTTCTAATATTACATTTGAAACGATAATTTTTCGATTTGCAAAATTCACTCTTAATATTTAAAAAAAAATAAATGGTCGAAATACGGATGAAAATTGACTCAATATACTTAGATGATTAATATACCTTGAAATAGATTGCAATGAAACCGTAATTAATTTCAGGTAAGATTTGAAAAGAGCTGCACAATATGGGCTCCCGGTATACTTATAAAGATATAAATTTTAATCCCAATAACTTTACTATTTAAGACAAATAAAGAAAAAATTTACAATACACGAAAAATTATTTCTGATTATAAAATTTAACGTAGTCATTAGTTATCACAAAGGAAAATATAAAATATATCCGGTTTCAGGGAAGGGTATTTCGTAACACATATAATAAAAACATGGAATGATTTAAAACTTAATGACAGAAGATTAGTAAGTCAAGTTTAAATTTAAAAATGAAAATTGTTAATATAATCAGTTAAACAAACTTTTATCTATGGTGTTATATTCATTTTATTATCAAAACAACTACATGACAATAACATCCGCCATAACTCTCTTAAGTCAACTAAACTTCCATACATACAAAATTATAGGAGATCAGTGTAGCTAATATGAAAGTAGGGAAACTAAAATACCTCCTTACATTTACATCGCAACACACCCCATAAAAATTATAAAAATCGGTTACAGTGCTATTACATTTATTATTAACTTGACATACCTTTTCATGACACATTGATGCTTATTATTTTTTTACATTTAACATTTCTCTGAATTTGTTAAATTTTACATTTCCTAACGCTTTTGTGAATATATCCGCGATATTATTTTATGATTCTACCTTTATTACTTCGATATTAATATTTTTCACCGTGATTTCCTGTAGTCTGATGTGGACCATTAAAATCTGTATGCACAATCTGTAATATCTTTTCTGCTTTTCTTCGATTATTGTGAAATTGTAAATTATGCATTTGGTTTTCAATTTACGTTGCGCATTTTAAAGAGTCAAGTTCAATTTCTTTAGGTAATCCTTTTAATAGGTGGCTTTAATAATTTATAGGTGTCTTTAATACCTTGCAAGTATCAAAGTACTCATCAAAGTATTGATAATATGGTCAGTACATCCACTATCTAGTAACCATTCTGTTTGACCTTCGCTTGGCTTGCCATTTTCACTTGTTGTCTACATTGTTTACAATATAGCATATTGTTTACAATAGAAGTATGAAAATTATTACCGTGAATTTCATGACTAGCATGATGATAATTTCCTGGTCCTCTATGAACATTTTTTGTGTGCAGTTCTTTCACCCTCTGGCAAAACATCTATTAGGTCACCAATGTAACTGTAATTTTCTCGTAGTGCTTTTAATATATGATAAAGTGATAACCATAACACAAAAATAAAGTGGTACCATGATACAAGATGATAAAATGATAACCATAAGATGATGGAGATGAAATGATCCTGAGAAAAATGTAGTAGAAGGAATGAAGACGAAGATAAAAGGATATGACGATTCAGTTTTTCATGTTCTGACACTACTGCACCTGCTTGTTTTAGCTGTTTATAGCTTAAGTCGTCAAAGAATAAAGTTACTTCCGCATATTTTTTCTTAATTTACACTTTCGAGGTTATATCGGCACACTATTTGTAACGCTATTGACTTCTTGAGGTACATCTCATCGAAATTTGGAATAATTTTGTAAGCTGCATCGAGTTCACTTATATATTCTAGTTGTTTGTTATTGCGCTGTAAATATAATTTGTTGCCTGGATATCCCGAGCGTCCCATATGTTTTCATCGGCTTCAACTTTTGCCCTTGTTACTACATCCTTGAACTTTTAAATTGTAAAAACTTTAGGATTCTTTTTTTCAGTTGTTATAATCTGATCCGCCGATAATCAGAATATTTATGTCGCTATTTTTAGTTGCCATTTTTGCGTATGGAACTTCGTACAATTTTTCTTATTTATCTTTTCACTCTTTTTGTTTTTTGTTATTCTCAATCACGCTCTGCTACCATATTAATATAATCAGTTAAACAAATCTTTATTTATATCTAGTTTTATATAGATTTTATTATCAAAACAACTTGTACATCACAATAACATCCGCCGTAACCCTGCCAAGTCAACTGAAGTTATACATACAAAAATATAGGAAATCAGTGTTGCCAGTATGAATGTACAGTAAATATCAAAAATTATTAAGATTCTGGAAGAAAACCCGAATAATTTGAATAAAAAAAATTGAAAAGGTAACACGGTCAGAGTATTATTTCACAGCAATTACCCAATTTACCCAATTGGATGAAAATTTTAAAATATTGTGCACTATACCGCATTCGTCGGATGAGGCGAGACTAAGATGAGAAGAGGATGTGTTCAAGAAGAAATGATGATGAGAGGAAAGTTAGAAAGAAAAATAAACAATAATAAGGACGAGATGAGACTGTGATGGGGATAGCATAAGGATCACATAAAGAGGACATAAGAATGAGTAGAAGATGACATAAAATGACATAAAGGTGATAAGAATGAGCATGAGATGAGGATGATCACGGAATGAAGATGAACTTAAGTTGCACTGATTATGAGAGGAGTATGCAATGAGAATGAGCGAAGAATAAGATAAAAATAAGATAATGAAATGAGTGGGTGATAATGATTGGATATGTGTCATAATAAGATAATAGTAATTATGACAAGATAAGAATGAGACGACAATGAGTTTGGAATAAAGATGATAAAGTGATAACCATATGATGATGAAGTTGAAATGATCCTGACAAAAAAGTAGTAGAAGGGATGAAGACGGGCATAAAAGGATATGAGGATGATATGAGACAGTAATAAGAAAAATATGAGACTTGATAATATGTAATAAGATGACAATGAAATAAGGATCGGACGAGGAAGAGATAGGGATGAGATGCAAAAAAGTTGAGAATGAGATGAAGTGAGAATTCGATCACTTAAGGATGGATGCGAAAATAATAGGATGTGGTTAGATGTCAATGGAATGAAATGGGATGATCCTAAGATAAGAATGAGATGAGGTTGAGATGAAAACGATGATGATAAGATTAAATCTCTCCGTCTTATTTTTGACGAAAATGGCAAAAATAAGACGATGATAAGATAAGTATGGTGAGGACGAGATGGTGATGAAATGCAAATGTGACTGCGATGAGATGAGGATACGATTCGGAAGAAAGGATGATGAGATGGGAAAGAAATTAGGATGAGGTGAAAATGCAACTAGAGTTAGGATAAGATTATGATGAGATGTAAATAACATATAGAAGCGAAGTGAGGAGATAAAAGTGAAATAAAAAACAGGCGGGGATGTGATTAAAATAGTGAAATCGATAGTGAAATCGTCAATTATTTTTATCCTCATTGCATCTTATATCATCTTTATCTTTTCGTGTGCTCATTCTATCTCATTCACATTTCAACCTCGTGCCGTCGTTATTCTCATTTCACCATCAACTCGTTCTCAAGTACTCATCACCTCATCTTTATCACACTTTATCTCATTTTCATCTCATCCTTATTTCCTTAACTTTTCTAATTCCCATCCTCATTACACCCTAATATCCTATTCGAAGCATACCAACGCCATCATCATCTCATTATCTTTTTTCGTTATATCATTACCTATACATATCTGGTTACTCAGTTTTTACATTGTCACTTTTTTGTTATTTTATCACCTAAACGTTCTCTTTCTCTTTGCTTCCATTTACGAATATGTGATAATTCCAATGTTATTTTACGAAATTTGCTTTCTTTTTACAGAGCAGAAATCCTCCGAAAAAAAAGTAATTTAATTAAGAAATTGGTCGAGAGCCTCGTTGTTAACAGAAAGGAAACTACGTTGAAAAAGTAGGTAAGGACAAGTTGAAAAAACATTATTGATGAACGTTATTCATTACGTTAACGAAATTTTCCTTTGCAATTTGTTAACGATTATTTGGACTAAATACTTTTTAAATATTTCAGATCAATATAAGCCTTACATACTAGTTTATTTCGCGTTATTGAGTCCAGTGTTTACTGAGTACATTTTTTCTTCCCATATTTTAATACCATTACACCTAAGTCTCATTTCGTGAAACTTTTAGAAATTGGAGTCCCTTTGATCGATTTTCTAACACATTGGGGTTTTTAATGAAATATTTAGGCTGTGCCTTTGGTTTTAATCGGTATTTAAATGTAGTATAGTAGGACTAATAAAATTCTTCCATTCAAAGAGACTTCTTACATAGAGATCTTCATCTATACACGTATCAGTAGCATAAAGCCTAAGTCTATAAATGGGCACTTTATGTATTACTTTTTATTTATTACTACGTCGTTTCCCATTTATTCAGTACACTTCGTACATTTTATCTGGGTGTACCTAACTTCTTAATCCATATTTGTTGACTTTTCTCAGCCATAAGCTGAAGGTCTGCTATATGTTCTACTCTTTCTTTGCTATGAAGGTAATGTCGTATCTGTGATTGTAAACCACTGGTAATTATTCTAACCTTGTATTAAGGTTAGAATAATTACATTATTTATTCAGTGATGAAACTTTGTCTTCCCTTACTCTGACCGAAATTCAATACTAACATATTGAGGATTTCTAAATTGTATACTTATTAATCACGAACCGAGAGGATGTGGATCGTTAGTACTTTTGATAGCCGCAAACTTTACTCCACTAATTTCCGATGGTCTTTGCTAAAAAATTGTCTAATTTGATGAAGAAGAAAAGGAAACATTTTTTTCTAATTCGTTTCTATTTCTTTAGTATCGAATGGCCTTTATAGTTTTTGTAGTGGCTTAATTAGAAGATAAATATCTAATATTGAAAGGTGACTTGTTTTAGTATTTGAATATGAGGTAAGTAGCTTAAATATAATTAGGGTGTATTATCTTTTATATTGAAGATCAATTTTTTTTGTGATGTGGTTTTATTCCGTGGGACAACGATATACTTTTTTTTTTTGATTGCATATGAATGATTACACTATACTACAAAAATAAATGATAATGTTATCATAACACTGAAAGGCGCATACGGAATAACGTATCGAAATACCATGTTAATAAGCACAATAATTCATAGTTGCGTATGGTTTCTTGATTTTATACCTCATCACTAGGCAAATATTTTCAGTAAATTAGTGTTCTTGTCGCTTGACTGGCAATTTTTTATTTTCGTCTTTATTATTTTACTTCAATTCAATGACTCTCCTTAAAGTTTAAATAATTTAAGCATTTTTCATTGAAATTCTCCAATAAGTTTTTGTCAGGAGAAAGGGATATATATATATATATATATATATATATATATATATATATATATATATATATCTAATTAAAAGTTATTTATACATTGAAAAGTACGTTGTAATATCGTTTGTAATCAATATTTCAGAATCGATTTCAAGTAAAACCAATACTTTAATTTTTTAAATAAATTCTACCCTTGTATAAAACAGGTTTTTCTCTATGTTATATATATGGAGACCTCAACGACATTTCTTATTTTTGAACTTTGCTAAAATCCATCCCATCTATTACGATTTCATGCCAAATGATACAGAGCTAAGATTTATTATTTTCATGCCAAATGATACAGAGCGAATGCGCCGATTTTTAAGACAAGCAAAAATTCTTAACACAATATTTCTAAGTGTATTATCACCTAATTTATTAAAATAGTTTAAAGGTAAAATGGAAAATACTCTAGGAATCCTAATTTCCTGCTTACTTTTAGAGCATACCTCTATAATCATAAATATACGAGTATATATACAGAAATAAACTATGTTATTTGTAAATATGTTATCGTATTTCTAACACTTATATATGGGTTACCAGTTAATTTTTAGCCTTGATAATAACCGAAATAATTGAATAATGTTTAGAGACTTCAGTGGCACACACCCGTAGCTTGTCTTGGACATCTAGCATAGTACATCACTTAGTTATGAATATTCAAATATTTATGGTGTTCAAGCAAAGTAGGACCTTTTATACATAGTCCATGACCAACACGCATAATGTTCCGTGTTCCATACAAACGCTACAAGTACAATTTTAGATGAAAAGTACGAACCTTTTTTTAGCACAACCCTTTCTTAGTATGATATAATAAGTACATTTTTGTCGCAGAAGATTTAATTTCATTCAATTCATTACATTCTTAAAATAACCGAACACTTAGTAGAAGTCACGCTACAATACGACTACGGGGCAACTTACGACTATATTCAGATTTAAAAGAAAGCACTCCACAGAAACACATTGAAACATGAACTATTCAGTTTTATAAATACACCTATAATAATTTTGCCGTAAATTGTAATCGCTGGGTTAATTATTATGATACCCTTTATCTGTTTGCCTTTATTTTAATAGTTTAGTATTTTGAATGGTTGTTTTCCTAATGACGAATAATCGACCAATTTGATCGTTGTTAGACGACATTTGTTTGTATATAAATATTATAATAATTTGTAAAATTGTGGTAAAAACATTATAGAATATTGAGAAAATAATTCTTAATATGATAATGCAAATTAAATGGATTTCATCAAAGCCGCTTAAGTTTGTATAACAATATGCTTGCATTGTTCCTCAAAGTGATTTTTGATTCGTAATTTAGTAACATTTGCTTTAATGTAAGTAGTTATGTCATTTGTTTTGGGCATTTGGTCACTAAAAATTATCGATTAGTGAGAAAATGAAGCAAGAAATATAGAATCGACAAGAAGTCAGTTGAAAAGAACTTTGACAAGACAGTTTTGGTAAGAATTAATATACATCATATAATATATGTACACACACACAAACACACACACATATATGTGAAAGAAAAAACAGAACGGGAAAATTCTATTTTTTTGAAAACTGAGGAAGAGGAACCAGAACGGCAAAATTCTACATTTTTGGAAAATTTGTAACCGTTTATGTTTGATACTTTTACTGCCATGTTATTTTCAAAACCTGTTACTAATACAATGTAAATGGTCGACAATGATATACGATTATATATCTCGTATGAGTTCTTGATTTCAATAATAAAATGTTTTGGGCATCCGTTAGTAAGCTCCTATTCATTAACTATCAAGGACGTGAAAAAATATTACTTTGAATCATAATTTTTAGAAATTTATTTCATTACTTTTTGCTCTAATTCGTTATATTTACAAAAGTCTTGTGCTAAAGTCGAACTCCTATATCTTAACGCAAATTTTTCAATTCGTTTGCATAATACAATTTTTGACGTGTTGTAATATAAATCTTACAAAGCGTAAAGTATACAATTTTTTCGTACAGAAACTAACTTTCATAATTCACTTTATTTTAAATCATTTATATTTTGTTTCTTTTTAATTATTAATTTCAAATTATACCATAGGCAGATATCGAAAAATTATTAAATTGCATAGTAAGAGAAAAGGATGGGGGTTTTACTTAATCCTTCTCCTGATCAGACCCATTTGCCGCTTTTGTCAGTTGCTTTATTACATTTGAAATACTTAAAATACTTAACCTAGGGAATAATCTAATCAATGTTATCGTACATAAATAATCGATAGAAAATTATGTCACATACCAAAGAATAACTGTAGAATTATTACACAGCTATTCTTTCACACAAAAATACGATGAAGATGAGGAAAGATGAGGATACGGTGATGATGAGATGAGTATGATATGAGAAAGCAATGAGATTAGGATGAAGATAGGCTCAGGATGAGAATAGTAGGATTTGAGAATTAAAAGTGTTAAAATGATTATGAGGATAAAAGTAGACTGTGGTTAAGATGCAATGGGGATAAGAAATTGGTAAGATGACAGTGTAATGAGGATGAAATGAGAAAGTAATGAGAATAAAAAAGAGATGATAATAGAAAAGAATAGGATTGGATGAGGGTCAGGTAAGGTGATCGTGAGTTTGGGGCTGAGAAGAGGACGGGTTGAGGATGTGATGAGGTTAAAAAAAAGATGAGTTGATTATCTAACGGAGATGAGATGAGGATGCAATGAAGATGAAATTAAGATATGAGAGAGATGATGATGAGAACAAAATGTAAAATGAGATGAGGAGGCTATGAGAATAACTTGGAAATGAAAAACACATTAGAGAAGATTAAATTAAAATTATACTGACTTGCACTGAGAATGAATTAACAATAAAATAAGTATGTGTGATATGATTATTATATGAAAGCAGTGTATGAAGAGATAAAAGGAATTGAGAGAAAATATAAGTAGGTAAACTTGAGGGTGATAGAATTTAAAAATGGGATAAGTATGGGATGTTGATGCAGATGTCAATAATTAGAATTTAATGAGATTAGAAGTCAAATGCAAATAAAATGAGGATAAAATGAAGAGTTTAAATATTGATAATAATAAAAGGGCGGCAAAATGAGATGGAGATAACGATGATATGAGGATGTTATGGGAAGTTACTAGGATAAGAAATTTATAGGGAAATTCGATGAGGATTCAATGATGATACAATACAAATACTTTATTATTAATATCAAGAACTAGTTGCATACGAGATACAAATATTTATATTATTGTCGCTTAATTGTTTATTTTGTAAGTCTAAATTCTTAACCTTGCTACATAATCTCAATAATGGTCGGTAAATTGGTGACTTTTTTTCTCTATAATTCGTGGTCGCCTCGTTTTACCTTATTAAATGCATCGAACTAAAGAGTGATATTTATAAGGAGAACCGCTCACAAAATTTGCCAATACATTACGGTGGTAATTATTCTTAAAATTCTAATTGTGTTTTGTATTACAGTAAAGGTATTGTTTGTAGTGAACCATAATAATAATTATAAAATTTATTTCAATATTGACAATAATTTTCTCGTCTCACGTTTAAACACTTTAAATTTTATTAAAAACATAAATGAGATTTGATATCGTCTATTGAAAAATACTGGAAAAACGTCGGTTATTTTAATTATTTTTATTAATTCTTTAACACATTTCCTGAAGGAATTCGAATACATATCAAATAATTGGTTAATCTCAAATAATAACTGTTTGCAAATAATAATATCGCTGGTCTTACGGAATAAAGGCATAATATTAAAAATTTCATTTGTCAGTGCAAAGAAAAATACCCCTTCCCCTTCTCCGACCACGCTTAAGCTACTTATGTCCTGTATAATTGAATAACTTGCAATAGACTTTGTCAATGATACTTGAAATATCTGATGTTACTTGAAATATTAGTAGCAAATATTGAAGTAAAATGGAAAACCATCAATATTCAGCACTAAGTTCAATATAGAGTAAATATATTTTAACATTAAACTACATTACCAGTGACTTTCAATTTCAGATACAATATTACATTTTACATTCACTTACTATAAACTTTCAACCTATGATTGAAAGTGCTCGAGAGATACAGACATATTAGAATTCGACCGCATAAGATAAATGTATGGAATGCAATTTGTGTGGTACTAAATAAATAGCATACGACGTAGCACAAATAAAACAATATTTTCCAAAAATTTCCCGTTTTATATACTCAAGCTCCAAGCTAACGACTGATGCAAGTGTTGATGAATATTTAGAACTTTATGTAAATCTGCAAAAAGTATGTCAGGGAATCATTTAAAGGGATTCCGTTTACAAAATATTAATGACAGCAAACTGAGATAGAATGGTATTAAAATATGGGGAGGCAATAGCTACTTAGTAAATACTATACTTAATAAATTGAATCAACCTTAAGCATAGTTCGACATTGATTTGAATGGTTTAAAAAGTATTTTAAATTGATTGAAACAATAATTCTAAAAGATTTACCCGATATATTATTTAGATTAATAGAAAAAACCTTGCAAACGTTTCATTTAATTTTCAAAGAGAAAAGCCATAACCGTTAAACACATATATTCATATGCATACTTCGTTTTAATACGTTTCTGATAACAGTAATAGCAATGTTGCAAGAAATCGCATTAAGAATATATTGTTAAATAATATTAATAATAATATACTGTTAAACTTTCGCAAAGTTTCCCCTAAAGTAGCGTTAACAAAAATTTGTATTTTTCTTCTCGCAAGCGGCAACACACTCGATCAAACTCCTAATTAAATAATTTTTTACGCATGGGTTCGGTTCAATAACAATGTATTATTAAAATTGCCAGTTACTAGGGAAAAAGGAATCAAAAGGGAATGGTTAATAATGAACAGATGATAGAGCCGAGAAAATTTTGCAGGTAATTTTTTATAAACGAAAATAATTTTGCGGTCGATTCATATACGGACGTAATATGACTTTAATGGTTACCAAATGCCATTGTTACACTACGTTCAATTTAAAAAAGATCACACAATAAAGTATCATTTTTTATTCGTATTCATTTTAACAAGCAAGCAAAGAAAGTACGAATGGTCGTTCGCTTTCCTTTTCTAACATTGTCAATATTTTTTCACTCTGACTAACTTTAACTGCGTCTTATTTTTCGAACATAATGAAAAGATGATTGTTAATAAAAGCGTACATTACAAAACTTTCTCATTTTTTAGCTGAACAAAAATTATATTTTATTTTTGTATAACCGTAATCCTTTGTATTTTAATATTAAGATTCTTTTTTAAATATTAACTAACTTTCGCCCGCAAAGATTTACTTCAATAATAATCCTAAAAGTTATTTCAGCTGGACCAAAAGTAACTTGTATTTTAGCTTAAACATTAAGTTAATTTGCTCTGGCAGTTTTTACGATTTCTTTTCATCAATTTTCAATTCTGCGCACTTAACTTTTAATGCGTGAGTTGGGCCAGGATAAAAAGTAGTTTTATATTTAAATACAGACCATAATTTATTTCTATGCTAAAATTGAAACCTATTTTTCATCAATTAGTTTTTCGATGAAACGAACCTCGTTTTAAAACATACTTCGTTTTAAACATTCACGAAGGGTATATGTTTTGAATAGGCGAAAGCCTATATACGGTAAATATATTTATATTGTAGAATGAAATCTGTAAAGGCTGGAGTTTAAACTTAGCACGATATACCAAACTTTCCTGCGTAATGTACTGAAATTCGTACGTAGATCCGCACATAATACTTTTTACGGCTTTTTCACGCTTTGATTATGATACATAATTTACAACTAGTTACCGAAGAAAGGAAATACAACTAAATACAGTAAGACGAATACGCCTGCGACGAAACGACAAATACGAATACGACAGAATGGATATTATAAAATATAAAAGATCATTCGCTTCCTTAATTTGCAAGGCAATATATGGCACTTTGATAGGACTTCATGCAAATCCGAAGGAATTATTCATAATGATATTTTAACAATATTATTAATAATAACGCTAGAAGCTGACGAAAATTAATACCATATAACACGATGAGAAACTTTTCTGATAGAAATTTACAACTGATTTTGACTTTAAAATTTATCTTAACTTTAAAATATGTCATATCGACTAAAAGTTGTTAGAATTTCTCTGTTAGAATATTGACATGAAATTAATATTTAGATTTATATGAAAATTACGAGAATGAGAACAAACAAGATATTTAATAGTTTAAAAAAAATTATACGAATATGATATTTAATAAGTAAATAGCCCACTTTTCATCACCAGTTACTAACTGACTTAGCCAGTCGAAGTTACGTTTCAATGTTAATATGTTTTGACAAGTATCGACTCTGTACTGAATGTGATATGATGACAACTCGTTGGGTATCCACACATCGTATTTTGAAACTTTTCCCAACTCGTGCATATGTGTTTCTATGGTGCCATGACTGCAGTATGGATCTTCTGCCAATTTACAAGTCATCAGTCGAGGATACTCTACAATTAGGCGTCATAATCGTTGAACGTCCAATTCAACAGGACGTCCGGTACGGAACCCCGTACCGGAGCGTCCTCAAGCTTTTAGTCCTCATTCCTTAACTTTTTTTAATGCAATCTAACTATCAATTTTACAGCGAACAATTTTTGTGGGAACATGTCATTCGGAGCTATCCTTAAATATTGACAAACAACTTTGCATCCATACTAAATCTGTACCATTTCTTCTTCAAGTTCTGATTCAATAATTACGTTTTAACAAATAGTCTCTAAATTACTTAAATCTTGACTTATAAAAGAAACTTTTAATCTCTCTTTGTCCAATTTTTGTACCACTTTCTGTTTTGTTTGTTTTTTCCACCTACAATTGCAAATTAAAAAAACAGATTATTTAACTAACAATGTACGTATAATATCGTAAATTTATAAATTAATTTTTTTTTGGTTTGTAATAATTGCTTCATCCTAATTACATACTGTATTGAAAGTTTTTTTTTTAGAAATCAGTGGGTTATCTATAAAATCTTAAGCTAACCATCTAGTGTAACTTACTTACATTACTATAAAATTAATTAATCGATTCACAAAGAAAAAGCTTTCAAGTTAACAAATTCATAAGTAAACTTACTAAATGTTATTTTTATTATTATTGTTGGTCGGGCCGTATGATATCAATGTTTTTTTAGAGTGCCGGGTGCTAAGTCTGCTATGTCTAATGAGAAAATTTAATTATTGGCAACTTCTTTGTTGTTGATTATTAAAACGCGAATGTAATTTTGATGATGAGTTTGAAGAAAATTAATAATAGAATATATATTTGATTCGATGCTATTTTCAAATTAATAATTTTCAACTTACCGTGAAATGTTTACGACTACAACCTAATATACAAGAACGATATTTAAAATAATTTCCTCTTATTACAAAAAAAAATTAACAAAGGCAACAAAAATTTAATTAAAAGTTAAAATATTATAGATATTATAAATAAATATTATAATCAAATGTATAATTTTACTATAAAAGAAAGTTCAAGTTATAAATTTGCAGTTTGACAAGCCAATTCATATACAGTCAACTATTTAAATTTCGTATCATAGAGTATTCCCTGCCCTATGTTCCATAAACAATATTTTATGTGTTACTATAGAATGATGTTATATAGATAGATGTATATTCTATGTGCGAAAGAGATAGGGCTTTCGCATTCCAATCGAAATATTTCTATGAAGTAAACACACCCTGACGGTTCCTCTAAGTATAGTCTCGTGAAAATTTAATTGGTAATCTAGACATGAAAACTGAAGATGTACCATATAGTTTCCTCAAGATTGAACAGCACAGTTGCTTTAATCGAGTTTGAGTGATATAAAAAAGTCCCTTAGAAAAATTAGGATCAAAGATGAAGCCGGAAAGTATATAAGGGTACACGCAATATAATTTCAAACTTTGGTGCAAACCTTGATATTGCAGATTTATTGTCTAAACAATGATACTAGAGAATATGCTGATTTTAAATTAGTTTTTTTGTATTTCATCTCTTCAGCCTAATGATGCATTGATATTAGACCTGTTTTGTATATGTTATTTTATATATCTAGTGTTATTGGGTGACTCTTCTTTTATTTGAATGGCATCAAGGTAGTGTGATGAATTCAAAGTTAAGAATTAAAAGTACACTGCATAATTCCTAACGAAGACCGGTACAGGTACAGTGATCAAGTTTAGATGATGTTGGTTTAATAATAATTGAATAGTAGCCTCTAAATCGGATAAAGCCAGCATAAATCTGCCCTTTTACAAATTCAGAGGAGAATGAAGAAACCGGGAAGTGTTAACAAAGAATTTTTAACTGATGAAGCGTAAGTTGGACTCAGCTAAAGATATTAGTTGGCAGGTATTATATATTAAGATATTAATTGATAGGTATTATATATATATATATATATATATATATATATATATATATATATAAAGGTATGTGTATAAAAATATCTAGACACTAGAATATCAGCCATGAAAAAGCATGAATTAATTAGGATTTCCGTATGTGGAAATATAGTGCCTATAGGTAATGTATACCATATTTAAGCATTGACTACGGCTAAACCAAAAGATAAAATGTGATTTATATATCCGTATTTATTTATATAGATATAAATTAAAACATTGAGTTTCATTAAACGCTGTAAACAATTGTTCTGATTTCAGTAAATGAGATATTATTTATATTGAATAGTAAGTTCGTGATATTATGAATAACACGGGGTATCATAGGTACTAAAAATAAAAAAAAACTAATAGTACTAATTGTATTGTGACTCAAAACTCATTGTATTGTGTTATATACCTCAAAAAAGAAAAACATTTTTTTGCAAATTTACTTTACAACTAAAAAAACACAGTATAATTAAATGTCATAGCTGCTTATCTTTCACACACACACATATATATATATATATATATATATATATATATATATATATATATAAGTCAGGTAACTTGCCCGAGTAGTAAAGAAACCGTAAGTCGCTGATTTCTTATTAAAAAGGATATTTGCCACTGAATTAAAGTAATGAATTTCCCGGCAAAATTTATACACTTCGTTTTTTATCTTAAATTATTCATGATTCGTTTGTTTTAATTGTTATTTTAAAATGGTGCTCGGTCCGTTTTTAATTAATTACCTCTCTCTAAGCGAAAGTAGCTTTCTTCATTATATTTCTATCTTGGTCCAATTCATTATCTGTGACGCAATCAATGGATTAAATTTCAAATATTTAACTTCTTTTAACATTACTCCTTGTAGTAATGTTGCAATGAATGATTTCAAAATTCGTTTCCTTCTTTTTTTCTTTTTTTAATTATTTCCATCACAGGCCTCATTTTATTATTTTTTGTACATTACTTTTAATTTATAGGTCCTCGAGAAAATAATTCTATGACAAACGTATAGTCTAATGTCATGAATATTGAGGAAGGTTTTTCTATAAAATGCCCATAATATGCGGCACAATACCTCTTATGCTTTTATAATACATATACATGCATACCCACAAACTCACGCATGCACGCGCGCACACACATACACACGCACACACGCACACACATACACAGGCACACACACACATACACACACACGCACGCACGCACACACACACACACACACACACACACACATATATATATATATATATATATATATATATATATATGTATATATATGTATATTGTATAATATGTATACATATAGGAAGTATGTCTATTAAATAACTATATATCGATTTCACATAATAACAAACCAGTTAAAAATTACATGCGCGGTGAACATGTCTGGACTTGCAAGAATATCATTAACACTATTTCACGTCTTGTTGTAAAGTCTGGATTTTTCAGTAACTGAAACAAAAAAGCAGTCAATCCACTTAATAACACCGGCATTACTAAGAACGAAAAAAGCTCGTTAGTCACAATTAAAAGTTATGCTACTGTGTTTTTCGATATATGGGTTGCAATTTCAGAAGAATGGGTTGCAAAACACAAACGGTTATCAAATATCTTTATAGGGAAATTTTGATAAAAATTGATTAAAATGTCAATATAATCGGCTACTTCTGCAAAAAAATGGGTCAGCTCTTTCTCAACAGAATGTATCTCTTCATACATTACTTTCTGAAAAGCAATTTTTGACCAACATTCATATTACCACACTTCAACATCCTCCATATTGGCCCGATTTAGCATCATGTAACATTTATCTTTCTCAAAAGTTAAGTCACTGCTTAAAGTTACATGCTGTTTTGAGGCAACTGGCAGAAATTGCAGAATTATCCTCCATATCTTCGACTAGATAAAAAAAGACAGCAGCAACATATTTGTGTAATTGGGATATGTCTCGAAGGGGAGGATCATTCAATAAATAATACGTACAAATTAAAGTAAATTCTCTTATCTGTCTTTTTATATACCCGACACTTCATTAATCACAAGTTGGCCGCATTATAACAAGATTATTCACAACAGTTTAAATTAGCATAAATATTTCATTGAAATAATATTTTTGTTCATAAATACAAAAATATAAAGGAGTGCGTTTATTTCTTTATATGTGGATATTAATCACAAAATCTACTAAATTTATTTTAACTAAACCTTTCGGAAGTTTCTTTTACATAAATATAAAAAGATATTACGTTTACATGATACACATACACGCAAAAGTATATGCATGCACGATCGCTTCCCTGCACGCATACATACATATATATACATTGAACAAAAGTGATTCTTATAATCCCTAAGAAAAGGTATAGCGTTAGCTATTAATATGTGTTACAACCGGAGTTTCAGCAGGTTTAGCTGGAATCAACCTTTCAAGTACCCTGATGCAGAGATTCTCATATTAATATTATGAAGTAATAATGAAATATGTCAAGTATGATATCGTCGCAAACTAATTAATGCAGACTAACCAAAGTATTTACTAGGTTCTTATTGAATAAATAACTATTTTTATACGTTACTAGCTTAGTTTCACATTTGTAGAGTACAAAAAAAATTCATTGTAAAACGTATTACTAATTAATACATTGTAAACATAAAATAAATACTTTGTAAAACATATTTTGTAAATAGATCTCCCTTAAATTGCGAAAAACAATTATAACATAGGCTATTAATTTGGAAAAAACAATTTTAAACTCACTAACGGAGTTCTCATGCAACGTATATTTATCAAAACCACAAACGCGATGCTTACAACCTTTTAGCATTCAAATTAAAATATTTTACGTATTATGCTGCGACAAATTATAATACTAGATTTCGGTTAAAGATTTTGAATGTTGACAAATCTTTCCGATTTTGAATTTTGTTAATATTATAATTTCGGCCAAGGATGTCGAAATTTGATAGAACTCCTTTGCGATTTTGCATTTTGTTATGTTAGAATTTCTAATTTCTAATCTTTCTCTTTGCCACTTTGTTTTATTTTCCACTACAATGGAAATCCACTGTCGATGAATGGCCAAGCCATACTACATAAGAATAAGTTTATGCCACTTAATGGCAGCCATATATTTTAAGCGATAGCTTAAGTATCGGGCGATTGCATGATTGCATACGTGTGCTGCACACAATACAGGTGAGGACTAATATCCCCCAATCGGAGAAAAAAATTGGCCAGTATTAGTATCGGTATTTGCAACGAGTATTGGCTGCTATATTGAAACAAAATCTGCAAAATCTTTTAATCTTTATGGATTGACATCTATTCTAAAAACGTGGTACAATGGATTTTTTTATTCTAAAATTGATTCTATTAAATAAATTGGAATAATTCTTCGGAGAAATATGAATGTTAGGCTTGATCTCACCAAAGGGTTAAGAGTAGAGTAGATTCTTTGGGACAACGGTAATGCAATTAAAGACACTAAAATGAAGTTTGTCCTTATGTACTTTATGTTTTAGAAGTGATAAAAATATAAATTTTGGCTACTAACTAGAGCACAGTTTACCGGAAGGAGTTTTTAATATGTTTAGCATAGAATTTTTTCTATTAAGAATTGTTCTGATCATAATTTTTTACTTTCCTGTGACCAAACTTACGCCTATGAAAGTTCAATGAAGTGCTGTAATAGATTTGACTAGACTTTGGTTGCTTTATAAAATAATGCATCGAAATAAAATAGGCATAGAACATTGTTTGGCACAGAATATTCTTTATATCCAAAATAATACTTCGGTTCAGACAACTGGTATAACGTTTAATAAAGAAGCTGTCAAGCGGAAAAAAATTACGCCAAATTAAACAAACAAATATAAATCACAGGTAGTTGGTACTCATTTACATTTATTTCAGAAACATGCTCAATAAAAATTATAGAAATCCTACCAACAAGCTTAAAGTTTAAAACCCAGGACTAATTTTCTTAGAGGAATAATGTACCGTGAAGCCCACAAAATTATCGAGATAAAAAATAGTTCTAAGCTTTAAATATTTATGTTTTTGATGGAATCATATTTTATAATTTTTATTATCGTTTTTCCGATGAAATCTATTGAATGAGGCATTACTCTTTCGATGGTTTCTTAAAATTTATTCATTTTAACCGATAAAAATAAATAATTTTGTATACCTTTGGCTATACTATAATGCTTAGGCATTATATTTTATTATCAGTGTTTTTGTAAAATCTAAGAATGCATTACATTTTAAGATAATCAGGTTGAAATGGATGAATTTCGGATCTATGTTTATATTTTGTACGATATACATTAACTGTCATTAAAATAATAAGTATCTCTCACCTAAAAATAAATATTAATAACGTAATAATGGCAATGAATTCGACTTCAAAAGTATACATTACGAGGAAATGCTACTCCAGTGGGTAAAACTAGGTGGTAAACTTAAGATTATCCGGAATCGCTGATTTTATCTAAAATACTATTGAAATAAATAGACATTCGGACCCTACCCGAATAAATATCTGACACCGTCCTAAAATTGTGATAATGATAGGACGGGTAATTCATCCAGTCTCAAAATGGTTGCAAACAATGACTACATGTAACGTTTTAATTCGAAATTTCAAGAAACGTTTTACGGAAAGGAGTCACACGACGTCTAACCCAGTTATAAGTATTAAAGAAGCTACACCTTAACATATTTGTATGACTGACGTTTAAAATACTTGATTTATATCCTGCGAGTTGTGTTAGGAATTGTTTTCCTTAAGATTATTTCAGCAAAAGGGTCAACTAATATTATGTGAAAAACGAATAGACGTTTTACAATCTACATGAAATTCATATAGCTATTGAACATGGAGAAAAATACCACAGAGAATGAGAGTGCATAAATATGTAAAAATGTTTTGCCCGCACGGCATTAACATACTTTGCATTTTTGGTACACCTACATTTCTTTTATGGACATGAGTTTGATAACCATGTGATTAAAAAATTGTGTACAATATGACAAGACTTTAAATGTAAATTTTAAAACTTTGCTCTAACCAATCATGTGTACAATATGTTTAGGACTCATGTAGATTATGAAAACTAAAGCTTTGTATGATGGAATAAAAAGAACTCTACATACGGTCGTTTTTGGATATGATTTGAAATCGTTTTATCGTCACCTCCTTTTCCACAATCATTTTGTAAATTAAAAGTAGCATGAGAAATTAATCAAGAAATCAGACCATAAATAGTAAGAAAAGATATTGTCGTTTAAAGGATGAAATCTTGATGGTGAATAAAGCTTTTTATTGAAAGTCTTTTGGATCAATATTTACAGCAAAAAAGACCAAGAACAAGCAAATTCAGAAATAAAATCATAACAATTAGTAAAAAGGGTACTGAATGTCTTTAACTTTTATTAATACAAGTATTCATTCATTTAGGAGAGTTTGTGCGAAGGAAGAGATATATATTCAAACAGAAAATATGCACGGATAAAGGAAAAGCATATTAAAAAAATTAATTACCATCGTATTCAAAATTTTCTTCATGCTCTGTAGGAAATTCTATAATAGTTCAAGTGCTGGATGTTGATAGAGGAAGAGTACACTATTTTCATGATCCACATAGCATTACGGTTTACAGTTAGCCTTGGGTAAACTTAGCGTAAAAGACTATTTCAATCATATTTTGAATGTTACCCAGCGATCCTGGGTAATTGTAAGTCAACTTGGGACGTTACGTCATATTGGGACGTTACCCAGCGATCTTAAGTAATCATAAGTCTGTAATATGTTGAAAATATATGTCAAAGGATATGATGATGTTACCGTACCACAACTCTTTTTAAATATTTTTAAATATATAAACACAATAATGAAATTATAATGAACATTGTTTATTAATACTAGACTATTTATAAAGTTACAATAAAAATAAGTTCGATGCCGATAAATCTACCATTTTTAAAATATTTATTTCTCTACGTGCTTTACTTAAAACCATTAGAAAATGTTCGACGGAGCTTTTCTATTGATTACCATATTTATATTGAGCTTTTCAATGAGCACTAGACTGAAAAAAGCTGTTTAGTAATTTTTGACCATGTATAAATTATTATTGACTGAGCAAAATTACCACACGCCATTTTATTAAAATGGTTACTAACCTTGAGTGATTGCTGTAAAACTTAATACCATTTGGCAAATTTAATTTATATTACCTAATATATTGAATCGAGGCGAATTGAATTGTTTTTTTGTACAATTCCCTCTTCTAAATCTGCCTAAATAAATAAATTGGCAGATTGCCAATTTATTTATTTATGCAGCTTTATTATTCTTTATCAAACAAATTTTACTTTTTGTTTGTTATATGCTTGCTTCTATTTTTATTGTTTCATAATACGAAGTGGAAATTATTAACAAATATTTTGAAAAAGGTGGAGTTTGAAAACATTTTTTTTACCAAATAGAGGAGATATATTTTTTAAAAATGTTAATTCAAGGTATTATTTTCCGAGTGAATGACTATAATTAACCGTAAACCAATGAATAAAAAATCTATGTTTTGGTGTAAATATTATCTGAAATAAAAAATGTATAGATATTACATATTTTTATATGTGCAATATTATTTATATTTGGCTATATTTTCTGGATTATGTCCCCCAACGCGCTTGTCTATTTTCTTTATCGATTTGCCGCAATAAAATAACCAAATTGTAAAAACTACGAGTAAGTATTTTATTAAAATTTTATAAATTCTAACTTGAAACTTTAAGGAGATTATTAATTTTAGCAAAAAGATTATTTCGAGAAAATTTTCTATAACTTTTTTTAATGTGGTAAAAATTGGTTCAATAATTTTTTATTAATTATTCATTTCGGACTACCGGCTTATTGAAGATGAAATTTTAATTGTATAATATTATAATGTCTTGCTAGTTTTACTGGTATCTATTCAAATCACTTCTATTCGTATTACAATATTTTTTTTCTAGCTTAAAATTAGTCTTATAGTCTATTCTCAACATTCATATTAATTTTGAAATATTTTTTGGTATTTCTATTTAGTGGGGCTATCTTGCTAAACATGTAAGAAAATTACATTTAATATCGTACTTTTTTCTTAATACCGTAAGATAATACCACTGTCCACTACATTTCAGTAATGTGTAGTGAGTCACTACACATTACTGAAATAACAGAGGGCAACACAATCATTATACCGTTTCACCATTATCGGCGTGCTCTCAGCCCATTATTTAATAGGACTGCGGTAAATCATGTCTAAAGAGATAAAGTATGATTTTCATGCCTCTCAAAAATTTTATGAAATAGGAATAAAACAACCAGACTATCAATCTTCCTAATTGCTTTCACGCTTTGTTTTGTCTTTTGTTATTTTCATTTAATTTAAACCAATACAAAGTTTTGGATTAAAGAAATATAATCATAATTAGTACACCCTAATTTATATGTGTTTTAGTAGTTAATTACTTAAAATGAACTACAAACAATAAGAAAAGTAATTGATTTTTTACCATATTTTGTTTATACTTAGTATAAAAAAATACAAAAATGTCCATCTAAAATTTATAATATTCGGGATCGAAAATTTCTGCTTTATTGTTAAAATTTTAAATTTTAATTTTAATATTGCTTTCTTTTTAATATATAGGTGAAAAAACCTTTCAATCCGACATTATAAATGACTGAACAATAATTTTTGTTAAAAATATTTCATATTTTAGTATAACCATTATAATAAGATACTTTCAAACCTAAAGATGTGAACAGCGGAAAACCTTTAAACATTTTGTAACTCTGAAAGTAGATTTTATCTGGGTCGTAAAATAAAGTCGTAAAAAATTCCTATGAATAATAAAAATACAATAAACGAAAATACTTTCTTATTAAACAGAATCAAACAAAGTGTTAATTTCAAATGGCCTCATATAATAATTAACACTGATTGATACATTTCATAATTATATTTAAAGAACTTTTGACAGCTGCGTTAATTGATCGAATTATGATAGATATTTATGCCTCTTGTAGGAGTATACTCTTATCTTCTTTTAAAAAAATTCAAAAAGTAATAGAGGGGAAAAAGCACACTAACTGTGTTTATGTTTAACAATTACTAGAACGTGAATTATTAATTATTTCGTTTCGAAAATCGCATTTTGTCCATATGTATATATGGGAGTAGGTTCGTGATTTTCTCACAAATGACTAAACCGATTTTTGTTATCCTTTCTTCGTAAAATTTCCACATTAAATAAAACTTTAAGCCAATTTAACATTACAATATCCATCTCACCCCAAAAGTTATACTTGAAAAACTAGTGAATTGTCCCACCAATTGATGAAATTGTGACACGTGCTAATGCGTTTCATAACATTGTAATCAAGTCGCCTTGTAAAGCTTAATATTAAAACTGTCACTATTAATAATTGAAAATAATTTAAATTTTTTTTGAAACATCACATTTATATAAAAGTTTTCTTTATAGTAAGTAAATTAAGTATATATATTATAGGCAAAAAACAAAATTCAAGTTTGAGCTTAAAAGGGATTCACTAAATTATGACGATGTATTATTTTTTTAGACTTGTGAAATTATTTTCCTCTTAAATGATTTGTCTTTATACAAACCTTAAATAAACTTTATACAAAATAAGAAAAATATCAGTAATTTTGTACCTATACCTTCTAAATTATTCTCACTACGCAAGCTTACATTTGAAATTTATTTTAATTTAAAGCGATCGTTTTAAAATCCAAAAGCATGGTGCCTTAAGTATTTACCATTAAAATCACTTCTAGTACAATTGACAATTAATTCTCATACTAAATTCTCAATGATTATATGTTTACATTGCATTTGATTGTTGTGTATTAGGTGCATATTTCTGGAATTACTTATTTAATTACTTTATATATTTGTTTCACGTCCCCGTCGTGGTGAAAAATACTAATACAAGCCAAAAATGTTCCCAGAAGGTATTTTCTTTCTTACGTATTCGTATGACATTAAATTTTAAAACACATTTGTCTCGTTAACTTATTAAAAACTAAAGTTTAAAATCATGGTAAGTTTTTAATAATTTTAATTTATACTCTTTCAAAATTACAAAGTAACTTGATTTACATCTCAAACAATAGAAGTATGGAAAATATTTGAAAAGTTCTTCTGTATCCTTTTAAATTATATATAAATATTTATGGGCATTAATATGAATATAAATGCTTGTTAATATGTTTTATCACTAAATAAAATTTCAAGTTTCCATTTTGAACCGTTTTTGAACACAGCGGCTGTGAGCGACAAATGGAGGGGCGGACGGACATATGAGTGTTCCATTTGAGCGTGGCTAATTTTCTTTAAGAACTCTAAAATTAAATAGCTTCATAGTTAATTGAGTTAAAAAGTGAATAATTTTATTCTAAAATGAAATATAATATAACGCAGAAGAAATAGTTAACACTTCCTTATAATTTCCCGATTCCTCACCATTTACGATTATCCGAGACAGAAACTATATGTCTATTCTATCGTAACACATATATTTAAATTTTTATGGTTAAACCTCCTATAACCATCAGGAATATTTCAATGTAAGAAAATTATTCTTTACAACCTTATATAAGCTTTGCCTTATTTAGACAGAGTTATCAAATCCGATAGAATTTTGTTATTACTTCCAAAAAATTAAATAATTTTAAAAGTAAATTAAAATATAAAAGAAATTTAAACATTTCGTGAAAATAAATAATTTGTCCTTTCCCTTTTTTTGTTTAAAGACCAAATATCCCGCTTGATACTTTCATTTTTTACAGATATCAAGACTTCCTTAAGAGATTATGAAGGATTTGATGTTGCAGAGCTTTTTAAATTAGTTTTCTTTTGAAATATAACTTTGGTAGAAAAAAGTTTTAATTAAAACAATTTTTTTTCAACGTAATATTTTATCTTTGTTTTGTGGTTAATTTTGATGTAAGTTAGTGGTAATTTTATCATATTTTCTCGATGGTAACCTTCAGTATACCATTTGGAAAACATTTAAAGCTTCTTAATTGTCAGATAGATCTGAATTCAATCCCATGATCATTATGTTCATCGAATTTAGTACGTCAGCTTTTAGATTCAAGTTTTCTTTCTGTGTGCTATCCTTGTAAATTTTCACCGAAGATGTCTTATTGATTACTGGGTTCTCTGTTTTATCCCTGACGTGTTCTTCTAGTAAAATATTCCTAGTTCACTCAGAACATATTCTTATCATTAGTTTTACCCAGTAAGTAGATCCTTTTCGATCTTATGGTTTACCGTATGCAATATATAGAAACGATACCATTATAGTTTAGTGTCAAAAAATTATTTATTTTATGGTTGCGAGAACGTCGTACGTTATTGTAACTTAAGTTTTAGTTTCAATATAAAGAATAGTATATTAGTTTTTATTTATCCCCAGTTTCGAGATTTACTTTCTTACTATGTTACAAAGAATGCATATTGTGTATAATCTTCCGTAGCCCAAATACACAAGAAACTAGCGTTATATCTCTTTAGAGAAAAATTGTAAGAGTGATTTTAATCGAAAAGTCATCGGTTATAATGGAATACTATTTTTTGGCGTGTAAATTGCCGACTACTTTAAAATGTATACCTAGTCAAAAAACATATGTTTTATAAATTCTGTTTCATTTATTTCAATATTTCTAGAAGTCAAAATACCGATTAGATTCAATGCTATGATTAATTAATTTTTTACTATTTAGATAAACATATTGGCTATTCTAGTTTTCAGGGGCGTAAATCGATTATATACCAAATTTTTGTTTGATAATAATTATCAAACAATATGTCCTACGTCGCTTTATATATTATATTTTTGTGTATAATAATATTATAATATATATGACATTACATGCAAATGTTGCAATATTTTTATATATTGAGTACTGGTTGTGTAAAAAACTAAATTTCTTTTTTAACAGATAATTATAAAATATCTTGAATTTTTTTTCATCTGAAGCCCGTAAATCCTGTATTTATTATAAATAGAAAATTTTACTGGGTTGTTGCTTATGGATTCAAACAAAAATTACGAATGTGTTTAAAATAAAACAATTAAAGGATAGCTACCAGATTATCATAAGCATATACATATGTAATTTAATAAAAATTGAGATATAGTTAATGATAACAATGTAGTCGGAACGGAAGTCACTGACATGGCTGTTTTCGTGAGGAGTGCTAGCACCTAGGACACTATATTTTTCACATCGCGGTAATATAGGCAAATGATATATATATATATATATATATATATATATATATATATATATATATATATATATATATATACATATACATATATATATATATATATATATATATAATATTATATATTCATGTTTGGAAATAAAATAGGACATGTTGTAAATGGAGAAATATAACATTTGCAAAAAATCCCACTTTGTAGACTGTTTAATTTTTATAAAACTTGTGTATTTTGATAGGTGAGTTTTTTTATTATTTAGGTTTTTATTAATTAAACTAAAACCAAAGTATAGTTTTTCGTTAATAAAAGGAAAAATACATACAAAAATTTGGTCAAATATCATAATTGCACCCGTAGGTATATAGGGCATATCGTTAGTTTTAAACGCTTCGAATAATAATTTTTGAATGAAATTATCTAGACAAAAAAGTTACCCCAAAACAGCTTTGTTTCAGATTTTGATATATTCGTATCATCTGTTTTTGGATGAACCTATTTTTGTATTCTGATGATACATTACGATCTTATTCATCCCAGATCTCAGAAAACACTATAAAATATAAAAAAACTGTAATTTTTGATAAATATTAAAAAATGCTTACGTTAATGATAAACTCTTTTGGGTATGATAGACCCGCGAACGCGGCATGATAGACCCGCGAACGCGGCATTGGATGTGATATCATTTGCATGAAATTGCAATATTGACATTCAAAATGTGCGGAGATATATTTTAAAATTTCGCAGTTAAGTTATTGAGAAGTTATTGTTCTAATACATTACGATCTTATTCATCCCAGATCTCAGAAAAGACTATAAAATATAAAAAAAACTCTGTAATTTTTGATAAATATTAAAAAATACTTACATTAATGATAAACGCCTTTTGGTTTGATAGACCCGCGAACGCGGCATTGGATGTGATGTGATTTGCATGAAATTGCAATATTGACATTCAAAATGTGGGGAGATATATTTTAAAAGTTCGCAGTTAAGTTATTGAGAAGTTATCAGCAATTCTTTATTCCCCACTTACTTCTACGAATATTATGAAGTCACAACTTTATTACATTAACGCTGAATAGAATGAAAATAAGTTTAGTTTATACATTGGACGTATCTAAATGAAATATTCTGATGATCAACGTATTTTAGTCTCGTATAATCGAAAATATTTTTCTTAACTTCATAAACTGTATTTTTTCTTCGAACTCTAATTAGAGTTCGAAGTTTCATACAGGATTTAAGGTGAGATTATGTTTACAAATGAATGCTTTCAGCAAACCTAAAATCAAATAATGTTTTCTTGTAAATATCTACAAAACTTCTTGTTGGATATAGCATAATACACCTGTATTTTTATTGTCTTTTTTGCTTCTTTCGCTGAGTAGCGTTCCCTGTTGAAAAGTTTAAAAAGAAAATTTTCTGCAACAAAGAAAAAGTCGATTTTCTTTCTAACTCGACTTATGACCAATTTCTATCATGACCTAAAACGAATGTTTGTTTGATAGTTTTTGTTATAAAATCGTTATCAAATTAAGTCGGAAGGGAATAATTCCGCCTCCTTTTTTTAAAATTTTCCCAAAGGGTTTACAAGTGCTCATAAATCTTTGGTATACCAGCACAGCGTTTGTCCTATTTCTTTCATCAACTGAGTTTTAGCTAATAAAAATCCAAAGAAAGGTTTTTTTACTCTGATTGCTTTTACCAGATTAATTCCGTTTAGGGCTAAATGGGAGCAAAACAACAAGCAATATATACACAATAATGAGAAAAGTCTTATGACATAGTTAATTGGGTTTATGGATTCAAAGAACAACGTTTTGATCTTTCCTATTTCATTTAATTACTTTCCCCTCGTTTAATTACTTTCTCTTTCTTTTCGTTGTCTAATCTAAATATGTAGAACGGTTACCCCTAATATTTTGCATGAACGCAACTACAATACTCTACTTTTAAATAGGGTGACTAGAAAAATTGAACGTAATAAAGAAAATTAAAAAATATTTTTAAGAGAATCGAAAACTATGATGTTTTATTGTCTTTCATCTAAAGTAAACTCTCTACGACCGGCGTGTGAACCAATTATGCTACAAACTGAAACTGTTGTAATAAACAAATAACGACGTTGACATCGTGATTTCAACATTATGTTTACATCGTGATTTATTATTTTCCATAAATTATGCTGCAAATGAAGTAAAATGAATAAGAAAACTGTCGATGGACATTGGTGAAAATAATATAGATGCAAATTATTTTAAATTTTTTGTCTATCTGTCCACTATTTTGTAATCCAGCTTTAACCCTTGCGACTTCTCTACTGTTCCAAAATTTTTTGAGTTTTAATATTATGAAACGTAAAACATATTTATTGCTCGTGTCTCACAGTTTTAACGAAGTACCAAGGAAGTAAGATTTATATGAGATGATGGCAGTATCGTACATGGTTACTGGGTTATGTTTTATTTTGTATTTCCTCTTTTGATATAGAATATTAACACAATTATAAAAAAAATTGTAGGCGATGTTTTGGAGTGAAATGATTTTTTTTGGTATTTAATTTTAAATTTTTACCATTTATGTGGATTTGGACTAAAGTATCAACACTTCAAAATATTACTCTGTATATAAAAGCACCTGTTTATTAGTTTTTTACATAATCAATTTAAGAAATTAGTACTAAACATAGAAAGGACATTTAACAATACTATTAAAGATACTTGGAACTGATATATTGCAATGTGTTTTTGGCTATAGAAAAGTTAATTATTTATATTGTATGCTGGAAAATTTTTCAACATATATTTGACTAAACATGTAATTTGGGAATGAATTGAGAACTCAACTGAATCACACAATTGATAATGCTCTTATTATTAAATAGGGAACGTTAGGTCAGAAATAAGTAGAAAAATAACCTTTTTATTTAATTTTTCTAATTTTTTTTAATAAAAATATAAGTTTTTCAGAAACAATTTTAATTCAAAAACGGTAAACACAAAATTATTAAAATATTATGAATATTTTCTTGAACATTTTGCCTTGAAAAAATATATGATTCTAGTATTATACAAAAGTCTGTACATAAAGCAAGACCGTCTTGCTTTGATCCCTCTTCATTATACAAAAATATTTTTCACGAAATATTCACACAGCTCGTTGCTTACAGCTCCTAAGTTTTGAAAAAAAAACTGAACGAGAGTTAAATAAATACATTTTGTGCATCATATTATATCCTATATCATTATAGAAAGTAAAAAAAAACGTTGCCCAAGACAACGTGATTTTCCTAGTTGTTGTAAAAAGAAATTACGACTTCTTTAAAACAGACACCTGTTTAGGTATAAGAAAGCTATGTTTAAAACTTACCATTTTGATGTGATGACTGTTTTATTAATGATAAAGAAGGAGTAAAAATCTCATTTAATAACTATTTCTTTCAAATCAACACATTTTTGTTATTTTCAATCTTTCTTACTTTCAAAATTTATTATTTCGAAGTTTCTCCAGAAGTTTTTCATTTTTTTCTTATTTTCGGCGAGGTAAGCTACGTAAATTTTTGGTAATTTGATTACCATTACAAAACTTTTGAATACATTTTGGAACAGTCAGTAGTTACTAATTAGATGGAACGAAATCATTCATTCCGAATGCATTTTACTTGTAAAAAATATCAAACAAAAGTAAAAATCAGATGATGATCTTTTGATTCACTCCAAATCACTTTAATAGTGAATTTCACATGTTTCCTATTTACCCATTCAATAAGAATAGTGGCATAATGTAGAAGATGAGATTTATCTTGAGTATGCTCACACAACATAAGATGTTGAAAATTGAGTCCATTACTCAATGGCGTGACATTTTATGTCAATTTTATAATGTAAGAAAGTATGTGGACATATGAAATGTACTGCCTTTTAAGAAACAAAACTATAACAGAGTGTTATTAACCATATCAGAAGTGCCCGTGAAATTGATTAAAATTAAAGGGAACAAGGTTAACAAGGATTCATCGGACCGGGCTGTGAAATAAAATAACGTTAAAGATATCAGACATAAGAAGTCAAGCATGGCACTAACTCTCAAATATTTGTCTTCATGTATTTTATAAAGATAAACGTATTTAGTGAACCTGTGAATAAAATAATTTGCCTAGTATTTAATTTTTTTATTAGGTACTATACGGTTTATTTATATAACAGCAATCAGGATAAATTCCGTATTTTTCCTTTATTACAAAAAGTTGTTTAACCTGACACCATCATTTTCTCTGACATTGTACGAATATGGCATAAACCTATCAAAAAAGCACCCATATTTTGTATTTCCTATCTTCAATACTTTTATTAAATCATATGTTTATTTATATTTAAGGACTTAATTAATTTCACACTTGACGACAATAAAAATTAATATATATATAATATCAGCGGATCATGAAGTATTCTAGATTTCGCATGGTATTTTCCTCACTTTAAATAAATGCGTTAAAAGCTAACATAACTTCAAAACCAGTAATGGCTTATTGCTCTCATATTTTTACCTCTTAACTGTAGTTTCTCTTAGATATCTTAAATTTTCTTTCACTATGGGAATCCGAAGCGTTTACATGGATTATTTAGTTTTCAGTAGCACAATAATTTTATCGATATTCATCTTGAATATCAGTGAATATAATTCAAATCCAGAGATTTTTTTGTAAATTTAAATTTTCATACAGTCCATGTATCTTTTTAAATATATAATGATAATAGTCTTAGAAATAAAATATATAAATGAAAGTTTTATGTATTTCATTGAAATAAGTTATTGTTTATCATTTAGTAACATAAATTTTAACCAAAATTTACTTACTTTCAAGAACCACTTTTTTAATTTACTTCAAAATTATTTAGTTCACTCAATGTGAAATTGTAAATTAAATCTGGATGCGTGTGACCGACTGGATGCAACAAATATTAAACGCAAGATCCTGAGACGAATCGTCTTCAAATTAATTTCTAATGACGACAAGCATTATGTTTGAACTATCATGTAATCTATATGTATAATTCGATTCCAATAATAAAGATTTGCTAAAGTACGCGCAATCTTCCAAGTGAACCATCGGATATGCGACGAGAAAATTGCCATGGCTTTCACGATGGTCGCAGAGTAGCTATTGAGCGTTCTACATGTTTGGAGTAGGCTAAAATAAGGTTATTGACTTCGAAAATAACTGCAGAAAATATTGTCACATCCAGCCACGCATAAAAAATTTAATGAACTGAACGATTAACTTCTGTGCATATTCTGTTTCAAGCTACGTTGATCAGTTTTCGCAGGAAATACTTTAATTATTATGAAAAAAAGCTGCCGTTACATTATACTTTTTTCGCGTATCAGTCGCATTTTCATCATGACATTATTTGCGAAAGCATTTAATTTTATCGACTCATTGAAACGCGTGTTTTTGTGTTTTAAATAAAATTATAATTTCATTTTCATTATTATCACCTTATGTTTTTGTCAAAGTTTCTCATAATAACATTTCTATCACATTGTTACTCAGAAAGACACATACAAATATTCAAATGAAATTCGAAAATTAAATGTACTCAAATCTCAGTTAAGACAAGCTTAAACTTTCGCTTTTCACTTATTTACTTCTAAGTTTCATATTAATCCGCAATAATTTTCATTATGAGTGTAGTTATGTGATCATTATATATCTTTGGGAGATACTTATTATCTATAATGGAATGTTTATATAAAAAATATATAGCATTAACATCAGTTGGTATACAAAATTGACATGAACTTGAATTATTCTCAAAGACATAACATAAATAATTAAATTTTTTCAGGTTGAGTCGAATAAAATGCAAAAAAGACGACCAAGTACGATTCTGGTTTGCGCATTAGGGGCTTCGTATCTTATTTTAAGTAAAAAAACTTTATTTATAAAACTCATCCCTAACATAGACTTCCTGGCAGAATAAATATTTCGAATATCTAATAGGTACATAAAATGAAGTGGAGGTGAAATATATATTGTTGTGAATAACTCAAAAACTGTGCATCTAGGATCATGATTATAGTTTTTTAACAACCTTTATATAGGCTTCTAGGAACTCTTTTTCTTATAATTTTATATTCGGTATTTCAGAAATAAAAAAAGAAAAATATTTTTTGCCTATTTTTTACCACACCTCTGAAGATATACTTCGTACAACTCTAAGAATAGTATTTTTGCAATCATTTCAAAAACCTTTACCAACACCTTTGATTCGATGTTTAAATAGCTTTCTCCTGAGCAACTAAGTTTATGTAAAGTTGTCCAGAGTGGGTTCTTAGAAAATCGCTACCAAATATCTTATTATTACTTCCACACTATGCATAAACTAAGAATAGTCTGTATAAAAAATCTCTTACCACTAAATACCACATAAATGTATAAGTAAACATGAGTATTTAAATAAGAAAACGAAAAAAATGGAAAAAAGCCAAAAAGCATAAAAAATCAATTAACTATCCCATTTCCATTATTTACGAAAAAAGTCACAGAAAAAGCTAAAATATGTAAAGTAAAAATGAAACATTGTTCCTGGGTACATGACGGAAAATAAAATTTCAACTAATATCAATTATTAAAGAGATTGTGTAAATTACTAGTTATGTCGAACGAATTCAGCTCCGATACATGAAGCAGTAAAGCATTTACTGTAAATTAAAAATGTAAAGCGTTTACTGTTAATTAAAACTAGTTAGGTTAAGTAATATCTATAAAACAAAACTCTGTTTTTAGTCATACATTTATTTGAGGACACTGACACAATAATTTGCAACACCTGGAGGAAAAATAATATACTCCATATTTAAGATGAAGAATGTAGCAGAACACATAAACAATTAATGTATAGTATATTAAGAAAGCTATAAGACATATAAGATATTACAGAAACGTGTGCTTGTACGTCACATTTTTATTATGTGGTAATTTTAAACAAATTTTGCCGGTGGAGATGAGAAATATTCAAGCTGATGATACTATTGCCTGTCTCAAGTGTTCAGTACTTCAACAGACTAAAAGTCTTCTTAACTAAAAGTCATATTAAAAATGACTGTGTTTATTTGCTCATGTTCGCATTCACAAATCAAACAATGTTTTTATATTACCGAAAAGCGGAAAACGCCAAATATATTACAGAAATAATATTGTAAATATAAATAAAATAAAATAGATTAAAGTTCCTATTTTAGTTTTTCTGTCAAAGTGAAGGAATAAAAGGTGACAAAATATATTTTTGGCTTTCAGTTCTACTCTATCGCTTGGATATATATGTATATATATATATATATATATATATATATATATATATATATATATATGTATATATATATATATATATATATATAACTTTACGCAAAAAAAATGCTAGTTACATAAAATACAATAAACATGCGTATTGAGATGGCGGGAAAAATGGATGAAAAATTATTCAATGAAGGAATGAATTTTAATAAAAACAATTACGCCATTTTATTACAGTTCATAGGAAACAGGCATTTTAACGATTTTTTTTATTGGTTATATTCCAACATAATGTTATATTCCAACATAATGGTTATATTCCAACATAATGTGAATCAACTAAAATTCTAAATTCAAAGTAATCAAAATCTTCAAGAATTTTTAGTATGACATGCAGAGTATGATGCGTTTATGAGGAAGAGAAGGAACGCGTTTTATTATCTCCCAAATATAAATATAGAGAGATGATGTAGCCATGTATTAAGAGAAGGACTTCGGGAGAATAAGTATATGGAATACTTTATGTGAAATATATCGAATGCGCGATGGGAGTTAAGAAAGCCATCCATTTCATTTTAGATACTCTCCTGTCTAATTTCAGAGAAACATTTTTACCGACGGCTTAGTCCGTGCCATATAGGTATCTGGAAGTGGCGTTTATTACATAATGTGGTTTTACTGCTAGATTATTATTTGTTTATATTGATAGTCTTAATTAAGAAATTTCTTTTGCAGGTGAAACATGGGAAACATAATCATAATTTTAATATAAAAGTGTATATAAAATGACCTACATAAAGTAAATCGCGAGAACGTTTCACGTGTGAAATTTTCACATTATTAACATGCATGCAATGTTACAATCTCATTATATTAAAATCTATCAAATTAAGTTGGATATATGCTGATAAGCGCTAGTCCTGGGTAATAAATTATTGGTGACTCCGTCGTTTATGATTACCGCCATATTATTTGATAAAGGCGATCGTTAAAGTGTCATAAGATGGCTTATCTATATTAGGTCACCACTAAACTCCTATCCTCTCCACATGATGACCGTTTATCTAATAGCACTCTCCCGCGACTGCTTTCGCGAAGAAATTATGTGACATGATATTTATAGCTGTACCCTTCCCTATATTTATAGTTGTTGATGCCATTACTTCGCTGATGATGCCCCAATTTCTTTTTGCATATTCGAAAAAACTGTCAAATCTTATATATAAATTATTCGAGAAGGACATAGTTTTGACTGTCTATGAAAGATAAACAAAGTACAAACTTTTTGTAAATATAGATCTCTTTTAGGTATACAATTCATTCTTACGGTATTTTATTATATCTGTAAGGTTTTATTGAGCGCAAATCAAGAAATAAATACCATTGGCAATTTTTTACCAGTTTGAGTTAAAAATATTGCTATATGAACACTAAACTTTGGAAAATATTTGGAAAAATGTAGTTTTTTAACAGTCTAGTAGTTTCCGGGTTTGCATGTTATATGTAAATTAAGCAAAAAAAACTCACACTCTTTATATAAAGATAGCAAGGATCGGAGAGTCAGAGAATAATAAATTATGTGATCTTTTCTTTTAACGTAACAGTTAAAATCATTCCTTTAGTCCCAATCAATAAAGATTCAATCAATAATCAATAAAGAAAATCAATCAATCATCAAATCATCAAATCAAAAAATCATCGAAAATCATCAAATCCAAAGAAAAAAAAACAATCAATAAAGAAAATCAATCAATCATCAAATCATCAAATTAAAAAATCATCGAAAATCATCAAATCAAAAGAAAAAAAACCAATCAATAATCAATAAAGAAAATCAATCAATCATCAAATCAGCAAATCAAAAAATCATCGAAAATCATCAAATCAAAAGAAAAAACCAATCAGTAATCAATAAAGAAAATTGTTCAATTCATACAAATTATTGTAACAGAAATTAAGATGGTACTATAGTTTTTATGAAAATATTCCTTAACATTTAGGTTATTTGCAGCTTATCATCAACATTTTTTGGTTGAATACAACGATTTAGTTCATATATTTTTCAATGTACTAAATGTACTGATATTTACTAATCCTATAATTATTTAATAATTTCCATTATAGACCTCCAAGCTTAAACAAAATAAAATAAAAATATTTTCCACCACAAACTTATTACGAAACATAATTAACAAGAATTATTGTAGGAATTAATTAATATCAAGACAGCTATTGAAATGAAAATTTAGTGATAAACGCGCTTTAATTTAATTAGTGAATTACCTTTCAAAGCTTCTTTTACATCAAAGTGCCTATATATAGGAAATATGATAATACCACTTTGCTTGATGTAATATTTTATAACTACCGCACCTGTTTCGCTAAAAGTTTTCTGCTTTTAGCTTTTACATAGTAATTGCTCATAAATATGAAGCTTTTATATGGTAATTGGCGCATAAATTTTTATATAGTAAATGCTCAATTAATTTTCTTCCCATTATTTAGACACGTATTTTATTCTTATTTTTCTTTCATCTCTTTCCATTGATAAGTTGACGCCATCTTCTTCACAGACTGGTACACAACGGCGATACACGACGACGAATTTTCTTCAATATTCATGACATTTTCATTAGATAACTTTATTTAATATTACATAGTCTATTCGTACGTAATGTTTGGGTTAAGAGTTAACGCTATGGGATACACTTTAAACTCTTCATAATGGTACAGAAATCAACTAATTCTAAGATACTTTTCTAAAGATTGCTCATATGTTAAAAACACTGATAATACATAGGTTTGGTTATAGTCTGTGTATCATAATTTCCTCTAATTACCCTGTCATATTTCTTTTGCCAGCTTGCTAATGCGCTGTTTTCTTGTTCGTTATATGTCTTCTCCTGATGCACGCACGTCTGACAAAAATCATGAGTACGTGCACACTTATATTTATGTGCTCACACACAGACACATGTAATTACTCCCCTGCTATTAATTGCATTATGTTTATTTGGTATATGCATATCCCAAAACTTGTATGTTTTGTGTATCAAGTCTATCGTTAAATCAATTTATTTTTAATATTTCAATCTGTAAATATTGTTCTGAGGATGGTGATGAAGATTAGCAGTAATATATTATATACTTATTTAAAATCTTCAATGCATGTAAGAAAAACGTATTCCTCCAAAAATTATATTTTACACCCAACCGGAAAGTAGTGGGGGGGGGGGGTAAAAAGAACTACGATAGAAATCTTCAGAGACAAAAACACTTGTCCGCACAAATTTATTTACATCCAGGTCCGGATTGGATTCAATTAGTATTAACTATAAAATATAATTCACTTGTTCCGTATTGCTCAAAGAATGGGTATGTCAAGTAACTTTACCAAGTCTTGGGTTATTGTTGTCATTTGTCACCGTGTTTGATTACTTATAGTATTAAAGCATCAAAGTAAGTGAAAGAGCCAATGATATGACAAATGTATTTCGCTATTTATAATAAAGTTAATTTGTTATATTACGAGTTTCCAAATTTTGATTTCATAATTTCATTGAGAAAATGGGCAATTACTATTAAGACAATTGAATGTGAAAAAGACATTCATTATTTAAAACAAAAAGAAATTATTTTTTTCCTTTTTAACACTTTTTCCTCTATGGTTGTAAAAACTTACAATACTTACAAACGCCCAAATTAGATTTTTTTCCTGTTCTACGTTTTCCTTTTTCTGTTAATTTCTGAACATTTCATGTAGTTTAAATTCTAACAAAGTAATATAATTCTTAAACAAAAATGTGTCAAGTTTGTTACAATTTTCAATGATACGTATTATAGGTAATCAATATAATTTCATTCCAAATGCAAGATTCAATTTTATTTACAAAAATATTTATTTAAAATTAATATCATCGCGGGCTTTTGATAATTCTCTCGAGAATTACATTTTATTTGCTCTAAGCTATATCCTGATGAAAATGAAACATTTAAAAACAAAATCAAACATTTAAAAACAAAAAAAACGAATCTGAAAAATTAGTGAATATAACCAACTGGGTAAAAAGAAGCATTATAAATACGATATTAATTTAAATGTTAATTGAGATAAAAATGTTATTATTCCGCCACGAAATTTCTAATGAAAGGTCTCTCCTAAAAAAGATTAGGCTGTATCGTTGATACGGCGCGGGTGTTTTTGGCGTGACAAAGTATGCTTATTATATTACCATATTAACTTCAGATGTTTTCGTTTTTGATAAGGTAAAAGTAACTTTTGTTACAACAACAGTTTATTTTTTTTACTTTTCATATGATGTACCCTCCCATTTGCATCAACTTTTGTTTCCTTTTCTTTCCGATTCAAACTATAAACGGTCTTTGTGTCTAAGTGGTCCAGAAAGGCGGCATTGAATGTAATGAAGATGCAACGGAATCATTGATTCGACTTACGGGCGCATTACTACTCACTTTATCATGACATAACTTTTTACTGAATGTATATATGCGTACATCTATATATATTTTCAGACGATATGGGATACTATTTTCATCGATATGTCGAACAAGCGACTAAAAATAAATTTAGAGTTTACTTTGGAAATAACGATAAACTTTCCAGTTCACGTATTATACATTAATTATTTATCAAGGTTTTATTTAACTACGACCATCCATACGATAGAAATAGTGATCGGAAATAAGTTGCTAGCGCGTAAGCGCTGCAATCAGGTACAAAGGGCTTTGACAGCTATTAAAAATTAAAAGGCGCAAAGGGCTTTGACAGAGAGACAAACTAATAGACGGATAACTAAGTAATATTTTAAGGGTGCCGTTTTTCTCTAATTTTGTGAAGGGAATCACAAAAAATGTAGCGTCCCTGTCCCGCTATTAAAAATTAAAAGGTTCAATCAAACCCGACAGTTTTTCCTAATAATATTGTTGGGATTCGGTTCACTAAGAACTACTTCTTTTTAGAGTTGGATACATTAAAAAAAGGATAAAGCCTCTACAAGAATGCCCCACGGTCTGGCCGTGTGTCACGGATTTTTTTCGCAGTTACCGTTTAAAATAATACAGACAAATACGATCCTCTTCCCCCGGTCCCCCAATGTCCGAGACTGCTGATATTGAAATTATAAGATATATCGTTACTAGAAAGTAAGTTTACGGAACCTTAAGTTTACGGAAAAGCCATAACGATAAACAAAATTTCAGAGATTTGAGATGATGACGATATGTTTACACCTTTAAAGATATATTATTCTATGTACTCATGATATTTTGCGTCTTACAAAATAGTACTAATACTAGTAAATAGTTTAATAAAAATTCATAATTCATACATTTCGTATGCTACTTATAGTGCCTCGTTTCATTGATTATTACTAGGTCACCCTCGAGAATATCACCAACTTGGTTACTTTTCGGAGTTGCTTCTTAACAGCTACTATCGTAATAACATGTTTGGTAATGTGTACATGCATACTTTATTGCCATTAGTCTACACATATTTTGAAACTTAAAGTTAAGGATTTTATTTAGGTTTACCAGAATCGAATTCTATTTTTTCTATCGGCCGTCATTGATTAGAACTGGCGTGAGTATCACGATAAATAAATTTTATAAACAGAGCGATTAGGAAAATTATAAACTTCAAATGATGCATAGTAAATTGTACTAAAATGCAACAATATAACTAAATGCAACTATCAAACTAAAATGCAACTATGGATTTAACCCCATTAGCCACCTTGTCATAGCGGTAGGTTAACAACACTAATTTTACGATATTTAAATATTTCATTGAAAATAAACTTTTCTATACATGCGAATACTATTTAAATACTTGATATCACATTTTATGAGCCGTCGCTAACAGATTTATTGCAGTAGAGAGGCGCTCGTAAGCAATATTCTGTAATTTACGAAAAGTGTGTATCACAAGTGCCTAAAGGTTAGAAAATTTTATTTTATTTGATAAAAGAAATTTTCAGATATGGATATAGATAAATTACCACGTTACGATTTTAAATTAGGCACTTCAAGTTGTAATCTTTTTTCACTAATTTTACTCTGGTCATTTTTTTATTTTCTGTAAGCGAGAAATAAGAATCGGTTAGGTGATAACCGATTTTTGATTTTGCGTTCTATATTCTAATTAAACCTTTTATATTTAATGTTTCGTGTGCTAAATATTTAATGTATCCAAAATTGTATAAATATTTAGGAACATTTTATTACACCGAAAGTTTTCAAAATGTTATTAACGGTTGTATTATGATAACCATGTACAGTTAGTAACTCATGAGAACTGTAGTTAGGTAGTACAGCATAGTAGTTAGATAATTTTACAGCATAGTAGTTAGATAATTTTTTTTTGGTACAGCGAGAAGAGAAATAATTATTTTAGCCAAATTTTATTTTGTTATTAAGCATGGGTAACCACCTCATACTAGATTATTAAGAGCAATCAACTAAATAGAAGTGTTTAGCATCATCAACGAAACAAAGTT
Source organism: Druceiella hillmani (assembly GCA_039881145.1). Taxonomy (NCBI): domain Eukaryota; kingdom Metazoa; phylum Arthropoda; class Insecta; order Lepidoptera; family Hepialidae; genus Druceiella; species Druceiella hillmani. The sequence goes on along the minus strand of JAYKKI010000007.1, from coordinate 12,612,408 downwards.
TGAAACAGTATTTGTGAGAAATATTGCATGTACCGTATTTCGGAAAAAGAAGAGCATGTTTTGTTGATTTTATGTCACGTAGAAAACAATCAATTCTGCTTCCTACTGGGAGAAGTACTATAAAAATTGCACTAAGGTCCCATTCGTTGTCCAATAACAACTTGATCATCCAAAATATTTTTGCGGTCAGTGAGTACAAATTTTTTTACTAATTTGAAAAAGCACATTCTAAAATGATCCTAAACTAATTATAAAGAACAATTCCAGAATTTGGAACTAAATTTCAAACACTAATATAACATTATATGTTTTTCGATGTTAAAATAATCTTTAATCTTTAATCTGAGCATTCGAAGAACAAGTGACAAATACACATATTTACCTCGAGAATACCAACTCGTACAAGTAGAGAAGATCGCTGGCTGACGGTGGAGTCCAGTCTAAAGATCGGTTGGACAACAGAATTTAGTGAATGTTTTGCGTGCTGGGTAAAAAATTTACATGCAATGCTAATGTAAATGGTTTTTTCTGAGAAGAAATAGACGTTTCTTGCCCTTGTTAGTTCTCTTGTCATCAAAAATGCCTAAAACCCTATGTTCATGTGTCATATGCATTCAAATGCCTATGTTCATACGAACATGTATTTATAGCTTTTTCTCGAAAGTTATAAATATATGTATCAACTTTTTCTCGATATTTTTGTTGCGTCTCTTCTCTGGAGAGTTTTCTATATTCAGTGTGGCAGATGTATTGAAAAGTATACATGAAATTCATTTTACCCACTTACATGATATAAAAGGCTTATATGATGGTAAAGAAAATTCGTGCCAAAATAAATCTCACATTAAATACGGTTAAAAACTAAGTTAGAAAATGAAAAAAAAATATGACTAGTGAATTGATACCGGCAAATAGATATCATGTAATACATTTAATATTGTTTATAATGAGGCTATGGTGTAAAAGCTTTTAAATTTTATGACATTTTTTTTTAAATTGAAACAAAATTAATTTCAAATATTGACTACTGCGTAAATAAAAAGTATTGCAGAAATTGTAATTTTAATTTTTACGTCTTTACATTTTTTACATTACATTTTTTTGCTTACCGCAGCAATAACATTTCATTTTAAGGCTGTATCCTTGAAACTGTTATTCAATACTTTGCATTATACTATTAAAAAAGAAGCAGTAATATTCATCTTTCATCACTTTTCTTCACTCATTTGAATCAGTAAAATCCAACTAAGCTACGCTTTGTATCCCGTTACAGCGTAAAACGGATATATGCATACGAATCACGACGGTATGAAAATTTTCAAAGCCCACGCAACAACTTAAATCCGAATTCCGACTATAATATTCTAAATTGGAAAACGTGTCTCGTTGTATCCCCTTTATAAGTGCAAATCCTATATATTAAGCAGATAAATCGTTACACTCTGTGACATGATACTTACCGCGAGCTTACTTGCGACTTGAGTGACTACAAGTAATCAAAACGTTTACTTGTAGTCACTGGCTGCGAGCCAAAAAAATTCATTTAATGTTTTGTCCCGTTAACTTGATGTATTGATTTCTCTGTGAACTGATAACGTTTATAATTTATTTTTTAGCTAAGATGAAACGTACTGGATGACCAGACTGTCAACTGAAGCAGCTGAAGGAAAATGGAATTGATAACTTCTGTATTACACATTACAAACACAAGTTAAATGAAGTCTAAAGATGAGCTGGTAAGTACCATTTTTCATGAATACAATAACGCACTAGAATTGAAATTAGATCAATATCTGGAGACCTATTTGTCTGCAACTTGTGCACAGACACATATAATATATATACACACACACAAAAACACACACGCGTGCTCGCTCACACGCGCACACGTGCACACTCGCACGTACGCACAAGCGCACACGCGCGCACGCGCACACATGCACACGCACGCACTTGCATACTTGCACACGCGTACCCGCGCACACGCGCACACGCGCACACGTGCGCTCACGCGCGCTCACTTGCACACTTACATACACACGTGCACACACGCACACAAACACATGCACACACACGCGCCCACAGACACACACACACACACACAAACACACGCACACATGCACACGCACACACACACGCATGCACACACGCACGCAGGCAGGCACGCACGCACGCACTCACACACACACATATTTTGTTGCCCTTTCTTATAAAAATGTTTACTTATTATTTCTTTCACTTACTCATTTTGGTTAAATTACTTTATACAATCTATTCAACCACAGTGGGATTTCTTTATACGAATGAAAATAAATGTGTAGAAATGTGCCTTCGTTACTTTCAGAAGTTATTATACAATTTCATGTTCAGATCTAATTATAGCTTCTTGTCTTTCTGCTAAATCTATTTTTTCTTTGTTCAATATATAAAAGTCCAATTTATTTTTTTCTTACATAATCGTTGCTTTATCATTAAAAATAGATTGAATGTAATGTTGCAATAAATATGTCACAAAGAAATAAGTAAATAAATAAAAACTTGATTCTAATAGCCCATTTTTTCACCGATTTCGTTATCAACAGACCTTATTTTACGAAGTTTTGTAGGTTCCTAGAGTGACTTCTAATCATTCCTGAAAATAGTTACTCACTTTTTAGTATCAAGGTCTTATTTTATGACTTTATCGACATATCATAATTACTATATCTAAGTTCCGTCTGCGGTTACGATGGCAACCACTTTTTTAGATTAACTGCTATCAAATATTTTAACTTGGGCGCGGCACTATTTTTACTGATCACATAACGAGGGGGGTACCCAAAGTAGGAATTACCGAGTATCAGTACGTAAAGTATCAAACAGTTAGTTGAAACTCGTTATACTTTCATTATAAAAATTACCGTTTACTGTCTTCAAATTAAAATTAATAATTTGAAGACAGTAAACGGTAATTTTCATAATTAAAGTATAACGATAAATGCATTAAAATTAATTGCTCTTCTACAATGACATCATTTTGATATTTCAATACGGTAAAATGTAATGACAACGACTAGGGCAACGTCTATGTTGCCCTAGTCGTTGTCATTCTATTTTATCGCTTAGAAAGAAAATTTGTCAGTAATAGATTAATTTGCCATTATTCTACAATATTCTTCTGGATGTCAAGTACAGATATATTTTAATTTGTTTCTAAAACTGTTTTGATATTCTTTTATTTAATTATACTTTATCATAAATTACTTAATGTTTATTTTTCTTTATTATTCAAAATTTTCATGCAATATATTTATACTTTTAATGAAGTTTTTCAAAGCTCTTTCATTTATGGACATTCGAGGAATAAACAATTTAAGTTTGAAAATCACATTTATAAATAGCCTAAAATTTTAATTCTAAGGAAAGTCGTTGACAAACTTTACTTTTGTTTGTCTAAATTATGATATTTATTTATACAATATATTATATTAGTTCGAAATTTGCTCATCAAGACTTTAATTTAATAGATATCTTTATGAAATTTTAGAAACTTTATTTTTTCAAGTTGGAAAAACTGGTGTATCTAAGTCATTATATCGTAAACATTTTAAAGTAATCTAGTTAAAGTTTTCTTAGATATTAAGTCTATTCTAGGAATACCTCATTTATTCACATCGAAGTTCTAGCTCTAAAATGTAACGTGTGGGCATGCCAAGGACAAACATATGTACATTCATAAACTAATAAACGCTTTATTCTCCAGTCGCAGTAGTTCAGCAGTCGCATAAATGTAAATGTCATCTATCTACCCTCAGTTTAAGCTAGCAATACAAAAACTTTTAAAAAACCTTTATGTGAACGTAATACTACCGATTGATTGGAAAACACCTCTTCATGTTGCAACTTTGTAGAAAGTCATCCTCCGTGTTGTCCAAACATTTATGTAAAAAACATAAACTTTCAGGAAAAACCCAAAAACTCAAATTAATTAATAACTCACCAACTTTGAAGAATTAAAAACAATTAAGACCTTATTAGAAAATTTTATTTTATTTACAAAAATTGCATTAATTTCAAAATACAAGGGAAAATTCGACTAGATTTTACATTTGATTATATCACATAGAAAATATGTAGTAACGACCGGTTGCCATTATTTTCAACAAATTATTATCATAACAAATTTTGCTATTTTTAGAATATAAAATTAATTTCATATTGATTTTTGAAAGTATATTACCGATAAGTTGGAATTCAAACGAAGGGCAGAAAGATTATGTCACAGAAAATATCATTTTTTTATATGCAAGTAGAGAAATGAGTTAAATGATAATTAAAATAATTTCTCTACTTGCGGAGAAATATTAGTACTAAATTAATTTATCCAACTAAGCATTAACACATGTGTGCGTCAGTTAAGCACGTTATTATATTTTTTTCTTTCTGATTTTACATACACGAAAGATTTTTACAATTTTTTTCTAAAATTTAATTTACTATTAGTTTAACATTACCAGCATTTCATTATATAACTTAATATAACATTGATTACTTGGCTTTAATTATATTCTATTTTCTATAAGAATCTGCAACGATAATTTTTATATGAAGATATTGGCGATAACAGGGTCTTATTAAAGTATAGTATGAAGAATGGTACTTTTATTTTGCCGTCTTTATAACATTGTACAAACTAAAATACTATTTAATGATGTTTTTTTTGATGGTGAAGGCAAGATTCCAAAATTTACCTTAGGTGTATTGTAATCAACTCCGGACGAGATAGGAACTCGCCGCACAAATAAAATGTTTGCCTCAGATGTTAGCTCCTTCTCGTCGCCATGACAGGGATTTCTCATTCGAATCCAGATACTGAATTATTAATATGCGAACAGGTTGCGGCTTTGCAGCTATATTTATTTGCGATACCCGTATTAACTCAAGCGGGAGCGATATACCAAGTAAGTAAGACAGGAAATAGAGCAAGGCGGCGCAGAAAGGAGGGCTATGACCTGGATATTGATATCACTCGATGCATATGTAGCAAATTTCTTATAGATTTTTGGCTATACCTCGAGACAAGTGGATTTGTGGTGATGCCAGCAGTAAATATAAATTAATATTCCACATACTTTGCGGTAATTTAGATAATTATTCTAATTCCAAATCAAATATCTCGAGCATTGCTCAATCAAATCACACATAAATTGTCCCATTTGTCCCATTATCCAAAATGTTTATTCACATAAGAGTACTTCATTATATACTATTATTATATTTGGTATATGAAAGTGATGATTTCCTCAAAATATACTGATATTTTCATACCCAAAGTAAATGTTGGGACACTCCAAATAAAACGTTTATTACAAAAATACAACAAATATAATGTTGATATTGCAACAATAACTGTTGCATAATAAATATACATACACGTTAATTTTTCCAAAACCTTAAAATCAAGTTAGCAAACGGGACAATACATGTTGGTATAGCCAATCTATTTAGAATATAATACAAAATTATTAATAATTACCAAATTAACCGTTACTTGTGGATGAGTCTCCAACCATTTGATTGTTTAATTTATTCTCCTTCTTAAAATAAATAATTGTTTATATGATTATCTCCTTTTACCTTAAATATTTAGGTTGGATTAATACTAGTCCGTGCGAGAGGCGACGTTATTATAAAGACCGAGCGTGTTGGAAGGGTTAAGAAGTGTATGTAAACATATAAATAAAAAGCTTGTAAATATGAGTTTAATAAAAATGGCTAGCTATTAAATGAATGTCCTAATAAATAAAAAAAATATAAAATATAAATGTTTACTTGTTAAGGTACAAGAATAGAATCCAACTGAAATAAACATCGATTTTGTTTTTTCATTGGATATCGATTATATTGTTGTGCACGTGGGCAACGTGCTTGTGCTTTAATTAAAAATTAACGGGCTTGTTTAAAATCAAGCCTCTTGCTTAAACTTCTCTTAAATTTGGGCTAAGGGAATACTCTCTTATGACGTAATGGCTATAATCTGGGACATCTAAATTGTCACACATATTAGGAATAATTGCATGCGACGGGACACGTGCTCGAATGTTTGCCTAGTTATCAACTCTGCCTGCTTGATGGAGCTAGCATACCCGCGTACCTGTCTCCAGGCCCTGAAAAACTCGATCGCTAACACGCCTAACCGCTCTACCGCATGCTCTTACGCAGGCGTGGATACCGTGAACCATCGAGCGAATCCAAGCGACAGCAGGTTCCAAGAGGTATCCAAGAGAGAGATAGAGTTTCTTCTTATACTTCTTCCTCTTTTTAATTTTTATCGTAACCTCAACACTTAAAAAAAACTGTACTCAGAAGAAAAAATAGTAATTCATTTTTTTTCGTCGTTTCCTATAAATCTGTAAATTTGTAAAATAAATCTTTCATAATAAAGACATAAGAAAGACAGTCCCTTTCTTATTGACAACTATGAAATGGGTGTTAGACTTCCACGATTTGAGAATGGTAGATGCTACCATAATATATTCACACGATTGTGGCAATAACAACGGGTCAACTATTAAGATGGCTGAACATACTGTTGAAGCACGATAACGTTTGACGATGTTGATATGATCATAGAATTTTCATGGTTGTGGTATCATATTATTGTATTGTCATCAGAATTAAACAACGTTACAAAGTTTGAAATTGAAACTACAATTAGTTATTGGTGAAAAATGAGCGGTGTGACGTGTTTACAATATTAAGGAATTACAAAGCAAGTTACTAAAAGCATGTTAACAAAATGGGTCCAATCCAAGTCGAACTTGACATAACTAGCGCAATAAACACAATAAGTATTGTTCCAATTCTACAAACAAGCTCGTGTACTAATGTTGTAAGTATGTGATACACTCATAATCGTTGTGTCTAAGACATTTTGGTAAAACTGGTGAAGTTAATATTTCAATGACATGACCAATAATATATTCAAAAAATACAATTGAAATATCTTATAATTTGTGATAGTCTTACTTTCCCGCTATTAAAAGTTTTCATATCAAAATTTTAATTCAAAATATTTTTGGTCATTACTATTACTCGTTTTATTTCAATATGAATTCATTTCGTTATGCTATTACTGATTGCTTTTCAGATGATAAGTAGAATTTTAATAATTTATTAGAGAAAAATTACAAGGAAATAATTTTATTTTCAAAATAGTATTTTGTTAAACTTTATTTTAATGTCCAACACAATAACATTAAAAAAATAATTTCGTCGACAGGCTCTATCATTCCTTAATAGCGTCCGTCGTAAGGTATAAAATCACTTTTTGTTTATAACATCAGTAATTGAGCCACTGCTCCCAGCAGCTATGTCGAATTTGAACTTCATATGTTAATTAACAGACGGATCCATATGTGTCACACTTTTCCATGATTGGCTTTAATTAAAAAGTATAGTTTGTAGTTTATTTTTATGTTACTACTTTAAATCATCACGTAATTATCTATGGAGTATGAGTTATGACAAATATGGATTAAAAAAAAATTTTAAAATCGCATTTACGTATTTCTGCGGCTGATTTTGTTAACTTTGGCTTGGTTTTGTTTATTGTTTAGACCGAAACACTTATGTATTTATTAAAATCTCGTTCTACCAAAAGACGTTATGAACTCTGACATACCCTTATAGAGCCAATGGATCTGGCAATTTTGTACATTGGCGTAAGTTTCATTTGTGCCTAAATATTATGTTATCATAACTAGTGGCATGTTATTTCAATAATGTGTGCATTTATTACGTCACGTTTGTTTTAAATGATCTCAATCTTTTTAAGTTACCGACTATTCTTGTAACTCTGGAGGAATTGCACGTTAAGAACATTTTTTTATTTCTTTCCTGACCATAGGACTATATTATGTAATACGTGTTTAAATTTACGTCTGACCCACTACGAATAAAGCAATTGTATAGTGAATAATAAAGAATAAAATAAACCGTAAATGCATTTTCTTCTCTCTCTATCATTTAATTATCTCGACATATGAATTGGAATAATACCGTATGTGGTATTTGGTGCTTTTTGTGTCTATCCAATTAATAATACCTTTATTTTGCTGGGCAATTAACTTGGCAATGTGTGAAATAATAAACTAGTTCGCATATATATTTCATCCCGGGGCCGGTTTAATTCATTTGGTTCTGAAAAAAATTTAAATTAACCCAAGTTATTCGCGACGCCAACGCAAGGCATCGTCGGGTGATGGGCACGTCACTGTTGCTCCAACTCCTAGCAACGACCTTCACTTGACGGACTTGACTTTCTATATGACTTTCTGTGCGTGTTTTCAAAGAAAATAAAACCAAGCAAAAGACTTATTAAGACTGAATTTAAAAAAAAAACTATAAATAATTAATTCTTATCGCGTTATTGAGAATTTCTATATTGATTCCCATAGGAAAAAATAGTACTTGAAATTAGAAAGAAATATGCATTTTTAAAACCAGATTTAAAAAATTTTTAGCATATTCTTAGTTGATTATTTAAAACTGTATTTAAATTTGGTATAACATGCATTTTAAAGTTCATATATATTTGGATAAAATGGGTCTATATAATATTGTATAGCCACCTTGAAACTTAATGTGTCACTGTATTAACTTTAACGACAAATTAACCTAAAACTGTTTAAATCATAACATTATTTCTTCTATAAAGATATGTTTTAAAAAGAAATATTAAAGATTATTCGTTCATTCTATCTGCCTATTTTGACGAATGCCTTCTCCCCAGCATAGTTATATTAGTAATAATTGCTCACCAGAAAAAAACAATCATATTAATGCAGGATACGTTTTTAATTGAATGTGCTATTTATATTTCCCGCAAAAAATGACGCAATTTGGCTTTGTCAAATCACAGTTAATATCGGTCGTTACTTACCATATTTTATAAAAAGGAAAAAAGTATCTGAGCACAAGAAATAGAGGATTTATCAAAAATGAAAGGAGTCACTCAAGCCGAAATAGATCATATTACAATAACTGACATCTTGGAAACAAAACTCAATCGACATATTGTGGTTTAACCAAATTTAAATAGTATAAAAATGTGGGTAATCAAGATACAAAAAAGGAACTGTAAAATGTTCTTATGTTTATCTTTGAAAAATAGACCTTTTTTTCTGTCACCCAGTACTAATGGCCAATATCTTTGCTTTGGTAAAAATACCATGGCAGTGCATTGAATACCAAGTATAAGCCCTTAAAGAACGTGACATCCTGCCTATCGAAAACACATCCACTGTAATTAAGTTTACAGCATGCGATGCAAATTCTAAATATTTTGTGTATTACACGTGTCTCAAATTCAGAAAAGCAAAACATAATTACTCTAACAGAGATGCAAATAAAGACATACAAGCAACTTGGTAGAAACGGTACTAAAAGAGGTTGTACATGGAAAATAACGAGAAAGTATTAAAAAATAATATGTTTATATGCACGTTTCACCATTATGCCTCATATGTTATAAAAACGCTAATTCGGAAGAAGTTTTGTAGATTTTATCAATAATATTTCTGAAATTGTCTTACATAGTATTCTAAAAAGTATTGTTTTGAAATTCTCTGTTTTTTTAATCTTCCACGCCACACAAGAAATTTAAAAAAAGAGGGAAAAAAATTTGCCTTGCTTAAATTTGCTAGTACAGACTTTTGAGTATTATTGGCATATTAACAAAATACCGCAGCTAGAGAAATATGTATTAATTGAAGACTCACTAATATACATGTAGTAATATCGCTTGTTGGGATGCAATGACTCTAAAACTCAGGCGCCTCTTCTTGATTCCTTGAATTATAATGTACCTAAAATGAAACTGTATTTCTTTTATATTTTTTGGTAACCACTTTCATTTATTTTGCATTATTGAAATTACACCTACACAATAATGACGAATATTAGTATTATTCCAACTTCAAATCAGATTTTATCCACAAATCAGGTCATCTAACCAGTACGGCTGCATACAATGATTTCAATTTCTAGTGCAGATTTATCAATGACGGCGTCGAGGATCTTCAGTTACAAACAGTGTAAAAACGAAAGAATAGGATAATTGCAGGGGAAATAATTTTAGGCATATTTTAATTTTTCATAAGCTAATTCCTAAATAAAATAAAAACGATTCAAATTTATTTTTCAACAAATTAAAAGCAAAAAATAATATAAATCAGTAAGAAAATACAAAATCACTAATTTAAAATTATTTTCCATTAAGTTCCAAAAACTTTGTTCTTAATTTACGTTTGTTTTTAACAAAAAAAATCGTTTGGTACCCATTTTATTTTTTTATGAATTCAAAATATGAATTCAAAAGGGAACTAGTTACTAATCTTGGATGTGTCGGAGCCTCGGTATAACGTATATTATTCTTATCGTCTTTAGATACGTTACAAGAAGTATCATTACAAGAGTTATGCAATCTCAGAAACATAGGTGGAATAGTGACAAGACATAAAACTGTGTATAATTTTGTAAAATCATTACCACGTATGTTACGTTTTATACGTATGTTACGTTTCAACAACTACATTTCCTTTTTTTTATAATTTTTTATCTGATATTTCTGTGTTGTTTCTAAGTTAAAGTTACTCCGTATATATCCGCATGTATAAAACTTATTCACTTATTTCTACAATTCTTTTGTCTTTTAACATGTACTTTAGTTGACCTTGCTGCTTCCTGCCTGTAAATTACAATACCGCTTGTAAATATATAACGACTAAAATGTGAATAATAATTTTAAAATACAACAAAGTAACTTATCTAACATTTTCATAGCTGCTAAAGTGTTCCTTCCAGCATGCTTCTTCTTAAAGCCTACACTTGGAAGTAAAGGATATATTTAATCTTAGTTCAATTGAGCACTAACAAAAACATGACAGTTAAAGTAAATTTGGAGTTAGCCCTTTGTAAACTAATATTTCCTAGGACACAAATATATCATAGGATAACAAACGCGTCCTCTTAATGATTCGTGATTAATTACCTTAATAAGCCGACATCAAAAGGGCGACAGCTATGACAGTTATTGTTGTTTTCGTTCAAGGATATTTCTTTAGAACCACCTCTATTAACTTGGAAATAATAGGGCATCTATATAGAATGTCAAAAACCACTATTGTACTTCAATAATTATCGTCAAGTAATAAACCGTACCGTAACATATTACTTTAGATATCTCCCATTGATTGTTTATACCTATGGTTGAAGGTGTTGCAACTCTCCGGGTCAATAAGTAAAACAAAATGGGTAACGTTTTATTTCACTATAAAATGGTTTCTTCTTTCTTACGTGTTATTTTGAAGAAGTTTGTATTATTTTGAAATTTTATCCTGGTTTTAAATTTCAAACAAAAAACAGGGCTCGTCTTGACGTTCCATTTATTTTCATATATTCGAAATTAAACTCAAATTTCCAAAATGTATGCACGAAATAACTGGAACATTTTTCAAAACTTCGCTTATTAAAATAACTTAAATATAGTATAACGAAGAATAAGATTTTTTATACTGTAATTTTTCCATTACATGTGCCAATTTTTGTAATGGTTTGTTAGATCTAAATGGTATATTTTTCAGCACAAACACTTAAATTTAGCTGATGAAAATTACAAAAGAAATTCTTAAGAAGACTATTTTTAATTGTTTTTAGGAGAACTGTGGTAGTTGTACCTAAAATGTTTTAATTCATTCAAAAGGTATATTACTCCACTACACTTAACAATAAATAAATTAATAATCACGCTTAATTTATATATATATATATATATATATATATATATATATATATATATATATAATAAATTGAAATAAAAAACTTGAAGTAATAGCAAATATTTATGTTCATTTCGGAGCGACAGAAGAAACAGCCGGTCAGTCGCGCATCTCGGCGCGAAATAGCAGAGTGCTTCGCCTGAAGAATGTATAATTGTTTGAAATAAATCCTTTTAAACTTGCATATTTTTACTGGTTTTGGCGAGGAATTACTTGCAAAAGGCAAATTTTCATAAAAATAATTTGTAAAAACAAAAAAAATTAATTTGCAAAAATAAAGGTTTTATGACAAACATGAAATTATAGCCTTAACTATTACTATATATGCAGGTTAGTTTAATTAAATTTACTTTGCATTTGTTTTTATATATTTACCATGTAGCTGTAGGTTTATTTCCGATTCTTTCAACTTTATATGTTAAAATATCAATAATTTGATATGTTATGAAGAATATAATAAAAAGGGCGTCGGTCTGATAGTCTGCTTAATTCCAATGCTACATTTCTTATTAATAGGCACCTAAAATTTAGCCTGTGAACTGGCATTCAACCAAAACAAAAATATTTAGATTCGTTGCAGTTATGCGAATTTTTTTTCACTTTGCTTTTTGTTAGCTCCTAAAATGTGATTATTCAATATTTGGATATTATGCGGTACGAATTTTTGGCGAGTATTGAATAACCGAGAGAAGAACTGAAAGTTCTTATAACTGGCTATTTATACCAGGGTGAATGAACCATTTCGCAACCTTACACTGAAATCCGGTCAAAAACACTTCATATCAAAATAATACCAAGTTCCATTGTCTTCTAATTTTTAAAAAGTTTTGAGAGCCAAACTCTAAGTAAGTCTACATCTTGGTCAGAAAAAGTTTTATATCTTGGCCGAATAACGACAAATTAGTATAATCTCAGCAGTTCATTTCTTCTCAACTCGCTCTGTAGTTTTGCATTATGCATTGATTATTTTACTATTTGCTATGATACTAAATTTTCTAACTTATAACTTCACGAGACGGCCAAGCTTTATAATTTTCATTGACTAAAATTTATTTACTTAAAGCTTGGCTCTTATAACTTTTTAAGAGTTTAATGAGAGTGAGTTTCAGCAAAATGTTTAATGTTCTCGATGGAACTTTAATTCTTTTTGTGGGTTGCCGTTCGGATTTAACACCAGTAGGCCTTCTGATCTTACTCCTTCCACTCGACGCGCCGTTCGGGTTACTCAATCGCAAATGCTCTAATTTTACCCTTTCAATTCGATACGTATTCGACAACGCCATCTCATCAACGGAGGTTTCGAAAATACGCCGTACTTATAGGAAAGGTTTTGTAGTGAAATGTTTGTCTCTGCAGGCCTGGATAGGAAAGAGCATTACTGTGTTCCCAAATAAGTTTTTTATTAAAGTAGTATTTTGTACGTAGTTCATGGCAAAAATGAAAAGAGAATGAGTAATGAATCTATCCGTAGATTTGGAAAAGTTTATGTTAAGCTTTCATTTATTATTAAACCAGAATTCTTTACTATTGATCGTTATTTACTTCTTATCATATTAATTTTTTTACAAGGAACATAAAACAACCCATATCAACGATGCCCTCTTGTGTTATATTAGTGATGTACATAATATCAGTTTAGTGATGTAACTACTTATTTAATACTCCTATTCGAAATTTATTTTTTCTTAAATTTACAGTGAATAAAATAAAATTAATTTCTCTACAACTCACTAAACTCCTTGATGTCCATGTATAGTTATTTTAATAAAGACACTCACTTAAGACAGTCACGTCCTGATTTCGTATAACCTTTATCTTTAAAGAAAATATATATTCTTTCATTCCAGCATCCTGGAGCTTCAGTCAATCCATATAATGATCGTTTTAATTTCAGTAGCTTGTTCTTTTCTATCTCTAATCTTTCAGGTATATTTATGCATACTTCAGACTTTGCTTAGCCGTTTAAAAAATCGGTGGGAATGTCCATTATGTCGGTATATCTTCAACTTCTTGTAATGCTTTTGCTATTATCATTCTAAGGATCATCATCCCTCTTTTTTTGAAATCCGCTCACTACAAGTCTAGCCTTTTTTGTTCCATCATCCTGGATTAGCTTATGCTTGAATAGCCATTTAGTTTCTATAGATATCTTTCTATTTCGTAATTCTATTTCTCCCTATGTTTCCAATTTTTGTACTTATTTTTGTATTCCAATGCTTCTAACTCTTTATTTATTGCTTGCTTCCATTCTTTGTCTTTTATTGCTACTTTATAGTTTGTGGGATTTTCAGAAAGCACATCTGTATCCTGATTTAGTCAACAGTATATATGAGTTTCATAATTTTCCAGGTATTTTGGATATTTTACATATCTTCCAGATCTTGCAAATATTTTTTCTTCACTGCTGTTATTCATATTTCCTTCGTTTTGAGTATTTTCTTCATTCGGTGTATTTTCTTCATATTATTTTATTTTTCTCATTTTCACCCCTATCTTTGTTATTTATTTATTCATTTATTTCGATTTTTATCTTATCACGTTGGTTGTCTTTCTTTTTTAATGTGTACTTTATTTGTGTTTCATCAAATCTGACATCTGATGAGCATATAACTTTATCTGTCTCAGGTAGCCACAGTCGATATCCGTTTTGTTAATAACCAACCATTCTGGCCTCTATTGTCTTATCAAATAGCTTAGAGTGCTCAGGTAACTTAACTCTCCACGCTTTTGATCCAAAAACTTTTAATTTTTGTGCATGATTTCTTTCTAGGAATAAAAAAGCTGGAACTTGTACTATCACTGTTGAAATAGGCCTATTTATTTGATATGTAGCGCACATAATAGTCTCTATCCACAAGTATTTGGGAACACCAGTCCCTGTTATCGTTGTTCGTGCTTTATCATATATTGCACGGTTAAGTCTCTCTGCTGAATCGTTTTGTTATGGTGAATTACTTATTGTGCATCCTATTAGAATTTCTTTACTAAGAAGAAGTTCTTAAAATCAGTTCAAGAAAACTCCATTAACACTCCGAATTCTCTTTACTTTAACACCTTTCTGTGTGTTAATTTTCTTGATTTAATTTCTCAAATTATTGGCTGCTTCGCTTTTCTGTTCTAATAAGTATACTTTAACAAATCTGGAAAAATAATCCATAATAGTTTGAAAGTATTGTAGATACTTCTTTCGATGTTAGACTTACTGATCCTGCTATATCTGTATGAATTAATTGACCAATATGGTAAATTTTCTTCTGTTCAGATTAAATTGTAACTTTGTTTCTGTTTGGTACATCTTATGCATGGTTCACAAACTTCGTATGTTACAGGTAAATGCATTTTTTTTCAAGCTCTTCCTGTTGAAATGGCCAAGATGTTGATGCCATAGCATGTGAGCATTCATTCCTATGGTTAAATATATTTGTAAATTCAGCATGTATAATCTATGTAGTTTTTCTGCATAAATTCTATCATTATTTTTCCTTCTTATTATTTTTAATATATTATTTTTCATTACTATTACATATTTTTGATAAAGATAGTTATTTTACTATCTTGATTCTTTTAGTATAAGCACTTCAAAACTTATTGATTTACCATTTTTTGTACGGCTAAAGTAGTATTCCTCTAACTTTTCTGTTTCCAAACATTTTATATTTAATTATTTTCGACGTAAATTAATTTTAGAACCCACACTTTTTCTTTGAAATGCCTTTTTTACTGCCTCTATCATATCCTTGGCAAAATTACAATCTTTTAGTAGATTTAAGTAGCGATCTATCACACACTCCGCTATTAATGATTTTGTCTTACTGCCTTTTTCAAACAACTTTTGCCTCTTGTCTTCTTTCATTTGTTAGGTTTATACTTAGAATATCTAATATTTGCCTTTCCTCTAGCAAATACCGTACTCTGAAGCACCAATTATTAAAATTGTAGCTCTTAAGTTGTGGTTAGATTATTTTTTCATCAAACGCCGTTCTTGCACTTTTGCCCTGATTTTATACTGTTCCTTTTATTTTATAACCACGAACTGCTACCATGTACTATTTTATTTATTATTTAAACCAGCATTCATTACTATTAATCGTTATTTATTTCTTACCATATCACATTTTTTACAGTGAACATAAAACGACCCTAGCAACGATGCCCTCTTGTTTTATATTAGTGATGTGCGTAGTATCAGTTTAGTAATATAACTTCTTATTAGGTTCTTATACAGTTATTTTGTACTATACAGATTAGGTATTCGTATAAATTATTCATACCGATACCTAAATATTCAAGCGTCAAGAAGTTTTCTCCTGTATGAACTGGTGATTTGAAGGAAGCCCAAAAATCGCTTGTTTCATTGGTTTTGAAACATTATAAAAAATCAAGAGAGACTATACAAATACAGTATTCGATATCGTCACTGATCACCAAAGCTGGAAAGAAAGTCTTCTGAAGAGTTGTAGTTATAAAAGTGAAGATAGGATGAAATGCCACGAGAAGGATAGTGCCTCCGTCCTTGGACAAATGAAATATTATACAATATCTGTTCCAGACAATAAAAAAATACTGCGTACTGGTATAAACGTAATTGTTTGCCTATTGTTTTAGAAAAAGTTTAAAGAGAGAAAGTTCAAAGAAAACAACGGCCTTGCAAGAGAAACCTACTTCACCACGACAACGCCTCTACAAATTCAGTTAGACGAACGATCAGATATTTATTATTTCAGATGTAGAAATTATTAGTCTTTCACCATATAGCTTTGATCTCGCACCATGTGATTTCAATTTACTCCCAAATATAAACTGGGGGTAACAAGACGGATGTCGAAGAAACATTGAAAATGAATTTTTCGGTGGCACTCTATCCATTGAATAAATACATAGAGTGCCGGTTATCTAATTTTGAAGGACAATAAATAAATTACAAACTTGCCAATTAATTCCATTTTGATATTACAAAAATATGCAGTTACCTCTCATGATGCTCTTTTTCTCTCTTTTAGATAAACCACTAGCTTTCTAGAACAAGTAAATGATAAATAGTTAAGAATTTTATAAATCCTAAATTCTAATTTAGAAAAGTAAAAATTAATAAATTATTGACCGAATAATGTGTTACGAGATGTTTTTAATATGGAAGAAATAATTAATCGTATGATTAATTGTTTCTTCCAATTTTCTCTCCTGCAATACTATAATTTTAATACTTTCAGAAGTAAGGTGATTTCGAGTATCTTGGTTTCATAATTTATATACCAACATAGGTCTAATACCCTACCCCTAATAAAACCAAAGTCAAAATTTTAAATAAAAATAATATCCAGTTATTTTTAGTTCATAATACTACAATTAAATCCACTAAACTAAAAAAAACTAAAAGACATTATACGGGTTATATTCGGGCTATCAATTAAGAGGTGTTTAATGTTGTTAAATGCTAATAATTACAATGTTTTATATTATGAATTTCCAAAAAAATCTAAAATTATTAATTTAGATTGGAAAAAACCAAATTGCCAACACGAATAAACTTCCCGAAACTGTATTTCAACTATCACCATACTATGTACGAGTACACATAAATAGAAACACATAGAGTATTTGATGTAGAACTAACAATCTAGATGAAGTGCCGTCTAGGTAAACTTATCAGCCCTAATAACTAATCGCTTGCACGTCGGTGAGAAATGGTTGGCGATATTATTACTCCTCGTCGGTCGAATTGGGTTGTACCGTTACGATAATTTGATATTGGTGAAGTACTCGATGCTCGATAAACTGTAGATTCGTTGTTACCTTTCCTTTTTAAATTGAGTTAGAAAAAACTTCAATTATTCATTAGACTATATCCCTAATAGCCTAATAAAAAGCGGCACTAATTTATCGTAATTAAAATTATAACAAATTTACAAATAACATAGGATAAATTACTTACATGGTCAGTATAAATATAAAATTAGTTTTTTTAAAACCAACGACCCTAGGTAGAAAAACGGAAACATAATTGGAAGTTTTACCTAGAATTTAACTCGAATTTTAGTTCAAACGTCCAATTATGTTGCATTCTGTATGAAGAAAACGCTATATGTGTTGATGCATGTGGTGGGAATTAATAAGCCAGAGAATTTTTTTTTTATATTTTGTCTAAAATCATTTTTTCACTCTTTCATTTCTTTTACCATTTTTATTTCATGATATTCTCTTAAACTATGATAACCCGTTCGCATTATTACAACAGCATTATTGACAGTATAGAATCAAAAATCTTTACTAGAGTGAACAGTCACCAAAAGCGTAGTTGGCTTTATACGAAACAAAAATTTCGTCGCCATATATCATATAATATAATATATTTTCGTCGGCTTTTTAATATGTCAGTTTAATAACAAATTACTATTTAAATATTACTGACGTTCTTTGGCGTACTCGTTTATGTATTTGTCTCCATTACGCCGCGTTTAGAATAACGATCAAATCAGATTTTCACATAAGTAATGTAACTATACCCATCAATTATTTAAAATTTTAAAATGAGTGCTAAAAACATTACTGAATAAATTTGTTCAAAATGCGAATGTCACATATTTTTTTAAAGTTTCAGTCTAATAGGTTTTGCTCTAAACCCACTCTGTGTCTCTAAAAGTCTTAAAGTTCTCATCATTAACCATTTTTATAAATTATTTCCACGCTGTTTTGTTCGTTAATCATTTATATCAAGCTATTTGTGTCCTCAATATTTTATATGTATTATCTTTATGAAAATTACATAGATAGAAGTGATTGTGGCCATGCGACATCGTCAATTTTTTTAGCAAACGCTTTTACAGTTATAACATTAATTTTTTCGTAATTTGAAGGTTTTGTTTAGAGAATTGTTTAATAAATGAAAACATATTAACTTTATTGTACTGAAAGTGTTTCAAAAATTATTAATAACTTTTCCTTTAAAAAAAAATTATATCTCAGTTATGGCTATTTTCCATAAGATGCTGAAGTTGATATATGCAGGGATACATAATACGTACGATACATATTACAACCGTTAGGTAAAAATGAATTTCCCTTTTATTTGTGCTATTAAAAAATTTCTTTGGAAGAAAACCAAAAATACTTTCTTTCCTTAAGCTTTCGATGGATGTGTATGTATATGAAATAAGTTTAGAACGCTATGGCATCTACATTCGGAATTCCATGCACGTGACATATATGCGAACCCAACATATTATTTTAATTGCAAACACCTACTTATACATTGCTGCTGTTGTGCGCGGCATACGCGACGAGCGCGCTCTCGGCTTCTTGGCTTTCGCCCTAAGCACTCACTACATTTCAGTGACGTTATTTACGTAAGCGAGAGTTTATTTACTCTTGCCGAATAAATATTATTTCAACTTAAACCGTCGATGGATAACAAAGTGACCAGCGGCATTAATAAAAGTACTAATTAACACCAACCACCAACTATGTGAATATAGAAGATGTTTGAACTTTCTGACGGTGGCAGTTTCGAAGATTTAATTTTTAATATTATCTATATTTTTTTTAATATGTCATTCCCTTGGAAGATCTTTTCTCAATATTTTTGAGTATTAGGCGAATTCTAGTGATCACGAAATTTATCATACGGGATCAACGTGCAATGTGTTATCATATTTTCAACTTAGTGGATATAACCTGATTAAGATTATAAATACAAAATAATTAAAATGTGAGCATTACTTGTATTTCGTGCTATAGTTGTCATACGGATATCACGCTCTGCGGCACGTGCTCCATTTATGTATGACCTAATTTAAGTTTGATCGTGTGTTTATCTTTGTTGAAACATAATATTTTTTTTTATCAACGTATCTGAACTGCGTTCTACTCCATATAAGTTCAGAATGTCCATGCATCTTTTTATTTAAATCCTCCACACGTGCTTCTATTTAAAAGCGGACATCTGCAGCAATATTTCTTCTGAATAATACCATGCTTTTTTTATATAGGCAATGGTATATAACGTATTTAAATACAAAAATCTAGTGTTCAGCAGCGATAATGGAGCCTACCTGGAAAATGTTTTAAACTCTGATTAAATTTTCTGGATTTATGACAAGATATACTTTGACTGATATTTGCCATCTTCTGTTAATGTACTGCTTCTGAATCCGAGATTGTGTTAGTTTAGAAATCGTTATTAATCTGCCAGAAGTTTTGTTAAATATATAATGATCCAAACTGCTATTTGTGAATTATAATCACTGTATCAAAAGTAAGTTTTTAGATGACCATTATTCATATTTTATGTAGCATATAGCTGTAGTTGCCAGCCCAAAGAAAATCCTAATAGATGGTTAATTGAAATCAGCATAATAAATTTTATCTCTGCCATTGCAAATCTAAATGTTTATAACGCAGCAATACGAAAAACTTTTATTTGTTTGAAAATATTGAATATTTCTTTATACATTTTCTACAAAATAAGGAAACAAGTTGCTTTATGTGGAAACTAGATTTGTTTGGGTTCAAAAATACTACAGACTAAAGATTAAAGCTAACTCACAATATGCTCGATATCAAAACAATCATGCAAAAGTCGCACAGCAAATTCCAGTACCTCGTAGGTCTTGGGCAGGTTTTTATAATATACGTACGACTGTGAAAATGGGTCGCATGTAATGATGCCAAGATTCCTCACGTACAACACAGTTCTATTTAGACCATGATTGCATTGATCCGGCTGCAGAGGCATGCCCCTTTAAACCCGGAATAACTGACATATGATTACATTGCACATTTACTCGTGCTAAAATGTAGCAAATGCTTACATTTCTATACTGAGTCGTTATATATTTTTTGAATAATTCACGACCGAGTTAGTTGTCTGCCCCGGAGAAAAGTTTCAAAATATCGCCAAGCATATGGTTTATTTTTGAGTAGCTATGTGTCATTCTATTTATGTAGTTTGAGAGAAATTTTAATTACACTAAAACTTTAACATAAAATAAAATTAATTTTTTTGAATTGATAAACAGTTAGATTGAAATAGCTGAATTTAATATCTGAAAAATATGAGTTTCATTTATAATACTTTTAAAATTAACGCATACTGGCATTATTTAGTTAACCACTAATTTGAGAGATTATGACATTATTATCTATATGAAATATGTCACATTTCGTTCCTTGTACCAAATTTCCATTTTTCAAACTATCTTCAAATTCTTTTGTAAACTTTTTTATTAAAGATCTATTTATTCTTAAAAATAATTTAAAAACATTTATAGAACTTTTTATAAAAATAATTGTTATTAGATTCATGTCATCCTACTTCATGAGTTAACTCTTACTGTTGTTCTCAGATATTTTGAAATTCAATTTGTAAAACCCCTGTTATTCAAGTCTCAATATTAATTTAATAATCTCAATTATGCATAAAATATCAAAGTAAGATATTTTTTATGAAGAAGTTCAAAAGCCGTTCCTCGTATAAAATTTTGTTTACTGAACCAAGATACGATGAAAAAACCATTACTTTCCATGAATTCGGAATGAAGTCGCAGAAATTTAACGAAGTAACGACCTAACTTGTTTGAATATTAATACGTAAAAGGCTGTAATGTTAGAAGTTCAATGTAGTAATTACAAAACTTGAAATGTCTCATAATAGTTGCGTCATTTACGATTCCACATAATATCTATTCTCAGCAAGTAATATTACAATTAAATGAAATTACGTGATGTAGTATTACTTCTACTTTCTTTAAGTTCCTTACCACGACCTAGGTTTCGTTGTATTACAACATCTTCATTATTGGACATATTAGCTTTTTTTTTGCTAATAGCCCACCTAAAGATGTTGTAATACAACGAAACCTAGGTCATGGTAAAGAACTTAAATAAAGTAGAAATAATACTACATTATGTAGTTTCATTTAATTGTGAATAATGAATTTCTACAAAATTAACGCCAAACATATTCAATAAGTAATATTACTTTACAATGTGGGATTTGTTTAACAGGAAACGCTTGTGAGTTTAACTTTTAGGACTATTACTTATCAGAATTTAATTGGGGATGTCAATTAAATTCTGACACGCAATATTTGCCAAACTAAGTACGTAAATAATACGGCTCTTGTAGTAAAGATACATTCAAGTTTTGTTGTCCTTAATTTAGTTTTATTGATATTGATAAAACATAATTTCGTTTATCAGTAACGTTACATATTATATGAGTACGCAATTTTATGAACTGTTCCATTTATTCGTCCGATACGTTACATATTTGCAGACGTGAAGTACAAAAGAAATGGCCAAATTTAGCGTTTTTGTTATTGACAGAATAGTTTTGACAATAATATAGATCTGAATTTCTCTGCCTCACCTATGGTAACGCATTTTAAAAGAAAATGGCTCATTGTTTTTGCACTTGTACTTTGATATAATTACATTTGTATTGTATATTTTATTGCTCGTACGTAATTGATAGAGGGATCCATCCAAAGCAATTATTATGTCGCACTGCTGTCAAACTTTTTATAATAACAACAACAACAACAAAAATAATAACAATAATAATAATAATTTATATGTGGGTAGACAATACAATACGTAATAAAACAAAATACTAATGAAAACCCAAACAGAAGACGCGACCCAGCCTTGTTCCTATCACCCCCTCAAATTGATAGTTATTGAGCGCATGAGCCCTTTTCAAATTTCATTTTCTTTTTTTTTTTTCCACGTTTTGTGAACTGAAGCTACAGATTTTGGATTTTATTTGCATTTGCATTTTAACACTTACAGTATTAAATAATGTATACCTCTTTGATGTTCCTTTCTTTTAACAGATTTTGTTAAGAGGGTAGGTTTAAATAAAATACCTATAGAAATTAACTACTATAGATTTTTAAGGTAAATTTAAGTAAACTACATAAGTATCTCCGATTGGCAATCTCAATATAGAATGGCTTGAATTGAAAACTTAATTCTCCACCATGATAATAAGTTGCACAATGTGTATGTTAAATTAATTGCTTACTTATCTCATAACTTAATATATGCATGAAAATTATACAATTTTAATCGAAAATCACCTCAGGCTAAACTGCTGGATTATTTAAACATTATAAAGTTGCGCAAACATAGAACATTTAATTTTAGCAAGAGCTGAAATGTTTTGAATTACCACTTAACATTTGAGGAAAATTAAATAACGTGTGTGGTACAGTTGTACGCAAATTAACATCAATCCGAGCTCTGTGACAACGTTTTGCAAGTTCTGTAGGCTATGCAGGGGAAAAAGTTAAGGCAAGACTTTCTCTTGTTTTGGAAAATTCAGCTTACGTTAAAGAAATTCATCCCAAAAAACGGAAGTGACAGATTTATTTATACACGCAATTTTAAATAGAGCTATCATAGCAGTATGTTTTTTTCGAAATCTAAATCAAGCTAAAAACAATAAATTTTAATACATTATATAGTAATATGGAATAATAAACATCTAACCTTAAGAATCAAATTGACTACATTACCAAGCTTTTATTTTAAAGCTTGTCAATACAACTTTTTATTTATTATAAACTGTAACTTAGTTTAGATATTCAATATGGATTGTTTGGAGATTATTTAAAATATCATTGCCTTTCTGCATAAACTTGTTGCTGGATGATTACTCATACAAACAATTGTGCATACACAATTGTAAGTCTAGAAGACTCGAATTTAGGAGTAGTTTGTAATATTTTACCTGTTTTTCACACAAGTAAATTATCTAATTTAAAACGAAATTGACACTACACTAAATATATAATAAAACACATGGGGTTTAATTAGAAACTCACAGGTTAATTTTTGCATTCGCGCTGTAGTTTCATATAAGAATTTTTTTTTCTACATGAGATAACGGATTTTTAAATATAATATTTTATTAAAATCAACCGGCACTTTCTACCTTAAAATAAAATATCTAGAAGCTTGTCAATAAAATTAAACATAATTTTTTAAATTGTCTTAAACATCAACTTTTTACAAATTAATGAAAAATGTTAAGAAGATAAAAATTCTTATTATTTTTGAGGTAAAAATCTTTGTCAATGAAATGGTTTCCTTTTTTAACAATAATTGTCGATTAATATATTATTTACTCTTTTCTAAATAACAGAGGTACCCAAGGTCATTGCGCTGTGTTACGTTTTCTAATTTTTTTCACAAGATATGAAGAAATTGGAAAATTTTTAATGTAGAGAATGTGGAATGAAAAAGCTAAATTCATTTTATTGAATAGGTGACAGAAGTATTAAAAGCAAGAAGACGCATGCAGATAACAAAAATTATTATACAGTTTATATGTGCATAGAAATACAAATATCAATATACATTTTGATGTGAGAAAAACTTTTTTATAATTCTGGTAAATTCGTGGAAGATGTCCTATATTTTCCGCAAATCATTTGCTCCAAAACGATTCGAACTACGAAAACCATTTTATTGTAAATTTGATCATGTATCTAAAACATTGATTTACATTTTTTTTATTTTTTGGAAACTTTTTTTTTTAATGCTGCTAACAAACTTTTACTCAACCTATTAATGGAAATCAAAACTAATTTTTCATTACTCCTACATTATATACATTAAAATATTTCCATTTTTCCAAATAGGTGGAAAAACTTTTCAATCCTTTTCAATGAAGAAAAATTGGATAGGCTATGTGTTTGCATTGTTTTTACGCAAAATAAAAATTCCCCTTTTCTCTCTGCCATATATGTATATACAAGATCTAAAGTACTTATGTCATTGACTACTACCTTCATTCTAATGCAATGTAGTTTACTAAGAGTTGATAAAATTTGTGTTAAATTAGTTTCGTGATGACAATTTTAATACAACTTTAGACTTTTGTGACGTTTGAGGTCATAATATACAATGAAATTTTATAGCTTAAATAATTTTAAATTCGAGAAAATATCCCCTTAAAATTTAGTTTATTTAACAAATTTGTAAACTTAATATAGTGGATTTAATAGATACCAATGTTGGCGTTTCCTAAAATTCCTAACTTTATACTTATGAAGATTACTTGCTTATTATTATATTATAAAAATAATTAGGGATCCAGTTACAAAAGTAATTACGTGTCCACTGACTATTATTACAATTAAAATATTATAAATTCATATAAAATAATTCAGATTTTATTGGATACGAATTGGGAAATGCCAATTTCTTCATTCGTAGTATAGAAAGTAGCAACAATACAACGCCAGGTGATATTTATATACATTTTGTCGTGCTAGAGTTAATAAGTTTGCATTATTTATGGAAGTAAAATATTTGACCTAACCTAATCTGACGTAGCATAATGTAACGTAAGTGGAGCAAGAATTTATATATACTCGCATATACTATATATCGCTATACTCGTATATACTATATACTTGTATATACTCGTATACATATGTATCAATACACATAATTATCTGTGATGGTAATTGTTTTGGGATAAGGGTCTTTAATGCTTAAATTGTAACCCACCGTGTTCTACAGTCTTAATCCAGCAATCAATAAATTTCTTCAAATCTACCAAAGCTGCCCTTAAACCGCGTAAAAATCTTGCTATAGATACACGTAATTGTCTCGCTATAAATCTAAAGAAATAGTTATTAAACATAGTACGAGCAAATCTAATGCAAACACTGTATGAACCAATTGTTTTATTCACCGGTGCAAAAACATTTTATTGAATTGTTTTTGTCACCTACAAGTTTTGCAGTCTATACCTTGTATCACAGTTGTAGTATATGGTTGAGCCTTATCTTGTTATCTCAAAGTGCGTGATGTTAAAGATCAAATAGTAAACATGTTGGAATCAACGTTATACTATTCAATCAAATGAACACATTGTAGATCATATTCAAAATTATTCTTTGGCAAATGTGGTTGCTTTAATTTTTATTTTTTGACTGACGTAAAAAAATAAAATATATTTCGTAATTATCGTACAGCTTACTTTTCATTACGACTTACGCTACCAGGATACAAATGATAAAACGAAGTAAAAAAGCCGCGCTAATTATGTACTGTTGTACCTGGGGTATATTTTAACACTCTTTTGTATAATTAACATAATATTTTTTATAAACCTCAATTAAAGGAGCAATTACGATTTTGAGCTAACTCTGGTAAATACAAATATGAAATGAATGAATATTGCTCTCAAGCTTCTCGTTATGCATCCGTCATTCGGTATCATATTATCTTAAAATTGACTGTATTAGCTTGTTTGTAAGATTGTTGCTGGGTTTTATATAACCAGTAATGCAACTAAATGTAGTGGGTAAGCATAATTTATATTATGAAACGTGCTAACTCCTTTTTTCTTTAGCTAGAAACAAATAGAAAGACGTTGAGCGATCTTAGAAACCCATAGAAAGACGTTGAGCGCTCTTAGAGGTTGATAATTAATCTGATATTGATGGTTGCGTTGGAGCTTCTTCTTTATTGCAAGATTTAAACTTCCTGCACATGATCAAAGATATAGTAATTACGATGAGTAACAGCATTACAATTCGGCTTCCATCTGGTAATATTTTATATATGCTGGTGTTTAATAATATCAAATCTCTTGAATTCTCCCAACCTCTTCCATATGTGGATACATGTCATCGAATTATTGAAACCTATCCATTTTTATTGGTCGGATACCTTTGAAATTCTATCCTGGAATTTAAAATTCTCTGCGCAAATAAAAAAAGTCTGTTAGATACTTGTTTTATTTGTAGTTTCCATATTTGCTGTATCCTTATTAAATATGATCAGCCAAATTTAAATTATCTATTAGTTTAGCATAGGTGCATATTGATGTAAACATTCAGGCTGATTATCCATTGCTTTGTTTCATCTATTTGTTGCTCCCACAACCCTTGCCAAGTTATCGTTAGTGTTGCAATCTTACCTAAGTTCTTATTTTCTTTTATAATTTTTATTTTGCAGGACATATTTATATCGTATTTTAATATTGAGGCATATTAGCAATAAACATATTTTTGTTTTTATGTTTGTATATGGTTCATTAAATTGATTATATCCATCTGGGCTTATTAATGTTCATCTCTTTTAGGTTAGAAGCATATGGAAGATTGTTTTTTTTGGGAAATGAGAATTGAAAAAAAGGAGCAATAACGGAATTAATTTACTTATACTATGGATACTTCAGTCAAAAATATGACAATCACTCTATTCACATATGCCGTAACTTCAATTCTATTCACATTAACAAAAGCGCAAGACCTATTAATATTATTTTATTATTTTTGTCGTTAGGTATTTTATATTTCATTGTACTATTATGCATCTTATCTAACAAATACCATAGTATTTTCCAAATTATCTTCTATATTATTAAAAAAGGCCACATTAAAGAATAGATGAATATAAATATCTTTATTCCGAGAGTACTCTGCTTGTTGGTACATCGTGTTATTATCGAGTTACTTAAATCTGATTGACTTTTAATAAAATGTATATTTTTTTACCAAGTGCTGATCTATTTTATTAATTTCTATTTCAAAATCTTCAGCATCGGCACAATCTAAATTGCCTGAAATTAGTTTAATTTGATTTCGGAGAAATTAATGAGATCTATTTGTTCAACGCTTATTGAACATTCCCAAGTTGGAATACACTTCAATGGTCTTGGAAATATTGAGAGTATGAAAAATAGTCCAGAGCGTCGTTTGAAGTCTTATTGTTCCTATTTCTTGAACGAACATCTTTTGACCTATTGCTATTTTCTTTACTTTAATTTTGGGTCCAAGCACAATGGTACGTCAGGAATATATTTTCTTAATTGGTTATAATAAGCATTGAATAATTTAGTGTTTTCTCTTAGGGTACATATATTTAATTCTAATACACTTTCTGTCTAAATAAGACCACCATGCAAATTCTTTTCGTTTATTTTCTATCTGGTTGTATTTATGTAAACTAGCTCGCCTAATTTTCATTGTGAAGTTTCCATATCTTTGTTATATTTTGGGAACTTCTCTCTTTTTTATTATGTATTATGCTATAAAATAACTTAGGTAACGTTGTGAATCAACATCTAAACTCTTCTATAAATTCATTAAAAATTATTTACTTTCTGTAATAAATCCGAATGACTGGAACGTCCAAAATTGATTTCGTTTAAGGACCCTTTTCAGTCTTCGAATGTATTTATTGTTTGCTAAAATAGCTCACGTTATAATTTTTACGACAGACGCATTTGGATATATCATTTATAGGATACCGGTCACATCTTTTAGAGTAGAATGTAATCTTTATGCAAACAAACTTTATGATCGTTTGTAGGAGGTGTTAATGCGCAAATAAATATTGAGTATAGCTAATAACTCTTATAAATAACGAAATTATTTCATAACTATTCATTTTCGATTTCACCCGATCTTCATATTATTGACATAATTATAATAAAAGCTTCTGCAAAGAGTATCGAAATTGTACTTTCCAGAGTTATTGCATAGAAAATTTTAAAAATGTGTTCACAATAGTTAAAAATGTATTGTTAGCTTCTTACACGTCTGCGTGATATTGCTGCATCACTGCATTTTTATGTCCTTTGTAATTGGTACAGAATTTGTAACAAATGTTTATTATTTGTATTTTGAAACAATTTTCTTTAATTTTGGCCAATAATTACGTCTTGTACTTTACAAGTTTTTATAAATAGCTACTTACTCGTAATGAAAACGTGTTACTAATTGCCATTTTCCTTCATCGTCTACAATTGGATTTACGTGTTTTGGACACTTAGTTGATTGCAGTGTCGTTTTATTAAATTATTTTCTATATATGTAGTAACTAAAGGTAAGTAAATTTCTGTCCCAAAAATAACAGTATGCAATTTTGGTTTTAAAAATATTTTTCGTGGCGTACCCAGAAATTCTTCCTTGTTTCCTGTTTTGGCGATGACGTTTATTTCAAAATAATTTCCAACTATGTATCATTCCAGCGGCCTAATCTAAAAAATATTAATTTTTTTGTCAAAAATAATCGCATCTAAGATACTCATTTTTAGCACACATTTAATTACAATAATTTCATTGAATCTTTCTGGATATAAACTGGTTATAAAAATTATATCGAGCTTATCGTTATCTAGGTTACTGTAACTTGAAAGTCTGAAATTTGATTTTGTTTTTAATAGGCAATTCGTCATAGTTTAATTTTATCCTACTTAATGCATTATTTAAATATTTTCTTTATTTTGAATTTGGTTCTTTCAAACCATGCAAGATGTTGGTGATCTGTAATTATTGAAAAGCTGCGAAAATGGTGGCCCAAATAATTGCAATTAATGCTTTTTTTCGGACGTAGAATATTTGGAATATTTAGGGTCTATATCTGGCGACGTCCTCAAGACGTAGTCAATTGGATTATCGTTTTGGATTAAAAGGATTCATATTTATAAGAAATATTGTGATTTACCTAATTTGTCTTAAATTTCGTCATCTAATGGGATTGTGTACTTGGGTGTTGGTTTAGGTATCGGCAACCATTGTTCA
Organism: Druceiella hillmani; assembly: GCA_039881145.1. Taxonomy (NCBI): domain Eukaryota; kingdom Metazoa; phylum Arthropoda; class Insecta; order Lepidoptera; family Hepialidae; genus Druceiella; species Druceiella hillmani. The sequence continues at coordinate 12,583,040 of JAYKKI010000007.1, read as the reverse complement.
CTGAATTTACAATAAACAATAACCATTCTCTATATTTCTATTTTTCCATGCCAGTTACATTCGATTTTTATGGTACAATATGCACTAGAAAGATGTAGATAGAGGTTGAATAATATTGTTTTCCTAAACATTTTCTTTCTGTTTAAATATTTTAGGTTTAATTTTTATAAATGTTTATTCGCTTTATTAAATATGGAATTTTTCTTCTTTCCGTATTGCAATTTCGTGTTTATTTTTGTGCATAAAACAAATCGTAATCCCCTCAGAAAAGAATAAGTCTCTGTACTCGAAGAATAGTTTAAGAATTTTACGTTTTTCTTTTTCATTCACATAGATTCCGCAGATACTATTTTAATATATGTATCAGTATAATTGTGCTTTTTTTGTGTTAACTACATTTTTAAATATATTAGCTCCTGAAATTCATCAACGTCTAAAAAATGTTCGATTGTGAATTTCCTCATTATTGATGACTACGGTGGAGACAAATGCATTAAATGCTTTGTACACTGCACTAAATGCTTATAAAGTCACTAAAGTTTATTATATCTAATTATAAATGGACAAAATCTATCAATTGAAGTTTTCAAAATTTGTATGCTTCTAGTGTCCAACTTATAATTGTAAACTTTGCTTATTATTTTCTATACTAAATAAATTTATTGATGCATGGAGTGTTTCCAAGGTTTGTTTTTCTATCAAAATATAGGCTTTTAATTTTAAATACTTAAGCTGCATATTGGTCGCCAAAATCAAAAATGAAAAATTTATTTTTAATAATATATTTAATAATAATACATATTTTTTTATTAATTTAATAATACATTTATTTATATCATTTAATAATATATACATTTATAATCATTTAATAATATATTTAATAAAGATAATGAAGGTGGTACATGTTCTTATTATGGCCATGTATTCATTCATGTTTTCCCACTTCTGACATAATACTTCTTCGTGGAACAAAGTTATTATTATTATTAAAATTTTTGCAATTTAAATTCTTGTATCGTTATTATAAAATACATTACATTTGACATTTTTACTTATTCGATTTGGTAACTATATCTAATGCTTCATGCAAAGTTTGGGTCTTTTGAACTTTGTTTGCTGTGCTAAACTTATGTAGTACGCTATTTAAAAGGTTACAAGTGCGGTATTATTGCACGCTTTCATTTTTCTGTTCAAATAGTTGTGTGCTTTAAATATGAGAAAATAATGTGTGCAATATTTGCTATTCCATTTGCGAACCATCTGTGTCTTTTTTTCGTTTTATTTTCAAATTCATGACTTCCTGTTTTACGTCTGTCCCCAAAAGTGTCGCTAAAATCTCTATCACATATTGGAATTGGAGTATTAAAGAAATTTATTTTGTCTACATTTTAAGATGGATAAACAAATTAATGAATAAACAAATTGAGCAAATTCAAAGAAATAATTATAAGACACCACTACGACACAAATAAAAACACGAGGCAAAGCATAAACAATTTGCATCTGACCTAAACTCTGGACACAATATAAAAATTTATTTATTTTTTGTAGGTATGTATGTGTGTTTCGTCTGTTAAGTTATTAAAACAGTTACCAAAAACTCGATCACCATTTTGGCAGCGGGACTACCATTGATGAGTTCGGTATGAAGGTGTTACTCTTAAAAACATTAATTTATCAATGTTTTATGAAGTTTAGTTACAGGAGTAATTACCATAGTTACAGGAGTAATTACCATATTATGACTTAATGCAAAATATAGAATGAATAAATATTGTCTTTGATCTTCACATGAAGTTTCCACTGTCCATAACACAAAATAAAAATAATTCATTACATGTTTTAAGAACTCTATTCAGTGAATATATTAAAAGTACAATAAATTAAAATGTGCTTCTTTCGTGATTATCTATGTTCAATTATGATAGTTTAACAATGATTTTAACAATCATTGTTAAAGTATTATACAGTTACTTGTAAAATATACGTATAAAAACTAGTTACTTATTAACACAGTTCTTTGCTAATGCACCTGGGGTGAGTTTTGGATAGGTATATAATTTCTTCTATAAATTAACTACATTGCTGATCATGATAAGGAGAATTATTCCTAATAGAAAAAGAAAAAAGTAATCAAGTAAATCCACCAGATGTGAAAATAAGATCACTACGTCATTACTAAAAAAGAGACCTAGCTAAATTTAACTTGGACTTTAAAAGCTAATAGAGATTTTATAAACCTGAAATTAAACAAATATTATAGAACAAAATCTTCTACTGAAAATATTCGCACGCATACGTGCATAACCTATATGTGCATATTTAGGTTATATTTTATATTTAGGATTAATTCAGATAAGTAAGATGAAGTGTTTCGAACCATTTATAAATATTACTATCGCATAAAAAACATTTAATAATACCAATGAAATTTTTCTCATACTTATTTCAGGGTTGAGACTGGCAGTCTTAAAGGCTGGCGTATTTAAAAGGTTGGTGGTAACCAAATCTCTATTAGAAAATAGCGTTTGGCCAATTTTCATCAGTCGATCTAATATATACTCTTCTATCATATTAATAAACAGTACTTTCCTTTCTAAATATATTAGTAATGTTAGTTTAATGAAATGTTAGTTAGGCCATAGACAATTTTATAATTACAAAATAAAAGAAATAATACTTAATTTTTAAGAATGACTAAAACCACTTTATCTATTATTATTATATTCTTTATTACTTTATACTATATTCTTTATTTTAATTTATTAACGTCCAATATAGGAAGGTAATATATTGAATGGTATGAATGGAGGGTGAGAAAAGTAAAACAACTACATAAATTGATTTGTGTAAGAGGAAACGAAAGTTATTTATATATATATGTATATATATATATATATATATATATATATATATATATATATATATATATATATATATATATATATATATTTATATATATATATATATATATATGTATATATATATATATATACATATATATATAAATAACTTTCGTTTCCTCTTACACAAATCCATTTATGTAGTTGTTTTACTTTTTTTCACCCTCCATTCATACCATTCAATATATTACCTTCCTATATTGGACGTTACACCGCACTTTACCGCTCGCCCCATAGCATCCACCATCATCAATCTTGTCTACGTTTACAAGTTGACTTATCTATAAGTGTCTATCACGCTTTACTTGTACAATCATACTCACTCGTGATGAGAGTACATCACTATTAAACACATGATATGCTGTGTTGACAATATAATACTCAAAATATTTAAAATATTAAAACGAATAGATTATTCTCTTGGTTTTGATATTTCTGTTGGTCTTTTTGATTGCAATAATGAGATGTTATTGTAATTAAATAAATATACAACAAATAAGCCAAACCAATGTATCTTCCTTAGGTTGTCAGCTCGTGTATCATATTATATTTTCGATTATTGTTTTGTGGTTAACCAAAAACAACTGTTACTGGTAAAACAATTATAACTCTTGTATGCACTCTGTATTTGTCTATATATATATATATATATATATATATATATATGAATATTATAATTTACCTCTTTATTGCCAAGGTGTAATCGCGTATATTGCACGAGTCTATTGAATGAACATAATTTCTTTTCTTTATCGTATAGAATATAAGATAGTTGTGGTAAATATATCATCATACCTTTAATTCCTCTATCAATTCTCCCAGCAATAACTAGTCTGTAAAAGTGCGCTTTTCCTTCACTATGAAACATATTCGCAAGTAGCGGAAAATGTACGTATTAGAAAAGAATGAATAATATTGTAATATAGATCTGAAGGGATAAAAATTAAATTTTTAAGATGTCTGTATCTCCAAAAAAATATCTGTATCTCCAAAAAAATTGGACCTTATAAAATCACTTGCATGCCCGTCCATTTTGAATAGAATCTGTTCAGCATCAAAATTTAAAATTTGTGTTTTGTTGCCAGAACTATAATATAAAGAACTTTAAAAACGTATTTCTTAGAATTAAGGGGGGAGGGGTAGCAAAAATTGGCCAACAATTAAATTTTCTATATTTACATATTGAATTTATATATATATAAATATATATATATATATATATATATATATATATATATATATATATACATATATATATATATATAAAGATACTAATTTCAAGTGCACGTATAACATATATAAAAAATAGATGCATTCTTTTTTAAGTAGACAAAAGTGTTCATTTTACAGTTTTTTGGCATTTAGTTTCACAATTTTTTTCGAAACAAAAGGAATGTTTTCCAACATATCAAAATATGACAAATAAGAGCCTATAGAACATTTTGAGAAAAATTCTGAGACTCGCGACAACTTGAATCGACACAAAATTTATAGAATTCAGAATAAGATCTTTTATCTTATTATCAGCCAACGGTTTTAGTCCCGCTACTACAATACTCGCGACGATTTAATTCAAGTCGTCGCTAGTACTATCGTACATAACCGATGATAAGCCGGTTTTAACGTGTTTTCATTATTCTTAAATAGCGATTTGCAAATATCGTTAAGATTTTGGCATGACTTTGATTGAATACTATAGATAATAACGATATTTTTCTCCTTATGTCCTATATATTTTTATACCTATATATTATATACCCTATATTTTAATCTCTTCACATTTTCCATTTATCCTGAACATGGATAATTCTAACACTGAGGATTTTTCTCAAGATATTTTTCGACTATTATTTTTCATCCTCTGATGAAATATTTCTCATGCATATGAGATATTTGTGAAATATTAAATGAAAAAATATGTAAAATGAAAATGTTTAGACTATTTAAGAAAGAATCGTAGTTTTTCTTCATGTTTTTTTATATATACATAAAATAACTGATTTCCTTTTTGGCACAAAATGTCCCTTTTTCCGAATTTTTCTTTTAAATTCTTAAATAAACTTTTTTATTCTAGAACTACTTCTGAAACTCTCACTGTATCGAGTTTGTTTGTAAAATCTGTGAAAAATAATAATTAAAAATAAGCAGTTATTTCAATAATAAAGTAGCAAAACAATTTGTTAAATTTTATATTTTTTAATACTGAAGTGCTTTGTGTTCAAAAGTTCAATAAAATCCATTTGCAAGATTCTTATTGACCAATTGCATTAAATATCAAAACTGCGTCATTTTAATTTGAAAAAATTCAATTGAGCCTTTCTTCACATAAGTTGTTATTATAAGTTGTTGTTTCTTGAATAAAGAGACATCGTACAAAACATTACTCTCTACCTATTTTGAATGGAGCCAGAGAAATCATAACAAAGTAATCAACAAACTGGATTTGAACGTAAATAATTTAAAGATTCAAAATACCGTTGCGTGTTCGGTACCGTCCTTATTGTTTTTATGGGACTTGGTTTTATTTATTAAATTTGTGGTTTGCATGAAACTACTACTACACACAGGAATTTTGTATATCAATTTCAATTATTTATCAGTGTTTGCAAGTTACGTACTGCATTTATATACAATACTTAATTGGATGCCATTACATTTACTAAGCTGTTTTATATAACACTTTACAATAATTTTGCAAAAATTCTAAATAAACTGTTAGAGAATTTTCAATTCTTGGCAGACCCATAGCTTTACCTTCGTGGTTTTCCTCTTTAAATACAATAAACTTTTGTATTTGGGAATACTACAAGAAAAGTCACAATTTGGCAGAATTGAGAAAGAATCTGAGGAAAACCGAAGAAATAATCAAAACCCATACAACGGCATTAACCCACCATTGGTGACGTCAATTTCACTTACAACATTGGTGAAGCCGGTCTCATAGACCAGGGTTTCCAACATAAGATTTGGCCAGCCATTAACTAGTTATCCTACGTTTAGTCAGTTTAGGTTTATTTATAAACTTATTTTTAACAATAAAATACAAAAATTCAGTTAATCACAGGTTGTTTATTACTTATTAAACAATTGCACTTACGACACTAAAAAATACTACGTTTTACCCACATGTTTATAAAAAAATTATTAACAATGTTTAAACCTATTACAAACTCTTAGAAAATAAACAAAATAATATTCCTTCTAACAAAAAAATAAATAAAAACCTCCTCAAAAATCACTCTTATTGAGAGGCCAAACAGCTTCTACAACATGGCATTACATGCTCAAAGCACAAAATATTTCTCGCATTTTTGGCAAACAAATTTAGTTTTTCTGTTTACTCATGGCATCGACCTTTATGTAAAGGACCAGCAGGACCAGGTTCATCATCAATCTTCAAAATCTCTAAAAGCCTTTCTCTCATCAGCCTTGGTAAGTTCAATTGTGTACTTCTTTCTCTCAGATAAGGTTCAATAAATTCCACGGCTAAATTCTCAATAAAATGACAACGTTGCAGTTTTGATTTTTAGTTGTAAGTATCACCTGACTGTTAATTGTGCTGACATTGAGCATAGCGTAAAATACAATCATAGGCCATCTTCTTGTTGCTCTGGCACAATTGTAATTTACACATAAACGGTCTATTACGTCAACTCCACCCTTTGTGTCGTTATAATTCAAAATTATTTCAGGTTTTTGAGTTTCTAATCAGCATGACATTCTTGCTAGTCTTAGGAACATGTGAAACCAAAACCATATTGCTGCCAAAGCCTAACATATTAGACTTGACACTTCGGCCACTTAAAATATTGAATTCCGGAGGGATTTTCTTTTTACTTTTCCTGATTGTTCCAATCGTTGTAAGACCTCTCTGGAGCAATGCTTCAGCTAAGGGTATACTGGTGTACCAATTATCAGTCGTCACGGTCCGACCAGTATTGTATATTTGCTCGCATAATCTTTGAACAACACCTAGGCCGGAATTATCAACATTGTACGGACCTTCATTTGTCTGTTTTAAATCTCCATGTGGAATGTGTAAAACATTTTAAAATCACAGAGAGCTTGAATCTTTATACCATAAGGGTTTGGTTTATTGGGGATGTATTGTCTAAATGAATATCTGCTACGAAAAAATTCTAATTTTTCATCAACACTCACAGATGCAGATAAGGTGAAATTATTCTTGCAATTCTGGACAAACTTCTCAAATATTTCTCTAATATAACAAAGCTTGTCAAGTGCTTTTCTCTGATGCCTTGTAGTACCGTCATCAAATCTCAAAACTCGGAGCAGAAATTTATACCTCTAGGCAGACATAGATAATCGAAATATCTCTACCGAACCACCATCTGTTCGAAATAACTCGTCAACATTGCTATGATTGGATTTCTTTACTCTGGATAACAATAACAATCCCATAAAACATTTTATTTCGTTTAAATTAGTCGATCTGTCATATGTTTCCCTGTTATATTTATGTTTTACGGTGTCAATATACTGGTTGGTGTACTTGATAATTATATCAATTATACTATCGTCAAAGAAGTGTTGCCAAATAATGAGAGGGGCCTTTACATTTTGCATAGCCCGTATTGGTCCCGGTATCTGAGTTATAATATTGTGAATTTTAGTACGGACTGATTGACGATGTGGTTCCTTACTCCTTTTTATACATTTGTCCTCGTTTTTGTTTCTCAGTCACTCAGATCCTTTTCGCTGTCCGTATTTCGATCTGATGCTAGATTTTTTGTTTCAACGTCGCTTTCAGTTTCACTATCCGATGATTCTTGTGGGTTTTCCTCATCAGATCTTAAAACATCTTGTAAAAGAGCCTCAAGACGACGCTGTTATCTTTTGTAAGACATTCTGAAACAAGGTATTCATATTTGATAATCAAACCTGTGAATTTTTTAAAAAATATCCATAAAATTATACAAAAATCACATTAATCAAATACAATAAAATAACATAATAAAGATAACAGAAACTGTAGTACTAACTTTTGATGTTATTCTAAGGTTTTTAAAATTAATTGTAATTGGTCACACAAAAAACGTGGTAAATACGAAAAAAAAATTAAAACTGAGAAACTATTAAAAATCGTTGAACATACATGGGGATGTTCTCTATGGGTCTTGAGATTCTCTACCTCTCTTGTTCTGGTTGATATTATTCCTTGCAACATCGGTATATAACATTTAATAAACGTAGTTGCATAGCTCTAACTCAATTATATGTACTCATCTAGCAAAATCCTGGAGGAATATGCTTATTTTTATATCACTTCATTATATAGCTAACTTATAAAAGGCAACGTTGCCTTTATACTGTAATGGTTTTATGAGGTTTCCTTTCTTCATATAGAATTTCTCTAAGGTTGAATGACTGACCCAGATTCGATAATGTTAATTTTTTTCTTTCTCCTTTTGTTTATTGTTTTCAAGGTTTATTGTTTTAATATTTGAAGGATTAAAAAATACATTTGTGAGACTTTATCTTTATGAAACAACATGTTATTAAGTTTTGTGGAAGGCAAATCATTTTTTTAGATCCTCCTTTATTGATTCTATTGAATAATAGCGGATTTTTAAACCTTAATATTACCGTGAGTCAAATAAATTAAATTGACGCCATCAAGCAACTGTACCCTATACAACGTGACGTGAGCTTGGGCATATGAGGAAACAATTGAGGCATTAGATTAGTTCTTATGTATAATTACAACATTTCCAACTTATGTAAGATGTTGTGTTTAATGGCATATCAAGCACTACAAGCACGATTTAAATAATATTGAATGAAACAGAGACACATATAAATTCAAATTAAACGTAAAACTAACTAGTTATTTATCGAGAACTACCGAACAACACCATGATCGTCTTTCTATAGAGTATAAATGAAATATATCAAGAATAAAAATATTAAGGATAGGTGGCTCTCTCAATATCGAATTGATTAACGTAAGTGCGCAAAAAGCTGGTTGAGTATTGCAGAATGTTTTGTATACGCCCTAGGCTAGCAAAATAAAACATTGAATCTGTTCTCTACCATAAGTCCAAAATCGATTTGTTGTGGCGATAATTACTTAATAATTTAAAAAAATACGTGACCAAATTTGATTTTCGCTAAAATTGAGAGGATCGTATCCAATCATTCCCTAGTGCATTTTTATTTTAAAATATATTAATGCTTTAAATAATTTCTCCAACATGAGTAGATAGTTAGAGAAATTATTTAAAGCTTTTATATACAGGGTGTACAGTGGCAGATTTCAAAGTTTGAACAAACATAGTTTCTGAACGCAACACATAAGAGAGGCGCGGGGGCGTCGTTAGAAGCGCAAGCGGTGCGGATGTTTAATGCGGAAGGAGGAAAAGTGGAGTCGAGAGCACCGCGCTTTTCCCATCGAGGCGTACATTTCGAGTAGATTTTTGCTGTCTGTAGCACGCCGTCGATTTAATAATCGTTACAGTATCCGTCGATTACGTGATGGACCATCAACCAACCTCTTTCAGTCATGGGTAGCAAGGTTCAGATCTACAGGATCAACATTAAATAGGCCCAGGCCAGGACCTACACCATTCAAGCGTGTTATGGTTTCTGTCGTTGAAAATTCCCCTTTATCACTGCGTACACGTTCATCGATATTGGGAATTCCAAAATCAACTTTACAGGTAATAATGCGAAAAAAGCTCAAATTCCATCCATATAAAATTCAAATTGTTCAAGATTTACACGATTCTGACTTTGAATTAAGAAAAACTTACGCGGAGGTGATGTTGAGATTTCGTACTGCTACCCGGATGGGCAACATATTCTTTAGTGACGAAGCTTACTTTCACATTGGAGGATATGTGAATAAGCAGAACTTTCGTTACTGGGATGTCCACAACCCAAGACAAATGCAACAAGAGCCTTTACATAAGCCTAAAGTAACAGTCTGTTGTGCCATGTCTGCATTTGCAATCATAGGGCCTTATTTCTTTGAAAATCAACGTGGCCAAACTGTAACTGTGAATTCGGAGAGATATGCCCAGATGTTAAATGACTTTTTCAGAGTAGAACTACAGAATAGTCCATCCTTCAACCAAAACACATCGTTCCAGCAGGACGGGGCCACAGTAAGCTGTGGCCACATGGACACATTAGCAGTGTAAGCACTGCTAATGTGTCCATGAATGCAGTGCGGCAGTTATTTCCAGAAAAAAACATATCCCGAAACGGTACCGTACCGTGGCCACCTAGGTCACCCGATTTAAGCCCATGTAACTTTTTCTTATGGGGATACTTAAAATTCGTTGTTTACAAAACAAATCCGACCACTGTGACACAACTTAAAGAAAATATTCGAGCCGAAGTCAGTAGGATACCCCAGCAGCTCTGCAAACGCGTTTTTTAAAACATGCGTGCTAGACTCGAAGAGTGTGTCAGACTCGATGACCGCCATTTGGAAAACGTGGTTTTTAAATAATGAAATCCGCAATTGTTGTTATAAAGTTAAAATAAACCTACTTTGTATTAGCGGTGTAGTTTTTTTTTTACAATTTTTCAAACATTGAAATCTGCCACTGGACAACCTGTATTTTAATATGAAAATGCACAGCTATTTCATATGGAGACCAGATAACCCCATTAGTTTGAACGTAGCTATGGATTAGTGCGTTAAACAAATTTTCAATATACCCTCAATATCCTGAAAACCGTGAAATTGTCGGCCAAAAATTTTAGTACGATGTGGGCCTTTGGACAAGTTCCGATGGTATGATTGTAAAATGTTAGATGGACATCCATAGCTACACCGAGATTTTGGCCCTTTGAAAAACCGTCCTATTAATACCATAACTTTGTATGAAAGTGACACATATTATTGAACTTGTCATCACTGCAAACTTGTTTATATTCAAATTTATCTAATTGCTTAAATTCCATTGGAATATTGAGTGGTCTCTTTAAAACAGCTCATAATAAAATGTTTATTTCAAAGAATAATTTCACATCATCGGCAAAAAGAAGGCGACAAGTAGTGCTGAGAAATGAAAGTAAATTCTTTATCATACGAAACAAAAGAAGACTTAAATTCTAGCTTGACTGGTTTCAAATTAAGTAAAATAAGACTATGTCTTAAAATATCAAAACTGGATCTATTGTTTTCGAGAAAACTTATTTTACTCGAAGAAAAGAATTTTTGACTATTTAACTTGTATAAATAGATGCTTTGCAAGTGTGTTATATAAATAAATGATTTGCAAGTTTATTATATAATAGATGCTTTGCAAGTTTTAACTTATATAAATAGGTGCTTTTTATCTTTACTTATGCTCGATTTAATATCATCGATCTATTTACGGTTATTATATATTAAATACGGTTATTATATATTTAAATTGGAAATGGTTATTATATATTTCAAAATATTATTTTTAACCGAACTGTTTTATGCAAATTTCCATATCATATAACTAAAAAACGTATTTTATTCACAAGGAAAGGTGGTTCAAAATTCATAATTCATTTGAAATATATTTTAAAAAACAGTAATAGAGATTTTTAGGGGAAATAATAGCAAAAAAAACAGTACAATGTGATTGAGAACGACATATTACAAAATTATTTATACCCCCAAGTCAAAATAACCCTTATTTCTTATTTGTTCTGTGAATGCTAAAAATAACTTGAATAACAGGAGTAAAAATGTGAATTAAGCGTTCTTTATCTAATTTATAAAACAAGACGCAATATAATAAAACAGCACATCAAATTACGCAAAGAAGATTTTAAAAGAGCTAACACGCTAACAAGAGCTAACACGAGCTGAACGCGATATCGCTAACTCATATTAGTTAGCGATATCGCGTTCAAAAACTAATATGACTTACGTAGATAGTACACTTGACGATATAAATAAAAATTTATTTCCTGACTGATAGCGAACGTCAAAAACAATTATAAAATCAGTGGCATAAAGTGAAAGCGCCGCCACTACGACTTGGAGCAGCCGCAACAAGCGCGTCAAACCACAAACCCTTGCATCGATATAACGAACACTGAGATAATCTTCAAGTTTCTGCAACATTCAATACACATCGATCAAACCGGCCTTAGCAGCGAGATGTATATGCACACTAGTATATTATGCAAGGCGTCATTAACATCGCATACTATACTATTAAAATCGATGTCTTGAAAATAAATTAATTTCGTAGGTAAATTTATTGTTAGTACCGATTCTACGGTTATTATAACGGGTTTAACGAATTTATAAATTGAATAAATAATTTCTTATGCAGTCCGATGGTCACTAGAGGATCAAAATAAGGTTTTGAATAGAAAATGTTTTTCAAGAAGACATGAATGCCCATTACAAGAGGCTGAGAACACAATCGTCAGTTGTAAAGTAAAAAAACTTCTTTAAAGGTGAGAAAGTAATCGTCAGAACCGTTTAAGAAAATTCCATAACAGACTAAATTCATTCGTATCATTATAAACGTGATGTTTATTTGTTTATGTGTGTTAGCTTTATATGGGTATGCAAAGTTAAAGGGACAGTTTTTTGTAGAATATAATGTTCATTAACTCCCCAGAAGTTAGAAATGTGGACAAATTGGGTAAATGAAATAATTACACAATATTGCATACGATATCTTTACAATCGATGTCGCAAGAATAAATGTTAATAAATTTCATAACCTAACTTATTTTTACTACTGATTCCGCAATTGCCGTAGTTGTAATGGATTGAAGAAATGTATCGATTTAATAAATGATTTTTTTTGCAGTTCGATTGCCACGAGACGACCAAAATAGGATTTTGAATGAAAAATATTTTTTTCAGGAGGACATAAATTCGGGATAAAGTACAAAAAAGTGAAAAAACTATCTTAATTTAAACAATGACAAAACTTCTTTAAAGATGACAAAATCATTCTTAGATACAAACCGTTAAATAAAGTTCCACGACGGACTAAATTCACATATATCAACATCACAAAAATTAAGTTTATTTAAAGATTCGTGTTAGCTCCATGTAAGTATGCGAAGGGAAAGTGGCGCCTGTTGGTGGAATAAAATGAAAACGTGCATATGGATATTTTGTTTAATTCGCCGCGACTAATCCTTGTATAGATGATCACATGGAAACCCCGCACTACTTCAGTTTTCTTTAAGAAGTTTTGCTTCCAACCTACGGGTTATTACAATTTCTTTATATGCACTTTCCATTCTGCTTTATATTTACATTATCCATAATCTGTTTTGCCTTTCATTTATGTTGTGATCCACGCTCTACAGAAATGCAATAATTTATGACGTTACAACGTGGCGCTATTAATAGTTCACATGCATGTTGAAACACAAATCTAACTGTTTTTTAAATTGGCATAAAGCCAAAATTAGGAAAAAAATCAATAACTTGTGGAATCATATCAGTGTCTATCATTCATAAGGTTTCCCCAAAAAAATTACTTGACAAAAAAATTTCAATTCGACATGGTTGCAGAATATTGCGACGTAATTGCAAAAGAAATTCACGATTTTTTTTATAATGGAAGACAGTTACAGCTCAGATCTACGTGAGCCCTCAAAACTACTAATGCAGTTCAAAAATACTATGTAGTAAAATCTTACTAAAATACAATTTCAAAAATATATAACTTGTTTTCTTTGCAATTTTTAACAAGATTTCCAGAAATCTCGAAAAAATGCATAGACACATCCTTACGATCTGAAATACTGTCGTCTGGAAAAGTTTGAAAAAAAATAAGCCGCGTGGATTATTTGGTAAGCTATTTCAAAACATAAAACTTAACAAACAACGTCAGGATAGCAATCATAACATTGATTTATTTGAACGTTAAAGATACAATAATTGAGCGTGCATAAGTCTGTTTTTGAAAGATGTATAACTTTTAATAATTCCACACATACAGTTTCATAATTCCAGAAATCTTCAAGTGCATGCTCCACAGTGCTAGGTTTGACTTGGGTTTAACCGCCTTTTTTACGTCGCTGTTTGAGAAAATGGTCTGTCTGCTTTCTGCAAAATTTCTTTACAACCGTAATTTATTAGATATTAACACAGTGATACATACAAAACATTTTGTAATTAATTTTGAATATATTTAAGAGAAATTTAATAATAAGTCTGTGGCGAAAATACACCAATTCGCAATAATTTTAATAAAATTTTAATACATATTTTAAATACATGGGTAGTGTTTAGGGCATATTATCTGTATTAGTTTAAAGAACACTATTAATTACGAAATTAATATGTGCTCAGCGGCTAAAATAATAATCAAATAAAATAGAATCAACTTAGGAAATAAAATAAATCAGACCAATATCTTAATTGTTGTAGGTATATAGGATCTCAAGAGTTTATGATGTCTTATGTATTTAAACGAATAACAAATTATAATACACTAATAAACGTAAATGTAGTTCTTAATCTAATTAATGAATATGTGGTTCTAGAGTATATTCTACCTTTATGTGATACTTCATTGCCAAATATTATATAATAAATGTGTTTAAAATATTTCAAAACGACACGTACAAACCAGTGTAGATACTCGATGTTTCATACGATTTTAGTTCAATCTGCTCGTTTTAACAACTAATACCAAATTTTCTTGAAAGTAGTGAATCCAATTTTACGTCGTCATTTTATTTATATAGTGTTTCTTTATATCAACCATATATTTGGTTAATATGAAAACGTATCGCTACTTATGTGTAAAGGTTACACTGGCATCTATTTATTACGTTTAAAAACAGATTTTTTCTTGACGCTTCTGACGACTTTATATTTTCTGAACTTATTTTAAGTTCTTTAATTTCAGAAATGTGACTTAGTAAACATCTTTCACTGTAAGTACTTATATGGATAAGTACAGTCAATCTGATTTGACCGTTTACTAAGAACTCTAAATATCTGATGCTCGACAATAGTGACCTTACTTACAATCCACTTTTCCATTTGGACTCTCACAAGATTTTAACGCACTTTATTTTGTTGAGTAAAATTTCAATTTTTTTTTTGTGATGATAGTAACTTTCATATTACCGAACAAAGGTATTTTAATATATATTTTGTGGGAATACATCTTGTTAATTCGATGTTAAAATATGTTATTACAAATTTATAGTGACTTAATTTTCAAAGTAGTCGGCAGAAATTTACGTATGTATTAATTCATCCCCACACCAGAGTGTAAGTAAACAGACAAGTTACCTCCAGTTGGCGTCCGATAATTGATAATTTATTTATTCAACAATAAAATAGAAACTATATATGATGCAATTAGTAAAGCGTTGAAGGAGTAAATCCTTTACATATTAATAAGAATAAGAGTTCATGTGAAAAAATATCAAAGTAATAAACAAGGGAAAAAATTAGATAGGTTATAACTTTATAACAAAATATCAATATTCCTCGTATATTCTTTAAACAGTTGCCTGGTTAGCCCTTGTAGTTGTCTATTCCTAATCAAGATTAATATTTTTTATCATCCCATTAGCGATATTGACATAAAAAATACAACTCCTCGGTGTATTAAAGTATGCTTTATAGTAGTTTATAAAGCATGCTTCGATAGCTTCTGCTCACAACTTCGTTTACGTGGACTGCAATAATGAAGCCTATATAAGTCTCATTCCAGGCTATAACTTACTTCTGCTCCGTTTTTTCAAACTCCTTTCACATTCCGCAGAAATCGAGTTATAGAATAGAATACAATTTATGTGCTATTCCACGAGAAACTCGGGATGTTTGATAGAAGTTATTACCTTCAGAAAATTAATTTATATAATTGTCTGTATAGATATAAAAGATAGATGAAATTTTATATAAGTAAATTAATATAAATTTATCACAAAATTTAGGTTTTTAAATGAAAAGTAGCCTTTGGAGGTATTTAGAATTTAATCCATGCGTATGCGATTTCATGTAGATCTGATCAGAAATTACAGGTTCAAAGGGTAAAAATTAATCGATCCATTAATTTGTCTAGATATTTCATGAATGGTGTAAATCATTTATTTTAAACATAGCTGGGTCTGCAACTTTCCTACTATGGATTTCGGAGTAAGAAAAGTTTTTAGGTATTATTTTATATTTTTTTTTTCTTCACTCAGAACTCTATGAGAATAAAATTTACTAAAATCGCTGGCATTCGCAACCAAATCGTTTCCGCTGCTTCTAATATTAGCGTCGATAATGAAATTAATTTAAAAATTGACGTTCCTTTTTATTTATAAACCGATTGAAATAAAACCAAGCCTAAATGTTAGGCCAAGCTAATCTAAATATATCACTGAAAAACGCATCAAAATCGCTTCAACTGTTATTGAGATTAGCATGTGCTATTAAGATGCGTACAAATAGACAAACCAACAAACAGACAAAGAAGCAAAAAGTCTGCTAAATGTATGTTAGTAAGCCTAAGACAACATATCTAGTAGATAGAACTAACACACCAAGGAGACAACTCACAAAGGAAAAAATGGACTGATGTTAATTGAAAATGTTAAACTTCTAAAACATAAACTTTCATATGTATAATTTTTTTTTCCTTTGCAAAAAATATTTATTTTCTACCCTACCTAACTCCTCGAAATCAAGAAAAAGTAGAATTTCGCCTCATCTTAGTACAAAATGAAGTTTCTTTTTTCAATTTCGATACTTAAAACTAAAAAAATACCCATTGCTAAATTAGAATCACCTTATATATCACTTTAGTCCTAGCGTCATTTTAATCAAAACTGGAACTATATTTGCAGGTTCTTAAAACATCTTAAATATTGTAGATCTCTGGACATTACTAGATAAAGTAACGTCCACCCTGTAAGTATCCATCAGAACTAAATTTTTCATTTTTAAAAAAGATTTCGTAATTTAGTGAATTAAAAATAAAACGAATAAAAACCATTTTAGTGTTTTTCCCACTATTTTTTATTCCTCTTTCATTTCATTCATCTATTTAACATTTATCGTTTACAGTAAAATGTTTTTAAATAATATAGATATGTTTTGTTGTACGTAATACATGTCTATTAAATAATTTCAATTTGCTTATTTGTAAAACATTCTTTTTTCGTGTGTCTTCATTTTTATGTGCAAAGCAAAAAGGGTAATTGAATGAGGATATATTAGAAATTACTAAAATGAAAACAGATTGTACAACTATCTATTTGGGCTTTATACTACATTATGTAATGAGACATCAGTTTTCTATAATATCAAAGAAATAGCATCATTTCAGTATTTTCTACTTTGCACAAACAAATGTCAATTGAGCAATATCAGAATCATATGAAAAAAGAATATTTTTTTAGATATCGGCTATCTAAACCTAATAGTTACATATGTAGTTCAGTTACACGCAACGTTTTTTTTTATATAAAGAACTTTTCTCTAACTTAAATATTACATTTAAATTCTTCCTTTTCTCTCCTTTCCAATTGTTGTTACCATTATGTTATAATATTGTTCCACAACAAGTGAGCCATTATTAATTTTTCAAGTTTGAATCGTTATCTGTTTTTGAATTCCTGAGAAGCCTACTTTTCTTTAAAATTTCAAGTTTCAAATGAATTGCTATATTATGATATAACCCAAAAATTAATTTTGACAAATTGTTACAACTTCACAAAAGTCACATTTTTTAAATCAAGCAAATTATTTTACCTCTAACTTATGGTCAAAAATTGTTCTGCAATAATATATCCAATTATTTTTAAATATTTCCAATTAAAAATTTAGTTTAAATAAGCGATTTTTTTCGTATTCTTCACTAAGTTATTTCTCCACCAAATTATGGTGCTGACATTGTGAAATCTATAACAAATAAAAGAAGTTCTACTTTGCTTACAATTTACAGATAACATCCTGTTTTCATAACATTGCAGGTTTCTTTTAGCAGAATTGTGAATAACAAAAGCTCTAGATTCAAATTTTGACTCATTACTGATTGCATTGATATTATTAGATATCACATTCACTTATTACTTTTTGACAAATCTGAAACAAGAATTGTCGGGCAGATTGTAATTATTTTCAATATCAAACGAAGTAATGTTTATCTAAGGTGAAAAATGAAATTTCCACTGGATGCGTTATTTTCCAAATTCAAAAGAGTTGAAGGGAACGCAAGAGTTAGCACAATCTTTCACAGACTCGTTCCTAAAAGTAATCGACAGTGACGTTTATGTAATCGATTCAGTATAATCGCTGTAATCGATTGTGAATAAGAGACGAGTCGCATTACTCTTCGAAAAATTTAGGATGTATTTAATAGGAAACATTCAAATTGAGACAATATTTATTTTAGGTCTTATGTTTACGTCAGACATGTTAACTCTGTTAACAAATGCGAATTACCAAAATATTTGGCTATGAATAAAAATCGTAAAACGTAAAAGAACAAACGGAAAACAATCTTAGAAAAAACAGTAATGAGATCGCATGCTGTTTATAAAGATACAAATTACGGGTTGAACGCGTACATCGGGGTTTCGTACAGAAATATGTAATTAATTATATTAACACAGTAACAAAATTACTTTTACAAGATAATTTTTAAAACAAAATTGCAATTTAAATATTAACATGCGGGTACTTTAAATATCTAAGGTTTTTTATGCGTGTCTTTTTATATTCGCTTGAGACATTTTAATTCGCTTCTTATAGTTAAACAGAAGGATAGAAATGAAAAGACACTTTTGTAGCCGGGTACAGAGTAACTAGTCAGACTAGAAATAAAACAAAACAACTAAATGCTATTTCAATACAAATGCTTTTCACCATAATACTTTTGCAAGATTATTTTCAATTTCTTTTTAAATTTGGTTGAGAAATATTTGCCACTTGTACATATTTATCGATTATTAGTTGCGCGAAATTACTTCTCACAACAATTTAACAGTAAATTGTTAACTCTAAAAAAGAAAGAGATTTCAAAAAAATTTATAAGGATGAGTCATCGCATAAACTAGGACAACGTTTTGTGACTTAATAAGATTTTTATATTTTGGCTTTTTTCTCAATATTAAAAATAATGATTTATTTTATGTCTATTGTCATTTCATATCGTACTATAAATTAAGACTAAAAATGTGGTACAGTTTGTATTATCAGTTATCTAAATTTCAAGCTATGTTACTTCAGAGTCATTACCGTTTACACATGCCTATTGAACACAGTCACTAACACTTGGTAAAACCTTTCTATTCAATAGATTAATTTTAAAGCTACATTCAGTGTTTTAGGTCCTTCTTTGATGTACATAACCCTAAATACGACCATCTTTGTTGTATTTAGGGTTATGTATATCAAAGAAATAAAAGAACAAAGCTAATAAGGACATTAATTTATCTATTACACTTTTATATCAAGTGAAGCATCATTTGAAAAAGGGACTTACAAAAATTTAGAAACTATGAATTTTAGAATTTTATACCACAAAATTTCCAAAAATATTTCGAAAAATGGTCACCAACATTTTCTTGCAAACTATTTGACGTAGATACATGAAATTCCGTGTAGTAAAAAAGGATTCACTCTCGTATAACTCAATAATTAACAGTCAAAACCTTGTTATGACCATTTTATAAGGGACAAATAAGCTACTTCATATATTTGTTTCAAATTTAATGTACCGTATAGGATATAATGTAAATAAATAATTATTTTAAGGTAAATAGAAGTATATAATATATAATAGTAAGATATCGTTTAAAATATCAATAAAGGATATATTTCTCACCCTTTCTATATCGGAAATTTGTAAACATTCAGAAAAAAATATAATCTTTACTATAAATCTGTTTAAATTTTACTAAATATTGATGATTATGTTTTCTGTATTTATAGTGGTCCCAAACTTTCTAGACTATCATCATGTTCTAAGGTAATTTTTAAGATCAAAAGCAAATCTCCGGTTGTACAATTTTACTACCATATATTTTTTAAATTAACTTTTTTTTTTAAAAACAAAAAAAATAACGTAAAGTTTCAAATAATAGCATAACCTGATAATAATAACAAAAATCGCTCATTTCATACTTGTCATATAATTATTTCATACCGAATTTTATGTGAGTTAGTTTTTGAACAAAAGTGATTTATGTGACTGATGTAAAGATTTGTCCAAAAAGTATTAGAATAATCATAATTTATAAGCTACGGATTTTCGGGGACTTATGTCCTTTTAAGTGAAATATCATAATATCGCCACCTAAAAATAATTTTGGATCTCTGTAAATAGGCTAAACTGGATAATAATTTTCGAAAAATTTACGATACTTTTATGCCTTCGAAAGACATATTAGACGATATGTTTTCATAGAAAAAAAAAATAAAATAAAATATTAACGATTTAGTAAGAATACAATATGCTCTTAAATAATGATATACGTCTAAGTATATAAAGAATACTGGTAGGACTTAGTCGTATTCTTACTTAACAACTTTATTTATATTCTGTGTCTTTTGTATACGAACTGTAAATGTATTTAGGTGTTAATTAAAAATGATTTAAATAGATACAATAAAAAGACGATAAAACTTTATTACATATTTTATGTCTATAGAATGAGCGGAATTATTCTATAACATATTTAAAACGCATGACGGATATTGAAAATACTGGGCATTACTCATTTTTACCTTAATTGACAGAAAACGTATGTCACAAAGGAACTAAAGAATTAATTAATCAAAATATGAATCAAATTCGTTTTGAATATAAGTAGTAGTTTTTATAATCATAATAACTGATATTTTCAGGAATATACGAAATATTCTCCCGGGGACAAAGTTTTTTTTTAAATTTTTTTAAAATTATAAATAAAACACTATTCGTAAAAAAATTTCGATTGATAAATTTTAATGTATCAGTAAATATAGTAAGGGTTACCTGTGGTTGCTTTTCAATGAAATTTTAATCAATTTAAAGACTGTAGCCATATAAGAACTAAGAATCAACATTCAGAATAGTCGTTGTTGACCTGTCAGGAAACTTGCATAGTAATTTCGAAGCAAATATTAATTTAATTTTCTAATAAAAAATAATGCATTTTAAGAAAATAAAAATTTTATTTTTTCCAATTATAATTGACTTTAGTTGAAAGGCTTACAATGCTTATTTTTCAATTCTCAGTTGCAGAAATTTTTCTTAGCTGAATATTTTACGGAAACAATTTCATTAAATTTCTTGTTAAAATATTTTACATTTATTTATTTTTTGACGTCTACTATACTGTTGAAAATTCATGAATTTATTCATATTTTTTCATTCAATCCTACTACTGAGGAAAGCAAACAAAAATTTTAAAAAATTATATTTTGATGTTCTATTACTTCTAGTATGTAACCTATAAATTGTTTTTGAAAATATCTTTAATACACAGACACGCCAATATTACAGTTTTATTGTTAAATATTTATTTCGCTGGGACGTCTATATTATTTGTGATAACTTACAATAAATAAAATAATTTTACTTCAAATTAGCCACAGAAACCACAATGCGCGTGCCAGTCTCGCGCAATGCCGATTTTTTGTTTTAAAATCTTGTTTGATCTAAATTTAAGGAAAAAAGAAGTTTTCTTCAATGAATGCACCAGAGACATAGTTTAAAATTAAATTTGGGTCAGCAGAAAAATGTAAACATTTTATTCAAAATATTTATAAATATTTTTCCGTGTGGATCTAAAAGTGGGATCTCAAAATATTTTTTTCCTTAAAATTATTGAGGAATATAAAAAAAATTATAAATTTTAGTTGTCTAAATTCATAAAAGGCTGAATTTTTGATTTCCTCCAGGAAAATTATAATTATGAACCTTCAACAAGAAGAAACGACAAACAAGACATTTATATTAGTAATTATATATTTTGTTTTATATAGTTATAATTATATAGTTTATATATTACAAAGAATTTGATGAAATTGTGGAATAGGGGCTCCATTTTGTTAAAAATAAAAATAAGGGTTCGGGACATTTTGAAGTATGTTTACACTTTAAGGGTAAATAGTATTTCTAATTATCTGAAGCATGTAGTGATGCTAAGCCGTATTATGTTAACATACTATACATCCTGTTATGGTTTCATTAAAAAAATAAATCGGAAGACAAGAAATATAGAAATCCTAATTTATGGAAAAATATAGAAAACCACATTCTTTTTTCCATAAATTAGGATTAATATTTTAATAATAATTTTTGTTGATAATTAAAGTATTTATTTCCCAAGTACTTAACCTATAATCTTGCTGCCTTTATATGTATAATGTACACGATGAAACAAAATTCGTTAACATATATTGTTGAAAATGCATAATGTTGAAAAAACCGATCCAAAAATAATATCCAAATCAAAGAGCGAAGTACTAGACTAGTGCTAGATAGACCATTTCAATCAACGTATATCATTTTCCGTGAATTCAGTGTTACGTAATCGCAGACAAAGGTTTCGTTTTGTACCGGATTCACTGAAAGTAAGCTCCCGCGTTTAGCATAATGGTTCCATTTAAAGGGATAAATGAACCTAACTTTACACTTACTGTCATGAAGTTAATGTATTCGAACAATAAACCGTTAATTGGAAAAAGTTCCATAACGGTGATGGAGATAATTAGGATAATAGATAAGAAAGGCAAAATTTGCGATGTGGTTTAAAGACCTTTGTTAAAAAAATTGAGCGGGTCTGTTTTTAATCTGATGACAAAGTTTATTCAAGCAATCTAGTTCGTCATACAGGAGATACAGGCTATATATTTTTACACTGCTTATCCATTAAAGACAACCTAGAAAAGATAATCTTAAAATGTTTATTTTTTTACGTTTATACTTAAAATGTTTAGCTTCATTACTAACTTGTTTCATATAAGAAAAAATTAAGACATTAACAATTTTGCATGAAAATTGCTTATTTAAGAACTACGTAAAGTTACTTACAGGTTAAAATAAAAACGATCAAAACTTCATAACATTTTATTGTACTTCCCATTTTCAATACGTAAAATATTTTGATGGATTTCTAATACTCTTTACCTTTGATCATTTGTCGTTTATATTTTTGCGTCCTAATTATTAAACAAGAATTACAAGTTACATGATTGGAGAAATATTGGAATTTACATGTTATTATTTTGATAATAGATCAGGTTGTCATTCATATTTTTGTGTATCCATTTTGAGTTCGTGCATTATGTATGATTTCTCTTGAATAAGGATATGAAAATAAATATTTTTTACGATTTGAATACATTTTTGTAGAAGTTATAATTTCCTACAAACAATTTATATCTCAATATTATCTTTGGGGGAAACGTAATTTGATTACCTTTCGACCCACAATAAGTCAATATTTATGTAATCACTAACTTCCCAAACATGAACATTTCCTGCAAGCATTCAGGAATAACTGACTTTGCAAAAAAGATAAACAACCGGAGAATTATAGCCATTTTTTATAAACACCATATTGAATCGGCGATTGATGTGTCTGCTTGTGCAAATTACTCAATCCCAAAAAAGACGTTTGTACAATAACAAGGTATGAATTTGTTATCTGTGTGTAAGGTGGATTCTAAAATAATACGCCTGGAACCTGAACGACTTTGATATAATAATATTCATTAATAAAATTCATAATATAGTAAAATTCATAATATAATAAAATTCATAATATTAATTTGTCAACGGTAATAAAACATTTTTGAAACGGATCATAACTTGTACGGATCATCACAAATACATGTATTTTTATAGCTTAGATTGATAACTATTGTTATGTTTCTCATGAAATTTCAAAATCATTGTGCTTATTCGATTTTAAGAAAATGGAGCAAAAAGTTACCTTTTCTTTTAAATCGATACTAATGTCCCTATCCGTTTGAAATCTAATTTAGTTTCATATGGGTTAAAGTAAGCAAAAAATTTAAATAAATATCACTAGGATCTTTCCTTTGTTACGTCCTTACCCTAGCTCGATATACATTGTAGGCTTACATGAAACGAGCCTACGTACTTTTATAAACGACCTAAATTCAGCAGTATACCTGATACTAGTACAAATTCCCATCTCCATTTCAATATATATACGTCTACAATCGTCTGCCTAAAATGAACAACAGTTGTTCGTTTCAAATTTTTCCTAAAAAAGTTCGAAACAACAATTTTATAAAATTTCTGGACACGTTTTTGAGAAAAATGTAAATATTTTTTTATAATTGATACATCGTAAATTTCGTTAAGTAGATAACAAAAATTCAAAAGATGTACTAAGCAACAAATTTCATTCGTTGAAATCAAATAACTCCGTTCCAGCATTACTTAAGCGCATAATCATCAAATGTTGGGTGCGTCCGGTTAATTAGTATCATCATTTTTATTTTCCTGTTTTTGTAATATAATTCGATTTAAAATTGTTAACCATCATAACATTTTTTTACCTTATATCACTCTAAAATAAATAATAATCCCTTATACAGAAAATTGACATTTTAATGGACTACATTAATTGCCGATAAGAACTGAATAAAGGAAGTAGAAAACATAACAGTTTTTTAGCAAAGCGGAACATTGCACGATTTACGCAATTGTGAGGGCAATTACAATGCCTCGAACTTTTTGTGCATAATTAGTGAGTTTCACTTATTGTCCAGACATTCGCTTGAAGACATACTTTATGGGAGACAATAGAATTTAATGTGCACTAGAACCATTTGACATATTTTCCTTCCTCCTTATGTAAATCTAAATTGAAAATATGGGGCCCTATGCAGAAAGTTGTCATTTTAATGAACAATGCTTAGTGTGAATGAGAATTGAATACGCCACATTGACTGTATGATCTCTTGATATTTTTGCGCGTAATTATTGAATTTAATGTACTGTTCGAATGGTGATTTTCATGAGAAACTAGTGCTTAATGCACCTTGGAAACATTTTAAATGGGTCATGCATAACTGTATGATTTTAAGTAATTTAAGTGCTGTGTAATTTAGTGGATGAATTTCTCACAGATTCATAAAAATATTAATTTTTTTCTGACAAAATCGTTTTTGAAATTGATTATGCAGTCATTTAAATATTGAGGGATAGAAATTGAATAAATTTAGTATTCCAATAAAATAATTATTCTATTTATGAATAGTACAGGATTAAACTAAGAACTGAGCCTTGTGGGTGGCCACTGATTAGCATATTAGTAACTGCGTTTTTTTCCATCCTGCACACAAATGTAGAGTAAATTTTTACTTTTGCTTTGTTGGCGACGACAGATTACAGATTACTTAAAACATGAATAAAAAGGTACAAGACAAGTACGCCACACAAAATTGTATACGAATGAGCTACAGGCTTAATACAGTTTATACAGCAAATAAGAGATTTGAAACAAATTTACGCACCACTGAAGACAAAAAATTATAATTTTTACTCGTTGCCCAAGTCCAAAATATGGTTTGGTGTACTATTTAAAAATACATTCCATATACAGCTTGCCTTATCAACAGATATTTCTTACAGCTTTAAAGGCTTTTTCTGAAGTTCTTTTTTCTAATTTTGTTCCCCCATTCGAGAAAAAAATTTAATCTAAAGTAATTTGCAGCCTCAAAGTATTTAGAGTAATACATCGATCCATTAAAGTTAATCTTAATGAATGAAACCTTTCTATGTTTTTAATTCCTCTAGATTTAGTCGCTGGAAGAAGTATATACATATTTCTTATAGGTATACACCTACATTTAAATACAAGTACATACGATTAAGTATGATTTTGTAAACTAACATGAAACATGTTCTTATAACACAATCCTACACAATCGTCATTTAAGAATTTTCTCAAGTCCACTTTCAATGTCTTTCGTAATATAATTAAAATAAAAGGTTGTTTATTTATATGTTCACCTGTATATCTTTCTCATTTAAAAGATGCTAGGATTTCAATGAAATGTTGTGGCTAAAATAGGCTATATATTATTACCCTTAACACGGCATGAGACAAAAATTACCAAAATGATTTTTTTTTCTCCCTTACTTTTATTACGTTTCACTTTTTCAGACTTGTCAATTTTGTGTTTTCATAATTTGTATACCTATATCTATTTTGACTTTCATTTTAACACAATTTTGGATACCGTTTTTGGGCATTGTTTTTACATACGTAGCATTTAGCTCAGCAAACTACATAAAAATATGAAAAAATTTATTTATCATATCACCAAAAAAAAACCAATGTTACACAAATAATTTACATAATGCAAACTTTCTGAATATACCAGCTTAATATGAGAAATGTGACATGTCACCTCCAAACAGTTTTTACATTTTCGTATTACCACGTGGATAACGCCGCAGGAATATTTAACAAAAAATAAATAAACCAGCACAAAATATATAGCGTACATATTAGCACGTAAATATACTGTTAATCTATTTTTGGCACAATATCTAATATCAATCTGCAATATTACTCTTTCTTTACAATATTCAAATATTTTAATAATATCTTTGAGATAATAAATTACTGGAAAGCTATCATCGTTAAGTTCGCTACATATTTTAATACCACCGAAGGTGGGTCCAATTTTAAAATAAGTAAAAACAAAATAATATTAACTGATAACATGAAATGCAGTCAGAGGATGTTTTAAAGTGCACATGGTCATAATATGCAAAGAAATACCCAAATTTGGGAATATATCATTAAATATTCCATCACCTCCTTGAAAATTTAGATAAATCTAAGCATGAACGAGATAAAATGCCTCTTTAATAACTCTTCGTTGCGTATCAACTTGTTGTTTATTCCGGCCTCCGTTATTTTAATTTCATCTTAAATTAACTGAATCAAAAGATACGTTTTTCTGTCTAAATTTAATATCATATACATATTTGATATTTTGAGAGTAATAGTTATAAATTACTGTTGTGTGGTTATATGCATTATGGTTAATGGATGAAATTTAACTGCCGAAATCATTCTTAAATTAATATTGGAAATAAATATGGTAAATGTAGATAAAATGTAATGAAATTCGTTCAAAATATTAATCCTCATCAATACTAATAATTTTAGTGACTATATTTTATATCAAGGAATGTGTTAAGTGTGTAAAAAATACGGCAAATTTTAAAATGTGAAATTGAGTTGTAGTGATAATATTATAACTGTCTGACGATTGAAACATGGCCAAGCAGAACCCCATGCGAAAAGTTATTTATGTTTAAAATATCGTAATTATAAAATAAGACTGGGATGAAAATCCAATGTTTAAATTGAAAAAAAGGTCTAATTAGAAAAATAAAAAACATAATATTTTCTATGATATGACATGATAGTTTATTTGTTTTTCGTAAATATATAATTTTATGAAAATTGCATTTGTTGAATTTCCATTAACTGATAATGATGTGCCCAATAATTTATCGAATAAATTTTATGAGTTTTAAGTATATTAAGTATAATATGATTTAAATATATTAAGATAATTTAAATTTATTAGTGAAATATTGTCTACAATATAAACTGATAACGCTGTTTGTCCATCAGCAAATCCTGAACCAAATAAGGTAAATACAAAACATAGATTTTATAGATTCATTGGACCCAAAAAAACGTCATCCTGAAAGGTCCACTAGATAGCGCAAGCGGGAGAAAAGAGAGCAAGCATTATAATTCTATATTGCTTAATATCTTAATTTAGAGCCTTTATACAGGGTCACTTTTGACGCATCTTTATTGTTATTATAAATTACTAAAAACTTAAATTATTTTATGTTTACTCCGATTCTAAATTACTTAAACCTCATAATTTTCATGTTGGTGTCAATATAAAGCGGTGATTGAATATACCCGGAACTGATTGGAGAAGCTCATCAAGCGAATTCTATGAACTGAACAGAGCGATACAAAAGGAATTGTCCTTACGTTGCCTTCATTATTTCAACTCATGTTCGATGTCATCTAATTAAATCTAATCTAATTTAAACATTACTTAATGGGAAAAAAATAAGAACTGTTCATGTTTCTACCTTAAGGTCACTTAATTTATCGTTTTGTCAACCTTTGGTCAATTATCTTTTAATTTTATTAATTTAATGTGCATTAATTAATTTAGTCACGTGTACTTGATACAATAATTATTTCAAATGAAGTATTAGCTTTTTTCACAAGAGTAAATTTAATTCAAACTTAATTCATGAGTGTATGTATTGACCTAAAGGATTTGATATTCCCTGAAATTACAAGTCAGTTTCCGAATTTATTTGACCCTTAATTTTTGCTTTCTTTATAATTTTGTAAGCATTATGACTTTGATATTCTACTAGGGATGTATTTAAGAACTTATAAACGCTGAACAGTAACCATTATTATTTGTCCATTTCACAAAATTCAAAACTGAACCGCTAGTTGCCAGCGGCCAAAATGAAAAAAGGAGTTCCAATGCAATTTCACTCATCAACTAAATAAAATAATTCCTAGGATCCCCATTACAAATGAGCATGAAATATATAAAAAATATTTAATTTATTGGAATAAATTGCAATTAATTGTAATACAAATAACATTGAATAGAAGTAAAAATTCTGTTTATATATCTTTATAAAAGTTATCTGAAACATTGAATGAGTCATATTTTAATTACATAATTAGTTATCTTAATTTAATTTAGAGACAAAATTAAGCAAAATACAAATGTAAAATTTGAGTGCAAAAAAAAACAATAATTATCGATTCACACATGATAAAAGTAATGAACCAATGTTTATCGTAGAAAAATAATTGAGTACGAATGTCGTGAATTTAATGATTTTATCATTAAATTCACGACATTCGTAAAAAAATCATTACTTATTCTTAACAAATTTGAATTAAACTAACAAGATTTTTTTCACTTGATGAAATTTATAATGTTGATATGAAATTTGTTAAAATACTCAACAAGATTTGTTTTCAAATAAATTAGAATTGCTTCAACGTGAAACGTTTCAGTTCGGATTTTTTAAATTGAATATGAATACTATTAAATTCCAATTCGACTTTATTTTATTCTCGAAGTTTTTAAGTTATAGATAAGTTTCTTGATGAAGGCAATAATACTGAGATTGGTCCACGATCTCACTTTAGATGAATTTATATTATGTTCACATATATTATATCACGTTGAAATAAACAATAAATTGTTATTATGAGTGTAATTTTATTGATGCAAATAATGAATTTAATAGAATACTTAAGCCCTCCAGTTCAGTCGTAATTATTTTCACTTTAATCTAATTTAAGGGATGGGGAAATTATGGTGCGGAAACCCCAGGTCACACTTGTAGACGTTGTCATTCTATATTATTTAATATTTCGGTCTTGAGCTTTAAATAACGCGCTAGCGATATGCCTTTATAACTTTAAATATGCTACATTATCCATCACTAAAACCTTAAATTAATTTTAGTTTTCTCCGATCTTAAATTACATAAACTAAATATATAATAATAAATAATAAATATATGTAATACATGGAAAATATACATAATTCGACAAATTCCGTCTCACTTTCATTCAATATTCCATATATATTCCTAGAAAAAAAATGTCTTTTGTATTTTTACAAACTGGTTTAAAACTAATGGTAAATTTATTTTGACCCTATGAATCAAGACCCTCAAACTGAAATTTTAAAATTTTACAACAGTCCGCTAAGAACGACTGATATACCATTTTTTTAGTAATTCCAATACAAACTCTGGGGCTATGAAGTCTCTGTGAAAATAGATTTGGAAAAACTAAAATATTAAATTATTTTCGAACGACAGTAGAAATTGTGATTAGTCTAGTAATTGGGAAAATTGTGTGATTTATTTTTTTAGTTATATTTTATTTAGAAATTGCAATAAAATACGATAAAATATTTTCATAATCTGGATAAGATTTAAAACATAGGACTAAACTGGTTTTTATACAATTACGACAGATACATATTACACTGGCAGCAATTTATAGCTGTTGCCTTTAGAAGTTTACTGGCAATGTACGGGGAGTTTGTGAGACCTTGAATTTGAGCAATATATTTGAATTTTGAAATTTTTGAAGAGCGAGTCTTCCAATTAGTGAATTCCACTTCTTGGTTTTTAATTTTTATATTTTATTTTTATATGGCACTGGGAATATTTTCATTACATGAGTGGATTATTACTCATTGCAAAATAATATAACACACACCTGTATAGTTTTCAAACAACATATTTAAAATTAATTAATTATTCCTAAACAAGGGGTCAAAAAGATAGTAACGCACTTTGTACAGAAAATTAAGTAGTATTAAGAAATTACATTTCAAAAGAAATGCATAATATCTAATTAGAGATTTCTTATCATAATTAGGAGAAATTAAGGAAGAAAGAACTGCGATGATTTACCAAATAATTTCCGTAGCACCTAACTTTATATCTCTTGATAGAAATGAATGAATAAAACATTTTCAATTTTTTTTATTTGTTTACGACAAATACTTAAATTATCAAAATAGTTAATAGAAAATAGTATATTTTGTTTTATCATTTTGATATTTTAAATTAAAATACTTTTAATTTTCGTTCCTCTTTTGTTTTATAATTAGGGCGATATTTTTAGTAACTAAATGATTTCACATAATTTTTCATAGCTAATATTTGTTAATTGTAAGAAGAATCGTGTGTCTATTTTTACTTAAATGTGCAAATGCATTTTGAGAACTTCTCTAGGCAGACTGTGAATACAAAACATAACAAAAGTTAGAAATAACGAAATACTAATCTCTTCAAATGAAAGAAATATAAATATTTCGGGAATGAAAGCACTTTTTGAATATCACCTCTCCCTTTATTTACAGTACCAAATAAAATCGTACGTCTAAACAGCAAGTTTTGTGCAAATGATACTGGTGTGAAAAATTATTTGTAGTCACATTCCTACCTTTATTCAAGAATAGTTCCATAAGTTTCCTGACAACATATTCTCCAAAGCCTTGGTTTTCAGGACGAGTTTCATCTTTACCTGGATATGGGAAAATATTCAACAGATATTTCGTTCTCACATCAACGCCGCACCAAAATTTGATTGCAAACTTATATGGCTTATTTTCCATATGATAAATACAGCACACCGGACTTTTGTAGCAAACTGTTGTTCATCAATTCTTATGTTTTCGCCTGGATTTCTATAAATTGGTCCAACACTTGCGAAATCAGACCAAATTTGTCTGTTCCGATTCTTGAAAATCTTTCTGCTCTTAAGTCGAACCTAATGTATTTCATTATATCTTTGAATCGATCTCTGGACATAGTTTTAGTAAATTATGATATGCCCCAAGTTTTACTGCACAAATCATTTACAGATATATTTCTAGCTCCAAAGAAACCTCTTACGTACAAAAGAGATTTACATTTTTCAAGTTCTCGTCTCAAGAAGTCGTTAAATTTGTATTTCCAAGTCGACGATGTGTTTCAGTTACAGTATAATTTTGGATGTGACGTAATATCGTGTCATCCATAAGAATTTTCCAGGATAAGGTGAATTTCTTGCCAATATTTCTTCATACATATGCAGTAGGACCTAATTTTTTAATAAAAACATTACGGTTACCCCAACGCTACAGTACTTCACTATTATTTTTAGGAATAATATTCCATAATATTCCATCTGGTGATATCATACTATTAGAATTTCCAGATATAATTCTTTAAGCGGAATGAACACCACGAACACGTCTTCGAGGTCAGCTAGCACATGATTGACTAAATACATATTGGTTTTAAACAAAAGCTGAAAATAATAAAAAAATTGTGTTATTAGAGATTGAAGACAGGCCTCAATAATCAGGACAAACAATGGCGGTAATAATTCCTATTTATCGATTTCACAAAATTTTTACTTAAAAGTGCATTGTCATCCTTGTCATCGCTAGAACTCGATCCAGAAGTATTAATTTCTCCGAGGTTTGTCTTTGGAGGTATTTCCAAATCAGGATCATCACTTCCTGACAGATCTTCCGGCAAGGATTTTAATAATTCCAGCATTTCATTATCGCACAGAGTGCGAGACGTTTCTAATCCAAATCATGGCAATAATAATAATGTTCACACTTCGAAAGCTCACACAATAATAAAATAAAGTCACTAATTTGTACAAGTAATACTTTGTAAGACAATAACAAATTATATTACAAACTAGCCACGACTATAAATATACTTGTTCACAAATGTGCGCTTGCGGAAACAAAAGATGGCGCGGGGTCACATGACGGCAAAAGATTTATTTATTTACATTCAGATAGATGTATGATAATCTTAACAGTATTGTAGTGAAATTGATGCTATTTCATAAAAAAATCATAAAACGCTAAGTCATACAAACAGATAGCATCTGATTTACAAACGATGTAATTCCAAAATGAGTCATTTGATCCCTGACCGTCTTTCTAGATTTATGGAGAAGAAGTGCCCTGTAAGGCTAAAATATAAGTTTTCGTTCACACTCGCAAACTATTTTCAATTTAGTAAAAAAATGCAGAGTCAAAAATTCTTTAAATAAAACATCTATCACAAACTTACAAATACTGTGGCTCGAACGTCTATGAGACTTTTATCAAAACATGAGTATGAATAGGATGTATGAGAACGTGACATGTAAATGAGTATATCGTATCTTCTGAATCGTGATAACTGAATACTGTACATAAATTTACACAAGGATCACTACATCGGTTTTTGACTGACCTTTGTATGCTGAACTTACAATTTTACAAAGTTTTCGAGACGCAAATTGGCGATGTTTTTCTCTTTCATATTAAGTAATTGCTACGTCTAATATCAACATACTTTATATTGCTTAATTTGACATTCCGAATGTTTATAAGATTCAAGATAAAGGATTTTTCTGTCGTGCAATAAATTGCCACTTTACTCCTTTTTGACTAATTTTAAGTTGGTATTAATAAATAAATTATTTATTTAACGTTTCTAAAAACACAATATTTTTTCCAACATTTAATAAAAATATATATGAAATTCACATTTTTAGTAATTCTAGTAACCTCACAACTAAGCTTTAATAATAATATTAGTTCTTCTGTTTTAGATGACCGGATTATGAGATATCATTTTAAACTATCTGGCTTGTATATTTTGAGAGTAACAAGTTCTAATAAATAAGTTATTTGATGATTTTCAAAAATTGTTGGTCACATTGTTACAAGTTTTACATTGTTTTAACACGTTTCTAATGTTTTATTACATGTCAATAAATAAAAAAGCCATATTTCAATACATATCATTTTCATATTTTCAAAGAAAATATTTTTAAAAATTCATGGAAATTATTTTTTTGTAGATATTTAGATATAAAAGCTTCACTACTCTAAGTCAAGGTTTGTATTTATTACATTTATTACTTTTACCCTCCATTGAAAATGTTATCTAGATCAAGTTTTAAATGAATATAGTAAAAATGTGCAAATACTTGTTTTGAACTGAAAAAAATTAAAGATGTTTGATGGATATCTCGATATTAAGTCTGCCTTTGAGAAAAATGTTATTTAATAATAACTTAACATTAAATAGTAACGTAATTAGTGAGCCACACTTTTGTGCATTATTGAAATGAAATTTTAAATAAGTTTCAATAAACTTCTTAACACTCTTTGACCATTTTTTATTCAGCCAACATGTTACTATTTAATGTTAAGTTATTATTAAATAACATTTTCCTCACATGCAGACTTAATATCGAGATATCCATTAAAAATCTTTAATTTTTTTCAGTTCAAAACAAGTATTTGCACATTTTTACTATATTCATTTAAAACTTGATCTTCTAGATAATATTTTCAATGGAGTATAAAAGTAATAAATGTATGGAGTATAAAGATAATAAACACCTTGGCTTAGAGTAGTGAAGCTTTTACATCAAAATCCCTACATAAAAATAATTTCCATGAATTTTTAAAAATATTTTCTTTGAAAATATAAAAATTATATGAATTGAAATACGGTTGTTTATTTATTGACATGTAATAAAACATTAGAAACGTGTTAAAATAATGTAAAACTTCTAACAATGTGACCGAAATTTTTTTAAAATCATTAAATAACTTATTTATTAGAGCTCGTTACTCTCAAAATATACAAGCCAGATAGTTTAAAATAATATCTCATAATCCGGTCATCTAAAACAGAAGAACTAATATTAATATTAAAGCTTAGTTGTGAGGTTACTAGAGTTACTAAAAATGTGAATTTCAAATATATTTTTATTAAATGTTGGAAAAAATATTGTGTTTTTAGAAACGTTAAATAAATAATTTATTTATTAATACCAACTTAAAATTAGTCAAAAAGGAGTAAAGTGGCGATTTATTGCACGACAGAAAAATCCTTTAGCTTGAATTTTATAAACATTCGGAATGTCAAATTAAGCAATATAAAGTATGTTGATCGCCAATTTGCGTCTCGAAAAGTAAAATTGTAAGTTCAGCATACAAAGGTCAGTCAAAAACCGATGTAGTGATCCTTGTGTAAATTTATGTACAGTATTCAGTTATCACGATTCGGAAGATACAATATACTCATTTACCTGTCACGTTTTCATACATCCTATTCATACTCATGTCATGATAAAAGTCTCATAGACGTTCGAGCCACAGTATTTATAAATTCGTGATAGAATAATTTTTGACTCTGCATTTTTTCACTAAATTGAAAACAGAATTTGGAAGTGTACACGACAACTTATATTTTAGCCTTATAGGGCACTTCTTCTCCATAAATCCTAAAAGACGGGCAGGGCTCAAATGACTCATTTTGAAATTACATCGTTTGTAAATCAGATGCTATCTGTTTATGTGACTTAGTATTTTATGATTTTTTTATGAAATAGCATCAATTTCACTACAATACTGTTAAGATTATCATACATCTATCTGAATGTAAATAAATAGATCTTTTGCCGTCATGTGACCCCTTGACGTATTTTGTTTCCGCAAACGTACATTTGTAAACAAGTCTATTTATAGTTGTGTACAGTTTGTAATATAATTTGTAATTGTCTTACATAGTATTACTTGTACAAATCAGTGACTTTATATTACATAAAAAAATATATTTTTCTATTTTTTAAATGGTACCGTAATTGGGATTTTTATGCTATATGTATATATATATATTTGTATATATATATATATGTGTGTATATATATATATATATGTATATATATATATATATATATATATATATATATATATATATATATATATATATATATATATATATATATACAATTTATCTATACCCAAAATTTCATTACAATTTATTAGGCCTTTTAAGCTTGAAAGAAAGATAAACAAGCAAATAAACAGTACGATTATAAATAAAAATTGTGGTACAAAATGTATTAATATATTAATATATGCCCTCGTATACATCAAGGTAAACATATTTCTAAAGCTGACTGTATCTGGCAAAATTGAAAAAAGAAATGTTTCATTTCAATAATAAATTCAAAGATTATGAACTTGAAGCGTTTAACAAATAAGCCATGAAGTTAAGCAAGAAGCACGTAATACTAGAGATAATAATGTGTATAGGTCCATCTGTATAGCACATAATGCAACTATAATTCAAATACCAACTGCAAGGGTTATGAGATGACGCTTTAAGGTAATGAAGTGATATTAACAGAATGAGAGAAAAAGGTAAGATTATTAAATTTCCATGGTACTGCAAATGCCAAATGCTCTTGCTTGAAAAATAAATTGTCACCAAGAGCTACACAGATAGCAGTTTTATCAAGTTAATAGGTACATAAAAGCGAAGAAACCGTGGTGTTATATTTACCATAATTTATTTACGATTTAATGAAGTGGCTAAAGAAATTGTTACTTAAAAAAATTAATTGAATGTATTTTCAAAACATATTTTTAAGTATTTTGTTATATCCTAGCACGGTCGTAAATCGTATCAATATATTAATAACAGCAATAACGATTTAGTGTTTATTGAGATTTACTAAGACTTCCAGGAGCTATATTGACATTAAATCCAGGAGTTATATTGACAATAGCATTAAAATTAATGCAAAACTGATGCCATGAGAATATTTTAATATCTTCCTCTTATGACATAAAATATATCTTATGCCATAAATATTAAAGTACTCTAAGAGAGAAATACTATATCCAAGAGCTATACCAACGAGTTATGTAAACGTTAGTATGTTATATGGCGGGTTGATAGAAATAATAGAAATATAACTTAAATTATTGTGATATTACAAGCGCTAAGTTTCAGTCAAATTATATTCATCGTGATAATTAATATAATAGACATTTAACAAAAACGCAATTTCTTTATGATTTTTAACGCTCATACTTTTTGAGATGAAAGATTAATTAAATAATTACACTTTCGTTATAAATTACGCTAGTATAACATGAAAATGTATTTATCTGCCTGGAAAACCACAAGATTTTACAATATGAAACTCGACACTACATTTAACCGCAATTCGAAAATTTTTCGAGTTGTAATTATTTCAAAGCCGTTTGGAATTAATATTTGGCAAAATCATAAAATATGTAATCAAGAACAAGGAATGAGTTTATATTTTATTTCTTATTTTTTTTTGAAAAATTCACTTTGCAGAAAATCATTTTCCGATTTTTACATTGAAATCATAACTGTATTAATAAATAATATGTAATCTTATAATATATTCTTGTAATAATAAAATGTAATATTGTAATATTATGTGATCGTATATTTGCCATTCATTCTATCGAGTGATTATTCCTTGACTCGCATGTTTTAAACTTTATTATGATTGTATACCATGATAGTAACACATTCAATGGTAGCAAGCGAACTCCAAATTAGAAAGTGGATCCACACACATTACGTTTCAAAATAATAACAATAAATAATACGCATTTTACAGTTAAAACCGTCAATTTATTCGACTGGTTGCAATTAAGTCCATAGAGACAGCAACGAACGGCATGCGACATGATACAAGAAAGGAGATTATCGAGTAAAAAACACTTTGGTATGTGTTTGTCTTCTGTTAACAAGGTTCCTGTTAAATAAAAAAACGCTCGAGGAAAGAACACTCGGAAACTAAATCGGTTAAGAAATTTTTACACACATGACACCGCACATACTTGTCATAAGGGAAATACGTAAATAAGAAAACAGATATTCAAAAAATTAGAAACGAAACTGCACGGAAAAAATTAATTGATAAGTAAAAAAAGAGAGACTTTCCTAACAATTCTGATCTGAAAGTAAAACAAATTTCAATAGAAGAACAGAAATGCCTCAATGATGAATAGGATATTTTGTGGATGTCAATTTAGAGCAATCTACTATTAGATATATAGCATAAATTTATCCCATCATTCCTTGTTGTTTATTTTTCAGTTCAATTTTCTCACACATGGTGTTTTTAATTTTTTTTAAATATTTATCTTTTTTATATCTATTCATTTGATTAATGTACTGTTTCCATTTTGAAGTTTTTGTTTAGCCAATAAATTATTGTTTCAACAGGCGAAATATATCTAAGTGAAATACCGTTAATAAAATATGAAATGAAATCATTAATTCATATTTGTTTAGTTACAAAATAGAAAAACCTGATTGAAAGTAAGTGTAAATTTTTTTTAGTTTTTGTTATGATGTCTGATTAAGTTTTATGTAATAAAGATAAATAGTTTATGGTAACTGGGAAGTAATACTCGAATAATTAATCCTGCAGCAAATACAAGAAAATAGTTTCTTAAATATTTTAAAAATATTGTTTTCATAAATTTTCTGCTCAGTTGTTTGCAGGAGTATTTATTTCCGTTTCAAATTTAAAGATTTACAGAAATTTAGTGGAGCACGTTCTGTTGTAGTTTCCCTTATACGACGTATACAAGCATACAAATTTATTTAATTTTCTTAATTTATTTGGATATCCATTATTGCAATACATGCAAACATCCTAGTAAATAGAGTGTCACATCATGTAACCATTCCCACATATTGATCCAGTATAATTGTCCAAAAATATAAATTTGAAATGAATAGTTTCTTCCATTAAATTTTTTGACAATATCGTTATGGATCAAATCTTGGGTAATTTACCAAATTGGCCCAATCTGAAAAGTTACATTTAATCCGCCATCATTGTCAAGAAATTAAAGTTAGATATATCAAAAACGGTTTGATTTTCTTAAAAAATTATTTAAATAATTCTTTGCAGGACATTAATTTTTTGTGATATTCTTTATGGAGTTATAATTGTACAACCATAATCGTGCCTGTTTTGGAGTTACAGTGCGTTAATATTAACGAAAAATATTTTTTTTAAATTATTGTGCAAATTACCAACTAAACATTAGTTTGATAGATAGCTAACTTTTGGAATACAATGTTATATTTAATAGTTACCATGAATATTATTCTGCCAGATTATTTTTTTACCAAAAATAATTATAAAGAAATAATAAAAAAAAATTAGTCAAATATCTTAATAAATAATAAAAATATGAAATTTTAATTGCCTACGATTTTTGTTTGAAACATTCTTAGTAATATTGTTTAAAACTTTTCTTGAAAGATAATATTCCCGGAGAAATCGGTTGCAAGAAGTTTCTTTTTAAATCTTAAATTTGACACCTAATATTAAAGAAATTAATTACTTTATCTCACTAGGTATTATCTTTATTTTTATATATTTATATTATAAAAATACTTTTAATGATTTTTTGGAATAAATAAAAAAAATTAGGTATTTAAAAACTCTTTTCATGTCACCGCCGTTCATTAACTTTTGATACTAGGAATAAAATAAAAATTGTACAATATTTAATAGCCAACAAAATGGCAATTTCGTATTTTAATGCCGCCGAGACATTTCACAAAAAACAGTTGTTTGTTATTGTTAACTCTTCGTCGAAAAACAAAAGAATTCAGAAAAAATCCCCTGAGATACTAACAAAACTTCGAAAAAAATATCTTAGCGCTTACTGAATGGATTCACATTGAATAAAACACAAATATATTAATTTTTAAAAATAATGTGAGAAATTTATTAATATAAAATTACTAGTAAATAAACTTATATAAAATAATTAGTATAAAACAACAAACTATCTTCACGGAAAGAGGATATAGTTTGTGATCTTACATTTTGCATTATGTGTGTGTTTAATTAGAATCTATGGAAAATGGAATTTTGAAAATGTAATAAAGATGAGTTATTTCAAAAGGGAACAAAATGTTTTTCCTGAATCGTACTATAACTTACTACTTAAAATTCAGTTCAATGTTTTATTACTGCAAAATACATGATGTAGTCTCGTAAATGCAACTTATTTTGAATTAGTTTTCTTGTTCTACATTTTTTCTTAGTTCAGATCTCGGTTTTTTTGCCAATGTGCATATTTCTGCTACCACAAATTTTTCGACCGCTTAAATGATAATATTTGTGTAATCCACCTTGATTAAACCGACTTTTTTCTGCAACGCTCACGTTTTTCCTCTTCGTATCATGCGGACAAAGATCATTTCATATTCGAGTATTATTTCACGCGATTAGAAGTCAACCAGGGATCTAATATTGGATTATTACTATTCACTACCATGGTAAATAATCGGGAA
This sequence comes from Druceiella hillmani, assembly GCA_039881145.1. Classification (NCBI taxonomy): domain Eukaryota; kingdom Metazoa; phylum Arthropoda; class Insecta; order Lepidoptera; family Hepialidae; genus Druceiella; species Druceiella hillmani. The sequence goes on along the minus strand of JAYKKI010000007.1, from coordinate 12,543,448 downwards.
TGTAGCTAAAACTGCACACTTTCTTATTTTTGCGAATGAATTAAAGTGTTCTCAGCTATTAGGTTGCAGCATATTACAAGTCTCATTTTATCCTTCTCATTTTATATACTTGATACTTGCCTGTAAAGTCAACTATACTATCATCTAAAATCCAGCTATATCAAAATTCTCCACGGTACAAAATTACTTAGTCGTTTGAGTTTATGTTTGCACCAGAGTACAAAGTGTTTGTGATTAGTAAGAATGAAGTTATTGACGTGTATTATCGTTATATGTCCTAGTAACTACATTTAATTAATTGCATTGTTGAAAACAAAAGCTGTGAAAATTTTAATGTTTGTCCAATTGTACGTACATAAATAAATAAACAAGCAAATAAATAAACATATCACACCAATTATTTTTGGACAGTAAATGAAGAGCGGTTTAAAATAACACCACTAATTTCCATAGCATTAGCTGCTATGATATTACTTAAATTAATATAGTCGTCTGCACAGCTTACTTTACACAAAACTTGACAAAATGCTTACAAGAATTAAAATAAATAAATTTGCACTTTTTAAGAGGTCGCCATACTGAAAACTAATATTCACTACAAGTCATAGGAAAATCTGGCAATAAAACTTTTTTCATATAAATAAATTTATCTACTTGAATAGTGTGTTGAAGCGTAGGCTTTTTCAATTAATCTTGTTAAATCTCGAAAATGGCTGCGTTGCTATAATATAACAACAATATCTGGGTAATTTTATTTTCCCATAAAGAAAATTACTTGTTTACTAGTCAACTACTCACTCAGTGTCCATAAACAAACAAAAAAAATTTTAAAAACTATTTACCAAACATTTTGATACTAACCACACTCCCACCAAAAATATAATTCAAACTTGCCAAAATCGAGTTCTTTATCGAAATTGAAATAGGAAAATAAGCAATAATTGGTCATTTACAAAGAAATAACTATTAATTTAATTAATAGTCTTCTAAATTTAATTTGTATTTTAGAAATATCTTCGACCCATAGTATTTCCAATTTAGATTTTGACATGTGCACCTTTAATATAAAACCTTTATTTGTGTTATATCAACAGAATTCCATGGCGAATCTTTCCGCGATCACGAACAATGAAAATAGAACAAACTTGATTTAAGTTCATCTATAGTACCTACGTTTAAAAGTCTAAAATTGTATAATCTTTCCTCATCTAGTGAACTATGTTCCTTCTGTAAGTAGTTCCTTTCAACATACAACCTTATTTATTATATTGAATAAAATAAGTAGAATTTAAATCGGTTCTGTCTTAGATTGATACCTTAGATTTTGATATCGACGAACAAGTTTTTCAAAGTGATTCCATTGAAATGCTTATTATTTCTATTATCTACCGCCCAAAAACATTCTCTTCCAAAAATTATGTCGTGTATCTCGAAAATCAATGTTCTAAAAATGTCATACCTTCTGGTAGCACTCGCTTAAATTTCTTACGTAGATGTTGTTCAGAAATACATTTGATTCCAGAAGAACTTCTAAAGCGACCATATCGGAAAAAATAAATATTATTATTTAAGATCATCATTAGAGGATAGATCAAGATTGGTAATTATATAAATTTAATGCTCAACGACGAACTATCAAATTGCTTGGAATTCCCTTCATAAATGATATAATAATGCTACTTTCCTCATAACGCTATCAACTAAAAATAAATTTCCTCACGGCAAACTTGCTTGTCAATTCTGTGAGGAAGGACGTAGAATATAGGAATGTTCTAAATTTAAGGCTTTAAACCCCTAAAAAATAAAGTGGGGTCTATTTTACTTGATGCCAATAATTTAAAACTTAATATCTCATGAAACATTGTCATTAATATATGTTTTATAATGATTGCATACAACTTTAAAGTAAAATATTTCATAATTCCTAAATATCGCATGGTCGCATAACATATTCCCTAGTTGACTGTTTATCACCAAACAGTTAAAAAAAATTCAAAGAACAATTAATCAAACATACATAATCAACACAATGAATCAAATTTCAAAATAATTAAGTTCATTTAAATTCACTCTATTCATTTCTTGCGTAAAAGATTCATTAATAATTGTAAACAAAATTAATGTAAATTAGAGAAACAACTATCATTTGATGAGATTCATGATGCTGGTATCAGATTTGTTAAATTATTCAACAAAATTAGTTTTAAACTGAATTAGAGTTGTTTGAACGTGAAATTATAAAATTCAAATTCATTGAATTAAACAGGAAGTAACTAAGTTCCAATTCAAGTTTATTTTATTCTTAAAATATTACCATAATATATTTACATGCTTCCCAATGAAGACGATATATTTAAAATTGGTAGCGATCTCATTTTAGATGCATTAATATTGTGTTTACATAGATTTATATCTCGCCGAGGTAAACCTTGCATTATCCATTGTTATAATGGACGTAATTCCATAGGACAAATGATGAATTAAAAGAAAAATCCTTAGATCCTCCACTTTAGTCACAAATACTTTAAGTAAGCATTAAATTATCTTTTATTCTCCCTTGTTTCTCTACGATAGATGGTTTGTGAAAGGCCAGTAAGTATGATCTAAATCTATTAATGGAAAGTCAAACAACTATCACCTAAAATTCATTATGGAAAACGCTAAATTGACTTATAAGGAGCTAGAAACACTTTTCTTGTAGACAAAAGTTATCATTAATCACGTCCACTAACCTTCTTAACTACAGATCCTAGTTACCTATCTCTCAACTCTGGAGCACTTTTTATTGAATCACTCTCATTTCACTTCCTTCCACATCAATACCCAAACATCCAACCAGGTATAAGTGCATATAATAATGGGGACAACTTTTTTGTCTCAGATGGAGTTGCAACTATTCGGCATAACTGCAAAGTTCCGTAAAAACAAAAGCAGCAAGTGATCTCGGCAGCAACCCTCATTACGAAAGCGGTCTGTGCATTCTAAATGAAGACAATATGCGTCCACTTAAATGGAGAATGGGAAGGATGGTTAGGCTGTTATCTGGCAAGAACGGTCTCTGCAGGTTCGCTGATTTCAAAGCCACCAGCGACATCAAGTGAAAAGCTCTTAAAAAAGACTCTTTCCTCCCTGCTACAATATTTGGCATCAAATATTCAAGTTCCGCATCCTTCTAAAGAAAATATAAAATAACGTACGCCTTAGAGCAGCGAAGGAAATTACGGTGTGGTAGGCGGACGCCGGCGGTCCGCAGATATTGTAATTCTATCTTATTTAATTTCCTTATTTTGGGCCTTAAATCATGTCGCTCGCGATGCAACTTTATAAACATTACTGTAATATTCAATATATAATTAAGGTTTTACCTTAAGTATACATTATACATTAATAAAACTATTGTTTTATATTCAATCTCATTTTAAGTTACTTAAAGTACATAATAATCCCATTAGCATATGCAATTACCTATGAAAATGTCAGGTACTATAAATATAGTATAGATGGAAACGATTGGAAAATCTACGTTTGTTGTTAATTATTCATTTATGTAAATAGATCATTCCTAAAACGACGATAATTTTTCAAGAATATGATAAATTAAATTTCACTTTCATTCAGTAGACCATGTATTTTTTTAGAATACATTTAATTTTTTTTCATATTTTATAATCTAATTTTTTTTATATTTTATGTCAAACTAATGGTAAATTAGTGTTGACGTGATAACTCATGACGCTCAAACCAAAATATTAAAAAAATATTTAAACATTTCAATATTTTAATTTCTTTTTAAAATATATAAAAGGTTGTTATTTTGTAAAGGAAAGTGAAGTCAAAATGATTACACCCCTGTTTGAGGAAAATATTGTTTACTTTATTTATATTTCAAGTCCAGGAAATATTCAATGAATTATTTTTTAGGTATGTTTATATATGATACAAAGTATTCAGTTCTTAATTTTATTGAAGAGTTTACTTTTTTTCTTTCTATTTACACTATTACTAAATATCCAATTATTCATGTAGAAATTATAATACTCGATAATATTTTTCTTAAACAAATTGCAAAACATTGAATTTTTTATTGAAAATAATGAGTTCAAAGGTAATCTAAAGTTAAACCCATTCAATTACAAACACTATAAGATTTATTTCTATAGTCTATATATTGACGTCAAGTGCAGTTAAAACCATTACAACCAAACTTTGTTGAAAATAATAATTTTACTTCATTATTGGCTAATCTCTGTGAAAATAGATTTGGAGATATTGAAATAATAAATTATTTTCAAATGGCTATAGAAATAGTGATTAGTTGACCAATTAGCAAATTGGTATTTCTTATTTTCCTTGTTATGTTTTGTTTACAAATTACAAAAAAAATACAATGAAACATTTTCATGATATGGATAAGATTTAAAACACATGACTAAACTGATTATTATACAATAACAGCAGTTTATAACGTCGATTGTTCAATAGAAAGCATGTTTGAATTACACCTACTATACTAATTCCTCTTTTCTATTAGTCTCATCTCACGCAGCCAGAATTTTTTCAAGAACAAATTTGTAAAACCTTAAGCCCTCAGTAGTGTAAAGAAATACATAGTGTTACATAAATGAGATCTAAAGAAGTATTATTCATGTCATATAGCAAAATTTATTTAGTCTCTATTTAAACGAAGAACGGATCAACCAATATTCTTCAAATGGTTTACCTATTGTACAATCACATTAACGCTTAATATGAAGTTTAGGCTTAACGTCGGATAAGTCGTACCGTTACTCAGAGCATGATAAAATATTCATGTTACAAATGTTATTCCCATTTGCTTTGACGCTTCCCTTATATTTCCGGGTGATGTAATAAACTTCAATGACTCAACTGAAACGATAGAGCTTAAAAGATTTTCCTTAGTCGCTGTTTTGCTGAAGGGAGGAAAATTGTTTATTCAAATGTCAATTTAAAATTATCGATGCACTGAATTAATCATATTTTATTAATGCATTAGAGTTTAAGATGGGTTTAACTGATACTCTTAATCATATTATATAAATTTTAATAAAGATTAATACGGATGAAGCTACTTTTATCATTTTAGTTCAGATTTTCCTACTTAGGATAGAAGAAACACGATTCAATGAATTAATTTTCATCTCATTATATTACTCACTACTTGTTGTCATCTAATATTTTTGTGAGATGCAATTTTAAATTCTTTAAAGCCAATTTTATTCATCAGTTTTACCATCTTTTATAAAACTTAAAGACGGTTAGTATCACAAAATTTAATGTGAAGTATAATTATTTTTCAATGTGCGAAATATGTAATATTGGTTAATCTGAAATATTATTTGATATATTGTACGAATTTATATAATTTGAAATCACTTTTATCTGTACTAGGAGATATACTAAATTATACACGTATATGAGGCAGTGAAATTAAATTACATTGAAACTATTAATTTTAGATAATTTTTATTGTGTGTTTCACAGTATTGCCGGAAATATTCCTTTCAAAATATGAGAGAATATTTTATCTGGTACTATTGAAGTAATACAAAATAGTCCTAGTGTACAAGGGTGGGATGTAAAGACTTAAATGAAAAACGGTTCCAAAAATAATGCAAAATTACTTAGTAGCACAAAATAATTACTACACATTAGTTATACCTTAATCATACTCAAATAGCAAAACTTATATAAGATTGAAACTAGACCTTAAAGAATAATCGTAATGTCAAAATCGTCCTGAATGTACGACATTCTTTTTTATCATTGTTCGGTACGGTACCAATTAGAGCAGCGATCATTTTATAGGTGATGCCTTAAAAATTTGCCTTGAAAATAATATATTTTTTTCATTTGGATATTCTATTAAATTTAAATATTTTATGTTTTCATCCCACTTTTATTATACAATTCCAACATTGTTTTGTGTAGATATATAAATTGGCGTAATTTTTCAAAGGTAATATTATCTTAAGAATAGTCCATGTATTTATATTTAATCGCTTTAAGTGTACATGTATATTTGAAAAACTTGTGTTATGGCAGATTGTGAATATAAAATATAACAAAAAGTGAGTATGAGAAAATAGTAATCTCTTTGAATGAAAGAAATATAAATATTTCAGCCATACACGTGCCGCGTGTACTTCAGTATGGAAACGTTTACCCACTTAAGCGGATTTGCGGAGTTACTGTAGAAACCTGAAAGGAAAACGAAGAATGTGTAAATTACGTCGGCTGACATTAGTTGAGATATAAATAAAAAATAAGTTATTTCCCTCAATGTTGACAGTTTAAGAGAAACAAATGCTTACAAGGGTGTTGTTTAAGCAAGCAAACAAACATCTATTATCAGGGAAAAGTCAATATTTGAAATACACAGACTTTAATGTTTAAATTTAAAAATTAATCCATTTTTTTGGACTAAATTTATCAAGTGAGGTGGTGACTCAGTTTGAAATAAAAGGACCGAATTTCGTCAAAATGTGGAATAAATATTTTTGGTATATTTAATAACAAGTTTCGGGAGAAGCTTTTAACTCTCAGTACGGTTTAGCCCAAAACTTGCAATATTGGAAATATTGCAAGTGGTTGATCAAGAAAACGAGTTACGAAATATATTAAAAAAAGAAACTATAATATAAAATTACCTTCCTATTTTTCCTCATTTTTGAATGAAATTACTAGAACATTTAGAACTATTAGTTTTATAGCAGAGAATAACTAGTTTTGTAGTAGAGAATTTACAACGTCGTTTCTAAAAAATCTCTCTATTTATGAATATTTTTTATTCTTGTTGAATAATTTCATGAGTAAGTTGTACTCTAAACGGCTTAAATATAGGTTTAGTTTACATTCTCAACTACTGTCTTCAATTTAGTTTTAAAAATGTTTAAAAATACGGAAATATTCTTTACATAAAATACTCACACCGAACTGTAGATTGTAATTTAAAATATTTGAGAGTAAGCTTGGAATAGGGTGCGTGAGTATTCCATGAACTTAGATCGAACCAGCCATAACCGTAACCCGGTCCTTATATAGCCAAACAGACCCGCCTTACAATTTGGATTTTGGTTGGACCCCGCCCCCTCCCGGGCACTATATTCCCCAGACCTTGCACCCACTGATTATGGTTTGTTTAGATCGTTCTGCAATACCTTACATAAAAAAAACTTTGATGGTGAAGACCACCTACGACAATATATATCATATCATATGCCAATTTTTTTATTCCAAGTCACCTGAATTTTGTGCAGATGCCAGTGCCTTGGAGATATGTATTTAGTAAAATTATAATACTAATGATCGCTCATGATTTATTAGCCAACTCAATAAAAGCCAACCCAATAATTTTACAAACGTACTATGATTGTGGGTCAAATATCTGCGAGACTGTTTTATTATGAAATGAGAATAAGTATGATAAATATTAATGAGTATACAGTATCTTTTAGATCACTAATTATGTGTTAACCAAGTACTGAATATGTATTTCTGAATGTCTTTAAATTAAAGGTGGTGAGATTTGCTTGATATAAATCGTCACTACAGTGGTTTTTAAAATACACTTATTTAAGTCATATAAGTAGATTCTATTCCAATTCATAAACGATTAGCTATACACTTAACGTATTAATTTCCTACATTATTTTAAACCAAACTCCGGCCGTTAAATTTCATCCATTCTCTAATATATAATTGTTCCATAGTAATTTATAGTCATGCTACAAGAATTAATTTCATTATCAAATAAAAATCTGTCATTGTTACTTTGTTATTGTCACATACAAATTCTACTTTTTAGTAAATGATCGACGAAAGGAAAGGAAATTTAAATTAATAATTAAAATAATGAAAATGTGAGTAAATAGCAAGTCGATAAAGAGAGGGGCGTATAGAAATTATTATTAGATCTCTATTTCCAAATATTTAATGGAACATTTAATAATGTGTTGCCAATGTTGAGTATTTCTTCACACCTCTCCGCATTCTGACTACCTGCACCTTAATTAATTCTAATTTTCAATTTCATATTTTTGTTTACTATTACCATATTGTTACTGATTTTATAATTAATGTTTTTATTTATTTTAAAACAAACCTAATTGTTGTATGTTTTTATTTATTATAAAGCAACCCTAACTGTTGAATTTTACTTAGCTACCATTTTTATTGACTTGCCTCACCGAACATAGATTTATTGCTAAATAAGGTATATATAATATAGAATTTAAAATCATTTTATTTTACTGACTTTAACCTTCAAGGACATCAGGCTCACCTGATTGGAGCCCTTCACAGAAAGTGGCTTGTTGTCCGCCACTTTCCTCATCGTCACAGACGAAGCCGTCCCTATTACTGAGTTGCGATGACCATTCGTGCCCGCATAGAAAAGTCAATCCTACTTTGTCATATGTATGGAGACTCCTAAGTCTATGTGCCATATTAGCCGTATAGGTAAAATCAATCGTATAGCTCGTATTCTCATTGTTTAAGTATTCTGCTCTTTTATCGGATCCACGTTTGGCACTTCTCTGATTGAATCTGGTTTATATAAACTCTATTACAGACTATGGATTATACAACAAAAAACGATGTTACCATAAACAAATATTTTCTACAGTTATCCTAAATAAATGGAAGAAATTGTTTTCCAATACGCTGTATAATATTTCTAGAAACATAAAACTCATATTTGCTAACATAAACTCATATTTTATCGAATTTAAAATACGAAAATAAGCACTAATCGGTCTTTTATAAAATAAATTATTTAATAATATCGTTAGTCATCTCGTAAATACACTTAACATTTTCAATAATATCTACGCCCCACCATACTTACATCTCAGATTCTAGCATGTATGCATTTTATATAACACCTTGAATTATGTTATAGTACATTTAATATATAAATACAATTCCATGGCAAATCTTTCCCTGACAATAAAAAAACCATTTAACCAATTTTATTAGAGTTCACCTACAGTGCCTACGACAAAAATCTTAAATAGCATTATCTTTCCTTGTCTTGCGAACAACACTTCTGCATAAAACCTTATAATTTTATTAAAATGATTATTGGTCCCGTTAGGCAAATTCCGAATGAAAACGATTCAACCAAAAAAATTAAAACTTGTCGGGAGACAGCGTTTAAAGTTTCGAAATTCAGTGCATTCTTCAATTAATGTCACGGGAGACGGTCAGAATAAAAAAGACATAATCATTTAAGTCTATTTTAAATTTTTATAAATTACAACTTTCCTCGGTCGTTTTATAATATTAACGTAATTTTGATACACACACACACACCCACACATACACAGGCAGACACATGCACACATGCGCGCACACCCGCACACGCACGCACACACACATACACACACTCGTATGTCTATATATGTATATATATATATATATATATATATATATATATATATATATATACGCTAAATAATTAAAAACTGTGAAACGTGTAAAATCAAATTTGAAATAAAAAAATTTATGCCATTTCATGGTAATCGTAAACAGGTATTCAAGAAATAGTAGAATAAAATAAATTACAACCTAAAATTATAGTCAAGTCTGATAATAATATTCCAGTATTTACTGGTAAATGTAATTAGATTAATTAACTAAATATTAGATTTAAAACTTTTGAATATCGATAAATATAAAACGTTTCTATATATAATTGCAGGAGTGGATTATGCAGTTTTATATAGTGTAATTGTTCTTTTTTATTTCGTATAGAAATTTCTGTTACACTTACAGGTTTTTACAAAGGTTCACGTCAAAATATACATTCTCATTAATAACTTTTTTCCGTTGTTGGAGTTTTTTTGTTCAAACTAGTCGAGTAGTTCTTTATTGTAATATTTATTTTAATTATTATTATTAACTATATCATTTAAATGGTAGTCAATCTCTGCTACATGCGAGAAGGGCGTACATTTTTTTATTCAGTTTACTGCCTTTTGCCTTGGGTTTTAACATATAGCAATAATTTTTTTAACTTATAAAAGATTTAGCTTATTATCATTACCTTTTTTTTAATGCCATAGTTTATTTGGTTTATTTCAAAATTTATTTTGTTTAAATTATGTGAATAGGAATAATTGTTAAGGAATTGGCACAGTGCTTTTAATGAAATACTATTTTTTTTTGCCTATTCGTATAAATTAAATGATTTTTTTCTAATTTATATCGAATATCGGTTTTGTATGATTGGTTGAGTTATTTCTCTTTTGTAGGCAGGCTATTTTTTCTTTCTCTTTACTATACTGGTGAGCTAAGGGTAGATTTTCTGAACAAATAACTCTAATCACATATACTAGCGGTTCCTTTACACCTGACAGGTATGTTTTTGGTATCTGCGCACTAATAAAATTACGTTTACAGTTTCTGAGGTTTTCGTCCATTTCGAGTAATTCTATGTAGTTAATAATAATTGTCAATAATCTGAAATTTAATATTCAATAAGCGTTTCGTGAAATTCAGTGTAGTGAATTATAATATTCAGTGACCTTCAATAGCGTTCACAAAATAATTTTGTGTTTTCATTATAACCCTGTTTTAAATTAAGTAAAACATGATTAAGCGCGTTCTCATCGCTTTAATAGACAAAATGTAATATAAGGGTTTTTTCATTCGATTTTATTCCAAGTTTCAGCTCTATTTATGTTAATAATTTCTTCTGCTCTTCCTTCTAGTTCTTTAATTGTAGTAATTAAAATAACTTTGTTGTGAAAACGTTTCGATTTATCGCTATTACATTATTGTTTTGGGACATCTTCGCTTGTTCTTATATATCAAAATAACTTGTTCGGATCGCTTTTCGATCCGAACAAGTATTAAGATTAAAATTCGGTGTAATTTTAGTGCAGCATCATATAACTGAACATTCTTAATGCTACTTTTATTAAATATTTAAAAATATATATAAAGGTATAAATTGATTTCAAAAATATAAAATATCAACTGATTTATTCTCATTGTATATATGTTGTGTATTGCCTTTGTTGGCAGTGTAGTATATGTGATCGAAATTGTGATCAGACCACTACATGCAACAAAGAGTACAATTATGTAATAACAATAATGAGTTTAAAAGTAATAAAATAAAATTCAGTAATTATAAACTCGTATGCGAGTTACGTTTACTGACTAGATAAACTTTTGAAAAATTATTGCTACATCTGGCAGCAAGCAATTAAAGTCGTATTCACAGTTGACTCATCTTTTGTTTCCTGTATTTAATTTTTTTAATTATATTTTACCCGTCGAATATTTTTCTACATCAATTATGCTGTGCCTATTATATCGATTAGGTCGATTATATTAACTATATTCCTTTAATTACGTTTCTTCTCAATGCAGTGCTGACGAGTGCGTCAGACTATTTGATGCAGGTTCAGGATGTCGCCAATGAATTGGTAAAACATAAACTTGCAGAAAAACTCGCTCAACTAGATTCATACGACTGCGCCAATTATATTTGCCCGAGCGATTAAGGTTTTATTACACATGGATCAAACTACTCTACGAGTACGGAAAGCACATATATACTTTATTTAACTTAATTAATTGATAATATATTTTATAAGTAGCGAGTACTTCAAACAAAAAATAAGTCACTTTAATACGTTTACCATTCACAGAAATATAAAGATGAATATAATATAACGACAGTTCAATAAATACATAATAAATCACTGTCGAGATCGGGAGACTAGAAGCGAATGGTGAAGAGAGCTCGCTAGTTATGTGGTGAAGGGCCTTGTATAACCTCAGCTGGGATACTGTTATTGTATAACTAGTAAGATCCCACTGTTTGAATAATGAGAATGCAAGGCATAAAGTTACCAATTCTGGTTAGCATATCACGCTGGATCCACGCAGGGAGTAGGATTTTTCATTATAATTTTCAAGTGTGTTTTAAAAAAAATGATATATGGCTAATCTCGTAATAAACTGGTCATAACTAAATTATAATCCCGTGTAATCTTTAGGATTCCTCCAAAAATATATCAGATTTGATGGCATCAAGAAAAGGTAAAATTTATTGAATGAGTATTATCGATCTGTATATTGCATCAACTCTAGCCCGACTTAAAGAAAACATAACTGGCAACAGAAATGATAAAGCTTAGCAGAAAATATTTTTCAACTGTTTGACCTAGAGTATGAATCAGTAAATACTTTGCTATAGATACCTACACCAATCCGATTAAAGAATTTTTCCCAAGTAGTTAGTTATGGAAGAACATAAATTTACAGTAATTTTAAATATTACTGTAAATTTATGTTCTTCCATAAACATGATCTTCGTTTTCAATTCAATATGAGTTTATTCCTGTATTTTAAACAAATATTTTATTCTCATTGACACATACTATTACTCAGATGACGTAAAGAATTTAATGCTAGGTAATAAGGCTCAGTAGTGATTTAACTGTTTAGAATTGTTACCTAGTTTTGTTTCAACATTGAGTATTTTGGATGCGGTTTACAACTAACGCGGATAACAACTAATGCATGAAATACATCAGAGGTTCAGTCATAGTACATAGAGATATTTTCTAACTGCATATATAGTGTATTAATTATTGGCATTCACGATCAGTCGTTAATTAAAATAATAAAAGTCCTCAGTTACTTGAAATTATATTTTAAAAGAACTTACAATCCATTTGTATTATCGAAATGGAAATTTATAAGTAGTTAAAGAAACACGCATTAATATATATTTTCACTATTCTACTAACCATTTAAAATTTTATTTCAAATTCAAATTTAATACTTTGTAATAGATTATGAAGGCTTCTGTGTTGAAAATATACTCATTAGTGGGGCCATAATAAAATCAATATCAATAAATAGGTTAATATATACTTATAAGAAACTCCTCTTTGTAATCCGCGAATACAGATTACAACTTATTTCTAAATATGCACTTTTAAGAACTATATTATTACTTTTATAATTACTTTTATTAAATCGATTGCTAATTTATGGGTATTATAATATCCGCTTTAATCTTTGTGTACATGCCACTACAGACCCGTCATATATTTCAAATCTGTTATTTCGGGTTTCCCGCCCTCTAAGCACTGAATATTTCTGTTTTGTTTCTGAATATTCCAATATAGGTTTTACTTTTCATTTATTATGATAAGATTAGAAAAAAAATAAAACTTTCTGTGTTATAATTTTCTTCCGGCATACATTATAATTTTTCATTCATTCAAATATAACAAATTATTCACTGAAAGGTGAAGGTGTAAAAAAATATTTTATGTGTGAAACCATCTAAAATGACAACAATATTAAATATTATTTTGATAGAATTTGAAATGTCCATTCATCATTTTAACTATATATATTTGCAATAGATTAAAATATAAATTCCAATTGAATAGAAGATATTGGTTGACTTACTAATAGGATAATCAAAAAATATATTTGCATTTGCTCATTGTTTCTAAACAATAATTGTTTAATATCTTCAAATTACCAAATTTGTAAATATTTAAATAAATGGTTAATAAAAAATATTTATTTTTTCAGTTAGATTTATTTTTTCTTACACTCGTTAAATAATATTTTGGGAATATTTATGTCAATTTATTTCAAAATTTTTAGGTAGTAAAATCAGTAAAATCGTATTTGTAGTTATAATAACTGAGATTGGAAGCAACGATTTCAACCTAAAGTTTTGCTAATTCTACAAAGATCCCTCAACTTCTGGATTCAATTCTCTTAGGAAAAATAAATTACATAATAAAATTATGTTGGAGTGAATTAAATAAAGCGATTGTAAAATAAATCACGGAGAGTTAAATTTAAAAAAAGGAAACTTTAGCACTTTTTAAAAAATGTTAAGAGTTGACTTTTAGTTATAGATAAGGTGTCTTGATTTCAAAATATAAGAAATATTGAATACATTAAACATTTTTTATGTAAATTCAATACGTAATGATTGAAGCTCTACAAAATTAACACACGATTAGAGATTACGACTTTTCTACAAATATGCACTTTAAGAGAGACATATAGCTTTTATAGCTATTCAATTAAACACAAAATCGATTGCCGATTTAAATATATTATAAACCCTGTTTTTAGTTTTTGCATACAGTTGACCCTAACGCCACACTGGAGAAGAGAGCTGCAACATTAAGATAAATAAATAAATAAAATAAAATTTTATTTCTTCCAAAATTATTAGTTTACAAAGTTAATTTGTTTTGTTAGTACTTATTGAAAAAAAGATAATCTGTAGTTTATTATATAGTAGTTAGTAATTATAATTACAGTTTAAATATAAATATGTTAGAAAAATTATATTAAAGTATTATAGGTACGAAATTATTCTGAAAGAACCCCTCTACAGGTAAAGGCCTCCTCCAAATTGAGCCAGTTTTCCCTTGATTGCGCTGTTTGCATCCAGTTTGTTATTTGAAGGGTTATGGTCATGATCCTCCACGGTGACCAGCCGGCTTGGAGGATGTGTTTGGTTTTTTGATAGTGGTTGTTGTATGTTGACGTTGCGAGAGGGGGGTGGTAATTGCTATTTATTTATGTTGTTATTTTGTTGTAGATCTGATGGGTTGTTCGTATTCTTATTAATCAAATAATTCAGCATGCCTGGTTTTAAAACACCTTCCGATAGGCTTGAAGTTCTTTTAATTGTGTTTGTGATTTATTTTTCTTGCTAGCCTATGTATTTGTTTTTGTTCTGGCTCCCTTTGTGGTACTGTTTTCAGGCTAAGTTGAGAGCATTCTTTTGTTATTGACAGCCGTTTTGTTTTTTTTCAACTATGACAAGTTTGTCGTATTTTATTGTTACAAGGTTACCCTTTTCCTTTTCAACTCTAGCTTTTTCCTGAAGTTCTCTCCTCTTCTCTAAAATATTTTGTGGAAAATCTTCCGTTATGTAGAAACCGGTATTTTTCAGTGCAATTCTATTTTTAAACAAATTAATTTTTGTGCCCAGTGTACTAAAGGTGACAATTATTGGTCTAGGTCTTTCACCTTTCTTGCCTATTCTTCTAACTTCTTCGATGTTCCAGCGATCCAGTTCTTGAGAGAAATGTTCTTTGATAAAGTTCACTATTATATTTTCTAGGTTTGAGTATGATGTTTCCGTTTCTATTATTCCGAAAAAGACTATGTTATTTTTCCTTGCCTGTTTTTCTAGAAAATACATTTTTCCCTTAGATGTTCGTATTTTTCATTAAATAGTAGAAGTGTGTCTTTTAAAATGCAGTTTATATTTTGTGTAACTTTCTCCGTCACTTTTTCCCCACTTCTCTCAACAGCAGTTTTCTGTTCATCTAAATGTCTTCGAATTTTCCGAAGCTCGTGTATAATTTCCTCCATTTGTTGGACTTTCTAGGCCGCTTTAAAGTTGTATTTCAATATAAGATTGATTGTTTTGATACTACTATAGCCCTCTTGCGTACCTATTACGACTTGCTAAGATGACAGCTAGCTCTTTGACTTTGACGGACAGATCGAAGATGGTTCGGATTTATACTAATGATACGGGTAACTCTCCACAGATGGCGCTATGTGTAACTGCTAATTTTTGCAAGTCACTTCTTGTTATTGGAAAAATATTATTTTATTACACTTTTATGTTTAAAAACAATTGCTGGGATTATGAAAGTTCACAATTTCATCAGTTTTAGTTTGTTTTTCACTTCAGATGCATAAAGTATGGGGATATATCCGTATAAAATACATTCACTATTAATGTTCACAGTCGAGTCATTTACACTGATTACATAGTTTTAGCCGATTGTCAGATGTTATCCACAATGTATGATGTAGATCACTTGTTTATTTATTCACTTTTGTCTTTTTCACTAATTACATGCACTTATTTTAATTTTTAGATCACTATTAATACGGAACAGGAGTAAACATTGGCACTGCAGCGCCTACCCTCCCGTTAAAATATTAAGATACAATATATAAAATATACAGACTATAGGTTTGGTTATACTCTTAGCTATAGTAAATAGACAAGATATAATGCTGGCTCCAATAAGTTTGGTGAGTTTATATCTTAACTTTTATCATCATACTCATTCGAATTTTTAAGAAAATAATGATGCATTTATTGAACTCCCAAAATTATGGTTTTGGTGTAAATTATGGCAAAGGCAACTGCCAACGACGATCTTTGACTGAATATATATTTATCAAAAAATAGAGCCACCATAATATGAGTAGCTCGGCGCCAACCAAGTAATGCACTTTCTACCATTGACCCCGAATTTTTATTTGCTTCGTCAACAGAAAAAATGATTTCTTTAAAAAGTCATGTTAGATATTAGCGATTTTTTTCAGAATATAGTGAGTTCAAATATAAAAAATAAAAGTGCAATTTGCTTAATCAAGAAATATAACAATCACAAAAATTTTAAAAACATAGTTGTAAAATATAAGTTATAAGTATAAAGGAAAACAAATTAAATTATGCGTCTACAAACGAGCAATTTGCTGATATTTTACTAAGGCTCTTCCCACAGAAAAGTTTTAGTATTTTAGAATAAAAATTTATATTCTAAGCTTTAAATAAATGTGCTTTATTTAAGCTATATTGTAAAAAGTAAACTTTAATTTCATTAATTTCTTTTTGTTTATTTGAGGGCTTATGAGGGTGCAATATGAGTTTAACATAAAGAAAGATTTATGACTTATTTATAATTATTTCATAAAGAAAGAGTATAATTTTGGTGAGAATATTTTAATCATAGATATGATCATTTTACTTTACGAAGGTTAAAATGATTTAGGGTATCATTATTATGTCTTGTTCCCATATACTTCTGGGATTATATTTTATATGTCTATCTTAGGTTAAAAGTTTTAAGAATGTTTGTTCTGCACTTTAGAATAACTTTTTTCACATTAAAATTTATAGTAATTAAATGATTGATAAATTTTCCTGCATTACATGTGTTTTGTTTAATAGAAATATATTTAATAATTAAGTCCAATTTCTTCTTAAAACGGTATTATTCTAACAGATTTTTGACCAAATTAGAATATATCGGATTTAAAATTATTGCTGCCTTTCAAGATTTTGCAGCAATATTTATATAGCAATACTTGCCAGTATTGCCACGGCCTCACCGTTCACGACCTGTTATTGGCATTATTGTTATTGGTTATCATATAAAGTGTATTAAGTTATTAATACGCGGTGGAACATCTTTTTTGGTGGTTTCAGACATCTTACCGTATCGAAAATGAATGGGAAGTTTATGATTTATTGATAACAATTTACATAGCCATGTTCAAAATTGCGATGAATATAATATTCAATAAATTTAGGCGCAAAATTCAAATTCACTTATCTAGCAAAACTTTAACTTGGCTGCTTGTTACTTGCCAATTTTTTGCCAAAATTTTTAATTACAAATTATCTAAACAAAACTTGGAACTCTTTTAAAGTAACTTTTCTGATGTAATGTTTGACTTACTTTTATTTTTAGAATATATTTGACAGAAAAATGACCCATCTTATTATTGTGTACTATCTGGAAGATATTAAGTATACGCTAATAGGATAGTCTTATACTGTATACGATACACTGTATATCAAACATGAGAAAAAGAACGAACAAAACGACCATGTTGCATTTACCTTATAAAATACAATCCACACATTAATATCCAAAAATGCATTTGCTGACAAAAATAATTTTTAAAATCAAAATGTTCTCAAAACTAGTTAACACATCGAAGTTAATCTTATTTGATGTGAGAAACGCGTTGTTCTTTTTGTATGATGAAATAAGAAACAAATTTGCTGTCTATTGGATACGACATGTTATTTTTTATAGTGGACAGTCTTTTGTATGCCAAAAATATCGAATTTTGTCAAAGAGGACTACAAAACACAAAACGAAAGTTCACAAAAGTGGTCCATTTATATTCAGAGCATTTAAATAAACGACTTTTGTAAACAAAAACCAAGTTGATATTTACTGAACCCCGGAGATATAACGGAACTCATCAAAATACACTTTACCTTTTTCTATCCCTTTGGGATTGAATATCGATCAAATAAAACTCTTTGTGCGTGCTCATGTCTTAAAAGGAAAATCGTCTACAAATATTATCGCATTTCGAAGGTTTAGGTAAGGTGCAATTAAGTTAGCCAATCGATAAGTTAAATAAGTTAGGGATTTTATATTTAATTATAATCTTGGTTTGCAAATTTAAATGTTATTTTTCATTCATTTATTTTTCTTAATCTTTTTTTTATTTAATGGCGTCATTTGTTGACTTATACATGTTGTTCAGTATATGTGCACGTCAAAACATTGAATAAGTTAATCACACATCACAAACATGTTTTTTTAAGCAGTTGGAGAGTAGGGATATCAATTGGTTAATTAAGGCCCTTCAACAAATTGTTTTTCTTTTAATTTCCAATATTTTCTAATATCTAGAATTTGCATTTGTATATACTATACGATTAATTGTATAGTAATATAACTTCTTATAGACATCATCATCATCATCATCAGTTCCTGTAGCTCCGGTCGGAGCATAGGGCAGACGTAAAATTTCTCCATTTGGTGCGGTCAGCGGTCAGTTGCTTAACCTCTCTCCAGGTCTTTCCAGCTGTCTTTGCTTCTTCCTAGACCGTTCTCTGCCAGGTCTTTCTTGCTCGGCCACGTCGTCTTGCTCCTTGGGGGTTCCAGTCGAGGGCTGCCTTCTCAATGGCTTCATCAGCCTTTCGTAGCGTGTAGCCGATCCAACGTCACTTCCTCTCCCTAATCTGGTCTGCGATGGGTTTTTGGTCCGTTTCAGCCCACATATCCTTGTTCCTCTTCACCTTCGACCACCTCACGTTCATGATGCGGCAAAGGCATCTGTTCACGAAGACTTGTAGTTGGTGGGTGAGACCTTTGGAGACCCTCCACGTCTCACAGCCGTACATCAGGACGGATTTGACTCTTACAGACATAGCTTTCTGAAATTTGAGTTAAACTGTGATATATGAATATAATAACTTACGCTTATATTATAAAGAAGGAAAGTTTGCGAGTTTGTATGTTTGTAGAAGCCAATTTCAAAATCCATTTAATTCATTGATGAAATTTCTTTGCTATGTAAAAGATAATACGTTTCAATCATTTGTAAACTTTAATTTAGCTTATACATGTACAAAAAGGTAATAAACTCTACATGTCTTTCTGACCTTCTCTATGTTTATGCCTTGTTTTCCACAAAAGTCAGAAAAAATGGATTTTGATGCAATTTGCGTTATGTAGAATGGAAGGTTTTTGTGTGTAAATAAGTATATATAGAAAATTACTTACCTTCTGAAGTTACGGAAATATATCCTCATTTGTAAAGCACACTCTAGAACTTAGGTAACCATGAAATGACATGTTTGATTTATTTCTGACTTTTTGTGGAGATAAATTTTCTAACTTTATTTTCTATTCTTTCATTATTAGGAACAAAATAATGATCTGCAACGTTTTTATTTTAGTTTAAAAAAGGAAAACCCGTTTTCATGTTCTATTTAAATATGATTTTTTTTATTTTCACTGTTAAACGTAATCAGACAGATATTTTCGATTATTTGAATGAATATAAAATATCATTTTTAAGATTTTCTTAGCTGTAACGGAAAGTTATAGATCCCTTTTTTGTCAATGCGTGAATTTAATTCAAGTTTTAATTATGCTGGCGCTTTTTCCAGAATTTCAGATTTATTAGAAGCATCACCATAATATTTTTTTATTATCTTGAAAGTATGTAGACAATTTAAGAATTTAATTTGTTTTTATAATTTAAAATACTTATACTCGCCCTTCATATCCTATATTCTCTTTATTGAACTATTTTTATTTATATACTACAGCCATATTTTTATCATTAAACACTTGCGCATCATTTAAAAAGAAAACAAAGTCTTGCATTTTATTTTAATATTACTTTTTATTTCATGATATCCTGATGATCTCTACTGTATTCCCTATCCCTGTTTTATACCTTGTTTTCTACCGCAGATTTGATTTATTAATTATTTGTCTTATGTTGTTTACCTAAACGGAGCAAAGTGATGAGCAGTATTGTTTACGCTATTCTAAAAATAACGTACTTCAATCATTCAAGGGCAATTTATCAAAGTATGGTACTTTGTGGTTAGTATGACGCGAGAGATTTAGATAAATTGTAATTAATTTCCTTTTTTTTGTAAAAGATTTCCTTTCTTTCGACTGTTCATAGAGTGGAGTAGGGTTTTGTTTCTTGATTAAGCCAGAATCTCTTTATTTGGTAAGGATCAACGTTGCAAAGTACTCAAAATATCTGGAGAGCATTATGCAGACGTAAGTTGCGAAGAGATTACGTCTAACGGTGGAGGTTCTGTTATGTTTTGGTCCGAATATATATATATATATATATATATATATATATATATATATATATATATATATACATATAAATATATATATATATATATATGTGTGTGTGCATATACATAGTATTTATTTATACAGTATATAACGAACATTTTAAATTATTTCATTAATAATATAATTGATGGTATAATTTTTTTTTATTTTGTTCACTTTTTTGTTAATACCGGTAGTGATGCCTTTTTCAAATATTTGCTATTTTATATTGGATCAATTAGGTACTCTGATCCACCATATTGCACGTGATGTCATCTATTTAAGAACTCTTGATAAGTTATCACATTCCTAAAAGAAGAATATTTGGCCAAATATTATTATCCGTTCCAGCTCTAGAAAGTATTGATGTATTTTGAAACTTTATTGCTATCAAACAAGATATTTATCGTCAATTTTTTTGAATAGCTCTCTTTTCAACCTCCGTTATGTCCGTGCTATTAATCTTGTATAAGACAAATTATATATATTTCTATAAAAATATCCATTTCGCTACTTTTCCTTGTACGGGACTGTAGATATATAACTCAAATATAATGTTTCTAATTATTTTAAATTTATTATCACATCACAATACTGGTTGCAGTGCAAGACCACATAATCTTAAAAACCTGTGCGTCAAAATTAAACTAAATCTGTGGGCATACCATTTACCAAAATAATTTTAATAGTTTGATTACGATTGAGTCACCAAAAATAAATGCTACATATATAAATTTTAAATGTACTATTCCACAACACTATTTTCTCGCCTTAGAAGCCTGTTATTGACTCATTTCTTTGGTTTCAATTTTATGACAATTTTATATGAAGCCAAATGTATTGGGCACAACTCAGATTTCATTTTGAACTAAGGGAAATTCTATAAAATCCATAAAATTCCAGTCTCAGTAACGTGAAAAGTATTCATGTAATGATTCTATTACCCCATCGTGTTTTATTGATCTGGATGTTGCGATACTTTACTTATTACGACTACGGTGCTACCATAATTAAGATATGAGGAAATGAACTTCGGTGAGTTTAAATCGTCTTATATTCTTATTTTGCATACTGACAATAATTTCACCAAAGAAAAATTGGGCCCTACATTTTTGGTGGATTTTCTAAAATAAAATAAATTATTACATTCTACATGCTGTTAGAAAGCATATTTCGCGCTTCCTTCAAAATTTTCAAAATACGACATTTCATAACTAAAATATGAAACATGTGATTCGCGTTTCGTCCTAGCATAGTTTTAAATTACTTTAATTTTTAATTCCTTAACCAAATTTATTTATACCACAAAATGTGCACAATTACGCTTTAATTAAAATTAATTAAGTCAAATCAGGGAAAGGTTTGTAATACATTTCTTCGTTTAAATAAATTTATAGACATCTTAACCTGTTGAAATCTTAGAAGACAATTCTTTACGAGGAATCTGTATTAAATATGATAAATAAATAAACATCAGAAGAAAATTTCGTTTCAATACATTTAATTGATTATTAAATCCCTTTGAAACTCTGTTGTGGACAATTGTTAATCAGTGATTCTACCCGTTGTAAATACTTATGGAAGAAACTTACAGTGATCAATTTGACTTTTCATTTTAGTGTTAAAATTTATTAACTGAAAATCAGTTAAGAACTATTTCTTCCGTCGGGGTACCAAAACGAAGCTTAGCTTATTAACTTTAAGACAAATAAACTTTTATGTGTAAATCTAGGATTATTCAATTCGTAAACATCGCAGGAAATAATGACAATAACGTTAATAATGTTAAAGAAAAATAAAACCATAACAAGGATCTCAAGCATACAAAGAATCAAATAGGATGAAATGTGAACATATCCTATTTGACTATAAATAACAAACGTCCAAATATTATTGCGAGCAGACACTTCATAAGGTTTAACCAAAAAGACAATGAAGTAATTCGATACATCAAACAATAAGACAAAGTATGAGGAATCACTTTTGTTCGTGATATTGAAGATTTACACAAAGCCATTAAAATACGTACAACCGTGACCAGAGCCAAAACTACGTAGAAACGAAAGCCCTCCGTAAAAATAAGTGAGAAATAAGAGGGTTTTACAAGAAACAAAAACGGGTTCGCCAAAGGCATACTATAATTTTAAGACAACATAGCGAAAATAGGTTCCATTGAAGGAAAACTGTTAGAGAGGATCGGCACAGGGCACTTTATTATAAAAGCAAATTGAACCCACCTTTCTCACATCTCACTTCTCTAACCTGATATATACAATAAGTGCCGTCCTATAAAATACCAAATGATCCACAGACTACTTTCGATTAACCAATTAACTATAAAAAACATTTACTGGGATAACTTCATTCAATTAGTCAGTAGATATTATGTCAAGAATTAAAAAAATAAATTTAAATTCATTATTATTCTAAATCTTAAGAACACAAACTTTCTACAGGAATATTTAAATATAAGTGTATTTTTAAAATGAATTTTCAAAGTTACATATTTCAATTACTTCCAGTTCAGCTTTGAGCTCTAAAATTTTTTACTCATAAATTTAACAGTATCGTATCTATAATTATAACAGTATCGTATCTATACATGCACACGGATGCATGCACATATAATCATTATATGCATACGCGTAAAGTAAATTATCCAATACTAAGGCAACACCTATATGTGAATTAAAATTTCATAAAAAAAATCACTTGTGCTTAAAAATGATGATAAAAGGAGATTTTTCATGAAATAACTTTTACCATTTCCTAACTACTTATTTTCCGAGACGATATGTGTATAATGCAAACTTTTCATTTGAGTATTTGCTACTATTTTGTTCATTGGAATAGGCATTATAGGTATGACAATCGCCTATTTACTTATATAGTAAGTCATTTTCCTACTTATATCAACGAAATGCAAATTTTTGCACAAAATGCAATATTCGTATTAGATATTTTATATTCCTTTTCCCAAAAATAATTTTATGGGCTTTAATCCGAGGTAAGTTATATTGTTATGTTAGTTGAAATCATGAAGACCATAAATACAATGAAACTGCTAATAAATGTGACGTTTGATACCATACCGTTTGATACAGTCAGCCACTTCGGTGAGGTATAATGACTCCAGACAACGACAATGATTATCCGGTAACGAGATATCCAATACTACGTTAAAAGCGGTTCCATACTAGAAGTATGAGAGATAAACATAAACTAAGTTCTATTACTTTTTTATGGATTCTTACTCCATAGTACAATAATAAAAAAGAAGTACTCTAAAGTTTGTGGTTTGATAATACTAGGTTTCACTTATATTCAATTTTTATTGCATTTCTGGTAGTTTCTTTTCTATAATAATAAAATTGATGAAGTTAGTAAAGCACGATATATGAAAATGAAAATAGTAAAATAAAATTGATATGTAAATCATATTTTAATGCAATTTAACATATAACTCTTTCTTAAACGACTTTACTTTCAAGTATGTCAAGTAAAAAGAGTTACTAGTATCGACAATTATATTCTGTAAAAGGTATTAAAAAAATATTTTTCAAGGAAATGTACGCGCTGTTTGAATTTACACTGATTGCGACATTCGCAGAGCGATACGTAATGTTTAGTCTTGTGAGGTGTTGCCTTGTGTACCGAATGTATAGGCAGACACAAATGGATTGAATTAAATTTCAAGGCATATTTTAGCTAGTATTCCATTGTCTATTTGTGAAACCATTTAAGATTTCAGCGAATTCTTTCAGTCCCAATTTTTTTCCCAAAGGTTTTTCAATCTTCAGTCTCATTTCACCTGCGGTAATCCTCTCTATATTCTTATAATGTATGATACATTTTCCACCTCATCGTTTATTTATTGAGACAGGTTAAGATAAATTTATTGATAATGGAAGTGCATCACCAGAAAAACTTTACGCCAACTTGCAAATAAACAATCGCTTCCACGAGGCCAGTGGTGCAATTGCAGAACAAAATATGAAATTATGGATCAGTGGGAGGTTGCAGAGAATCTTGCAATTTAATAATGTCAAAGTATGCGGTGTTCAAATAAATGGTATCTAATTATAAATTAAAGGCTCCGGCTTTATTCTTTCAATGTGATTTTATCTTTTATGTTTCATTTCTGCAAAAATTCCAAATTTTTGGAACATATATTCCTTTTCAGTCTTTTTATTAATTTTTCTATTTAAAAATTCAGTCGTGACATAAAGTCGAAATTTAAGATTTAGTATCGTCTGGTTTTCTAGCCTAAATTCATTAATAATATTCAAAATGGTACCTAGAATAGCTCTAGATAAATCCTTTTGTTGATTTATGCATAAATATTATTAAAAGTTTCAATTGTATTATCTGTTATATTACAGAGCATAGTAATTTAATAAATTAAACATTGAAAATTGTAAAATTTCTTGAATTAAAGATAGTCGTAGACTTTGAATTTTTATTATTATCATGATTCATCTGCAAATACCCAGACAACCTTGCATAAACTTAAGTATTATACCGGTAAATTCACAATGACTTTTTCAAATATATTGCGAACATTACCCAACAATTTTAGATAAGTATATTCGAATGAATCTAGGTTTATACATATTTATGTTATTACTGGTGACATAAAACTAAGCTGAAATATAATTAAAATGTAATACTGAATATTATTATATTTTAATTAACTCTAAATTAATAAACGCAATTAAGTCCATATAATTCAAATTATAATTAATAAATGATTATTTAATAAAATAAAAGAGAAAAAATCTGATATCAAATTATTTTCTAAATAATGAATTCTGGAGCGGTTATATAAACTAAAACGAATTGTCCACTTTTAAAATATTTATCAGTCTCTTTCTTCATTTTGTTGTTTTTGTATGCGTGTTACACAAAAAATATTAGAATTTTTTTGCAGATTTTTTATTGATATTTATTTTAGTGCTTATAATATACCTGGGAAATATTTCTCAGGTAAGTATATAGTAGGTATAGTAGGACAAAAAACATTAAAAAACAGTTAATGTTGCACCATATTTTATTTATTTCCTTTAATATTAACCCAACAATTTATATTTTGAATTTAAAATATTTGGTATCTAGATTTTCTGGTTAATTTATTTTAAAGCAAAAATTTTAAATTATTACTTCTTATTTCTATTATAGGAGAAAACAATTTAAATTTAATATTTTAATAAAATAAAAACTTTATATACCTTATATACTTTCAATATAGATATTAAAAACCTTATATACTTTCAATATAGATATTAAAATATTAGTAACATCCTTTTAAACATTAACATATGAAAATTATGGAAAACATTTACAAATGTTTTAACTTGAAAGGTAGATTTGATCTGTCACTTATGATTATCAAATCTTCAAAACAAGAAATAACCCTTTTTTTAAAGTTGAACTAGGTGCGTTTTATTTTTATATTTCTTTAGTCTAATTCTAGACAAACATTTAAACAATGTGTAAAATACGATTATTAAAAAATTTATACACCTATTTAAATACTGATAGTTGGAAAAAAATCAGGCCCCTGATCTTATATGTAAAAAACTCGGCAGTTTGTGGGTATATGCTGTTGGCTAATTAATTACCAACCTAACAATGTAGCGAGGAGTATTTGATTTACCAACAAATTATATCCGTTTTTTTTCAAAATAAAGGCTTCATTTATAGTAACTGAAAAACATAGAAAATTTCGTTGAACAAACAAAGGAAATGTCAGAATACTCATTAAACCAAATAAGAAAAATGCCTCTGCGACACTATCATGTTTGGGATAGTAGAGTTTCCAAAAGTGCTGATGTCAATAGAACCATTTATGGTGACTTACAGCCATTAAGGTAACGTATATTAAATATACGCTGCTAAGATCATCTGTAAGAGATAATTATTCGTACTAATTAGAGGTTGAACCTGTTTCAAAGGTAACTTTTCACTAGCTCTTAGATACATTTTTGAAAATTTTAATGATCTGATGATTACATTTACATATACATATAAATACATAATAGAAATGTTCATATCTGGCTCATCTGAATCTTTCCTATGCTTTCAATAAGCACAATCAAATGAAACTACGTGATGTAATATTATTTCTACGTTCTTTGAGTTCTTTACCACGACCTAGGTTTCGTTGTATTACAACATCTTCAAGTGGGCTATTAGCAAAGATTGATGATTGATCTTTGCTTATAGCCCCCTTGAAGATGTTGTAATGCAACGAAACCTAGGTCGTGGTAAAGAACTTACAGAAAGTAGAAATAATACTACATACGTATGTAGTTTCATTTAATTGTGAATAATGAATTTCTAAAAAATGAATGCCAAATATATTCAATTTTTCAAATAAGTTAACATGTTTAAGGTGTTTTTTGAAGCTTCATTTATATCTCTCGCGCTTCACTTTTTTCAATTTAGTTTAAATGTCAATCAAATATTAAATATTGGTCTGTACATTGAATGAAACAATTAGAGTTTTCATAACTATATTCCAACCTTAAACCCATTAATCATATATTTTGCAAGTCATTGATTATATTTCACGATATTCAATGTATTTGCATATTCTCTAGCTAATGACAAAGTTTTTCTTCACTTTTCAATGATTTCTTTAACGTCTCTTCATTTAAGTGTTCGTAAAGTAATATTGAACGCCTTCATAAACATTCTTGCCATTATCTGGTTAGAAGCATAATGTATTAAAAATACAGCGATATTTAGCCTGGTTGATAATATTATGTTTTCCTTCGTACTATACTGTCACAATTCATGAGTGCCAATATTTATGGATACATTCGATTAGGATTACATTCAGCATTTTGCTCTAGTACATGTGTGTAAGAAGTTCACTCTCCATTCGGAGCAAGTACCCGTTTTAACTCTTCATTATGTTTGATATTTGGAAATTCATTCGAAGCTCCCTGTACGTCGTCATTTTTCCACCATATTTATAAGTGCTACAGAACTACAAATATTTTACAGACGGTAATGATAAAATAACATAAATATTTAATTTATAATTAATAAATTTTAATAAAAACTCCTATCCAAGTAATTAAGTTAGTAGATATTAGACAGAGATAAGAGAAGTTATACGTGTATGATACCCTGAATTTAAACTTTAACTCTTCGAATAAAATTAAACATCTCGAGAGATATAATAATTGAATTAATTAAAAATTTAACCGAAATATTTGACTGCATGAAATTATTATACATATTGCAGGTTATGTAAAATTTCTTTATTATTTTTGAAATCGGAACAATTTCAGAGTGGCTGCACTAACTTAAATTGTGTTTTTAACGAATCATAAGGTATTATATTCTGAAAATCTATTGGAATATAATATCTTTGTGTCAATAATTTTTTTTATTGATGTTGCTCAATATGAAATCTTATATTATAAGATTATTGTATTTTCATTGCTATAAAGATAAGACATGAAGAGATAAGACATGAAGAGAAACAGGTAGTGGACTGAGGGTTTTTCTCACCGCCAATGAATATACACCATATCGCGCAATGAAGTTTTCCACTCGGACATACATTAATGAAATCGGCGTGGCCAGCGATGACCCATACAAAACATGCTTATAAAAAATGGCATCAGTAGGTTTTTTAGTTTTCTCTCTATACGAGCCAGTATTCAATATATTTACATTGAAACAGTACTTTATTTTTCTGAAGAACTTAATGCGGCCGAGTTGTTCAATAAAATAATTAATACCTAGTCATTAAACTGACTATACTTGTTAATAAAGAAAAAACTGCCTATAATGTTAAGAGAATGAGAGGACAGGGAAAATCTGGTTGCATTGCAGTGTACTGCTAAGTTCCTAGATGTAATATCGTACATTACACCTTTACTTGAAGCGCTTTGCAGCTATTTAATGACTCTGCCCAGCAAATAATGAAAGTTATTTTTATAAAAGTGGTAGGATGTATATTTAAATATAATGCACACCAATTTCATAGCTGATCCATACACTCACTCATGCACTTACAGATAATTCAAGCAATTTTTTAATCATTCAGGTCATTTGTTAATGAACTAAAATTTTGAAATTTTCTACTTAGGTAATAATAAGGATATCAGTGGATGGAAAATCGTGGCTATAAATAAGTATGATTTGTGTTGAATTACTTACCAAGCTTCACATACGCCTTTCCGTGGCTGAGTTAGGTATTGTAATGAAATCTGTGGCTCTGAAAAATAATAGACAAATACATAAACCATATACTTACCTGCTCAGGAGTATAGATTTACTCAGTACTTCCATTCAATATGAATGGTGTGGACTCCTTTTTTAAGGTTGCTATGGTTTTATTTTCTAATACAACATATATAAAATTTCTTTGTGTGCACCGATATTCTCGTTACTAAAAAAATTTTAAAACTGTGATAGCAATTTGATTTAAAAACTATTTTGATTTAAAAAAAAAATTATATCAAAGAAGAGTATTTTGTCTTTAAGAAAAAAATTACTAAATTTTGACGGACGTCAAAAAAAGAAAAGGTTCTCAATTCGAATTTACATCAGTTCGACTCAACTTATATTGGGTAAGTTCTCTTAAATCTCCGAAAGTTGCCAAAAGATTTGTATGATTTTTTTTATTTGAAAAGTCTCTTGAAAATAGGATTAGAATTGGACTATGTAAATTGAAGATTTACTACAGAATTTCTCAACAATAAATAGCACACCTGCAATGATTGAGTTTGGATGATATAATCTGATGATAATCAAATATCAAAATCTCTAAAATTTGGTAATTAGTAAACATAAATCTGCTCATCAATAAAATCAAAGTAACATGATGAGCCAAAAGATGGTTACAGTGATTCTTCAGTGACAAAGAAGTAAACTCAACGAGTTTGGACTCATTTGTCTTATCTTGATGTAAGCAAAAGTAACAAAGTTAGTAGGTGGATAAATGTATGTATGAATATAAAAAGGACTTGAAGGAACTAATCAACTAATATATTCATAGACGTGTAAGTAAATATATGTGTACACATACACACACACACACGCACGCACACACACACACACACGCACGCACGCACACACACACACACACACACGCACACACATATATATATATATATATATATATATATATATATATATATACATATATAATGATATTATTGAATTGATCGTAAGTTCTAAAATTCAGCGTTACATTGGACATTATAAGCACTAAAAGTGGAAAAGAAAGTGTTTTCCACAAAAATCGAATCGACTGCGTATAACTACTCAATTAAAAAACACAATGAAAATAATAAAATAATGAAAATACGAGTATCTAGTTGGAGCTTCTGTGGTAAATTGTCGTTTCCAAATATAAATAATTTTGCATAATACTGCTACAGCCAAAGATTTTTGGAGTCTTACCAAATAAAATGTAACATCATCTGTGTCTGTATATGTACGTAAGGTATAGAGTTAATCGTCGATGTAGCGTCGTTTGATTAAATAAATAAATGTCTAATAATTTTTCAGTATTCGGATTCCGTATCTGAAAAGGAAAAAGAATAGCATAAGTACAGTGACCTGTCTAT
Source organism: Druceiella hillmani (assembly GCA_039881145.1). NCBI lineage: Eukaryota > Metazoa > Arthropoda > Insecta > Lepidoptera > Hepialidae > Druceiella > Druceiella hillmani. The sequence goes on along the minus strand of JAYKKI010000007.1, from coordinate 12,513,399 downwards.
ACGTCTGCCTCTCACGGCCGTTTTTTCACCGATTTCAAAAAATAACAAGGTTCCCAATTAGTCGGAATTTTTTTATGTGTTCAGCGATAATTCTTTATCTAGTCGACCAATTTTGACGATTATTTTTTATTTGAAAGATAGGTATGGTCCCATATTAATTTGATAAAAATCCGGTGATGAAGTCCGGATATGGACGATGGAACTCTTTTACGAATGGCAGTTAGTCAATTATATTCAAGGTATGTTACTTTAGTTATTACCTTGCAAAATCAGATTTTGGGTATGGAGAACGGAACTCCTCTAGTAGTAGTATTTAATTTGTAAAATTTGTTGTTGGACCTCAGATATGGAGAACCGAACTCCTCAACGGCTAACAGATAACCATTGGCGGCTACTACTATCGCTTCATTTGTATGTATTATCAATAATCAAGTCTAGATAAAGAGTAAATTGTATATATACTAGCTTCTACTTTTGCTTTTTTTCTTTTTTTTTGGTTTTGTTTTTTTAATAAATATTCTAAGAAATAAAATAATTGTGATAATTAATATTAATGTATTAATCACTGAAAATTCTAAAATAAAATATCTTTTAAAAAACCTACTTCAACAAAGGTAGGTACTAAAAAGTAAAAAATAATTAACTCAAAATAGGTACCTACTTATTTGCAATAAATAACTAAGTCACTTATGTTTGAAGTCGGTGAAGTACATTAGAAGTTAAAGTTTTAAATTTACATTATAAATTAAGTTATAAATTTGTTTAAGTTGGTCGACAATGGTGGCATTGACTTCAAAAATAAGTAGATTAGTCATTTATTGCAAATAAGTAGGTACCTATTTTAAGTTAATTATTTTTTACTTGTTAGTACCTACCTTTTTTAAAGTCGGTTTTTTAAAAGATATTTTATTAGAAGCCCTTTGACGTCGAAAATTGAATTTTGTCTTAGTAATAAAAATATTAACCCACATATATCTCAATAGATTATATTAGAAATAATTGTATGGAAATTTTAGAGAGGGCACATAGTCTTCTCGGCAACTTTGTTTTGAAAAGTAATACGATTTTATAATATATATGAAATTTAATAAAACACAAAGCTCTAGCTCAGTCATGTGTACTTCTCAACAAATGTCCATAAGAACTTAGTTACTTTTGTCTGACTACTTTTTGCGAATAACTTTTTTAAAGAGAGTTTCTCATTACAGCAATTTTTTTAATAGGCTTAGAATATTCTATTCTTGGAATCATAAATTAAATCTTTAATTTTTTTCTAATATATTTGATTTCATATTTGTTCCAAAAGAAAGTTTTATGCTTAGCTTTTTAAAAACTACGATTCTTCAAACTGTATATTAATGAAAACAGTTATGACTACATTTAGTTTACTATTTCTATACAGTTATTGTTGGCATATATTATTTGCTTAGTAAATAATGCGATTTTGTAAAAGTTTGTTTTTGCGTAGTTAAATTTAATATTTACATTGTATACAATTTGCATAAATATTATTTTTCTATATTGATAAGTTATATATTATATTCTTGTGTATTAGGGTTTCCTGCTTTAGAAAGATCAATAAATGTATTTATATCTTTATTTTTCAGTGGTGATAAAACGGATTGATTACATTTTAAAATTTTAAAAGCTTTTGCTCAGTGACAGTCAGTTGATACTACGTTTAAATTTTAATAAATCTTTCATGATGCTAAATCTTAAATGAAAAAATAGAACACTTCTACAATCTCTAGCATGTTCGCTAATCTATATATGATTTTTGGAGTTTATTCGTAGACTCGATTTTCGTAGATAGCGCCCAGTTTGAAATTTTGTGAGGAGTAAAATCAAAGTTCAGTCCTTACGAAGTCCAGAGCCTTAAATAATATTTAGGGTGAGATATCAATATGTTTATTTCACATCGCCTGCGCAGTACGTACTGCGCATCAATTGTTAGTTAACTTCAATCATATATTTAATTGACATACCGAATTATTTACTGACAGTTTTAAGTGTCGTATGTTTTCGCTGAAAGTATTCCGTTTAACGAAAGTAGTAAAACGAAAACAAGAAAAAGAAACTATACGTGCAGATATTGGCCTCTTACAAAGATGTAATTGAAAATAAACGCATCAACGGAGCAAAAAACGTGAAGATGAAAAAGGGTAAATATAGTCAAATATTTACGTTTATAATGATAATTGAACTTATTTATTTATTGGAAGACTCACAAAACAGGTTACAGTCACGTAGTTGTATCATAAAAAGAACACAGTATAAAACTAGATTATAACTCCAATTATGTGTGCCAAAACGGTTATAGTATTTATGTATATATTTTCTAGAGTTACTTGTGTCATTAAATATGCTAAAAAATGATCGATTATTAAAGTTAGTATTAACTTAGAAATTATATTTTTTTCTAGATACTAAACAAAAGCTTAATTCAATCGTAGCTGGTTTTAATTTATAAATAAAGTATTTTCAAAATGTTAATAATTTCGGTTCAAAAATGTCCAAGGACGGATATTGAGAAGCAACATCGTTATTCAATAGGTACATTCGAATTTTGGGGTTATAAAAAGAAATATTATTATTATAAACTTATAGTAGGAATAATCAGTGTAATGATATACGAGATCTGAGTCGAGGAGATAGGAAAATCAACATGCGAATGTATGATTTTATATACATATATTAGATCAGTGCTTTTTCTCCGTGCTAGTGATGACAAATTAAATCTCCGTAATTGGTGTTCATAGGATCTATACTCCCGTCTAAAATGAAGTCAGAATTAATAGTTGATGAATACAGAACTAATTTGTTTGATCAAGACAGAGTCGCTATTTCAATCGCTTTCTTTTATGCCTTAAGTTTAGTTAAATAGTCTCCTCCAGTTCTATAATTTGATACTATTCGAGAAACAACGTTACTTTATATAATCTTTAATATCATAGTTTAAATCCTCCTTGACAGGGACCGTATTCGATCAATATTTAGGCTTCTCATTTACTGATATTCTTTATACTCACATAGAAAGCGTATCGTATTTTAGTGAAATAGCTTATACTTCTTCAGTTCAACTCCAAGTCCTTTTGAGTATTTATACATCGAAAAGGAAAGGTAAGCTTGAAAAAAGGCCACAAGTTATTCACATAATTAGAAGGTCAAATATGGAAAAATAAGCTGGTAGTCAAATCAATAAAAAAATTCAGGCAAGTGGGGTTTATTTGTTCGTGGCAGTTAAAAGTCAGTTGTTTTTTGTAAGTCGTCCTCAGACACCTGTTTATAGGCCGTGGGATTTAGTGATGAAAAACTTAATATTATTACCATGAACAAAGCTATAAAGCAACTAGAATATATTTTTGTTAGCTATAAGCATATTTTTAAAAAATATATATGTATCAAAAACTCACAACTTCAATAGGTAACTTGGTATTTGTTTACGAGATTAACTTTCGGAAATCAATTAATAATCTATTCAATCTGATAACTGCTAGAATTTGTTAGAAATATTTTATGCATTTATGCATGCTTTTTCCAAATAATATATTTATTTGAACATTATTATTGAAAAGCTTTAGGAATATATAGTGTAATTCTTTCCCCGATTGATGAAAATATTTAGGAACCCTATTGCGATTTGATACAGATCAATTTATTTTCTATAAAAATATATTTATAGGTAAAGAAAATATGCTCTAACTTAATTTCATTAAATGTTTGTAACTATTTTCAGTTGCTTGTTTCTATATTTGCATTTGTTCTTAAAATTAAAATCTGCCACTTAATGGTATCTCATTGGCATTATTTAAAGTATAAACGCTTAAATTTCTGTACCCATTTTCAATTGTTCAAATATGGATACTTCATTTTTAATGAACATCACTATATTTTCAAAAAAAGTGAGTCGAAAAGTGAGAAGTAGTTGCATGAAGCCAATTCTCACATTTCTTTAAGATAGAAATAGTTTAAGAAATATTAAATCATAATAATTTTTCGAAATCTAAAGCTTTCATATGATATTTATATTACAGCTGTAAAAATATACTTTGCCTATTGGACTTTTTCAATTTGTTCCAAGTCGTCCATAGTTTGGCTATGTACAATTGTGTTGCAATTTTTCATGAGCTTAAAAATTATTAATAGAAAAATTTACTTAAACAATATACATAAATTTAAGTCTAAAATGGATGTACCAGTCTAACTTTAATCACATTGGCGCTTAAATGTCCTTTATTGGATCTTTGATTATTAACATATTTAATATTTATAAGATTTTAATGACCAAAAATACAAATATCAATTACGATCTGTTGGCAAATGAGCACCAATTTTGTCTTATAAATAGAACATATAAGTGTATATATATATATATATATATATATATATATATATATATATATACACTGATTTTGTTAAAGGGCAGATTTATGTTTACTAGTTACCAAATTATAGAAATTTTATTATTTGATTGTCATCATACTATATCATCCAAACTCGATCATCGCACATCGCACCTGTGCTTTATGTATATATGTATACATATGTACATATCATATCGTTCGTGATTCCGACTTCAATATTACAGATATGAGCTGGTGGCCATCAAAAGTCTCGTCAGAAGACAACATAACACATAAAGCGCATGTAACTTTAATAAAGTAATGTGAATTAAATAGCAAAAATCAAGGCTAATTTTATTTTTGTCATTCAATTCGTGTGATTTTACTTGTGAACGTGTGAACACAAAATATTACTTGGCTATATAATTAGATCACTATTAAGTAGTATTTATTTATCCAACCACGTAAACGCTGATAAATTGTATGTTCAGAATGATTGAGAAATACATAGTTGAAATTATATGCAATGAATATTAAAGAAGATAATTTCCGATTTCATAATACTTTTTTATTTAAAAATACACTTTACAATTAATCTTACTATAAAAATATTCATTGCCTTTTCAAAACCGACTAGACCGTTTCTCCTGTCCTCGGAGGATTCACCGAGTAGTAAGATGGTCGACTAGTATGCTTAACCGACAAGTCTTTAAAGGAAGCGATTAAAAAATGGGTGGTGAACTTCAGGATATTCATATTACTGAGATATGGAATAGCACGAGGAGATTATCTGACAATAAGACCACAGAGAACATTGTAACACGCTTACAAGAAAAGTAAGAAGTTATGGGGAACACCTATCATCGCACGGTGGTAAGATATGTTAACATTCTTCAAATGCAGGATAAGTTGGTTTAGCGGATTTTACATCTGGACTTCTACCAAGACCCATATAATATTATGGAGGTTCAGAAAATACATGATGATTTCGTGTGGCGTTTTCATTTTTCCAACACAATGTTAAAGTGAAATGCTAAGCGATGATGTCATTCTCATTGCGAGTGACAGGAAATCACATGTGTACATATCTTTAATTATATGGCTATATAAAGCAACAAAAGTTCAGGTATGGGTCAAAAATAAATTCAAGACAGTTAAACAAAAGATGTTTTCTTAGTCAATATATGACAGTGTTGCATGGAACGCCCCTTTGGTGTCTATGGATCTTCAATTTTTGATCGAAGAATCGCATAATGACTGTGAATTCAGAGCTTTATTTAACAATGATATATTGCTATGCGATTTGTCAATCGATAAAAACAATCTGGATAACGTATGGTTCTAGCAAAATTGGACAACGCCTCTCACTTAGAAAGAATCAGCGCAGTTATTAAGAACATAAACATTCCTTGGACCTCTCATTTCATTGCGTCGAGATTTTGAATCATACTTTCGATTACTTGATCTTTTTTTTCGTATTATTTTGGGTTTAAATGCAGTTTTTGTCGGTCGTATCATATATCAAAGAACTTTAAAGAGAAATCAATTAAGAAATTCAGGCAATCTCGACGAAAATAATCCAGATGCAACTTCTATACCCAATTTCATGAAAGCATTGATAATATTTTATTTTATTACGACAGATCACTTTGAGAGTATCAATGAAGTCATTAAAGCAAATATTCCCCGAGCATAATGTATTACTTCGTGTGCATGTTGAATGCAATTCCAAATGACCTGATCTTTCCCTGTATAATTTTTTATCGCTTATAAAATCGAAATGTTTGTTGAAAATAATTGTTGAACCTTTAGAGTCAATAATTCGGGACATTCATAATATCTCGTCCGAAAGCGTCCAAAGGTCTAAGGACAACTTCTCTACGTGACGTCATGAATTTATTTCTAAGAAATATCTTCAATTGGATGATGTTATTTTTTGTCCCATTTTGTAGAAACCGTATGTTATCCACATTAATTACATATCTTATTAATTCAGAAGTTGTAAAATATGGGCTTATCGGAAAAAAAATTTAGTGTGGAAAATTTGTTGTTAAAATGAAAGTGTAAAGTATTTTTAAAATGGATACACATATACAGCAAACTCTATAATTCTGCCAAATTTCACCTTTCTAAATTGCATAGTGTAAATTTTAAAATTATAATAGACCATTAGACAAGCTGATATCAAGACCATATGCGTCTTTTGACATTTTAATGTAATTGATTTTGGAAGCATTTATTTTTTCCAAAAACCTGATAAAACAAAGAATGAATTTACCATCGGTTTTTCAACATAATTAAAATACTTACGAGGAACATTAATTTCTGCAAATTCTTGTTGTTTACCAACAAACCCTGACTAACTCAAATATCCCTTAATTTTCATTTCATTTTTAGTATGAAAATAGTTTTATTTTTTCTCTTTAGAGTTCTTTGCGTGGAATAGAAAAAGTAAAACTATTATATGATCATTCATGTGACGATCTGTTTTGACTCGAAGCTGTTTTTTGCAGAAAGAGTTTATTGAGATAATATATATTGAGAAACTTGCCATTTGACATAACGTTAAAGTATATTACTACACATACATATCATTAGTTAAAACTCAAAAATGTTTATGTGGATTTTTTGAGAGGAGGTGTATAAAGAATACTATTTTTTTATTTATTTCCTCCACCAAATTCAAAACTATGAATGAAACAGCAATACCATAAGCTTACCTAATGTTTATCATATGTAAAACGGCGGCGATCATTCCAATTTTACTTCGATGTTTGTTTATTCATGAATTCAAAATAAATATTTTAAGATTGTTTACATTGAGGTTTCAATTAATGAAGGAAAATTATAAATTGTGAAAACAACGTGATAGCTGAAATCAATTGCAAGCCGCTAAGAGAAATATTAGGAAAGTACTGAAAAAAATTATCTATTTTCTTGCGATAAATTATAAATACTAAAGAATAAACCAACTGGCATATTCTATATCATACTAATACTAAGCAGTTAAAATTACTGTGTCTTGAAAAATATATTTATATTTTATATACTATTTTATATTATTCATACAGATATATTTTCTACATTCTGCTATTTATAGATAAAACATCTCCGCTAATTGGTTGAATTTAAAAATATTATGTTCCTCTCGAGTGATTAAGAGCCTAAAGAAACTGTACATTTTTTTTATGCCATCTACCTATACTTCTCTTTGATTCTGCAAACAAACTATATTTTATATAGATACAATTATTATATAATAGAAAGAATAAAATTTATATAAATAAACAAGGCAATTCAACGTGTATCATGTTATTACAACAAGAATCTATCAAACTACTTGGTTTTGTTTTTGTCATTAAACTGGAATTATTATCCTAAACATATCGTGTAGATATTTTCATTTTCTACTTAATTTTTCTTTTTATTACAGAAGATTTAATAACATATAATTTCCATAAATATAGTAATAAATAACTTCTAAAACTCAATATAATTCCTGACACTTTATTTGATATTATTGTTATTTAATATTTAGTGATGCTTGCCGTTGATTTTAGTTCAAAATATAAAGGCAGTCAACTATCAAGTTAGAATAGATATTGTAATGAAGACATTGTAATATTGTTAATATTGAATAAAAAAGAGCTTATTAAGAGGTTTCGCGGGATTTAATTTTATTAAAGAGACTGATAGATTAAGTAATGCTAGGGTACTGTCTTTTCATTCATTTTTTTGAAAAAAAAAGATTATAAGTAATTATTGAAATAAAAAAATGACTGCCTTTATTGTATTTAACTCGAGGCAGCTTTGAAAAATAATCACATAAGGTTAAAAATATTAACTTGATTCTTTAATTCTGATTAGCCCCTACCATAGCATCAAACCCTAACCAGTGTTTTGTGAAGGCCACAGATTCGAGCAGTGTAATGTATACCTCCATATGAAGACCATATGGAGGTATACATTACACTGCTCGAATCTACTACGCGCTATAATCGGGTATACACGGCCCAAAAGTCTATCTGAAAATGACAAATTAGTGAATTCTAAAATAAAGGTATCTATCTACATAATGGACAGTTTTATTAATCCAAATGAAAGATATATAATTGAAATAAAAAAATCTGGGCAGTTTTGCTTGATCGCTAATCACTCGAGGAAAACATAATATCTCCAAATTCAATCAATAAGAGCAGATGTTTACGTATAAATAGCAGATACGAAAAATGAATTTATTCCATCATAACTTAAAAGTTTTTAAAAGTTCAAATGAAATTGAAGACCTTGTAAGCCTATGTAAAATAGATAAACAAATAAATTACGTTTTGTCAAGACATAATAAATTTTAACTGCATAATATTTAGAACTCGTGAAATTTAAATGAAAAATTGAGTATGTTAGATGATTAACGCTTTGTATTTATGATTTATCAAAAAAAAACAGAAATATTTTATCACTTTTGACAAGACCTTTCACTAAATATATATATATATATATATATATATATATATATATATATATATATATATATATATATATGTATATATATATATATATATATATTTTAGTTGAAATTCTAGATAAATTTTTTTTGAATAAAACAAACATCGAAATAATTGTGTAGGTCTGCGTATGAGGTCACGTGTTGACTTAGTTTTTCTTCGTACTATTTATATATGGACAGATATGAAAAAAATTACCTTATATTTTTATATAGCTCAAGGTGATTTTGTATTGAATGCAAGCTACAAAGCCTTCAAAAGTGTCTCATTTTGAACATCATATATAAAAGTAGGCCGAAATTTTGGTAACAGAATGTCATGTTACATTAATTCAATTTTAAACCAATTTTCTATATTTGACTCATATAAGAGAATAAATATGAAGAAAAGTTTCTATAAAGGACTGGGGATATAAATACTATTCAACACTTCTTGCATAAACCAAGAAAATGTGGAATAAAATATACACGAGGAAAGTAACACAGAAAGATTATGTTTATCACAAATAATTCAATTTTGAAAGATTGTTTAAAATTTATTAACACAATTTTAGTAATTATTACATATATATATGAATAATAAATACTTAAAATAATGACAAATAATAAAGGCAATAAAATATATTATTATAGTTGAAAATATATGCATTGAATTTCTGACGGTTTAATCGGTAGTTTACGATTGCATTATAGTTATTAAAAAGTTATTCTACATTTCACTTATATTAAGAGGTATTTTGAGTCAACTTGGTACTTTCTTCATAACTACTTGGAAATAGTATAGATATTCAACGACAGGAATTCATAACAATTTTCTTCGTAGGTATTGTAGTTTTGTTAAAAAGCGACGTGTTAATTTGCTCTTTACTCTAGTTGCTTTTATGAACAAGGAATGCTCGCAAAATTAATTAAATTGAAATATCAGTAGACGCTTCTGTTCTCACTTTGAAATCTGCTCATCTCTATCTGTTTTCGCAGCCTTTTAGAACTTAACTCTGCAATTTAGAAATATGAAATTTAGTAGAATTATAGACAATTAAATGAAACTACGTGATTAGTATTATTTCTACTTTCTTTAATTTCTTTACCACGACCTAGGTTTTGTTGTATTACAACATCTTCAGGTGGGATATTAGCAAAGATAATACAACGAAATGTAATACAACGAAACGTAGGTCGTAGTAAAGAAATTAAAGAAAGTAGAAATAACGTAGTTTCATTTAATTGTGAATAATGAATTTCTATAAAATTAACGCCAAATATATTCAATATCAGAATTATAAAGTTTCAATTTAAAGAATAGCAATGACGTATACCCGTTTTGAAGTCTCCTTTTAACTTTAACATTGCTATGTTTTCTTAGGTTGTGTCATTATTTTACAGCTTCGGGTTGATAAGAACTCCTATTAATCTAAAGAACATTAAATTCCAGAAAAAAGGGAAAAAATCATATCATCTACTTGAAGACGGTTCTTGGCAATGCATTCATGAAGTCGTGTAGTGAAATTGTCCATGTCTTTCCGAAGAGATTGTTTGAATATTTAAAAATTCTTCAACAATTCCTAATTTTCAAAAAAGTTTTAGATTTTAGAAAGTAACAAAAAAATACACAGAGAAAACTCGGATGATCGGAAGTGACACTTAACATATACATACAGTCAGACGTGATAATCAGGGAATATTTGCCTTAATAACCGCATTAATTCTCTCAAATTACGTACCGTTACTCTATTTTAATAAAAAATAACAATATAAATGCTTTCATGCAGTCGTGAATAAAAGTCGTAGCGTCTTTCTAGCGCGATTACCTAAATGTCTCGAATCATAGTCTTTAAAATTTCTATAAATACAGTTTTGAACGAAAATTTTAGATTTAAAAAAAAACATCAAAAACATAGATGAAAAGATAAGGTGATCGGAAATTTCACTCAGCATACATACGCAGTGAGTTGTAATTTGAGGGGGGGGGGGGAATATTTGCCTTAATAATCTCATTAATTCTCTAAATTTGTGAGGCGTTTAACTATCTCATTGAAACCAAATATTTTCAATGCATTCATGAATTGTGCTTGGAGACTGTCCTTAATCTTTCAGATTATTTTTATCGGGATTGCATGAACTTCTCAAATGATTGATTATAAAATTTTTTCAACATATAGCATCTTCAACAAAAATATTCAATTTTAAAAAGCATCAAAAATATTACGAAAGAAAACATCAGATAATCGACAATTTTATTCAATATCTTCACACTATGAAGCGTGACGCCCATGGAATACTTACCTAAATAGCCATAATTATCCTAAATACCTAATTACCTAATTATCCTAAATAACCATATTGATTATTTCTAAGTGTGAAGTGTTGCCTCGTTTTGCTGGAATCATATGTTATTCATGTTATTTTTGTTGATTCAGAAATAACAAAACGATATAGCATCCGCATTGACAATCATTATGCGACTGTTTTCACTAAAAATTAAAGCCCAAAGATACTAAAGCAGACATTCCACACCGCACCGAAATACACTGGCAGTGAAGATATCTTTTGTGTAACTGTCCTGTTAACCCATACTTGTAGTTTTGTTTAATTACACAGCGCAGTAATTAAAAACATAAATATGTTTTTAATTATTAGGTTGTATAAAGAAACAAAACTACAGGAGGATGGCTATTTACGTATACATATTTTCAATTATCGTCGTCGTTACATACAAAATATGTATTTATGGTCCAATAAATTAATTTTAACGGAAGAATACTTTACAACTCAGTATCGGACATGTTAATGAAAAATTAAAAATTAAATCAAGGTACATTGTTAAAAACTGAAATTAAGAAATTAAAGGTTGGCCCACGCGCGTATTATAATTGGCCCAATAATATTTAGTTTTGTGTTACTTGAATACCCTCCTCACTTTACTTACATCGATATGTATGGAAATATTCCTAAAAACATCGAAGACGTTTTACATAATTGTTACTTTGGGGTTCATATTAAAATCAGTCAAAAGAGTTATTTATGAGCAGATATGGGTTAAGAACTCACATGAAAAAATTAGAAAAATACTTATCCTCTCTCTTGGCAATTTTTTTCCAAGTGGACCGTAATCACTTAACGTCGTTTACATTTTTCTCACGTCTACATTTTTTCCTTGCCCGTATAAATGTCATCACAAGCAACTTTAGATACCTTTTTGAAGCTACCTCAGTGACCGCTCTTGAATAAAGTAAATATTAGAATGGTTGCGTGTCGCCGACGTAGGCAATCTATGACCCGAAACACCTGCGTTTATTTTTACGGAACACGTTTTAAGTTTTTAATAACAGTCTAAGTCCTTATTAGAGAGTTGAGAGAATTTATATAACGAATTCTTCGAATATTGTATGAAACCAGTGAACATATCTTTATTATAGGCCAATATTTTTATAGAAATAAAAAGTATTAACGCTTTGTTTCAGAATGAACGAAAAACAAAGATACACTAAAATTAACTAAGTAGAAATTATTGTAAAATATGAAACTTTGATTATTTCTAAAAAATATGAAATTAAATTTTACGAAACAAGTAAATAGAAAAAGAAAATGTGAAAGAAACCATAAAGATATGTAGATGCGCAATTATAATAAAAACTTGTATGAGAAAAAGTAAAACACAGGATAATATAAATAAGAATTTCTGCAGTGCCAAAGGAAGTGGAAAGTGTTTTTCAGTAAGATAAAATTTTGACAACTTGAAACCTTAATATGTAATGTTATTGTGGTAATGTAATAACATAGAATCTTTGGTAATTATTTATGTATTTTTTATTTATTTATTGGTTAAGTTCTACGTTACCTACATAGAGCCAACTTATTGCTACAGGAGTAACCTCTTCTAGCCAGCCAAAACAATACGAGTATATATTCAGAAAATTGATTGATAGATTATCAAAGATGTTACGAGGTAAAATATTAACGATACATGTAAAGAAGACATGTCAAAATTTAATAAAAAATATTAATATAAGTTAGGATGGAAATAAGAAAAAACAAAAGTACAGAAGAATTAGGATTCAGGATAGTTTTTTACTCGGTCATAGATTTTTAATCGGTCCTTGAAAATATTTATCCACGTTATTTTGCTAGTTTAACAAATAATATTTTTTTAATCAAAAGTAAAGATTTGTTTTGAAATAAGTAGGATAGAAAAGCTTTCGAAGCGTAACTCAAGACCGTGAACAGGTAAAATTTAGATTTTAAGCCTTTTTCAATATATTGAAGAAAAGTGTGACTTGTGTTTAGAAATATTATAATATTTCCTGATATCGAAGGTGTAATGGATGCACAAATTTTGGAAGTATTATAATCTGGTTAAGTTATCTTCATTAAGATCAAAATAGCGGAGATATCTATAATAATCTAGTGCTAATGGAAATTTTGATAAGCATAGATTTTAGTTTTAATCCGAAGAAAATTTTTAAAACCCTTCGAAGGGCATAATGTGCTGAAAAGATGAGAAGTAACATCATTAACTTGAAACTTCCTAGATCAATAAATTCAGTCTTTAACAGTGGGTATTTATGTAATTACATTATTTATATATCATTGTACATCATTAGGTTTGTTTAACTACAAATAATGATAGACTATGACTTACTAAGGTTAACTAAAATACCTATTTTGGCACTGACCAATTGAAGAAAGATTCCTCATAGATGCCTCAATGTTTTTTGTTATGGAATAAATATCTGAATATGCAAAAATTCACGACGTAGTCTAAACAGATATATTTAACATCATCTATATATACTGATAACAGGTGAGGAAAAAGAGCTCCTCCTTGAGGGACATCCGCTGTAAAGTCAGTTAACTCAGAATATCTATCGGACAACTTAACCGAATGAATATTGAAATATATTAAAGTATTTTAAAGAAGACAGAAAAGTATCAAAGTCAGCAGAGTTGAACGCACTGTTACAATCAAGAATCGTAACTTGTTAATTATTTGTAGCCAAGAGTTTGTCAGCAGCAACCTTAAAAAGTACAGTGGAGGTTATTTGTTTTATTGTCCATGAAAACATAAATAATATTTGAAAATCTATTTAACTTTGGATAGAAGCAATAGAATTTATATGAGATGAAAATTCGTATTTTGGGTAGGTGATAAAAATATAGGTGATGGAATAATATTACCTTCTTTCCTCTCCAAAAATTACCTTACTTTTGGAGGTGACACTTGACAAAATGTTAAAAATTTCAATGATGACAGGAGCTGCAATGACTATATTTGGGTTAAGAACATTAACATTTAAGCCGTCAACTGCCATGGATTTCGTTTTCGATTGCAAGAAATTTTAATTTAACTTAAATTCACAATTACGCATTAATATAATTAGGTTGAGTTCTACGATTTAGAAAAATGTCAATTTAATTAATCGAAATCTAATCGCCAGCTCTCCGAACAGATGACTTCCAATAGATGGACCTTTCAGTGCTCAGAGTAATTAAGTCTGAAAATTTACAAATGTTGCTAGGAGTGCTATAGTAGATGTAAAAATATTTTTAAATATTTCTATACATTTACAAATACTTATAAACACTCTAAATACTCCAATCAATTTACGTATGAATCTGCCCTATACCTCGCTTTAGCATGAACAAATTTGGCATGATCACGTTGAATATAATAACTTTGTCATTAACGGATTCGATCGCAATTATATCCCACTCATTAAAAAAGTGGGAGGTCAATTTGTTTGAAGTTACGAGGGTAGATGTTTCTTAATTGGGTTAAATCATAATGGGAAAGATTGAGTGCTAGAAGTTAACAGCGAAAGTAAATAATTCCAAGGATGTTTATTAAGGTGACAACAATTATGACATGAACAATTGCAAATTATGGGAGAATGGAAAGGTTGCCAGCGTTGATGATATATCAAAACAGTTTGCTTCTAGTACTATACTTGTTTAAACAAGTATTGAAATCGCTGAAAATCACTGCATGGGCTCATGAACAAATAGTCAACTACGAGTACATTTTCGAAATTACCGTTATATACTACCAAATAGGTTTGAAACAAATTACTTCAAGAAATAGATATTTATAATGGTTGTGCAAGAAAACGTGTAATGGAAGATTTTGTTTTTAAATTTAAACTTACGCGTACGTCAACCCGAAGATACATAGCAAGACCGCCGCCGCGTCTAGAAGTGCGATCGTTACGTTTCAAAACATGATACAAATGCGATCGAAATGAAAGTATCAAACGAGTCTAACTAACAAGATAAGAATAATTTAAATTTTCCAAATAATCAATGAAGTCTGAGTAATGACGAGCTCCTTTAAGCATTGACGTGAGAAAAGTGCACTTTCGGGTATGGAGCAATTAATATCAGCAAAATGAGTACAATTAAGTTCTGTTATTTTTAACAGTAAATGCTCAAACTATTTTTTATGAATTTTTATATATAAATCAAACTACTGTGTTTAAATGTCAGAATGCTTCTGTGTTATTCTTGAAATTGCGTTCACTTTTTCAAGTTTTTCCTTAATAATGGCAAATTCTCACATTGTTTCGAATACTTTTATAGAAGACCAGAATAAATAAATTAACTGCGTGGGATGGTATATAAATACCACTTCACACCTGACATATAGTAACACGTTATGTGACCATTTTGGAAAATCACGTTTTAACATAAAAACACAAATTCTCATTTTTTCTTGCCGTTCCATTAAGTGCGTTTGTTGGCCAGAATTCGTATGTGAAAGCACGTGTGATCCTGCCTGTGTGAATGTACGCGTGAGCTTGTTTGCGTGCTGGCTTGCGTGTTTGAAGTCTTGCGTATGTGCGTGTATTTATTTTATAATTTCTTATAGTTATTTAGAATATTTATTACTTTTTTAACTATTTCTAATAAATTCCTTTATAAAAAATACCATTTTTTGGGTAATTATTACACATATTTTCTACTATGGATAAATTCCTTTATATACGAGTATTACAAATGAAAATGCGTCTTCTGTTTAGTTTACAGGCTGCACAAATATGTATGAATTTCAGTACAATAATTGTGTGAGTTAGGTCTATTGTGATAAGTATTATGCCATTTCCGTTATGATAACAAGCATTTCTTAATGACCGATTTAAAATACGGAATGTTTAATGAGCACCCGATTCACGAACCATCTCCGGGCGGAATCTCATCGTCCAATTAATTAAAACGCGCGCGAGTGTGTGAAGGGCCCTACGAAGTAATTCGATACCGCTCTAACGAATGTTTCTTTAAATTTGCGAAATATGTCTAGGCGAGAATTGAACGGAGCTAATCATAATTATACATTGGCTTGTCATTACATTTTTGTTTTGTTTTAATGGAGCCATGAAAATATTATGCGACATATCCCTTTTAATGAATATAAAATTATGAAATTCAGTGACTCAAACTTGAATTAATGTTAAATTTTTCGGACTGGCAAAAATATTGTTAGTAATTTCTTATTTAATTTTAGTTTTAAAATTATTTAACTTTATTACTGTTATCTTAAGAAAAACAAAACAATATTAAAAATGACACTAGTAAGTTGTAACGAAAAAATGAGCGAATCACGGGATATAATATTAGCTATAATAATAATTTTGATTAATCTAAATAATTTACGAACTAAGTAATCCAATCTCATCAATAGAAAATTGTACTAAAAAAGGCCAATCTCAACTGAGCCAGAAATTTGCGACTACATAATTACTGAAAACATCCCCTGTAATCCCAGGTAATTTACAAATAATATCCTGCGTTAATAAATGCGTTAAGTTTTTGCCTGAATTCGAACATTCGAATTTATTATTAAAAAAAAATATTTACATACTAATATTTTAGATACCATATTGGGTTCTTCATTTTCTGATATAAAGAATTTTTTTTATGTCGATACAATTATTTAGTAAGCATTCATATTAATAATCTTAACTTAATTAAGTAATCGTGTAATAATCACCTAATTGTTTTACAAATTCTAAAATACAAAATTAAGCTACGAGAAATATAAACCCAACAAAGATTTGCATCGCCCGGGGCACATACTGGAAATGCGTAAAATATTTGTCTAAAGGACGATATTTAATAAATTTAAAAATTTTCCAAATCAATAACTAAGTATAATAAAGTCTATATTATATAATTTTGATTCGGAATTCAATATTTCCACGTGAACACTCTTTGAATACGAGTAGTACGCATGTCAATATGTTATGTGACTTCATACGCACTTCACGACGTGACGCATGTGACTGCGAAACACGACGTGGCCGACGTGCGAAACACGATTGTTTGGTTCTTACATGGTTATCTCATATTGTCTTTAAAAGAATTCAGGAAGTTTGGTTTGCAATAAAAAATATTAGCTTTTAATAGCTCATATCGGCTATTTCGCCGTCCAAGCACGGTTTTTGTGGGAGAGCATACAACATTTTCTCTTTTTAATACATTATCACGGTATTAATACTGAACGCCAAAAATATGTTAATAAATTGGAACAGAGATAAATTATAGCCTGTAAATAGACTACGATGGTATAAATCATGCGAATTTAGTCGCGGTAAACATATAGAATTTATAAGGCGTCACATAAAGATAAAAGGAAACGTATTCTTCAAAGAATTGAATTTGCAAATTTCGCGTTTGTTTCGCCCTAAACCTAGGGATATAAGATAAAAGATATTCACTATTTCATTAATTTCAGTTATCTAATGACGTTTTCTGCACAATTCTTGCCAAATTTTAGCCTTGTAGATTATCATTTGCTCAAATCACGAGTGCAAAGGAAATTATGATGTTGACATCGATTAGCTAACTGATCATGAAATGATTCTCAATATTTTTAGTCAACATGTTTTATTTAGTTTTTAGATAGAAATCAGGGTTATAAATTCACTTTTTCTCCATATCCAAAAGTAAACACTATTTAATAGATTAATATTATCATTATTCCAAAATAAAAAATATTATTTAAAAGAAATATACCGCCAAAAATAAATATTTTTCCATCGGTTAAAAATAAATTAACGATAAATATCATTTATTCTATAATAATCCTGAAGCATAAAGCAAATATTTGGATGAATTTACAAAGCATTTTTTGCTGATAAAACACTTTTTTAAGAACTAATTTCTTAAAAAAGCAAATATTTACTGCAAATATTTTCAGTTTCTCATGGAATTCAGATATGCTATACATATCAGTAATATGATAAAAAATGAGCACATTTGGTATACAAATCAATTATATACACTCACGGTGTAAAATATGAGCTTATTTTCTTTTTTTTTTGGATTATTTTTATTATACATCCGTAATTATCTTCAAAATTATTCATAGAGTGGATTCGATAATTATGCTATCTTGTCCCATTTTATATTTATTGCTACAATGTAGTAAACATATTCGCAAATGATTTTTGACTTTAATATCGGCAAGAAAGTTCAGGGAGTCATACAAAATCGGGCACCCGCAGCTATTTTTCGGTTAGTTGGTAATTTCTGTAAACAATTTTCCGCAACATGTCCCTAATTCAGAGCCATCACTTTTGTTCTTGCAACGTAAGAAATATACAAAGTGCCTTCGGCAATGTGTTTTTTTGACAAATCGTTGAAGATCATGATTATTAAAAAATGTCACTATTACCCCAGAGGTCTAGTGGGTATAACGGTGTGCTTAAAACTATCAAATAAACCCTTGTAGAAGCTACTCGTAGTAAATATTAAAACAAAAAAAGTGCAACTTCTATGGAATATTTTCCTTCTTTTTTAAATATTCTGTGACAGACATGTGTATTTAGTTTTTCTCATTCGATGATTATCCCTAAATATTAAGAAAAATAATATTTCATAGTGATCATTTTTAATTTTGATGGAAATGAAAATAACACAGGTCTTTATAATCATGCATTAACATAACAGTGAAAATAATAGAGAAGCTCATATAATCACAAAATGTTTTGTGAAGAAAAAGTATTTCCGTATGGTAGAAAAAGTATTTCCGTTTAAAGAGTATTTCCGTCATTTCTTTCGTCATTGCAATTATATTACATAGGATTTTGTGGCACTGGGAATATTCGGACTACCATGAATGGCCACAGATTTAAGGATCATAACTATATTTTGAATCTTTAATAAAATTTCAAAAAATATTAATTTTTCTAATTAGATATTTTTCCCATCGCACATACCATTAAGCACAGTACATTTTAAGGAACTTGAGTGTCCTCTTTCTTAACCATTTTTACACAGTGGGTCTTGAAACGTTGAACAGTTTCTGCTAGAAAAACATGTTTTAATAAAAATTGCTACTATCTCAGAATTTATTCTAAGCTCTTGATGCAATATTTTGTTGTCATTTTGTAGCGGCATTAAAATTATCGATAAAGTAGCGTGATTAATGCAAGATGACCCTGCCTGGCCGATACCAACCGCAAGCTCAGCGTAGTAACTATGAGTAAAACTCCCAAATAAAGAACATATATAGCTCCATTTCCTAGTAACCCTAATCTTCACGGTTATGGTTGCGACCAGGGTTCCAGGAACGCGGAGGATACTAGGAGTCCTCCAAGTTATGGTAGGTGACTATGAGCAACTATACCTGATTACATATATTATTGGGGCACTGAAGTCTGACAAAATCGTCACTTAACTAAAGATGGAGGTAGACGAAATAAACTGGCGCATTCTGAGGCTATAGCAAAAATATCTCGGTGGGGGGATTTATGGTATATAGTTATTAACTCTGCTTTTATTTGGAGAAAGCGATCAAAAGTCACAAGGCGGCATAGATTTTTTGGTCAACAAAGTTAAACGTAATAACGTATTAGATGTAATTAGAGTATCATAGGTATTGCATAACGTATACTTAAACTAGCCTAGAGATGCATCATGAAGATTGTACAAGAGACAGTCAAGTTGATCCATGCAAATGACTTCCTTTTTGCCGTTTATGAGAAAAAAAATAAGACTATTAATAATCATATCAAAAACCATTTAATCGTTTTATAGGTAACTTCAACACTAAAGTAGGAAAACAAGAAAGTGAACAAAACTGAACAATATGAGTTTGGTATCAAAAATCACAGAGAGGAGATGCTGGTTTTCTTCTGAGAAAACTATATACATGATGACGTTCCAGGAAAACTATGAAACCTATAACCTGGACCTATTGAAGTAACGATAACTTGACCACTACCGAGATTTACTTCATCGTGGTGATTTTAAAACATGTATTTGAGGAGGTCTCAGTGATTAAGTGGTTCCACACTAGCAGCAGTTAACGATTTTAAATGTTGATAATTAGCTTGAATGAAAACGTATGATAAAACATAACCGACAAACCCTACACTAATCCATAACAGTTGAAACCTCAGGATCCTTTCAATGAACTTGCAACCAGCAAAGATATAGATAAAAAATTTAAGAATTTTAGGAGTATTATAAGAGAAAATTGCAATTAATATTTTCGACCACTGTAAGTAAATACATAGTCCAGAATCTCACGTAAGACTCGTGAAGCAGAGACTGGAGCTAGCAACAGAATTATCAGAATATTATGGTCTTGATAAATTTATTAAGAAGAGAATCCATATCAACCTACATCGTTCCAATCCGCGTCGTATTCGTATTGCGATTGCGTGAAACAAGGGATCAAAATTATTTGGAAAAAGGCTTCGGTTATCGTAACTGTCGTAACGTAACGATGAAGTTAGAGATATCAGATGGCAAAACTGTTAGTTCGATACAAGATATACTTGAAAATATGAAGCTGTTTTATAGAAAACTGTATTCTTTGCTAGCAAAATTAATGCATGCGATATCCCAAAAATCAAAGTCATGTTCAACTTACAGATTGTACTAGTATCCCTCAGTATCAAAAATGTTAGTATCGGGTATATCTGCCTAATAACTTGTCAAAATTAATTCCATTTGGTAGCTAATAGAAGATTTTGATTGGCCCAACAGCATTTGGGAAATTGCGTCAGACTTTGGCGCCATTAGAGCCAGCAGTCGCTAAAGACGAAGCTGTATAATCAGTGCACTCTGCACTTGATGATCTGCGACGCTGAAATGTGGATATTCATTTGCACCCTGATCTATCAATTTAAAATAGCTTAGCGAGCATCGGTAAGAGCTATACTTGGAATGTCTATAAAGGATAAACTCCAAAATAAAGCAAACCGATCGAAAACCAAAACGGACGATGTAGTACATCATTACTTCAGTTTGTTGAGGAAAAAAAATACTATCCTTAATAACGTCGTTAAATGATTGTAATGACACGCGCTTTTTTAAACACATTTACCTTGATCCAACGGACCAATCTGGATAACATTCGGCATCAAGGAGTTTATAAATATTTTAGTCATTAAAATTTAGGAAAATGTTCTTAGAAAAGCTTAATGGTTTGATTTTCACAAAACATACTTTAATTATTATAAATCTACAAACAAAACACTTTTACCCCAAAATTTATTCACAAGTTCCTTCTACCCCATTGGTAACACTAAAATGAGCCCGGTTACTGGTTCATTGAGCACGGTGGATTGTTTTTTGCTGGTGGCGTAATTTGAGATAGATAGATGCAACAGTAACGCCTTCTCACATTAGTAGCAATGCGTTATCATACCAGCAGACTACGCGTTTGATATAAATAAACACGATATAAACAGAATATTGATGTAAAATTGGACTGGAAATGGATTCGATATTGAAGATAATTTTTATTACTCGTTATAAACGGGGAGTTTTTACTTAAATCATATGAAATATCGAGTATCTAAAGTGATTTATACCTGTCGTTTTGAAATATTTTAAATACCTTTGTTGTGTGATGTGTTATTGAAAAATTGGATAAAGTTGAAATATACTCTATAACCGCACATTTATTTAAAGGATTATTTAGTTTTATTAGTACATAGAATCCTTTATTAAAAATTGTATTGCGTTCAACTATCATAATTTATTAAAAAATGTTAACATAAATTATTTGTATAAATACATAAGACTTCAGAAAAACTTTTCAGATCCTGTAATCTACACCAATTAATATATCGATCTTTATACATTTTTGTTATATTTATTCAATTTTATTTGGTTAGTTATTTAGCCGGTAACCATATATTGATTTCTTAATGATTAAAGTGTTCTTAAAAATAATACAATATTTCCTATCATTACATGTGTATTTAAAAGGCATGTAAACATTTTAAATTACTGCTAATTAGTGTATTTTTGCGAGATTTATTATTAAGTTACTCTCAAATATATTCAAAATTATTTATAAAAGATTTTGCATGCATTATTGTACTAATATCAAACATGAAGTTTACAGAAAGCAGAGAGATCGTCTTTACTCATAGCGACATAATGAAAAAATGGTCAAAAGCGAGTCAAACCAAGCGCTATGAAACATGCAATTAAACATTTTTAGAATTTTGAAACTGTTTTTTATAAATTTTGCAAAAGCAGATTTATAAGTAGGTACATATGAAATAATATGAAATGCATACGCAATCATTAGATCTACAGCGTTCGAATAAATCGTGATACCTTTACATTATCATAACTTGACAAGTATTAAATACTACTGATAATTTTATCGAAATTTTCAGAACGATCGTTTTTTAGATCACAAGAAATTTCCTCCATTTTTAAAAAAGTAATTGCGTCTGAGTAAAATTTTATTAGACAACTAACACGACGAAATTCAAAAAAGTTTTTATCTACGCTGGGAGCCTCATCCAGGTTTTAGGAGTGTGTCCTCAAAACTACCTCTCATTATAAATAATTCTACTTTTAGGTATTGTTTCTAAAAATTGGCCACAAAATTTTGTTTCAGAAAAATCCTGTAGCTAAGAGATGCTGAGGAGATACAAGTTTTTCATTTTTTTTTTCTAATTTTGGATGGAATATTAAAAAGAAATATGGATTTGTATAAAAAAAAACAAAATTTATGTCATAAATTACTACGTTATATATTATATTATGTCATAAATCACTACGTAATATAGTATAGAAATAATTTTGAGGTGAAGATCGTTAATTATGACATTTACGGAATAATAAAAAAATGTACATTCAGTACAAGTAGAAAACATAGTGGAAAATGCACCTACACTAATTGTATGAGCAGGAAATGAATTTTTTTTTTAAAACCGATGAAGTGAGATGTTACCATGTAATTACCTATCAAAATACCGAAAGCGGCTAATTTTGCAGATTTTGGCTATTTGATCAAAATATCGATGTGCACGTTTAACATTTTAATCTATCAGAAGCTGTCACTTTATCCTCGCACACCTATGAAGAGCGAACACGAATTGTTAAATAAACTTGACATGTGTGATGATACAAATAAATTTAGTCCATCATGGAAATTTTTGAACGGTTTTTTATTAATATCTAAGGATTATTTTGATACTTCAAAGAAGTTTTATTGTTATGTATTTTATAATAGTTTTCTCGATCTTCTGTAAATGATTAGGAGTTCATAATTAAAATCATCTAAAATTATTTATTCAATCGGTAAAGGCCTTCAATTCGTTACAACTACAGCAATTGTAAAGTCAATAGCAAAAAAAAAATAAATTACATTTAGGAATAAATTTATTTTTACAACATCTATTGTAATAATATAGTATTCGATCTTGTGTAATTATTTCCTCTATCCAATTCATCTATGTCTCTATATTCTGGGTTAATTAAATTAGTGACGTTTTGATTAATAGATTAGTCGACTTATACATCTGGCCGCTGGAGCTAGTTTGATGGATGTATGCTGAAAGTTACGAGAACTTGTGAATTATTTCAAATTGTTCGTGATGTCGACGCAAGGGGTTGTGGCTTGACGCACGCATCCCTCCAGTTCCGAGCCGTAGCTGCGCGGTTCGCACTCACGCCATTTGATTTTTCGATCCTTTTTGAAATCCGCCATCAGCCTAATAATATAAACTTATATTTATTATCAACAAACGTGCTACTTATGCATTAATACCATCATCAGTTTTTGGTCCGACGTAAATAATTTATATTCTTATCGGAAAACTTGTTTGAGTTATTTGACACGTTATTTTATTGTCTTACTTCCTGAATTCTATTATGATCGCTTAATTCACATTTTTTAATTTTTTTAATTTCTAGTTATTATTAATATTCACAAAATAAACAAGTAATAAACATTATTTTGAACTGTGCTACGTTTGTAATACATTATTCCCGGTCACCTTCTTCCGTTTTTTTGCTAGCGTTTATTTTAATCATATTAAAACATTTTATTTAATATTAAAATAATTTTGAAGCTCCTTCTAAATAAAATACGTTTTTGAGTTATGTGGTAACATACATATAGCTATGTAGGTAAATTCGTTCGTTGTCTTGTTTTACTGTTAGGTCATACATATATAAAGTGTACCTGTTCTTGTTTTTGAATGGACATACATATCAAACTGATTGGATAAAAATAATATCGTTAAATATATAATCCATATCAGGTTAGTATAATATTTTACAGACATACATCAAAAACCGGTAAAAGCTAGTATAATTTAGGAGCAAAGCACCACTAATTTCCGCGTCACATTATCAGTTACTGCACTCTTTATTCAAAGCGCTTTGCAGCTACTTTAATACCCTCATATGCTTCCCCAAAGTGATGAAAATCCGATTTCTTGTGTGTATATATATATATATACATATATATATATATATATATATATATATATATATATATATACCAATAAAGACAACTATACCTAAAAAAATTAATATACTAATTATTGAAAGTCTGGAAATTTTAGAAATGGAAAAAAATTTTAAGTTAGCGCACTGTAGCTTACGTAGGCTTCTACAGCTACATATATGCATATTGTAATAACTGTGATTCTAGAAAATTGTTTCTTACAACATTACATAAATATGACAGCGAATTTTTTTAAATAGTACATATGTATTGAAACGTCGATTTTTATCTGGTAAATTTAAATACGTTAAATGTAATGAATATGAATATGATATGCGAGCGCTTAGACAGACACTTTAATAAAACTATGACGCATTATTGGATTATACTATGATAAATGAAAATTTTAAACGAGTTTTTATTATTTTGAGTAGATACACGATACTTTAATAACGTCATTGGCGCATCTCTATTGCATATTGGGAAGAAACTATACTGAAATAGAGCTCAGATAGGAACAATCCCATCCAAAACTGATCCCCGGTCTTAGTAGCCTATCTCCGTACGTAGTCAATACCTCAAAGCAATATTGAGTGGGGCACAAAATATCAAGAGACGCGTTTTAATATTTTCTTGATGTCTTTTATTTCTTCTCTATTTCTTAATCGCTTCAGAAATGCAATCAATAAGTTACTTGGTAGTTTACGACTCATATTTTATGTTTAATTAGAAATAACTTGTGCGTTTTCGTTTTATTCATTTTTATTTATGTTTGCTATATTTTTGATACATTTTTTTAAATAAATGGTAAATAAATAAGGTATGATATAATAGACCTAAAAACTTTGGTTTCTTCAAACGATTAAGTAATTTATTTATTTTTTAAGCAATAAAAGTACTCATGTATGACTAAAAATATATCTTAATATGACACAAAAAACAAAATTTTTTAGAAACCAGATTTCAAAAACGACAAATTTGAAATGAATTGTTCGAAATACCAGATTTAAAAAAACGAGGTCTCCGAAGCGCCAAATTTTGAATTTAATTTTAAAATCATTAAAAATAAAGTTCATTTAACTTTTTTCTAGAGTCTAATTCAAATATCTTTTTATTTTATTAGCTTTTTGAACAAGAAACTTGATATTTCTTCCTTTACTATCTTATATTTCCTTTTCTTACTTATTCTAAAAATTTACCCACAATATGGTAAGTGAAAAGTTACCATTTTTGTGGTAATTAGAGAAGTAAAATTTGAGGATGATTAGAACTAATATACTTGAGGACGATTTGAGGCTTATCATCGTAAAAGTAATAAAATATTGTAATTCTAACACTATATATATATATATATATATATATATATATATATATATATATATATATATATATTACTTATACTCGCCAAAATAGCCGAAGTAGTTATTCGTTCATTTACCTACCCCTGTCCTTATGGTTACTCTACACTTATTGTATGGGTTAGATTTTTAACAATTTTTTCTATTTTTTTGAAAAGTTGAACTTTGAAGAGTTGAACTATCTGCATTATTGTTATCACAAAATTGTGTACATTCATATTGATCAAACATTAATTTTATACATACGAAATAGAACACATTAATTTTTACACAAACATTAATTTTATACATACGAAATAGCAATAGAACACGAAATAGAACAACATTACATACGAAACAGAATTTAATATCAATGTGCATCTGAATTGTAGATAAAATTTAATATATTACCCATTTATGTATTGCACAATTCACTGAAAATTTATTGACATGCTACCAAAAATAATCTAGGGTTAATGAAAAATCTAAGTGTATGTAATATATATTCCGAGACCTGACAATGTAAATTAAATAATATATAATTATATATTGATAAATTTAAATTTACATGCAAAATTACCGTGTTTAATAGTAGTTTCACAAAAATAATAAATTAAAAAAATAAACAAGAAGCAATAATTGATTCATCATTGAAAAGTGACATGATATATACGCCTTTTTCATAGTGTCATAGTGATTATACATCTATAATTTTGAATGTGTGTGAATGATTATACATTAGACTTGAGATTTCAATAATATTACAAGAACCTAAATAGTACTTAGTAATGTACACAATGAACAATTTTCTTGTAAATTTTCCTTTAATGAGGAAGTTAATAGGTTTACCCCCGCATGATCTTCAACAATAATCAGTAACCAATAAAAGTGTAAAACCTGGTAATTACTTTTTTATTCCACGTCTGTAGACGAGAATATGAATGATACGAATACATGCAAATTTATGCTTAAAATTGTATATTAAATATGTCCGTTGTTAATAAATGAAATTAAGTTTATAAAGAGTACTGAATAAATCTAGTACTTGAAAATTAGATAGTATTCTTACAGTATAGGTAGTATTATTTAGGAAATTTCTGAGTCTAAATAGTATAGTGTTTCTAATCATATTTTATAATACAGTCGTGATATTTAAGTTCGTAACATTTTCTTCTAAAAAAATTTTTATAGTAGAATCATATTTTATGCTCACAATGGATATTAAAAATGACTCCATGTGTGACAATCATTTTGTGAACTTTAACGTTTTGAGATTATAATACTTAACGCCCAACATTATTTTGAACCTTTTAAACATTTACGTTCAAATAAAAGTACTTGGATACTTTGCTGTTATTTCTGTGGCTCCATTACCATTATGTGTGGAACTCATGATTGTTTGGGGGTTCCACATACACTATAATTAAATCTCTACGAATTTGGCTTTAAATGAAAATATATATGAACGATATTACAGAGCAGGCAAAATAGATCAACCTCTGGTACGTATCCAGAAACTTTATTACTCGTGACTTTATTACTCGCAAAATGTAAAAATCTATTAAATACTTTGCTGCTTGCTCTTATTTCTCCAAAGCGTCAAACTATATCGGATATGAAAGTTTGTCTCTTCCTTTAAAAATTCTATTTACAAAGCTTTACACAGTTTACAAAGAAGAAATAAGAAAAAAAACCCCAATTCAAGCTGTTTCTAAATGTCAATAGGTAATTTTGCATTATGATTTTGTAAGCTTTCTGATACTTCACGTTTTTATTGTAAATATACAAAAACATACCTATTTTTCCCACAGGTGGTTCTGTAAAAGATGAGAAAATTTAAATATTTCTCTAAAAAGATTCTAAATTCTTTGCTATCATCGCATATCTCACATTGATTTTTTTCAGAGGTGGTTGAGAATTTTCATATAGTTCGGTAATATTATCTACTCTGTTTGATGTACAGATTAATCTGTGGCAATAAAAGACATTTCCTTTGTTACATCATGCATACTAACACAAATATGTCATAACGCCACCTTATATTAAAAATAATACCGATTGTATAAATTGCACACAGTGACCTATGTTGTTTCGTTCTCGAATATAAATTCTAGATGTTATCTGAGAGTTTACACATGTATACAATATTAAAGGCCTTCAAAAATCTTGTTTTGAATATTTATTATTCACAAATAAGAGCTTTGTGTTATCCAATATTTCACAAACACTGCAGAAATAAATAGCAAGATCTAAATAATGAATGTTCATCTGCACCGGAAAGATTTTATAAGAAGATGACAAATTCAATTCTTTATCCTCAGGATGTACGGATGATAAAAAAAGTTATCATTAGATACCAAAATCATCACCTTATGATAATTTTAGTACGTAATCAAAATGATGCTTAAATCTCTATGATCGTGATAAATCGTCGTCTAGTAATTTTGAAAATACGTTAATCTGCTCTGCATCAGTTTTATACGATAATACTGGCGACAATACGAATTAATCCAAAATTCATAGAACTAGGGATAAGATGTTTCAAAAGAAATAAATTAGAATATTGTGTACATTATTTCAAGATGTGTAAATAACACTCTAATTTTCAACTTTGCAATCGTCGGCGTCTGAAGGCAACACTCTTCTTCAAATACATCGAGCAACTACATAACATAATATTACTCTTAAAATATATCTGCTTCGCAATATAATTGTGTGTCAATATTATTTTTACCTCAATATCTGCCGACGGTATTAGCTGAAATTCGACGGTAATTCACCACTTACGATCACATAGCTAATAAACGACTGCTCCGGGAGAATTAGGGGCGTGCTCATTGCATATGCGGCTCATGTAGGAGGAGCACTCTGCGCAAGTATTTGAAATTAAAATAAAGTCCAGGAATATATGGCGCGGGCGTTAGCTCCACCCCACGATCATAAAAACTTTGCGAAAGAACAAATATGTTTTTGGTTTTGTTCCGATGGTTATTTTTAGTTTGTTAGTTTAAAAAATGTCATAACTGTGGCTCATCAAAGATAAAATTTCAAAATAAATGTTACTCAAATAAAAATATTACTCTTATTTATTGTTTTTAGAAAAGTTAGTTGTGAAACCTTTGAAAAATGCAGTCAAATTATTACATAGCTGGCTAGACAAATGTAAATGAGCGAGTTAGAGCTGTGCGTCCAGGTTTATTGAGCATAGTACCATAGATGGAAAATACTGTTTATATATAAATTTATAATTTATAATTAGACAAAATCAGGTATTTTTTTCTCCGCCTGTTGGGGCTGAGTTATAGGGGCGTCAAAAATAGTTACGAAGCGCCACAGGTAAAGGGTTCAGCGTTCGATATTGTGCAAACTTGGTTATAATCAAAACGGGAAACGTGTATATTATATCCAAAGAATTATACTAATCATATCCTGTTTCGATTACATTTGTTCATATCTTCGTATACTTTTAAATACAAAACAAGGCATGGTTAGTTATACATAAATGTCTTCTACATGCAAAAAATAAATTCTATATTGAATATTTTTTTGTTTCCGGTAAGCAAATCGAAAAATATCAAATTATTCGTTGAATTGGCTGATTATGTATAAATTATTCATATTTCATATTTCAGCATAGTTTAAATTGTAAAAATGTAAACTAACATTATTTCATATATTTCACTATGCCTTTAGCTACAAAGATACGCGATGCTATTTTTTCACATTTCTTCTGTATATTTGTATGTCATAGATTAGTGAGTATTTACAATAGATTATATTAGCCTTCGTTTGAAAGAATGTAGCTGAAATATAGTTTATCAGTTTCCCTTTTTTAATTGAACTTTGAGCATTTAGGGTATACATTAAGATTATTTTATATTGATTGACGGGATACGGGATCAGGATACAGGAACTGATTGCGGGATTTGTGGAATTAAAAAGTATGTTTTCGTACCTTTCGTCTGTTCTCATTCAATATTTCGTTACTTTGAACTGAATATTGAGAACCATTATCGTAAATCATCCGCATGAGCAGAACCATCAATATACTCCGAGCACGGGTGAGCAAATGGACTTCTTTGCAAAGATATCTCACACATTTGTTAAACTTAAAAGGGCAGCTGACATTCCTCTAGCGCTAGTTCAGGGGAGGCTCGCCTCTGCGCTCCAACTGGGAGCGTTTTGACGTTAATCATCGTGACCTACTGACATATTGTCCCAACAATGAGTTATTTTGTTAGAAAAAGTACTCGAAGAGTCCGACTACGCATATCGTAATCTGACAATTAAACCTATTCACCCATCAACTTTTGATGGAAACTGTATAAACAGAGCTTATTTTTAAGATCTTTCAACTTCAATAGTCGAAACCAATATCCATTTATAGGCAGCTGAGAAACTCCAGTAGTTAAGGACTCATTTTTCATGTACTACAGCGGATCGTATCTCATCTATCCATGGCGTTAAAGAAATTCTAAAAGATATGTGATAGTCTAGTCGAGTGTCATCTAAGAGTATACCTGGACAAACATATGTTATTGGACGACACTTTAAAAAGCTCTTTCTTGAATCCAGAGGTCATCAAAGAATCATCCGTTAAATTCGTTTACCTTCCATGCGGCTTCAATCAAGATTTTCTGTTCCTGAAAGAATTAGAACGTCACGTTGGAAACATTCATAGTCCGATGTGAAAGGATTTCTAGCTGTGGCAGCCCAAGACAATGCTTTAATGAGGATTGATTTGATGTATGATATTAAAGTAATTGGAAAATTCATAAATGAATTAATGTTCGGCTGCGCGCTACTTTGTTTATTTGATTGAATTTTATGATACTCGACATCGGGGGTAAATTTATTCGTAAACGAATACTGCGTTATGAACAGTTGCATTTAATATGATTTTTTCATACCACGCCTAATAATTTTAACATATCAGCCAGGTACTTTTGAAAGGAAAACCTTTTGTTTTCCATTCAAATGCGTACAATTTACTTTTTGATGTGTCCGTGAGTAAATTTTCTATTGCACTTTATAAATGAATGATAAGCTTTATTAATATCTTTGCCAGGTACAACTAAGAACGATTGATAATAAAACTTCACACTTATCATTTACTGTCCTAAAAGATATGTCAAATTATTTTATTCTGATAAAAATTTAGAATATTTCTTCCACCAAAAACTATTAATGACTTTGTTATGTTATATGTACATAATAAATATTTTTTTACCCATAAATATTAGGATTTCGAATTCGAAATATTTAAATATTTAATGGTTTTCATGAAATATTTTGTATATTATTTCATGAAAACCATGAAATAAATATATATTTCTGGAATACAATTTATTTTGTTTTATCAAACTTTCTTCCAACCAGCGTATGTAAATTTATCAGGAGGCATATTAACGTTTTTATTAAAACGTATAAGTTGTTAAATATTCCTAATTAATTAAATTGTTAATTCCTAATTAATATAAATTGTTAAATATACCTTATTATCCCTATAAAAGAAAAAAAAATTAATTTATGGTGACCCCAAATGGTTAATTATATTTTTCAACTTCTCATGTTGTATGCTTCAATTTTATGGAATGATTTTAAAGACGTAATTTTTTTAAAGTAGTTCATACGGTGCATTGATGTATCATACTTGACTAGAAATAATTTCCAGACGGATTAATTAGCTTCATTCAATTAATATTTATAACAAATCTCAAAACCTTCAAAAATTTAAAAGATAGTAGTATCTGGAGGACTAAAAAAATAAACTTACATCTATAATGTTATGGAATGGGCATCGACATATCAAGTAAAACATTTATTGTTTCGAATAACACATTTCAAGTTACTATAACAGTTAATATGTAATACATTCATTCCAATGTTGGGCGTAAGGAAACAAGTAAAATAAATTTTAGACAATATCCTCGTCTCTCATATTTGGTTGACTTTTTAATACATATTTTATTTTATTTTCGTCTTACATGGACTAAAGTTGTCAGTCATATTTCGGTCGACCGTTTAATTATGACTGACATGGTTACCACCTAAATGTTTAAAAAACAATGTACTCCGTTATTATTCATAATGGAAGTAGTGAAGGGAAAAATTTGTAAAATATTTTTACGGATGCTTTTGAATCCCTATGAAGCCAAAGGTTTTTTATATTTCCATCTTACATGTTGTTTTAAGAATTTTATATTATTTTCTCCAAGAGAAGTTTTATGCCATTCTTGCCACCTTCAACGTATATTTGCAATGAAATAAATATAATATCAACACGGAATACGAAGCTTGGATCTGGAATATCTATTTTATTTTTTTCGGAAATATACCAGCTTGTTCACAGATACACTTGTACGTAAAAATATAAAGACAACCAATGAACAGTTTAAAATGGAAACATAGTAACATTTAAAATCCACATATTTTCTAAACACTATATGAACAGAATCGAAGAATAATAATGACGGGACATAATATTCACATATACCTTTGATTGTTACATTTTATGAAGTATTTGTATTAGTAATAATAAAGATTGTTGTAAACTTTAAGTTTCACAACAACAGTGATGTTGCAACATCATTATCAATACCAAGGCTCATTCTTTTAGAGTTTTATAATAAATGTCTACATTTCATATTATTACATTTTTTATTGTCTTTAATTAATATGTAACATACTTAAATATCTACCAAATTCAAGATGTCATCAGCTAAAAATAAATATATAAATCTGAAATAACCATTTTGTCTATTATAAACTCCTTTACAAAATCAAAAATGAAAAAAATAAAAATAATAATTAATTGGCAGGTTAATGAAATAAATGTTATTTAATGTCTTAGTCCTGTGGTTTTAAAACTCTTTGGTTGACTCTGGCTGGTCATTTGAAACTATTTAATGCTCCAGATCATAATTACTTGGCAACCTTATTAACAATTTCAGACAATTGGCCAAACAACTAGATGCATGTTTTGTTTTACCTTTGCAATTTTCTATTGCGTCAAAGAATCTTAATTATGTCGTTAATATGATTATTTCTCTAGATGGTCATCGTATACTACACAAATTTTTTTATTAAATTGAGAGCCTAAGAAGAAAAAATTGAAAACCAAACCGCAACATTTTCACTTTGGATTGAGTAAATTATGATATATGCTAAAAGAATGTTCAGAAAATAGATAATGTATAACAGTTATAAAACATTTATTAAATTCACAGTTTAATTGAGCTAAATTATTTCTCAATAAACGGTTTTAAAATTAAGACGTTAGGAGATCCTTTAATTCATTCCACAACTCATAATTTGTAGTTTTAAAATGTTGTCGTTTGAATTAAAATATCTTATTTCAAAATTGTTTATGACTTTATCAATACAAATTTAAAATCTAATTTTGAACTAATTAGGTTATATCAATTTTATCTAATGGTTGCCTCTGTAAGAAAATATTTTTTGGCCCTTGTAAGTATGAGTACTACGTGGTAAATCTTAATGGTTGCCCCTTTTTACTCCTATTTTAGCTAAACTAATATTAGGAATTATAATATGGCATAATATAAATGAATTCGGTACCTTCAGATTTCTTCAATAGAAATAAGTATTATGATAAATTTTCAATCGAAATGTTTACTTTATCTAACGGAAGAACATGAAATAATTTCAGTTTTCAAAATTACAAAATAATCCAAAAAAAGTTCAAAATTATCCCAAGAAGTGTTTTAGTATAATAATTTCATTTAATTGTATAATGACTGTTTATTGACAGTATGTGTGTTTTTCTCTTCCATAGAAAACTTTAAAATAATCGGCAACTTCTTTCAATTTAACCTTTACTCACAGGAAAAGAATTTTGTTTTCAGTAATATTTTTTTACTTTCTACGTTTCCTGGATAATAATTATATTTCAACGTCTCATGATCGATAATAGAATCTCTATAAAAAAGAATATTTAATAAACTGGGTTCTCAACAAAATCTATATTTCTCTCTTTCTTTCTTTGAAATAAAATATAGTATCGCTTTGACGGTGTCACGTGAGACCCGATGTGTTGTAATGATTCACAAACGTTTAGAAAACGGATATATACATATATATATATATATATATATATATATATATATATATATATATGTATATATATATATAAATATATATATATATATATATATATATATATATATACCTATACATGAAATAGTGATAGAAGAAATCCTTCATTCTCGATACAAAATAACGGTCGGGCTTTGTGATTGCGTTGAGCCTTCGGTAGTCACGATAAGCTCATAGACCACCATTATTTTTAGTCTAGTGCAAGAATTGACCAGTTTTTGCAATGATGTGCTCGATTTTATGCTTGGATGTTAAAATAATCCATGTGTGATTTCTGTGTACTTTGCTAGTATATCGTGTACGATTGCTAAATGACGCTGATTCTAATCGTTGGTATGTTGGTTACGCATTATTACGACTGCGGTGCATTTCAATCAACTCCATAAAAGGACTTGCTGTTCGCGGCGATGTTAAATTTTCATTTGTATAGTGAACAAAAATTTAATTCGAGTTCCAGTATTTTCTCCGTAGACAGGAGTAGCCGTAGTATAATTAGCGGCATAGAGTTGAAACGCATGCATTGAAGCTCCCTTTTTCCATAGTAGAACAGATAAGTCGGCTCGCATTTTTACTAGAAAGATTTGCTTTGTTTTTCTGTCCATGATGTAAAGGCAATAGTATATTTCGTGAGGGCTGGATCCATTAAGAGCTAATGTTCTACCTAGTTTAGCTTTATCACATTTCTTGAATAATGATGGAGTTGTGATTTTTTTTGCATCGACCCTAAGTGTTTGTCGTAGAAGCAGTTGTTGGTTTGTTGGAGCTCGTGATTTTGACGGCGATTATAGTGGCTACTAGGTTCTGATGGACTGCAAGGTGATTATCGATAGCGAGTGATAATTTTTTAAAGATTATAGGGCTATTTCGACTTCGATTTGAGTTTGGCTACATTAAATAAAAGCTTATGAAACTCATCCAACGGAGATTTATTGTCTATAACGGCTGTCGTAGAAGGACTTGATATAGCAGTAGCTGAATATATTTTGTTGTGCTTGTTGGCGAATCTTGTTGGGCACGGCGCAAATTTTTCAAACCCCATACTCTTTTAGATATAGTCGCTTACAAAGAGTATACCACGGTTAAGAGCAGGAAGCCGATTCAGCAAAAAGAAGCGTATTAAATTGTTACGACGGAAATTAAATTGTTAGGGAAGTCCGTTAACATACCCAGAAGCTGGCTGGGCTGGGTTCACTCAGTACAGTGTTAAATAACAATTTTCGCAACTGCCATTCATCGTTTTTTTCGTACACTGATATCAAGCAATTCTTGATAAGAGCATAACAACTCTATCATATACATCTTGCGTCTTCGAGCTTCCTGAGGACGTCGCAGATTTATTCGGTGTCCTGATTTTTTAATGATCTAAGCCAGTTGCTGCGAAATTTTTGTATGTAACTCTGGTTACTGTCTTAAAACAGCCAAATCACAGGCGTGGCCGATCTTTGGAAAATGGCGTGATCCTCGTGGTTATTAAAATATAGGAGACTTTGAGTTGTATTCGTATCAGAGTCACAACACAAAAGTCGATACAGAGCACTGAGACAAAGATAGACAGATGGTAAAGGAGCCAGTGCATAGTGCCGAGTGTATATATATATATATATATATATATATATATAAATTTTTTTACAGGTTCTACTTATTAATAAAAAGTAAAAGAATCAAAAATACATTTATGATCTTCCATAAAATTGTTCAAAATATTGATCAAAACTTTACGAATTGTAACTTCCTAATTAACAGAAGGCCAAATAATTTAAATAACATATTTTATCACAGTACTTACTTTTGCAAATTACTAATGTTTACGCTCTCTATATCACCACTTCATGTTTACCGTCATATGTATAATTATCTTGTTAAATTTTGTAAGAATGGAGATTAACATCCAATTGTATTATAGTTAAATATTAGCTTATTCTTATTATATTATTGCTGTATCATCCTTAATTACCATGAACCGACCATATCCTGCAAAGTAATCTTATCCTGTAAAGTAATCTTGTCACTTGCTATAAGCTTATTACTTGTAAAATACGTAATATATTCGGAAGGATTGATTGGTTAAATTAGGTGGTAATGGCTCTAGGCTGCAAGGTTTCGGCTCGTCCCCTAATTACTACAGATAATTCTGCCTTTTTTTAAATTATTGTATTCCACGGTATGCTCAAATTATCTATTTCACAAAAGTGTTTGTCTCAACAAGTCATGTAAAATAAATTTAATAACTTTCCCGGAATTATAGGGCATTGATTTCTTGAATAACCTAAATGCAGCGGCATCGTGCTAAAACTGGTTACTGTATTACTTTTAGCCCGCGTCATTATATAACTGAAAATTATTATAATATTGTTTCAAGAGATTGACGACATTCTCTAATTGATGCTAAATAAAACATGATCTTCTGGCAATAAGCCGCTTTCTAATTTTTGATACAAAGTATCGTTTCGAAATAAATTTACACGATGTGAACAATTTCCAAAAACCTTTTCATTGCACTCTGTATCAATAAAACTAAAGCAATATTTATGATCAACTACTATAATTAAAGTGATTCTGTTGGATCCTTGCAATTCCACAATAAGCGTTGATTTTTCTGATTTAAGAGATTCCATTAACTTCGTAACATTCAAGGAAAATATTATTAATTTCGAAAATATTTCCCAATAATTCTTTAACTCGTAGTATCAGGAACTTACAAAAGAGGTTATAAATATAATAGGAGTCGATCAAACTGAAACTAAAGTAAATGAAGTATGTGTGTTTAGGTATATTTAATTTCAGATATACTTAAATATATCATACAAATGATATACACCATACCTGATATATATATATATATATATATATATATATATATATATATATATATATATATATGTTCAACAAAGAAAACATGTCATGAATACGCTATCAAACACTAATGCTAATATTGATTTGAAACCACTTTATTTATTAACATATCTGACTATTAAATAACACTTTTTAAATAGTTAAACTTATATTTAGCATAGTTAAACTTATATTTCTGTTTATATACAAATTCTGGTTAATTTAAAAGTAAATTAATATATTAAATAAAATTATTCATGTTTCTCGTTTAAATTCTTTTTTGATGAACTACTTTAAAAATTAATTTACAGCCTTAGAAACTGCTGGTATAAAATCTGAAGTAGTTGATTTTCCAAGCCCATTAAACGAAATATATGTTCCACTGACCTAAAACTATATTGAGTAGTAAAAAACACAAAATGTGTGTAATTTTATTATTGTAAAAATTGTCTTTCTTTTATGAGTGTGAGTGAATTAAATTTTTGCCAGAACTCCTAACAATTCTTAGTTTACTTCAACCCTCCAAAATATTTTTTTTATCTTCAATTTTTATTTCTTTGAATATCTATAACCTTGTTGGCTTATCAGTAATCTTTTCTTTTGTCTATTTAAATATAAGTTTTATAACTGTGTTAATTTCTTCTCATTGAAAGCGGTTCATGGTGAAATGATTGCTTAGATATTGCTTATTTTATATAAAACATGCAATGTCTGAATTCGCTAAGTATTATTAGTTTTTTTAATAATTTGTAGAAAATTTTATGTTTTGACTTACTATAGTTTGTAGCAAAATTTGTGGTACAGAAGTAAGAAAAAAGAATAGGAATAATCCTCACTGTCATTTTTTTTCACTTAACTTTTTTCGAAGTTTAAAACAACAAATCGCTATGAAAATTCACTGAATAGAAATTTAGACAAAATACAAAGTCGGTTACATTAGTGGTGACATTCTTTAAACTATATTTATATGATATATATGTATACACACACACACACATATATATATATATATATATATATATATATATATTCTATTGAAATCTACACAAAATATATATATATATTTTGTGTAGATTTCAACAAATAAAACGAATAATAAATAATAACAATAAAAATCTTAACATTTCATTGACATCAACAATTTGAGTAACGAAATTAACGTAGAATACGATTTATTTATCCAGGTTTATCTCATTAGGGCTATTTACTACGGAATATTTTTTAAATATTAATCTTGTATTAAATACCTATAATCAAGGCAAGATTGTTTGATTAGATACAATATATCGAAAAATAAACAACC
This sequence comes from Druceiella hillmani, assembly GCA_039881145.1. Lineage (NCBI taxonomy): Eukaryota > Metazoa > Arthropoda > Insecta > Lepidoptera > Hepialidae > Druceiella > Druceiella hillmani. Next base: position 12,475,259 of record JAYKKI010000007.1, on the reverse strand, counting down.
CTTAACAATAGACATCAAATTTATTCTGACTAATAAATACCGGACGATACTAATAGTTATCTAAAGGATAGATTATTAAACCTGAGAATTTTCAATATCATGAATATTTATTATACTACAAATAGTAGCAAAATACATTTAATTAATACGAAAAGAAAATCTGCATTCAACCAACGAACAATAATACTTAAATTGGTAATGTACAAAACTAATAAGTACTACCTACTTATTAATTAACTTAGTTAATTAAGAAAATGAAATATAATCAATTCGAAAAAATTCTGGATATATATTCACCAAAATTTTAATTATTAACACGGTTAAATCTATTAAAAAAGCTGCATAATATTTTAATCTAAATGATAATTTACGAAAAAGATTTGTTTTACCAAAAATAAAGACGATCGATTAAATCGCTTAAATATTAAAAATATCCATATTTCATACCAAGAAGAAATTGTTCTGAAAAGAAAAGTTTTTTGGCAGGATGTCAACGTCAATTGCTTGATAATGATCCAAATACTTTTTTCAAGATTCTACGTCTACGATCATTCCAACGTTCTGCTGACGAAAATGAACTGTGAAATGTGAACAAAAGTCAGGTTCCCTCCATTTCTGAAAGCACTCCCCTCTATTTCCATAGTCAAAATTATGAGAAAAGTGAAGTACCAGAAGTAATCTAATTTAAACGGAAAACTATAGCTTTTTCCTAAACCACATATTGACTTGAGGCCCACATTGAGAAATTTATGATAATTTGAGGCCTGTGATGGTTATGCTGGACAATATATTCCTTATCAATAGGAAAAGGCTACTGGCATTCCGACATACTGGAATTTCAGTAACGCTTCGTGTCTTATGTTACTCGACTTATAAAAAAATATTATATAAAGTGATTAATATTTTAATTCATTTGTATAACATAATTTTAGTTATTTTTCTTACTATAATAATTCCATTTATCCACAAGAAATTTAGAGTTTTAGTTACTATGTACACATAAAAATAATCATAAAAGGTTTCATGAAAACATAACTTCTAGTACGTACCCTTAAAAGTAAAACCGAATACTTATATAGTCAAACAATTTTAATTAAAAAGCGTCGTTGAAACAATTTTTATTTCAAATGGAATTAATTTTTTATTTGCCATTGATGAACGTGAGGATATTTTTTCAATATAATAGCCACTTGTGATAACATCCATAAATGGCCATGACGTAATATACTTTTACTAGTTGTTGTAACGCAAATGTAGTCATTTATTTACGCTTAGTTATTATTTTTAAATAAAGTGTTTAATAGTAGTTATTTTTTTGCTTGCATAAAATATGCAAGCGAATCTCAAGTAATTTTCTTTAAAAATTCTTTGATATTCGTATGATATTATTAAAAGTAAATTTTCATAATCAATATATTAAATTACAAAGGATATTTTAAATAAAGGTAACTATTTTAAACTGTATTTAATTTAAATCCTGAGTATAGTTTTCTTATATTTATTTTTTTCGCACGCGAGTTTGGATTGAAATTTTTCTAAATCTCATAATCACATTTCATTTGTCTCACAAGAGTTTTTTTACGGTTGTCATGTTTACTTATCTTTTGGTGTACGCGACGCAATTTTAATAAAGTTTTTCATTGAAGGAAATTTATTTCTTAATTAAATTCACAAATATTCACCGTTTCTTTTACAAACATCGCTTTCCTTTTCGCATGTTTGTTGTTGACTGTTACACAATTTTTCTTAACTTTTCCTAGTTAAGACTGCACATTACGTTCCATTAAACAAGATTATGGCGTAGCCCAACGGTGTTATTTAAAGTAAAAAAACATAGATGAACATATTAAAATAGATTTCGTCGATAATTTTTCACGTAAAATGGAAGATATTAATTACAATTCTTTTCTTTTACAACGTGATTTATTCTGGAATCAAATTCTATAAAAAACTAATGTTCAAAAGTAATGATTAACTTGTACTTATCCTAAGAGACTACTTGAATTAATTAAAAACTAAGATAGTTTCATAGAATACGCGTTCTAATATCTAACAAGTTCAAATAATTTCATCTGTTTTAGGCATAAAGGAACATTGTGAACTTTAAAAGGGCCCCAGGCTTCGACTTGGTTTGGTTTTGAGTCTCTTTTGATGAAAATTAGCGAACTTAGCACTAACGTCTGGAAGTATCTCGATCTTAAAGTCACGATGAAGGTCATAATTATGAATATACTAAGGCATACTCATTTTATATATTTGCACGTGGTTTTGGAAACGTTTAATAACGTTGTAATTTTCTAGTTGAACTTACAAGAAACTCTCCTCTGAATACAGGATTGTGATACTGAATAGCGTAGTTAGTACACCTTAATAAAATACTTTCTAGTGAAACCCTATGTAGCCAAATAAGTTTTTGATAGTTGGAAATAATGATAAGGGTGAATTGACCTAGATTTATAGACTAGGCTTTTATGCTATCTTATATAGAATCCTTATTATAAAATCTTGTACAACGTCCAGAAAAACCGCAGAGCATATATTTGTTTTCATGTTCTTTTCCTTGACATCAATTGTACTACGTATTTGGTCAATTGTCGATTCTTTACTTTTGAATCCTAGGTCATGAAACTGCTTTAAATGTCTTAGTTTGTAGTATCGATTACCGAACAGTTTGATAATAATAGGCAATAAAGGTCTTGGTCAATATGAATCTATTCCACTTAGATTTTTAATCGGTTTTTGGTATCACGATTACTTCGACAGCTTTCCATTCATACGGGACATATTTCAATCGAATGTAAGGTTTGAATAATATCGTTAGTTAAACTATGGCTTCCTTTAGAAGTTTATTAAGAATTCCTCATGTGATAACATAAAATCTTAGGTATTTTACCCTCCAGGGTTTGTTTTTAAATTCCGGTAATTTTCTTAGGAGCAAGTGTTATTTAATCTCTGTAATAATTTAAATTAAGTAGTAGGATGATGTCAAAAACTTCATTTGGTTGCAATCATGTCTCAACATGTTATGCAAATATATTTGTTTTTTAAGAGTTATTACGAGCTTATTTTTCATATGTCTTTCAATATGTGGTCATAATTTTAGATATATCGTAACTTTAAAAAGTGAATATTCAGTTTTATCTGCAATTCTCCGAGTAACTTTGTGATTGATGATTGTTCGAAGTTGTTTATTTCTATAGTTAGTGGTTCATTAGCTCTATGAAAGAGGATATTCTGCTGTGAGTTTCTTGTCTAGCAATATTTTATTTAAAGATCTGATAACTTCAAAGTCCAACCTGTACTTTGTAGTTATCAGATCATTATTTATTCTTAGTCTTTGTTCTTCGTAACATTTAATGCTATTTTTTACAGCAACAGTATTCCTGTAACGACTAGTAATATTAGGATATATAGTTTGTTATGTGGTATACTTTTTAATCTACTTTTAGAAAGACCGGTATTATCAGGATATATGGTGTAAAATTCCTTAATCTAATAAATTGCTCTTTGGAGAAGTAAATTATTAAAACTAAGAATATACCGTTATCGTTTAGTTAGGTTTACTTGTCATTTATGCTGTAGCAACATTTTCATTATATTCCATATTATATGAAGAGAATCAGACATTACCGTGGACTACTACGATTATGCAAATCGACTATAGAAGGCAGGTAAAGAGGGTAATAACTTCAATACATGAAAAGATCAGGGGCAAGAACAACTAAACTCTCTACGCCAATATCATGGACAGTTAAGTACCTTACATTTTTAAAGGAAAATCAATCAGCTAGTTTGTCAGATAAGCTAATTATTATTGTATTTTAAAGAAGCTATGAAACCAAATATTTATAATATCCGTATAAATGTTAAAATAATGAAATACCATGGAGGTAAAAATCTATACATATATTTCAAATATATTTTATATGGAAACCTTACACGCACTTTATGAAGGTGAAGGTTTTTATACCGCTGCATATCTCCCTATGCAGCGGTATAAAGAAATTCATATAAACAAAATATAGTATTTATTTGTGTAAGATAACCTATAAAATATGTATGCTGCTTGTTTGAACTAGAGCCTATAAAATAACATATGCTGCTTGTTTGAACTACGGTTTTTTTTGTTTTAATTCAATGTTTTTTAAATACTTACGTTATCGCAATAAATCTAAGAAATAAATCGAACACTATATTATATATGAAATACTCATGTAGGAGTAAGATAAAAAAATAATAGGCAATTTGCTTAAACACACCATTTCTCAGAAGTAATTAAATTTCTGTCGGCTAAAAAGTTGCATAAAATTTAATTCTTTATGACTACATACCTTCTATTCCATTTAGTAATGTAACTTACTAGCGGGAGATTTTACCGATTTTCTTAAATAAATAAACAGTGGAGGACATTGTTATTTTTTCAATAATATGAGAAGTAAGCGTTAAGCATATGGTTTCATCTAGGGAATATCCTTTCATCCATCCTAATTATTGAAAATATGTACCGATCTACATATGTAATTAATGGATTTATGCATTTAAAAGAAAAATAGAGCACGTTGTGTTATTTTTTACAGTTTAAATGTCTTAAAAAGAGACTGAAGCAAATTCTAATGACAATGTTATAATAACATTAGGATGCATTAAATAAAAAAAACACGAAATAACTCAATGTAAGATAGAGTTAGTTTGTTTAAATTTCTCTTAATAACATAAATAAAATTTTTGGGTATGCGAATATTTATATGCTTGTCGTTAATATTTTCATTGACAAAAATATACAAATATTTTCCATCCACTTATTCGTCTGTTTAAATTTTCAATATCAATACCAAAGAACCAGATATAAATGTGAACAGGACAAATAAAAAAAAGAAACTACGGAATACTTAGCACTAGAATATACTTTCTTAAAAATAAATATAATCTTTTAACATATCGCGCCAACTTGCATCGAAACATGTCACTACTTGGACCCTAAGCGTGCAAGGACTTGCATACTTCAGTGCGTGTTATTTCTAGTTTTTTCATCATTTATCGCATTGCTATCAATAATTCAACATGTAAGTCGAATTGCGCAGTTTTAAAAAAAGTGAAATTTATTTAATTGGTAACCTAAAACATCAAATAACATGTTCAAATCTTCTATTGGATGAGTTCTATCAGTATTGTGTTATAATATCCGTGCAGTGAATTGAAAGGTAAATGAAAGAGCAAATCTTACGATAAGCGAGTGAATTATTTTTTTGGGAAAAGACGCAAATACATACCAAATCATTGCCAAACTGTATAAAGAAACTTGTAAATTTATATCAAGTTTGGAGAGACTTGCAAAAAAATGCAAAGAAAACACATGATGTGTTTAAACGGCGTAGAGAAGAATTTGTTACCAGTTTGGATAATCTGTTTGATATTGCTAACGCCGACGCGTTGACTATAATAAAAATAGATGAAGACAAGATCTTCCTGCAGCGTCAGAAAGAACCTGGTCGACCGAGCCATCTAACTGGTGTCGACAAAAGTTAACTAATAAAGAGGACAGGGCGCGCCTCAGAGCTATTGAGAAAGAGAATCGCCGTACTAAATATTTAGCTGCGTCGACTTCGTCGGCAATTAATGTACCTTTGGATTTCTTTCAAGATTCTAGCGATTGCGAGGATTTGCAAGAAAATTCCAAAATCCTGCCCAACAAAAACATACAATCTGAAACTTGTAAATCATCAATTGAACATTACTCCAAAGTTAGTAACAACATTGGACCGATGTCAGTTGAGTGTGAGAGATTCTGTGTTCATTCTAGTAGCTACTATTGAGGCTCTGGGACATAATATCGACGAATTCGTAATTAGCAAATCCTCCACCCAAAGAATTAGAACGGAAAAACGAAAATCTTTAAAAATGGACTTTCAATAATGAAGCTTTCAACAGTGGAAGCAGTGAATGATACTGCTGAAAGAGAGGTAAAATTGATATGAGACTTTCATGGGTTAATCACAGTTGAAGAGCAACAAAAGCAATGTTTGTTACGTTGTGTTGTATTACGTTGTCCCCGATTGTAAAAAGCAAACTTTGAAAAGGAATACGTCCTTTTATAAAAGCTCCTTCGAAGATCGGACGATTAATAAGTAACAATATCATTTAATAAAATTTTTTATAAAATTCTAAGTTATTTTATTTACCAAATTTGAATTAAAACTAAGTGACATAATATTTCCATACAAATTATTAATCCTTAACTTTGAAGTCAAGTCGACACGTGATAACATTATTTAATCACAATACTATTTTTTATCTAGACAAATAGAGGAAAAATAGAGGGTGTGCGTATCTGATTTGAAAAATGATGAAAAAATTTGCCCTTTTAGCTTGGGACACCCTAATATATATATATATATATATATACACACGCGTGTGTGTGTGTGTGTGCGCGCGTGTATATATATATATATATATATATATATACTATTCATTAGAAATAAATACATATGGCGATGATTACGTAGAATGGGGTAATTTTGAAAGTTCTGGTAATTATGAAGTATATTTTGATAAAATTTCAAAAATTTGGTATAAAATGACATACCCTGATCGAGCATAAATCATAAGAAATTATTTTTTCTTTCACCAAAGCTATAAGGATAATACTACGATTGCCTTTGTAATTAAAGTATAAAGATCCCGAGTGAGTAGATTTCTTTATGCAAACTTGCTTTCCGCCGATAACTCATAGGAAATTCCAAAACTGGCATTTTTCCAAACTCCCCTTCAACTTTTTTTCCATTACTCTTAAGTTGTAGGTATCTGAAACAAATACTACCATATTATTTTATTGCTTCCCATAACAAGAGATGGTTGCGTAACTCAAAAATGAATGAGACGATTCAAAAGATTCCGACCATTTGAAGAAACAACTGTAACCTCAACGGAACGAAAGATTATCGCTATTAGACTGATCCACGAAGAAGCTCATCAATGTTCTCTGTCGACGTAATGATCCTTCCGACTGCGGTGAATGAAAGACTTAACTCAAGAAGAAAAAAATCATCATTTGGCACAAAAAACGAGCTAATCCAACATGTCTATACATACATATACACTTATATACATATATATATATATATATATATAAATGTAAATATATATATATATATATATATACATATATATATGTATATATATATATATATATATATATATATATATATATATATATATATATATATACACCTACACCATCATCAGAACCAAAAGTTTTTCGAGCAGCTTTGCATGGAGATTGTTAATTAGGTTTCCTCTTCCAAATAATAACATTTAGATTGTTCCACATTGTGGACGCAATATCTGATTATTTCTCCATCACTACGGCTACTATAACAACAATTGATTCATCAATACCATCATTTTACAAAAGTACCACTAAATCGACAATCAGAAATATTTATATTATTCCAGAAAATTAAAAATTTCAATTACTAATAATTTTATATTCTATCCTTTACAATAATCAGTGCAATAAGTTTTCAACATCTCGTGTACAAAAAAGAATAGGATTGAAATTATTTAGTAAAGCACGGAAAAATTGGGAAAATAGAAATTCATAAATACTCATAATAAAATATCGTGTCATGAACAGGAATTCCGGAAATTCATTGTACAAGCTTCTAGTCAAAACAAGTGTAAAAAGCGTAGAATATATTAACTAGTAGTAAATACATTAACTACTGAAAGTAAAACTGTAATTTAGAAAATGATCATATTAAACCTATGTAAGTAAGGATTTACCTTTATCTAAACAAAATTACCAAGGCTCACATAATTTAGTGACAGCTTTCGATGAACGAAAATAAAATTGACAAAAACATAACTGTCAATTTTGTACAAATTAAATATTATGTTTTATTTAAAGGCCAATCATTCTGTCATATTTTACTCATTACATCAATGTGCATTGAGTTATGTACACACACACACACACACACACATATATATATAATTTATTGTTGAAAATAATTGTATAAATATTCTAAATATAGTAATAAAAAGTATTTTTTACATATTATAAAATTAAAATTCTAATCTTTTAAAATTATTGTATAAAAAGTGAAATACAAGATTACAATTATATAGACGAAGCTGTCTTAAATTTTATACGCAGAAAAAATATTTTTCTTGCAAGCTTTCCGTATGTTTCAATTTTCGCCAATAACCTTCTTTGAAAATGACTATTTTGAAAATAACTTTTATTATTCTATTATGTTACGAAAAGCTTCATTTCAAAACATAATTCATATTGTCACTGTTGACACATTTTCAATAAAAACATGTGATAATTGACAGTGTGACATACAGTCCTGAAACTTTGGGTTCCCGCAATATCGGCATCCCGAGTAGTTTGAACTGGGGTTATAGCCTTCGTAATCCTGAGACTCACAGCATGACTGAGATTAGTCAATTCACATAATAATTTGAAGTAAGTTGAGTATGATTTCAATGTGTCCCCTTATTTCACAACTTTTCTACCCTTGTTTTGCGACAATCGCACTTCGTTAGGCGTGACTTTGTTCCCACACCGGTTGATTAGTTTATTAGTGATTAGTATTAAAAATTAGATCTTGCACGTTTTATGGATATTAACAGAGTATCGCAATGTTTATATGGTTAATGTTTGTTTTTATATTGGTTTTAAACAGTCGGAATTTTAAGAGTGATTTTGGATACTTTATTATTTGATCAGTATTGTGATTCAATAGCTTGTCAAATAACACTAGTCAACTATTTGACTATCATCCTCATAAGGAACCGGTTTTTGACACAGACTACGCGTTCGAGTATTTTATAATATTTTTTGACTTTGACTTCATTCCAATAATTTTCATTAAACAAAAATAACAATCATTAACGTAATTTTGCTGTTTTCACCATAAAGCTGGGATAGAAAAAGCATCGATAGGTGAGTACCTTGAAGCCATCCTGCAAGGTAACGTAAATATCATAAACGCGAACAATTCTGACTCCAAGGTTTACTTAAATTTTCTTCAACACTGAATCCAAAGTATAAACGATTTGCTTCCAACAGTCGTGATGAAAATTTCTTGGAATTTGAGCATGGTGTAAAGTTTCCACACACGAAACAAAATAAATTTTGTGAATTTATACATTTTCTAGACATTATTTTAAACGATCGAATTCAAAAACAAAGCAATAAAGTGAGATGTATATGAATTAACAACCTTAATGCAAAGTAAAAAAAAACAGTCAAAAATTGACGGTACTTAACCAAAACAAGAGCTGTCATAGCTATTAATGGAAATGTGGGTAGTTTAATACAATATACCCAAAGTACGAATAGAATAGGAAGAATTTTTTAAAATTTTTTCTAAGGATAGTCTTACTAATAGAAACCTAAATATATAAGTTTTATTCCAGAGCAAAAACCATGATTGACTAGTGTGATTAAAGGCTTCACACGTATGAGTTTGTTTTAGTTAAATAAATTCTTGAAAATTAGTAGAAATACTTTTTTTAGAATTGTATATATTTATTATGACAAACCCAAAACCCAACAAAAATGAAATTCCCATAAAAGAGAATCAGGATCGATATCCTTCATTTATTAAATATCGTAATAGAAATTTGAATATCAAATTTAACACCTTATTCTGCAGTTATCGGAAGAGTGTGATCTATCGTTTGTATAATTGTTCATCTAGGAATCAACGTGCGTACATCCGCCCACATTTCTTTCCTTCCTTCCGGGTTGTTTGTCTTTCAGCTACCACGGCATAGTTAAGTATAAACAATTAAAATTTAACTTTGAACCTTTTATTACATGAATTAAAATTAAAGCACTTAATATCTGAGAAGCGGTAATCTAAGACACAAATAAACCTTTTGTTCTCTATTGAAATTTAATCGATCAGAATCAAATCCAGAACCATCTCTTTAGAGGTTAAAATATAAAAGTATTTTGAAATATTAATTTATAAAAAAGTATTTTGAAATATTAATTAAATTTTTTTTTTTTACATTTATTTTGAAAAATTTTACTTCTGGCTTATGATCAATATGTGTGCCTTTTTTAAAGTATTTTAATGATCTAGAAATATTGCTATGATTCTGTTTACAATTTTGCCCTCCGTGTATACTTCGAGCATAAAGTTAAAATGTAAAAAAATATGTGCATGAACTTTTTCATTTTCCCCTTTTTATTTTACCATACTATTTAATTATTGTTTTACCACAGTATTTATATAATTTTTCACTTAATATACTTTTGTTCTTTATCACTGTCTATTTTCCTAACCGCAGCAGACTGCAGACTACTTAAATCTTCCTTAAAGCAATTGTCACATTTTGAATTTAAATTATTGTTAATAATAAATTGTTATTACTAATTCGTAAATACAATTATGTACCCTACTCTCAGTGGTAATTAAACTTATATTACAACTTATAAAAATTAATTTAATAATCAATCAGTGAGAAATTAGCAGAGTAAAATTTAAGGGCACATAAATAAAAGGCTGGATGTGTAAATAATATCGCACCTATAAATATGTGACATAAATAGGAGCAACCATAAATACGTCTATAAATAGATAAAAACGTTAAGATTACTTTTATCGATAACATATGGAAATGAATAAAACACAAATTCCTTGTCACAAAACATTGTGACAAATCGTGAAGACGATAAAAATTAATTCATAAAATCTTTTATGTTGATAAATAGCACTCAGATTTCTTGCATCGATAAGCAATTACAAACCTGAATTCTCACAGTCGATTTGATCTAAAAATTAAAAATCGCTCAACAAGCCATTGGAAGAGCTATGCTTCTTATTCAATATAGCGCCTAAATCAGTAAAGTGGCCATGGATATGCATATTTGCCGAATAACCGACAACCGCTGGCGTAAACAAATTTCCGAATAACCACAAACCTCAAAGAGCAGTGTCTATCACTCAGCCAAATGGATGGCGACCTAGAAATTCGGCAGGAAATGGTTGGATGCAGAAAACGGGGGACCATGTGTGGTAGCGCGCCTTGAGAAATGCTTATGGTCAGAAATATTATAAACTAATGTTGGATGACGAAAATTAAAAGTTTGATTTTGAAACTTTTTATGAATATTTATTCTAAATTCACTACTTTACCTGTCAAAAAATACAATAATCTAAAGTCTCACTTATTCACATTTCTTTATTTCGACGAAATTATTTCTACCGTTATAATTACCCTAAAACTTAATCTAGAAATATTTTTAAAATAAAGACCTATAATAAAAATAGGCTCTTTTATGGAAGGAAATTATTTTTTTTGTTTCTTTTCCTATTTAAATTTTATTCATTCTTTTTCTATACCAATCAACCCACCTACTGGCGTAGCTTATCACACTATTGGCTTTGCTACCACGTGATAGCTTACCGGTCTGCCAATGTGATAGCTTACCGGTTTGCCCAGCGTGGCTATTATGATATTATATCCAAGTGGTACGCCTGTTGGAGAGGCCAATGCCATCTCTGGATTGAGATAGACTGTTGACGAGCCCACCTCAAATTTTATTGACATGGAAAGCCATATTTAAACGACCATGTGGTACGCGCTGGCACATATATCTTAGCAATTTCTTTAAATAATTTTTATTGTACTTAATAATTCCACCCCAAGGCGAAATTGTCATTATAATTGTTTGGTTCAGAAATATACATCTTGATGACTGTAATATAAATTTATTTAAATTATTTCTTTACCTCAATAATGTCTCGAACTGTGTCTTATAAATATTTAAACCGTGGTCTCAAATAAGAATTCACGGGAGATTCAGAGGAGCTCAAATTCTAATTAAATCAGAAAATGTTTATTAAACTGAATTTCTTTTCTGAATTAAAGATAAATTTTGAATATTCAGTTGCATTCAAGCATTTTTCAATAAAAGCACCGACAGGCGCATTGTGGGTCCGCTCCATTATTACTACATTTCCTTATACGGAGCAACCTGTCGGTCGCTCCGTATAAGCGGCGCATGCCGCTTCCTCCGTGCAACTTGTGTGAACATATTTCGATGCAAGTCGGCACGGGTTGCAATGCTCTAAATACGGTAAAAATTTACTTCGAGCATTTTAGGGGTGAATGAGATAACTAGGACCTATGTAAAATGCATTGTGTGTGCATTGCAGTCTTCTTTCTATAAACTCATATTTCTTCAGAGGGCTGTGTGGTTATAGTACGCAGGCGATAGAAAGATGCTTACACATAATTTAATATATAATAAACAAAATTACCACAGTTGTAATTTTAGTAAATATGTTTACATCTATCTGCTACCTCCATACCTTCTATTTTTCCTGCACTGAGTACTGGCGTCTAGTGTTGTCTAATTTTACAAAAGAAGTTCCAGTATAGTTTATTTGCCGGTAACTATCCATTGCTAGACATAAATTTCCATAAGGCCTACCAGTACACATGATCCTTCTACTTCCACCTCTTGTCGACTATTTTAAGTCGCTAATCCACTAGGTTGAGGGCGTCACATACTCCGCTTCGAGGTTGCCAGTCTCCACTCGAAAACTCGTCCCATCAGATGTCGATTCTATGATGACCATGACTTTTGGCCACTTCGACTTGTTGATATTAAGGGCTATGTCATTTACTTTGGTCCTTCGTCCCCTCTGAAAGACGCTCTGCGAGCAATGGAAAGCACTATTCTTTTAAATTTTGTAGATCAAACCAACCGTGAATATCTACGTTTCAGCGCCGTAGGCCATTACGAATAGAGTGATCTGATCATAAACTTTCTTCTTTAGTAACTACAGCATTGGCGATGTGAATACCTAAGGGACTGTTGAAAATTTTGCACACAGTCCAACTGAATTTTGTGGGTTTATATATATTTATACATATATATATATATATGTATATATATATATATATATATATATATATATATATATATATATATATATAAATATATATATATATATATATATACATTTATATATATATATATATATATACATATATATATATATATATATATATATATATATATATATATTTTTGTATATAAGTTATTCCAGATAATACTGGAAGAAAATAGTTTTAAATCACTTTATTAGTTATCTACTGGTTGGAGTAAACACTGTACTTTTTCAAATACAATACTCCAAATCCAAATCGGGCACCCGTCTCCCAAATAAAAATTACTTAGCCATTACATGTTTTTTTATCATTATTATATCTTTTAAATCGAAAGTATCCATTAAGTAAGCATATTTCATTGAACGGACTTTAAAAAATATTAAGCTATGAATGGACGTGCAAAATGAGAAAAAAATCACAATTGCTAATATTTGAAAAAAACGATAACTTATATGAAAAATTGGAAAAGATAAAGGTAGTTATGCAACCTACTATTATAGAACTTACAATAATAAGAACTATGGTACTTACTTTATATGTATTACTACTAAGGCAATAAATATGGCAATAAAGTGTCAATGAATAATGAGCTTAACATGCATTACGTAATATAAAGAATTTGTAATAAGAAATACTGAATAAATTTGGCGTTAATTTTGTAGAAATTCATTATTCACAAAACTTGTTATCTTGAGGTGGGCAATTAGCAAAGATTCTAGATCGTGGTAAAGACCTTAAATAAAGTAGAAATAATACTGCATCGCGTAGTTTTATTTAATTATGAATAAGAAATATGTAAGAATAAATTATATATGATATGATTTCCTTTTAAATCGCATCGAACTTTACTTTAAATAATACTTATATTGATCATTATTTCTTAGAGTAGGTTAGTTACAGCAAAATGATTTACTGAATCGCTCTGGCATTTGGATTAAAGTTTCGCTGTAAATAATAGAGCGGTAGGCTGACAGCCTGATAAAGTGAACGCTTTAAGGATATTTCAATGTCCATCATCCCTAATCCCTCTTCTCTGGAATCTGTCGAGTAATTGTATCGTTGAATTAACGACACACCTCTGACATGCATTTTTTGCAAATTTCATGCAAAAATAATTGAGAATATATTTATTTTTACGTCGATCCCCTCACTTTTACGGAGAGCTCTGTTTACTTGATATTTGAATTTCAGCGGATGCTTAGTTGGTATGCTACATCATAGGAGTTGGAAAGACTATTATTTCTAAAAGCACATTTCTCCTCTTAATTTCAATCTAAAATAAATAATTTCAAAAACAGTGTTTTCTGCGCAATGAGCGCGGACAAGCCCGCATCATTTCTTATATATTTAATATATATATATATATATATATATATATATATATATATATATATATAGAGAGAGAGAGAGAGAGAGAGAGAGATTACAAAAACAAATACGCCCTATAATTTCATGCATTACAATACAACCGGTAAACGTAAAATGGTCTCATTTCTGATTCTCAAAGGCAATTTTGTTATGTCATATTTAATTTATATGTAAATCATATATATATTTATTTATATGCACATATATCAAATACTTCTAAAATCTATGAAGAGGATCCGTTTTAAAATGGCAATAATATTGCGACTTTTATGATTTGCTTAATATAAAACATTGAATCACGAAATTCATTCATGCCGGCTCCGAAATGATCCGAACTCTCTTTTAGATTTCCGTAGAATAGGTGAATGATACTCTTTCAAAAACAAATAAATTCCCTCCAGCAGATTTTGATATTATTATCTACAAAAAAAATATAATAATCACAAATCTATATACACAGTATATTTGAATGTATACTCAATTAACGTAATATAAGAGAAAATATTGTAGAATATAAAAGAAAATATAAGGGTTTTACATTAAATACTGCCAATTACCAAACTGATAAAATATCTAAATAAGGCCATACAGGCAATCAAATGAACCGAAGAGAAAAAAATGGGACAGGAACAAGGTCGGTAAGTTGGGTGACAGCAATATTTTGTCGCTGTTCATTGTTTATGAAGAAAAACGACTAAAATAAAGATATTAAGTAAATGATAGGTTTAAATCGATTTTCATATTTTAACAGTACAATTTAATAGAAATGCAATAAATTATATATTTTCATATTTTTATCACTCATATGATAAGATATTGAAATATTAGTGAATGATTAAAACAAATAAACTGAATATAGTAGAGTATTACACAAGAATTTTGTGATTTGATGATAGTGAAATTCAAATGTACTTAAAAAGGTTTTTCTTCAGTATACGTGCAATGGAATGACTTTTATCCGATAGTAATACGAGCTTCAAAACAAGTGAACTAAATTTAAATATTCATACATATGTAATCCCGTAAATAATCTACTCTATGTTAAAACATTTAAACATTTGAGTATTCAATGCTCTTCTTTCCCGAAACATACTAATTGACCACTTAGGTTTAAGGGGTTAAAACTGCGTTATGCATTTAAGAAATATGATCTTTTACTCGTAGAAGAGACTGTATTGGAAAATATATATTAAGGGCCATAATTTAATGTTGAAAGGAAAATTAGTCATAAAAATTAGTCGGAAAATTAGCCAAAAATTTCTTGCAAAAAATATCGGGTAACATTTTTTTTACAAATTTAAATTTAAGAAATTAACTAACAGCTGCACGCACTAAATAAAATCGGTTTAAAAATGTTGAGCTTGGCTATACTCACGTTTGTATCATTCTCAATTTACTTACTTATATATTCGTGGAGAGTTACCTAAAGCATCGAAGACATCTTATGTAATCAATGATTTGGAGCTCGTGTTAAAATCAGTCAGAAAGCTAAAAAATTTGTAAAAAAATTTAAAGAAATGTTTACCTTCTATTTTGACAATATTTTTTCCTAGATAGGCGGTAATCACTTAATGCCTTCACGTCTTCCCCGCGTTTACATTTTTCCTTCAGCCGTGTAAATGTCAACACAAGCAGTTTTAGAAACCTTTTTGCAGCTAACTGACCGCTCTTGGATAAAGTAAATATTAGAAAGATTGCCTGTTGTCGATGCGTGAAATCTAATAGTCCACCCGTTCAATATTAATACATTTCTTAAGCCCCAAAAATTAAGAATTAGAAAAAGTAGGTAACGTAACGTAAAGTACTTAAGAATAAAAACAAATTAAGATGACTTGCAACGTAAACCAGATAAAACTACTTCTACTCTAACCACTCGAGCTTTCAATATTGCCGCATTATGTATAGTGACAGTTACACATTGATCATTTCTTTTAATTAACACAAGTTAAAAAGTGTTATTTACCTAATTAAATATGTGCATACATAAATGCATACGTGTACATATACGAGTATGTATATATTTATGTACATATTTACATGTATATATCAACATATATGTATATATATACATATATATATATATATATATATGTATATATATATATATATATATATATATTTATATATATATATATATATATATATATATATATATATTTATATATATATATATATATATATATATATATTTATATATATATATATATATATATATATATATATAAGTGTGTGTGTGTGTGTGTATACAGAGTGGAGTACAAACAATGCCGCTGAAAACTACTAAATATAATAATATAATTGCATGCCAACGTGTAAAACTTTTAATCAAAAATGATGTAAAAATACCTAATTATGATTAAATATCAAATATTACATTTAATTAGTACAGTATTTAAAGCACCTTTTGCAAAAAGCGATGGAACACCGTTTACTGTTAATAATGATACATTAAGAACTGAGGCGAGGGGGGGGGAGAGAAGCCGATATCTTAAAGAAATTGAAGTGTATCACAGTAACTCCATGCTTTAATAAAAGTTCAGATCGCGTCACATATTTGTTAGCGTTATTACGCGAAAAATCTTGGTTAAATATGATTTCCACAATAAATTTCCTAACTTTGATTTCCACAACATAGTTCCTATCACAATGCGTTCGTTAACTTTTCTTATAAGCCAACTTTTCTAATATACCGTTATAACTAAAGATACCGATGTTTATTAGAAAAAAATTAAAATAGAGTAAACCTTTTATTGTCCTTTTCACATATAATTTATTGAAAAAAATACAACAAATTAGTTAATTGAAGATTGAAATTGCTTTGTGTCTCAGGAACAATAAGCGAATTGTAAATAAGTTGCTAAGATATTTAAATATTTGAAGCATTTAAGTCTTTCAGTAATTTACTAATTTTTTAATTTGCTTTACCTTGAGATGATTTAATTAGCCTCATTGATAGTATTAGCCACAAATTCAGCGTATCATACAAAAATACCATTTTTATAACTGTCTACTACCTTCATATTTTAATGGACTATCTTTAAAAAAAATAATAAATTTCATATAATTTTTTTATCATTACTACATACACAATATTTACAATTTTATACAATATATAAATGTGACAGTATGTCATATTTTAAATCAATATACTTAAATACAACAATTACTAAATAAATTCAAAAGACATATGTTATTCTTTAACATTGCGATCTTTAACGATAATGTAATTTGGGAATATGAAAAATAATATTCCGGTAAAGAAGAAATTTTCATATTTCATATGCCTGTATTTATATATAATCAGACAATGATTTATTAAGTTATATCTCCAAAGTACTTTGAATATTTTCTAGTAGTCAGTTCCAATAACGGAGAACTTGAGCTATGTACCGAGAAATTCGAATAACTATCCAAATACCAATCATAAAAACGAATTTAATCGAGCACTCGTTTCGAATGGATAGCAATCACACAGAGACCCGAATAAAATACAGGTTACACTAACCGACGATATCTTAAATCATTTGAATAGTAGCACTTCTAAACAAACGTAATAGCTTTAATCAAGTTAAATATCGCTGCACCTTCAATACAATCACTTGTAGATCCAGTCCAATTGATGACGTCCAGGATTTTAACGATGGCTTTCAACATTATTTTATAAATATGCAAATGAAGAAACGACAAAAAGTAATAGAAAAGTGAAGAAAAATTTAAAAATTACTTCAAATAACTTTAACTTTTTTAATTAACTAGATATTGTGAAAATACTTTGAATATTTTGAAAAATACTGAATCGAATACATTAGATATTACCGAACGGTTTGAGGTTAGAACATGTATTATTCACAATTGATCGCTTCGCTTGATGCACATACTACTAATTAATATTCGTAACATTACTAATTAATAGTGTAAGGATGATTCGGATTAGACAGATTTAACTATATACATTAATATATCTATGTAAATAAATAGTAAACCTTGCAATCAGTTGGTTGTTTAAATTTTCAAAAGTTTATTTAAATCTCGTAAAAAGTTACTTTTGTAAAAGATCCGTCATATAATTAGCATAGACGATCTTAGTAGAATATATTTTCACTCTCATGATTAAAGATCAATTTATTTTCTACAAATTCTTACGCTCCCCAATCCTCGTTTCTTTCCCGATTTATTTTATTCCAAAATGACACTATAGTTTTATATTCATTTGAATTGAGTGAAGCATTCAATCCTAATAATGTTGACGTACGTCTTTCTTAATTTGGATAACGTAATATTTGAATTGACTTATTTAAATTCTAATTTAGAACATGCAATACTCGTTAATTGAATTGGCTAAATGCCTATCTTACTCCAGAATTGAGCGAATATAACCGTGTAGACACACGGTTATTTTCAATATTCTTTAAAAAACCCTTCAGGAAAATACTATAAGCAGTGTAAATTTAGACAACGCAAACATTTCCTTGCAAAATATTTATTTACTTTTTTACTACAAAAGATATATTTTGGTACTGGCAGCTTTATTTCACTAGGCATATTTAATAGTAAATACGTGTAAGAAGAAGGAATACGTTAAATTACATTGAAATATGTCATTTTACTGAATTCATTTTCATACATTGTTCTTCACTAACTTCTTTTTTAGTGAACATCTATTTTATTGTTAAAGAAAGAAAACTACCAAAAATGCATCTAGTGTTATCAACATTGACCTTTACGGTTACTTTATTCCATTATTTTACTACCAAGTATGAATCCATAAAGGCTAGAATTTAGATTAATCTTAATAATAATTTTTTATCTCTCGCACGTCAAGGTAGTATTAAATTACTCGTTACAGAAGACCCGTTGTCGTTTTCTATAGCCATTAAACTTCACCAAAACGACTGGCCACACCAAATAGTACGATTTCGAACATCATGTTTCTTAGTTGTTTCAACGCATTTGAGGTCTTTGTGATCTCAACTTACTTACAATAATATAAATTCCCTTAGGTTAAGACCCATATTTATATTTAATATAGGATTTAATATACGTACATATATATAACGAAATTATTTTGGAACCTTATTTTGAATTTATTTTCAAATATGTTTAATTAATATTTCACCCATAATAAATAAAGGAAAAGTGAGTATAAAATATGACAATATGAGAAGATTGCATTTCGTAACTATAAGTATTAAATTGACTTGCTGCCATAAATAACTAGGCAAACATCGTATATATAAATGCTTATTACAATTAAGAAAGTAGTTGAATAAAAATTTGTATTGAAATTATATTCTTTCTCGCCGTGAGTGGATTATTCACATTTATGTTTTGTTTTAAAGCTTATAACAATGGGGCTGTAAGTTAATAACATTATTGTTATTATACAAAATATGTACATCAGACGAATTAAACTTGCTAAGAATTATTCCTTCATATCTTACTAAAGGGTCGCAATTACCGGAATACACTATACTGAGATCGGAATTTCACGAATTTAAAGAATTTCATTTACTCATGGACATTTTGTGTAAAATAAAATCCGAGTTTTGCACAATAAATTTGCTTTATATAATTTTTTTATGAAATTAAAATCAAACCATCGTATCATTATCGGGCGTCTATAACGAGACACAAGGGAGAGTAATTAATAAATTTAACACTTACATGTGTAGCATGTGTTGTGATAATTGGATCGTGCGCCCAAATAATTAAAATAATTTTGATTAATGAGGTACCTATGGATATGGCTTAATTTTGGCGTACGGGTTTTGGCTATGCGATATCGCACTGAAATTAATAGTACAGACATGATCATAGATTTAAGATAATTCATAATTGAAATTCGAGGTAATTC
Source organism: Druceiella hillmani (assembly GCA_039881145.1). NCBI lineage: Eukaryota > Metazoa > Arthropoda > Insecta > Lepidoptera > Hepialidae > Druceiella > Druceiella hillmani. Next base: position 12,455,116 of record JAYKKI010000007.1, on the reverse strand, counting down.
ATTTTTCGAGATATATATACTTTGTATACGAAATTAATAAGGCAGACACGAGGGTAAGTTTAAAATAGTACTACTAAAAATATTTATTTGAGATAAACACCTTGTTTGTTAAAATGAAAGATGAACATTTCATTAAAAATAAACCATCGTATCATTACCGAAGACCGGTATCAAATTAATAGTGAACAATTTAAAAAAAAATTATGTCACCAAGATTAGTATCAATTTACTTATGAACAAATTTCAAATATTTCTAATATGCTGCATAAACCTAGACGATGTTTATCAAAAAAATGGTCAATAATCACCTGGAACCTGAATATGAGTAGTAGTCTTCGAAATAAAAATCTGTTTTACAACCTTGAACTATTTGTTAGTATGTACTAGTAAATCGCGAGGTCGAGAAAAACTGTTTGCTCCGTCAATGCTCCTACACACAAATAAAATACCTTTTTATTTACTAATTAATAACATAAGGTAAAAGGTGAACATGTAGGAACGTGGAGTAAATTAATATTTCATGTCGATTGATATGTTAATCAACTGATATGTTCAGCATTTTCCAATTAAATAAATCATCAATTGCCCTTTCAACTCTTTTATTAATTTTTCTGCGATACATGAAAGATCGTATATTTTATAACACCATGTATCAATATCAGGTTTTAATTAAATAAACATTATTTGTAATATTCTTATGTGAGTAAGTAGATATTACTTTCAAAGTACAAAGTAGACAGATGGGTAACTTTTTGTAGATAGATATTGCATTCTCAGAACAAGGAAAACAGAAAGATATATAGATATTTAAAACAGTAAGAAAATACATTATATCTGAAATTTTATTTTGTCATTACATTCATTAATTCTTTTTTTTTTAATACCGACGAAGTGATTTTGAAGGTTATTTTTATGGATAATATATCAATTATAATTGAGTATCAGTCTTCCAATACATTTGTTATTTCTAAAGATAGCTGTGATCAATCCAAACACAATTTCTTTAAATTTATCTCATTGTAGTTATCACGGACATTTTGATATAACTTTAATTTTTATATACGAAACTATTTCTATATTTCTGTTTAAAATATAGATTAGGTTATTTTGAGGATAGCATAAGCAATACAGCCATTCCTTTGCCTGGGTAATGCAAACACAATATAATTGAGTGATAAATGAAATATGCGGTAGAATACAACATATAAAACAGGAATTGAGAATACATGAAATGTTATTAAGCATATAATATGCTAAATAAAAAATTAAAGTAAAATTTACATGAAAATGCATGAATTAATTTGTTTTCTTTTTAAATGAGTTTGCATATAAGTGATGAACATAATGGAGAAATATGGTTGCAGAATTTAAATACGGAAAGTTCAAGAAGAGTCAAATGCAATTTAAAAGGTGAGCATAAATATTGCAAAATTAAACAAAACTCTTCAGTTATCTAGATACGTCCAAAATAATATAAAAAAATTGTGGAGATGCATTTGAGAATCTTGGAATTCTAAAAAAAATAATAGAAATCACCACTAAATACTAAATTAAATTATGGAGAGAATATTTTTTCGACATTTTAATTTACATCAAGATTTATTAGTTACAAAGAAAGAATTTAATAATCAATAAATATGCTATGTACAAGTCCAACTTTTACTAGGAGGGTTCCGTATACATTTGTATAAATATGAAAGTTTAAACACTTAATATTTCTACTAAACTATTTACATACGTAGTAATTTTTTGCCAAGTAAATTTATAGCCTAGTATATGTTTCATAAGTGAAAAAATATAGACAGTTTCTCAGGAAATAAGAAAACAGGAATGATCCTTATGGTTTTTCTATAAACTCCATGTAATATTTTACAAACACTTCATATCTTCATGATTTTAAATCTCTTTTACATCTTTGGAGATATACCGATTTAAAATTTTTGAAAAAAATATTTTTAAGGTATTTTGAAATGTTACTCGAAACGCTTTTGCCATCTATAATTTTCATACATATACGTTTGCATTGACATTAATGAAGATTAATATGATTGTCAAATTTCGAATTAATATGATTTATTACTTTGTCAAATTTCACATAACTTTCAGGCAAAGTGACAGACACTTGAATATTTTTGCAGTAGGATACTTTTGCCTTTTGACACTAAACTCTAAAGGAACTAAGAAATGACAAGTGTGACCTGAGAATCAGTAAAATGGTTGAATCTGGCTGATCCACACAATGGCTGGTACAAGCAATAACTCATTTATTCTAAGAGTGTTGATAGTAAGGCACCGTGTCAACAGTTTATATTAGATCCTATGTAGTGTAATATATAAAAAAGGACAGAATGGAGAATGGAAACGGGAACGAAACGGAGTTAACAAGTAAAGTACCAAGAATTTTATTGAATGACTAAAACAGAAACCCAAACCAAACTGGGATATACAATTTCATTTGAGGAAGGAAATCCTCGGATCGGTTTTTTATCGTCATTTAATAATTAACCTGTAGATCAGTGTATAAGTAACAGAATGGTATAGCAGGTTGGATAACATTTTGTACTAATGATAGAATGCTTGTGAATATTACTATATATTGTTTTTGGTCGTACACTTAATTCGATTTTCAAAGATATTATCAGATCGCCTCTTAACGCCAGAACTAAAGTCGATTATTTAATGAAAATCGCGATATGATAGATCACAATAACATGGATGCACGTGGTAGAGCGCAAAAGCGCTAATATTGCTTAATTTTTGGCCATAATTGCTTAATTTCCTTCATAAATGCAAACATCTGTACATAAAAAATTAAACAACTACAGTTTTGTTATTGGTTAGAAGTTTTTACAGAAAAAAGTAATTGAATCTTTGGCTGTCAGTTGGTAGTTGACTCCTAATAAATTTTCAATTATACAAGTTCTATTGAAAAGTTCTATATATTACAGCAACAAATTTATAGAACGGTATATGAGTAAAACTTAAATCATGCATTTCCTGACTTTAAATATGTTGTAAAATGTGTAATGCACTAAACAAGAATCAAATGTATATCGGAGTAGCAAACATATTTAAGGCATCAAATGAATGGAGAATCGAAGGAAGCACTGTTCTAGGTTTTTTTTATGAAATTAATAAAAGGGAAAACCTAAACCAAGTAAATAACCAGTTAAATGTTGGGATTTCCAGAATCTTTCCAAAACTTGGACACGGTTTTCGCTAACTTTTTTTTTCAAAATGACGTACACAAGCAGTAAATGATAAATTGATTTAAAGTATTATAATCATGATTAGGGTAATTAAAAGTCAAAGCGGGAGCTAAATAATTACTATCAGAAACATTTTTTAAAAATAAAAGAGAAAAACCAACGATTCTCATGAATAAATTAGTTTCTTGTTTTTAGTAGTTACGATATTTTTTATTTACTTTGCGGAATTTTTAAAAAAATCTTATTTTTTGTTTCAGAATAACGAGTAGGATATTTTCAGTTCTACCGTCTTACTCTTCGCGCAATACAGCCATCCAAACAAGACACTAGAATTACCACGATTATTAATAGTTTTGCGTGAAATTTTCACTAAATACTTGGAAATATAATAAAAATAACAAAAAAATTTAGAATATAATAGTAGATTTTTCACAATATATTCGAATTTTCATAATTTTTACGGTTTTCAAATTTTCCTTTTGTTTGCGTTTTGCAAGCAGTACATTGATAATAAGAGTCACGTGGTGAGGTATTAAAAAAAATCATTTTAATTTTGTTTAAAAAACGGTATATAAAAAAATTTTTTTGTTGAAACTTATATTAATAAAGCAAATATTTAAAAAAATAGAATTGTAACCTGGACTAAGTTTAATAATTATATCTTAGTCAGTCCTAAATGCGTAAAGTCAAAATAGGCGAAGTTGAATTTAATTGATTTCGGATTGGTTGGGTTAAACTTTCCAACATCCAATACGATTAAGTCTGTATAGAATCAGCTAAGGCAGGCTGTTAATTTTTTGGAAATTTAAGCCAGTAGTGCTTTCTCAATCAATCACTTTTCTGTTAAAAACTTTGAAATACCGCTATCTATATATTTTTGAATTTGCAATTTAAATATATCTTATTTTAGCCTAAGTCTGTTTAGTCTCCTTTCAAACAAGGGATTCAAATAAACAAGCACTTTAGTTATTTTCCATTAAAAAGGTTGAAATAAGAACATAAACATGAAAAAAATATCGTGAAATGGACAATTAATTTCGACAAGAAATATATCGCTTCCTCTACTGATATTCCATAATGTAAGATTTAAAACGTGATTTAAAAAAAAATTTATTCCATATATTAAAAAAGGATGATGGCTTAGTACAACTGTTCAACTGTCAAAACTTATCACTCAATATGTACATAACATAATTTCATTTCATTTAAGATATATGTGGTCTAATTAATATTAATCCTCGCTCGATATATAAAACATTGATGAAAAGGAAACGGAATTGTTCAATAATTTAATGAAAAATAGGAAACCTATAAAAATTAGTCAAATTAATGTCACTTTGTTAACAAAGACACAGTTGTGGACACTTATTTATCCATGCTTTTACCGCTATACAAACCCTAAATATAAAAAAATAATGAAAGTCGTAATATCTGAATAACATAATATGAAATTTACATTACTTTAAATTTTATTTTATTAAAAAAAACCATGAAATTATTTGCCCCCTAGGAAAGTTTATTACCATTACGCCCACTGTTTTATATTAGTAATTTAAGGTGACGTTATGTGGAAGAAGAACCTTACCAAATCGCTCATCGTAAAATATTTCATAATAGCGGGCATTTTACTGAAGCCACACGTGATTCTCTTTTACGATTTCCTTTCATATTTACCTTGATAGAGGGCTTTGGTCTGCGAATCTTTTATATTGTATAAACGTAAGAAATAATAATAGACCGATATAAAGTTAACCCGGTTATATGTCTAATATCACCGGGTTAATTTTATTGCTTTTAAATTTAATTCAGTCTTCAGAGCGACATTGAATTACGGTTACATAAGTAGGAATGATTATTAGTGTAAAGTAGTATTTATTGATAAGGATGAAAGCTAAATAATATTTTAAATAATAATTAGTATAATAGCGAAAGGGATTTTAATAATTTGTTAATTTAAGATATAGGAAGCCTACACTACGTATTACGTTGTAATAAAAGTGGGGAAGATCAAACATAAATAATGAAAGAAGATTGAAATTAGTTATAATAATTACATATAAAATGAGATAATGATGAAAGGAGAATAAGGAAGAAAAGAAGTTAATATATTGCTTCCAGAATTTAGATTTAATATTGCTCTATATCTGTTTTTAAGATTGAAAAGTTAGGGGATAATGAACGAATGCAAATCTTTAGACTACTTATATTTCTAGTATCATTATTGCACTGAGAGAAAGAATATCCCTCTTGACCAATTTTTAAACATGATTAGAAATCACTTAACAGGGATTTTCTTATTATTAACATATTCAAATGTTTGTTGAGATTGAACTTTTTGTTGAAATTTCATTCTAAAATTAGTAATTTTAATAAACATTTTTTTTATTTTAGTATTGATTAGAATTTATTTTTTTAATGATATCATTTTGCAAGATAGATTTTAGACCAATTTGTATTATATATACTCAAAGGTTAAATTACGCGCGAGGAGGTCTAATAAAATTATTTGTCTTTTGACCGAGTTATCTCGCGGGATTAAATCTTACCTATATCTTAAGACCTTTGAGTACTCGAGTATCATATTGCAGACTATTTATACAAACATATACGAGAAGATATTTGGTTTTTAAAGGTAAAGGTAAACAAGGATGTAGGAAGTATATTTTAAGAATAACAATAAATTAACATATTTACATGAAAAGATCCAATTTTTCGATCGAATTAAAGATCGATCGATCAAATTAAAATTTAAAGTTTCGTTTAAAATAAGATTTCAAATATTTAGGTATATTTTAGGATAATGTTTAAACAAAACTGCATAATTTCTGAAAATATTTCACCTGTTCAATTTCCTATTTAATATATGGAATGAATTTCACAAATATAGGCTTAAAAAAATTGCACTACTCATCTTTTAATTAATAGCTATGGATAGTTGCTTCGAAATCAATAGTGACGATAGACAAATAAAAAAGTCATACAAATTAAAAACATGACTGATGATGATAGAAAAAACCGATGAGATAAAAGAACAGGATTCACATTAAACTTGTGATTAAGGGTCCTAATAGTAGACTGTTCTCTCCTTTAAATCGTAACATATCGCACTCATCACAAGGATATTTAGTTTCATTGATTAAAATTCGCATCATAGGTGGAAGGTGCTTTGATAAAACACTGGGGTAAACTTATATAGACAATTGCATTTATTAAAATTTTCATAGCAATTGTGGGTTCTGTAACATAATGAATTTAAATTAAATAACGCCATTTAAATTAATATAAGTACCCACGACAGCTATGAAAGTCTAATTTAAGAAACTCAAATTCATTTCCTCGTAAATTATAGTCTTTAAATCGATTGTACAATATGTAATATATTTGTATTTGTAGCTTTACACTTTTTTGAGAAAGATGTTTTGGTTAGTGATGATAACGCATATATATATATACATATATATATATAAATATATATATATATATATATATATATATATATATATATATATATATATTGATATGAAACCATTTCGTATTTTATAGAACACGATACAAAGGGCTTAGCTGCATAACTACCTCTTAAAATATCCTAATCTTCAGATTTTTAATAATTGTAATCTGGCAGTAGATAGATTTGTAATTATAAAGTTATAATTTTTGTGACGTAAAAATTATGTGGAAGTACAAAAAAGTTTCAGCGTGAAATTTGTGTGAACACTTCCATGATTACTTTCTATTTTCTAATATGTATATCTACAGCTCTTTAAAATACACCTTAAATTGTATTATAACATTATAAGAGAACAAACGTAATAAAGTGAGTAATTTTAAGACAGTGAAACATTTAGTCTTTTTCGTACTACAATATGATAGACTTGCATTTTTTCATACGCTAGTAAAAACAGGCAGAAACAAAAACATAGAAAATATAATAGTTAAAAACAAAAAAATGGACTTAGGAGTATTAACATTTGGCGAGGAAGATTTTTCCAAAAACTAAAATGTATTTTCTGAATATTTTTGTATTGCTCATAATAAACCCTGCTAAATGATACGTCAAAGATAGGGAATTTTTTTTTCATTACTTTATTTGTCTTGTCTTTTATTCTTATATGAATGTTTAAAAAGAAGTTAAAAACAGTGTTACAGAAAAGTCCACTTTCGAAGAAAGACTTCGACTCGTGGAAACAATTCGTCAAAAGATATTTTTAGTAAAAATACATAAATAAGTGTATGTAAATATACATATATATATATATATATATATATATATATATATATACACATATGTGTGTGTGTGTGGGTGGGTGTTGTGGGTGAGTTAAATTTGTTATCTGGTATAATGATCATTGGAGATATAGTATAATAACCTCAAAGTTTAAGTTACTATCACCGCAATAAGTGCATTTCTATGAAATTCGTTTAAGGACATAAAAAGCACGAAAGTATGTAAGACAATCTAATTGATTAAATTTATTGATTGTCCATTTTTTACGTCTCCTGTCAACTTATTCCTGTGCCACAGCATAATTGTCTCCTAAAATAAGAAACATTGCCAGAAATGTCATATATACAGAAAATTTCCAGTAATAATTAACATTAGTTCGCATCTTCTTGTTCAGCTGGTTAGATTTAGTAAAACTTATATGTTATTATTCTGGTTCAGGTAGTATCGCTAGCCTTCTACATAAGGAATAGCATAAAATTTATCAAAACGCGCTACACTATCGAAATCCGTCATATGTGTTTTAAAACCCTTTTTTGAATTTTTAGTCTGTGGTATTAAAATCTGTAGTACCCAAGTTCCATCGTGTTAGATTAAAAACACAAAATATCCTGTTCAATTCAATTGCACATCTGTGCAGTAATTTCTCCACGGTTAGCACAATGAGCTAAAATTATTAAATATAGCCACGTTATCATAAAGCCACATCACTCATGTCAAATACGTCCGGAACGCATTAACTATTAGAACCTTCCATATATTACGATTAAGTGGATAAGCGCAGTAATTGGTGCGTCTCACCTATATTGAGACGCACCAATTACTAATAAATTATTCATAACAAGTCATGATTGTATATTTCCTTACGTCCTGCATTCACAATTGTCATCATAAATATTGTCTTTGCCCTTGCGCGTTTACCGTTGTTACCTAAGTTATTTTGCAATACTAAATCTATATATTTCACAGGTGAATAATTTTTTTCTTAATTAGATATTAAAGGCGTAAAAGACTATAGCTTGTAGCAATAATAAACTGCAAAATAAAATTTATTGATTGACTATTAGATGTATATAAATAGTTTTTCAATTGTTTGGAATTTTTTTTCATATTCATATTTACATATTTCTCATGTTATTTTACTTATGGTTAAACATAGTTTATGTAGAGTATATTTTTTATATATAAATATATATAAAGCATATTTTTTAAAATGACAGCTAAATAAATTAAACACGTAATTTCGTTTGCATCTTAAAGTGATTTTAAATATGTTAATTGATAGATTTAAAGATTTAAAATTTCCATAAGTGACTTGTTTACTTTCAATCACATTTATACTTACTAAACTGATATGAAAAGTGATCTTAATCATGATTTAATACATTAGGGCGTTCAATCCATATCATAATATGCTTCTCTTGTATTTCTTTGTGATTGCTATCTGTCCATAATCGGATTTCACTCATTTGTCATTCCCCCAAATCACTCTCGGCGTCTATGGCCACAGGATAATTCATGAACATATTTCTCGTTTAGTGTTCTCATGTTGCTCACTCGACTGAACGTATAATGTATATATTTCAGTTATTTTACAAACGTCACTTATTATAAGTTGTATTTGGCCGTTTTTTATTCTTACTGAAGTATGATCAAGAAATAAAATATGTAGGGAGAGTTGTAACTATAACCACAAAAAGTTTTGCGCTCTAAGTAAAATCCTTTAACTCTACAAAATTAGAGATCCTGGGACTAAATTGACCTTTCAGTACCTATAATTTGTAGGGCAGAGGTCAAGTTCCGCATGCTAGAAGTACACCTTTGACAATTAATTTATAGCTCAGACAGCCGCTGATGTAAACCACTCTGTTGATGAAACAATGTAAATTTTTTGTACAATTGCGAACGAATGCAGCATGACTGTAACAAAAGAATTAGTAACAATATTAAATGGGAAGTTTTTTGTAGCTATGGGAGAATTGGTCAGTAGTTCATGATAAGTATGTTTAATACTAACTTTTAAATGTTTCTGCATCTGTCTATATTACATGCTAAATAAAAATTATAATGTATATTTAAGTGTATTATATAAAAGTAAGAGCGACCTTTTTCTAACAATATATACATTAGAGTGCCAATACAATGATTGATTTGACTGCACCACCTTAAGTATTTATTTGTAATATTTTTAAGCTGTTACGATTTTCATAATTTAATACTTAACAGATTCAAAAACTTTAAATGTAGTTATTTTATATGGTTTATAAACTTGGTATGAAAATTATAAGTTTTTGTACAATTTTGAACGCTAAATATAGCAAAAAATGTAATTCAGCACCTTTTTAGAAAGTTAATCGATTAAAATAGTATTCTTTTGAATTAGTGAAAATATTTCTTCCTTTCTTTTTAAAGTGAAGCTTCTTGCCTTGACTTGGAAGGGGTGATTCATTCAGAAAAATTGAAACGTCACGAACACAACGATGAAACGATCCTCATTAACTGGGAAATGCGTATATATAAGTGAGTGTTTTTATTGTGGGACGGATAATTATAAAAAAAGTCTATTATTGATTACTGTATCGATATTATACTATATTAATTAATAACTGAAATTAAATCTTAAATGAGATGCGAAAAACTTCGCTTCTGTCGAGTATCCAACGACACCTCGCGGTTTTTTTATAATTTTCTCAATTAGTATCTCTTATAATATGGCAACATAATTTTCTTACGTATTTTATTTTAAGATTCCATCTGATCACCGTTAAGAGCATTTAAATTATATTTATAACGTTAGCGTTGTTTATTAGGGCGCAAATTTTCGGGAAAGAAGTCCTGATATTTGGGTGAAGGAAATGTATTTTAAATGTGTAGTTACACCAAATAATATTGTGAAATGGTTGTAATAAATTTTTTGCATTCCTCCTCTTTATATTTTTCTAAAAATATTTCATCGATCATTCTAAAACCGTCCAAAATACTTAGAACAATTTCATGTAAATTTTGAAATGCAGCTTTATTTTATCCTAAGTTTTTTAACATAAAATTATCTTTAACGTATCTATCGTTATTTCTTTAATATTTATTTTTCCGAAAATGAATTTGTCTCGGGCAAACCGTTTCATTCTTGCATCATGGTATACCCTTACCAGCTGTCATAATAAAAAGCAAGCATTTTAAATATATCTAATACAAATTAAAATTAAATAATAATCCAGTCATTTTTAACCTTCACATAGTTTCCAGTTCCCTTGTTTATAATTTTATCATTACAATTAGTGTAGATATCTTTGGAAGTACTGTTAACAATATAACCACTTGATATCATTTATATTTTATTGTAATGTTTAGACGGCTTTTAGCTATATTAAGGAAAAAAAATTACATCATTCGTTCCAGTTAATGTTGATTCAATGCATTGAAAAATTCTAAGATAGACTGCAAATATTAGAGTTTCTTATGTTTTAAACGACACACAGGAATCAATACCCCAACTCTAGATAGTAGTAATTCTCATGTTGATAAAATCATTCAACAAATTTTAATGAATACTCGCGGAAAATTTTTCTTCTGCAGAGAAAATTTCTGAATGTAAAATCATCTCTTGGCAGCTAGGCCGTCAATTAATGCAAGAATTATTGTAATTAAAATCTGGTAATTTTCTGAATAAAAAGGTAATATCTGCATCACGCAAAATTGGCAGTCCTCTTCGTAAATTGAGGAATATCGTCGTAGTTCCAGAAATTTAAAGTGCATGTACCTTTCTCAAGATATCTATATTTAACTTATTCTTGTATTTTTCGCAATAAATATGTGGCACCCCGATTCTGATTCAAAAATTTTATTAGGAAACTAAAATAATGAAGATTTATGATATTTACTGACTCAGACATGGCTTGCTCATTTTTATCAAATACAAATGTCCCACAAACCTATTAAAAATGGTCAGAACTTAATAAAAGAGCCTATTTTATAAGATTTTGAAAAATGTATGGCTATCGTAAAAATTAGATCAATAATCATTAAAACGAAATTACCTGTGAGAATATACTAATAACAAATCACATTTCCATTAAAAATCTGTGAAATTGCAAGTCCAACTTACGCCAATAATTTTCCGTATTACCCGTGCATACGAAAATAAAATCTCACGTGGACAGCACAGAACACAATCTGCCCGCACACATGCCCCTCTCTTCACAATAAATTTATAATAATAAAAATGGCAATTTTTTATTGATAGTAAATACATTATTATGTTATAAACAATTTATACGCGTTACGATTAAATGTATCCATTCTACGCAGTAAATTTCGTCATTCTGCGTTTTTTTATGTCACGAAAAAGCTGTTTTATGCTGCTGCCATGGTAAAAACTATTATTATTATATTGTAGGAAAAAAAAATTAAAAAATATTTCTTGAAAGGAAAAAAAATTCTGCAATTGTAAGCAATTTAAACAAATCTATAATTTAATGTCAATTTATAATGTAAATTTAAAACTTCAACTTGTAATGTTAAGTACATTAGAAGTAAGAATAAATAGATTCATAAAGGCCGGTCAAAAAAGAGAAACTTAGTTATTTATTGCAAATAAGTAGGTACATATTTTGAGTTAATTATTTTTTACTTTTCAATACCGACCTTTTTTGAAGGGGGTTTTTTAAAAGATATATTTTCTTTTCTTTCTCAGAATATTTAATAATTATAAAAGTCACGGGAAAAAGCTAGTTTATGGATAAATTTCTCTTTGTCTAAAATTGATTATCAACAACATATAGCAATTGATTATCAACAACGATAGTAGTCGCCGCAAATGGTTTGCTGTTAGCCTTTGAGGAATTCGGTTCTCCATATTTAAAGTCGAATATCATATTTTGGACATTAACAACTTCCACTTGAGAAATTGCGTTCTCCGTATCGTACCAGTGTTAGATTTTACCAAGTAATAACTAAATTAACAAGTAATTAGTAGCAGATATATTGAATCACGATCGATTAACTACAATCCGTTAAGAAGTTACTTTATTCATCTTCCGAACTCATCATTAGTGTATAATGATGATATCGGTCCTGGTCTATGGTACAGTTATTTTGCAAAGTAAAAACTATCAGTAGTAAATATCTTGAATTACGTTTGACTTACTACCATCCGATAAGGAGTTCCATTGTTCATCTCCGAAACGCATCATCAGACGCATCATCTGACATGATCGATAGTGTAGTTATTTTGCAACGTAATGACTACCAGTAGCAAATATCTTGAATTACTTTCTATTTCCTGCCCTTCGTTAAGGATTTCCACTATTCATCTCCAGAACTCATCATCAGACCCTGACCTGGTCCACGGTGTAGTTATTTTACAAAGTAACAACTACTAGTAGCAAATATCTTTAATTACGGTGGATTTATTTATATCCTTTAAAGAGTTCCATTGTTAATATCCAAACCTTATCATCAGATAGTGACCTGGTAAGTTGTGTAGTTATTTTGCAGAAAAACAACTACCCGTAGCAAATATCTCCAATCATAGTTGATTTACTGCCATTATTTAAGGAGTTCCCTCGCTCATTTCCGGACGTCGTCACTAGATCATCATAAAATTATATAATATGTGGAACTACACCTATAGCACCCTCTTTTAAACAAAAAAATAATCATCAAAATCGGTCCACTTGGTAAAGAATTAATTCTGAACATACATAAAAAAAGATTCCGATGAATTAGGAACCTCTTCCTTTTTTGAAGTCGGTTAAAACTTAAAATATCCAAGTAAGCAAAAATAGAAACAAATCAAACGATATGACAAAAACCAAGAAAATCTGGCATAATATTATAGGGTTGTTGGAAAATTATATTTTTTGTGCACAGCAAATGAACAGAGTATATGCATATAACAAAATAACATACATTTTTTTTTATAATTAATTATCATTTTGAAGTTATATTTAAATACTCTTAATAAAATTACATTTAAGTCATTTTAATAAATGTTCAGTGTCCCTAACTACGCCTAAGTTGGCTTTAATAAATTAAGGCCCGTTTGTTCATGTGAAAAAATATAATATTATAAATTGATATAAATTTTTTTGTTGTAAATTTCGAAACGTAGTTAACAAACCTTTTTTATATTCGTACTTAATTACACAAACGCACGGATGAGAAATGGTCCGATATGCGTTCAAATGCAATTTTAAAAGTAAAATAAAATGAAATGAATGTCTTTTCTACGTAATGCGCGTGAGAGTGCGAACGTGCGTGCGTACGTGCATGCATGCGTGCGTTTGTGCGTGCCTGCGTATCTGTGTATGTGAATGCGTACGTGCATGCCTGTATGCGTGCGTGTGTACGTGCGTGCGTGCGTACGTGCATGCACACGTGCGTGCGCGCGTGCGCGCTCGCGTACGTGCATGCATGCATGTGTGCGTGTATGACTTCGTGCGTCCCTGCGTTTGCGTGTATGTAATTCTTATAAATATCATATAAAATATAAGTATACTAATTAAAACAAAGCACCTAAATTGTCTCCATTATAAATTTATGAGCTACACCTTTGTCAGCTAAAATTTTACTGTATATGTTGTTATACATGTCTTTCTTTCTTTGTACAAGACTTCTGAGATATCAATACCAGATTCGGTTGTTAACATCACGCTTCAGCTTCCACTGTATCTATTTGATTTTTCTACCTTTAATGGAATACTGCTTAAGTGACTTCAATGTTCCTTCATTTATTGTACAATTTTGGATTTTAGTCTATATATCGTGTACTTCATTTGCTATCCATTTCATGAACATGTCCAATCCTTTTCAAATGATTTTATAGTGATAGGAAATATTTTACAATTTGTTTGCAGGTGATGTTTATATTTGGAATAGCCGGTAGTTGTAATTTTTTTGAATGCAAATTCATTTATTAACAACCATTTTGATGGTTTCTCATCAATATACCTCATCCATTGACTTTTTTTATATTTGCATATTGAACATCCTATATTATTATATTGCTAAACTGATTATTCTTTTGCTGCATCAACTCAATCTTCGTGAAATTAGTGCAGTCTGCAAAAGAACACTAAGTTTTTCATCAATTATAACTCATTCACTGTAAGAAGGCGGATTTCGTAATATATATAAAGTGAATATTAGAGGCAAGTCGTTTGAAATTAATTTAAAGCAGATTTCTTTAGCTTTCTTTCATCATTATAAATACCGGACAAAGCTTTGAACTGAAATGGTTCAAATTGATGGAGATAATTTTGAAATATGAGTATCTTTACATGTTTTAAATAAAACAGTTAGAATTTTTGTAATTAATTTCAAGTGCTATACATGTCTATGTAATAAATATTATGAAAGAATGGCGTTAGCGTATTACCTTGTACCTAAATACGTATTCGTGATTAGGAAGTTCAAAGTGAAGTTTTGCGAGATTTAGCTATTTTCCTTAAACACATTGTGCTTTGATGGGCAAACTTGTTTAATTTTTGGTCAAACTATTAGTGTTCTGGTATGTTTAACATATTTATTACATTCATCAATATTTGTTTAGAACAAACAGAATACCTTCGATAATAAATCATTAAGATAGAAAATTTATGCTAACTCGGTACAATTTTTTTTCGAACTGACCTCAAAATTATTAGTTGCTTGAACCTGGTCATTACAAAAATAATGTATAAAAGGGGAAGTATTTAAGAATTTAAGCAAAAAATGCTATTTTAATTTTATATGCATAAAACATGAAGATTGTATATATTTTATTATAATTTTTTAATACAAAAATCAATTGGATACAGTGGAAGCTGGAGCGTGATGTTAACAAACGAATCTGGTACTGATAGTACTATATCTCAGAAGTCTTGTGCAAAGAAAAAAAGAGGTATAATAGGTAATCAAATAGATAGTAAAATTTTAGCTGATAAAGGTGTAGCTCATAAATTTGTTAAGTTATAATGGTGGCAATTTAGTTGCTTTGTTTTAATTAGTATACGTATGTTTTATTGACATTTGTTTCTTTATTGTTTTATTATTTTCACATAATCTATTTTTAAAGTAACCATTTCCGTATTGAAAATAATATTTTCCTCCCATGTCTCAGTTTTATTACAATACAAATTTAAAAAATGTGTGCAATGGAAAACTCACTACCTAAACTAAACTCACTAACTCAATACATTACTGAACTGTAATATGTCGATAAAATTCACGTTCTTCGATCACGTTCGTCAACTTTTCACGTACGCAGGTAGGTTCGCGTCCGTGGGCATGCAGTCATGTGTGCCTGCCTGCCTGTGTACGTGCATGAGTATATGTGTGAATAAGTTTAAAATTAAGCCATAATAAATACAATAATACTTCTTTATTATTAATTAATGCCATTTAATATTAATTATAATCCTTTTCATGAACAATTAATCATAATGTGCTTTTTTATTGAACATTTTTTCTTTCATTAGAATTTTTTTAAAAATACATTTGATATTCAACCCTATATTAAATTTAATGTACCATACATGGAATGAAAGAATTTCAATCTTCATATGTTTATTTTTTACTTGTACCTCACGGATAGACATTTAATGACAATCAAATGCTACTTGTCATCCAATTTCTCACCCAATTAATTACATTCCTTGTCCCCTAATTAATAAAGTTCCTAATCTTTTATATAAAAACGAGTCACGCTATATATTGAAGGAAATGCCAGTGAAATTTCTCCCGCTAACCTAATGTTACTAGAGTTGAAAAACATAGACATTTCAGGGCGGTAAATTAAAGAAGCAAATTTATAACTTTTCCTTTAAAACTATTTTTGGTAGTAATAGAAAGTATTCAAAAAGGAAAATAATCAAATGAATATTTAAAGAGGTATTATATGATATTTTAGTACAGAGGGAAATGCGTTCACAAAGTTCATGAGAAAGGTTTAAAACTATTTTTAGAATAAACCTAGGTTAAATATATGAAACAACAGGTGTTCAGGATAATACGCATACAACTACGAGTTATATTTAGGGCATAACGTGTAATATGTTTAGAATAATATGAAATTAGGGATAAAAAGAGTCAAAGAATAATTTTTAAATCTGTAGTTTTATTTTTGTTTTCACATTAAGAAACGACCTTGCCATTAACTATTTCTCGGGTCTTCGACAATGGATGTGTATAGATCAACTAAAAAAATGAGAAAATTCCACAAATATTGCTTAGAGTTTCATCTTTAATTTCATAACATTACGTGTGTGTTTTCAATTTTATAATAAGAATTTTAATATATATTTCTTTCTGAATTCGATGTATCCTTTAGTTTTCTAAATTTGTCCTAAAATTGGACTGGTCACGAACATAGTATTGTAATTCGTGTCAGATCATATCTGATAAAATATATTCATATATGATAAATATGTTTTGTTCGTGATAAAATATATTCATATATGATAAATATGTTTTGTTGTTTAAATAATGAAATGGTGTCAATTATTACATGCCTGTGGGTTGCATGGTGTTAAACAATAAGTTGATTGTGTATGAAAAAGGTAATGTTAAAAAATATTGTATTACAGAAAAATTGTGCGTGAATTGGTGTGAACGAGAAAATTAATTTCTTTACAAAATTCTTTCGTTATTTATTTGTTGCTATTTATGTTCTTTTAAGAAAATAGGAATGCATGTAAGGTATTTGACGGATGCAACCCAAGCAACTGACCAGAAGAATAAACAATCCACGATATTTGTCAGTCATCAACTAATTATTCCAAATTGCAGCCCTGCTTTTAAGTTTAATATTGTAGAAATACAATAGGGTTGAGAAGCAATTTTCAAGTTGAGTGAACAGAAATATTATTACTGAATAAAAAAATTTTACTCTCCTTTGAATCGTGATAGAAGATTCAAATAAAAACGCAGTGAAATGCACTTAGAGTCTAAAATGATAATTGTCCAAATAAAAGCTGAAACTAGAAAAAAGAAATTAATTAATAAATAGAAGAAATAATGAATAGAAGGTAACTGTTTTCTATTTAAATGGTTATATAATAATTCAACTGACCTCAAATTACATTCAAATTAAGTTAGGGCCATGCCGTCGCATTTATTTTGACGTAATAATCACTTAATAGCAAATAAAGAATAATAATGAGAGATCAAATTAAATTCTAACATCAGCCCGACGAGAGCGTGGCGTAATATGACGAAGACGGGTCTTATCATGGGTCAAGCAATGTCAGCGAGGACCATGCATTCAATGACAATACTAACATCTGATGTCAGGTCTAATATTAGGAGAATCGGGGAAAAATACGCGCTCAAAATAATATACATTCAAGTTATAATTTTCTTCAAACCATGAAAGGCAATATTTTAACAGGAACTTATGTTTAAAAATGAAAAGAACAAAAGTAAAAATTCTCAAGTTGATATCTTTATTGTTTTACTCTCGGGGTAAAAACCAAGGAAATTTAAAGAAAAACCTCAATTACTGACTGGATATATAAAGGATCAATTAAAAAGGCTGTAACCGTACATGCAGTAGTATATAAAAACATACAGTCATTCCTGTATTATCTGGCTGAAAATATGGGAATTAAAAGTACTTAATATAAAACGTTAAACATATGAATTGTTATAATTTAATTTTACTCCCAGATCAACAATTAAATTGAAATATTCATACCTTTATGGTGAGATTTTATATTCGATTCCTCCATTTATTAATATATTAATTGTCAATACATATATAAATCTCATACCCCCTGGGGTTCATAATGCATAATAAAGAAAAGGACATTAGTTTAAAGGTAAAGTTTTAATGGAAAATATTTCCATTAAAAATAAAGTATAAAAATGTTTTAAACGAAAAACATCGTGTATGTATAATATATGTATGTTTGTGTGTGTAGTTCAGAAGAATATACTCATAGTAATATTCTCCAAAAATTTGGTAAGAATCTGACTAAGACACATGGCGATACACCATGGAACTCCTCGAAATTGAACAGCACAGATTCCGTGATAGAAATTTCATGATTTAGATCTAACATCATCAATCATCCAATAAGTCACGACTAAGGGCCACATACATTTTTTAGCATATACGGGTATATACAAAATTATTCCAAACTTTTATCCATAAACCCTGATGCTGCTGATGTGCTCCCTATCTAAATCGTCAGACTTGAAAATATCCTGTTTTTAAGTTGGCATTACGGGTTTTAACCAGAGATTTTATCATTTAATTCTGGGCTCCAAGTCCTCAGTTTTGATTTTGCCGGTATATTGCCTTTCTAAACCATCAAACTTGATCCATTGCTTTTAAATTAGTGTCGTCAACCTTATAAGCAGAAGCTCTATCATAAAACTCAGAGTTCCAACTCTTCAGTACTGATTCTACAGGAGTATTGCCTCTGTAAACCGTTAGACTAGAGAATTTGCCGTTTTTATATTAGTATTTTGGATCTAAAGCAGAAATTATGCCATTAAACTCCGGGTCTAAACTTCTCATTCTTGACGATGCGAAACTACTGCCTGCCTAAACCGTAAGACTTCAGGATCTGTCGTTCTTGGATTAGTATTGTATCTCTCAAGCAGAGACTCTGACACTATATTTCATGTTCCAAATGCTCAGTCTTGACACGTGAAGTACGGCCTATTTAAAGTGTGAAATTCGAGAATTTATTGTTTTTAAATTAGCATTGCGGGTCTCAATTAGAGAGTCTACCATAGTAAAATTGTTAGATAACATTTCAAATTTATAATTACTTTTACTTTTTAAAGTAAAAAAAATGAAAACAAAATATTCAGTATATTAATTAAGAGTACATGCTTCAGCACAATATGTTACTATCTTTTATTAGAACAGGTAAAATCTTAATTTTCACAGCACATATGAACAGGGAACAATGTGAAATAAAAGACAAGAGAAAGAATACACACAAACACACACAAACGGACGCGCGCGTACGCACGCGCACACACACTCATACGCACACGCACACGAACGCGCACACGCACACACGCACACGTATGTATATATATATATATATATATATATACACGCACACACACACACACAAATATATATATATATATATATATATATATATATATATATATATATAGAGAGATAAGTGATATCAAGAGAATATGTGGCTCACGGCAAAAATTTTACATTTTTGAAATATTAAATACAAAAAGGAATCAGGTCCTTCATATTTTATGATTTACTTCAAAATTAGTTGTTCAAAGCCATTCTTTAAAATGAAAAATAATGAAATGGGTGTTCCAATCGTTCACGATAATAAGGAAAATATTTTCACGTTGTAACTTTCCTTGGAATAACAGTATAACAATGAAATGAAAATTAACAACTGATATATTTTTCATTTATTTCATAAAATAAAGTAAAAAATAAATAAGTTTATTGGAGGGAAAAGTCTAAAGTGTCGTTGTTTTAATTACATATTTTGAAAAAGGTTCATTTTTGAAAAAGTTCTGTGTAAAAAAATTAATTATTGTAGACATGCGTACAAGTAGATGAATAACTTTTGTTTTACGACACGACGTATGGCAATTATAACTAAAATATTAAAAAAACATTTAACTCCTTTACAGTCCGGCCGCTAATTAGCGAATCGATGCAGATTGTTAATAAAATTCGCGACAGCCGCACCGCCAAAATTTAATTATCAACTAATTGCAAAATTGCTTCAACGGAAATTATCTACAACCCTACATTTTCGAAAAGGTTATGAAATTTTCTAAGTGATGAAAAATGTTTTTATTTATACGTATTTAAAAGGTAGTTTAAAAAATTATCAAACTTAAAAAAAAAATTTTTAACCCGAATTTCAATTATTTACTAATATTTCGTGAATTTCGGCTTCTAAAAAATTTATTTTTTTGAAAAAAATCTCAAATAAATTAACAAAAGAAAAGTTTAAAGTCATATGAGTCCATATTACAGGCAAATATTCCAAAAAAATGTATAAATATTTTTAATAAAAAATTACGCGCGCGAAAAAGACTATCCAGCGAATTCCCGACTACAGCTCCCAAACTATAAGAAAAATTAGACTACAATTACGTGCTACAAATACGTAATGCGATCAACACGCCCAAACTATCTACACTTGTGAAACCGTACTAGAGGTATCGACCCATATTTTTTCATACATATCTTGCAACTTGCAAATTTAGGTTATTCGTACGCAACGATATTGTCAAGGGGCTTTTGCAACTCCCATACGATAGCCCCTACAGACAATTAAATCGAGATGGTAAAATATTCACAGTGTGACTGTGACAAGACGAAGACTAGTATCGATCTCAAACAACCACCGGAAACCCGTATGCATACTCAGCGTAGACACTATTCCCGCCTTTCCCACCCAAGTTGTTTCAAGGCCCGTCCTGAGACTCGTGACATCCCCCCTCATACAAAAGAGGGGATCATCGAAAGTCCCCTAATAGTATCCCGTATCTACAATTTCAGCGCTTCTGTTCAACTGGATTAGAGTCTGCCCTTTTTCAATGAATCATTTAGGATATCCATCTTTTCAAGAACGCACTTAACTAAAAATTAGTGTGAAATTTTATGCTATACGAGTACGTGTGCAGCTTAATATTTCACAAACGAAACTTAAAAATTAAATGAAAATTAAGCAACAATTTCTTTTCAAAAAGATTTTTTCAATAAAAGCCTATTCGATGGGATACGGGAAAAAGGACATTTCATCCACAGTTTACATGGATAGGAAGATACATAAAACATTTAATATTTTGCTATTTATTCATTGAGACCTTTAGATGAATATATATATATATATATATATATATATATATATATTATATATATAGAGACAAACATTTTTAATATCATCATCATCATATATATGAATACGCTAAGGTTAAGATGTTACTCTCCCTTTTTAGAAAAAACCTCACAACTAATCCACATAAATTATATATCATTTTATAGATAATTGCTTGCTCTACCGGCATCCACAACTAAAAAATTTATTATTGCTATTGTTTTTGCAAATTAATTAATTATTAAAATTATATACACAAAACAGCAATGCTGCCATCTAACGGCTCAACGTCAATATGATTGACGGTCGGTAAAATTTTTGTTTAATTTCAAATCCACTCACGTATAAATAAAGTGGCGCTTTGGCTCAATGCTTTTGATATTTGCGCCTCTATATGTCAATTTTAGTAAAATATTTGTTTGATCTGTCATCTGAGCTTCATAATGGAATAAATAATGCGAAGACTTCGCACGGGTCACGCTAGTATATATATATATATATATATATATATATATATATATATAATAACGGCTGTAATTTATTCGTATGCCAAAGTTGGCAAATTACAATAAATAATAGCGAAATAACATTTTCTCTAAATGACTCAAAAATTGGTCTTTTCTCAACCAAGTCTCGGTGACTAAAGATACCACGTCGATCATGATCGCAAGACCGGCAGGCAAAAGATCCGCCAAAACCCGCAACGCATCCGTTGAGCAGGTTCTATTTGCTTTGGTCGTAGCCAACAGGGGCACACGCTGCAATCTCAGCACAACCCTCCTAACTTGCTGGACCCCACTGCACTACGAACCCCAAAATGATGGCACACAGGTCAATATGCTGAGCTATATTACCGTATACATCAACTTGAGGGTAGAGCTATTCAGCCCCCGGCCGGTACCGACAAACCGGGCCATGGCGTGAAAGGTTATCCGAGCTCTCTTACTAATGTACAGCGCCTGTGGTAAAAAGCTCCTCCGTGCATCAAGGATTACTGATTCGTTACTTGATCCCGTACACTGACCCTCGCTCCTGTCATCACCACAAATGTTTTCCTCGCCAGCTTGCATTTAAAGTGGACAGCCTCGGATTTTGTGGGGCAAAGCTGAGCTTGTTTTTAATACCTCAGTCATGTAACTCCCTAACTCTGGCCGACTCTCTAACTCTCTTCCGCTCGCTCCTCCGACCAACAGCAGAGTATCGTCTGCATATACGATGGTATTGCGGGTATAACATCAAACATGACACTCCTCAAAATTGATCCAAGGACCGAACTTTGCGGGCAGCCCCTGGTCAACGTTTTCTACACTACAGTGTCTCCACCCGGCTAAAAGACAACTCGATCGCTAAAATCATCGACCAACAAACATCGATCGATAAACAATCGACACAAGACAAGGCTGCTGAAATCACGTTCGATGTGGACACTCCGGAACGGAAATTGAATTGATTCTCTGACTCCGGCGAATGAGAGAGTTACGTCAATAAGTGCGACGGCAATACACGCTCGAGTAACTTCCCAAAGACTGGAAGGAGCAGAATGGGTCTATAAAACTTTGGATCGCTAGATGATTTCCCATTAATTACTCTTCGGCATGACTTTGATCCTCCCCACTTTCCATACCTTCGGAAAGTGGCGTTTGCCTAAACAGCGGTAAACCTAGCGTCTCTTTTTACTTTAAGGCACTAAGCTAACTGTTCCCTTTCCATATTAATAAAAAAAACAGAGAATTATTTGCGTAAGTACCAAAATAGTTTTTTACGCCCTCACGTCCACGCGCACACACGCATGCGAACGCACACACACACTCACATGCAAACACATTTAATGACAGTATGTTTTAATACTCAGTTTAATTAATAAAATGGTAAAATTTTACATACAATTTTTAAATAATTTTATCCTAAAATCGATTATAGGTTGTGGTCGAAATACACATTTTAGAAATTTAACATAGCAGCCATAATAATACTGCATATAAACGTGGTAATCATATGTGGTGCATTACTTGGCACTACATAAATCGATATAAATGCGTATCGTACTGCCACAAACAGATATATTTATATGCGTTGATTTCCCTGAGTTGGTGGTAATCGTACACAAGTTATTGCCTGTCGACGATACAGGCAGTACAAGGTGCGGGCGGCAAGGCGATCTCTCAAAGAAAACTATTTAGCGGTGATCGCGTTACGAATTCTCAAGATTTTTCTCTTTTTCTTTATTCATTAAAATCATAGACTTATATTACTTCGTGTACGTGGTGTCATTTCAGTTGACATTTCGATTCTCGTGATTATGTTTATCCTGAAAATAATAAAAAAATGTGAGATTGTGCAGTAAAAATATGTTTAAATTACAGTTCGAGAATTTTAAGAACGGTTAATGTATGTTACTTTCGGTTTATAATCGTTTCTCATACATATTTTTTTATTATTTATTGAAAAAAGAGTTGTATTTTCTTTTCTTTGTTGTTGTGACCTTGCAAGGACGTCTTTTCATATATTATTTTTTTTAACTATTAATTTTCCTTTTCTTCTGATTTTTGAAAATCTACTGACGAGTACGGGACCAGAAAAACAAGAAACCTTAGAAGCAAAATGAATTAGTATCTGTCTGTCACGTTAACAACTCAAAACTTCTAAACCGATAAACATAAAACAGGAAATGTGTGTATAAAATGTTCATAGGTTTGAGTCATTTAGTGATTAAATATAGCCAACGGATACACTTTCTGACTAAGCATATACATGAAAGATACACGTGCTCACACATACGTTGTGTTTTAATTATTGAGAGCAATGTCTATTATGTTGTAGGATATTAAATTCATTTTCCAATTTGTTAAGTATAAGTAGTGCAAAAAGTATTTCTCAGGCTAAAGAAAAAAAACAGTATATTATCAGGAGAAAATTTGCGTACATGTGAGTGTGCACGCGCACCCGAAGAACGTTAACGTAACTAATTTTGAAACCGCTTTTCGTTATAAAACAGAATCGAAAAATTTTCTAAATAGTTAACCTTCCAAATAATTATTATCTAAACATATAATAAAATTGTAACAAGGTGAATTCTATACATGGAAAATATTTTAAAAAGAGAAATTTATTCAGCGTGTAGAATGATAATAGAAGAAAGCTATTACAGATAATATTAGAAGCTAGAAAAAAATGTTTGCAATTTTTGTCAGTCTGTTAATTTGTGCGTCAATCACGCAAAATCTACTGGACAGATTTTGATGAAATTTTGTATGGATAATAAAAAATTGTAATAACTTTTCTCTTTCTAAATTTCACGCGAATGAAGTCATAGGCACAGCTATCTTGAAATATTTGCGAGCAACTCGACATAGTCTATCGGTATTAGGTCAAATGTGTGATTAATTTTTAATGCAGGGAAGAGCAATTAGAAAGGGTATTTTCTGTAAAGGTAAATAAAACAGGAAAGCATAACGTAATTGAAGACGATTTAATAATATTTTGTATAACCTTTGAGTTTTATTGTAACAGAGGTGTTAAAAATTTGCGTTTTCTTATGTGGTCAGATAGAATTTAAATGTGATCCTGAATGAGTTGGTATCTTTATATACATACATCTTGCGCGTTATCAATTTTGCACTAAAGTGATAAACAAATCTTTTAAACTACAATAAAACAAAATACTGGAACAGGGTACATGATTACCGAAAACATGCCATAAATATGTACCTGTATGTAGACAGAGAGTATTATACATCATAATTTCTTTAAGATAAATTTTATTTTTTAACTCTTAACCGTTTAATCACCGATGAAGTATATATCGGTTCTTACATAATCATCTTACCAACGCCGCCAACTATAAGTACACAATCTCCCGATAATAATTTAAAACTGTTTGGCACAGAATGAAGTTGAGATAGTTTAGCCATCTTAATTTTAAATCATTCCTGACATATCTACGTTGCATAGTTCCATTTTATCTACCTATTATAATCACCTTTTGTTAGGTAAAAATAACTTTTGTCATTACTTTAAACAAATTCCAAGCTATTTACGCATTTTCATATCAATATATATGCATACAAATTCAAAATCATAATAAAATTTGGTATAATAAAATAGGATAACGCCATGACAACATTACATCTACGGTCGGCTACAGTCAGCCATGTGACTGACGAAGTAGTTTCGTTTAATTGCAATAGATGGCTCACATGAATTAGTGTTGTCATTTTCGATTTGGTTTATGTTCTTTTGGCCGCATCTTGATATTTAGATCAACGATTAAGATATTCTCTATACCTGGGAATAATTTTTTTAAATTGAAACGGTGTCGAGTGTGTTTTCCATACATTTAATTTAACATGCAATATTAAGACACGTGGTTGTGGTATTTTTTGTGTATAACTGGTTTGAGGAAGTGTTGTATTGTAATATCTAATATTAAGTGCGTGCAGTAAATTTTTATGTTTGATTGGATTTCAAAACTGGTGGCTATTTTACACACCTTGAAATATTTGAAATGTATTTTTTCGCTTCATTCTAACTCTTTATTTACTTATGCTCTGGACGTTATATGTATTTTATCAATTAGCTTTTACTATATTTATTTAATGCTTAATACCCTAAATAATAAAAACCTTTTGGTTAGTATGTCGTCACATTAGCGCCACCTTGTCCCCCACCTCTGCCGTTGCTAAGCAACAGATCGGCGAAGTGTTATTGCAGTGTAGTTAGTGTCCTGCGTGGCTCCGCCTATTCTATTTACGTACTTGCAAGGTGGTGAAGTGACTCTAATTTTTTAATTTTTTTTTATTATTTCGTTTATTTTTATTGTGCGTATTTATGTATGTATACATAATATTTTAATTCACAAACACACACACATACATGTACGCAAGCGCTTGTATTGTAACATCTTATTTCTTCTCCTTTACCTTTTTTTTTTGCAGTTAAATTCATCGTATATATTTTTTTCGTAAATCATCCTTTAGACAAAAAAATGAAATGTTTAAACCAATACTGTTACCCAAACTAGATTGTCTTTAATGGATAAGCCGTGTAAAAATACGTTGCACATTTCGATTGCGTGACAAATTGGGATATCTACTTAAATAAAGTTCGCCGTCCGTGAAAAGCAGACTATTTAACCCTATTAACAAAGAACTTTAATTCACATCGTAAATTTTGCCCTCTATATATACTGCCTAATTACCTCCATCACCGTTATGACTAGGAACGTTAATTAGCTGGCCATTGTTCGAATACGTTTACTTCATGACAGTAAGTATAGAGTTAATTCAGTTTATCTCAACAAATGTAGCCGTTATGCTAAAAGCGGGAGCTTACTTTCACTGAATCCAGCTCACGATGAGATCTTTAGCTGCGTTCAATTAACATAAAATTCGTGGAAAATGAGCACTGCAAAGGGTTGATATAATCTGACAGATGGAAACGGTCTATGTAACACTCGTTCAGTACTTCGCTTTTAGATTTGGGTGTACATGAGCCTTGTCTGTTACTCCTAAGTATAAACTTAGTTAAGATTCAGAGTGTTATATATATATATATATATATATATATATATATATATATATATATTTATTTATATATATATATATATATATATATATATATATATATATATATATATATATATCGAAGGCATTTGCATAAATATTTTATTTCAGTGATATCAAACCGTGTAACAACCCTATGTGTTGACGAGAAAAACTTTTAGGAAATGTTTAATAGTCCGACATTTCCAACACTGCAATATTTAATAACAAATCTTGTTCCATCCTGCACACATATAAAAACAAACCTACAAAAATTTTAAATCGAGTACTTGGGATATAAATACTTTAATTTATTTAAAAAAGGAAAAATTACTTTTAAAAATACGAACAATTTAATAACATTATTTTCTATATTTTTTTATAAATGAGGACAATATTTTTTCTTTATCTTCCGATTTATTGAGGAAATAAAACCGTAATATGATAAACCTTAATGCAATATGGCACATCATCGTTGCTACTTTGCACAATTTATAGTGTAATAGATATACCATATACTTTTGGATGTATACATACGTATCAGTATTCATGGAACCCTCATTGTGCTATTCTAACTATTTGTGTCTCACAGGCAAAATAAACTTATTTTTAGCAAAATGGCAAATCTTTCTATGATCAAGGTTTCATTCTTTCTGAATTCCATTCAAAATTCTTCGTAATGTATTAGGTTTAAAAAGTTGTAATCTTTAATATAAAAAAATTAATACACTTAAAGTTAATGAGAACGAGTACGGAAATGTTGAGAACATCCTTTTTTTACAGGTATAACATAAGTTTCGTTTGGTGGAGGTCTTAAAATTATATTTTTCTTGAAGGAAGTAACAAATGTTGTATTTTATGTATTTATACTACTAAAATTGTTAAATTTGTTTATATCTCTCAAAAACCCATACGAAAAGAAAATTATAGACCTCTTCCCATAAAGTGTACATTTATATTTTTCTTCTGATTTAGATTTCGTACTAAACTTTGCCTCGGGTTTATTTAATTAATATCACTGGTTATCCTTTCAAATAATATTTCAATCGAACTTAAAAATAAAAAAAACACAATGCACGAGTCTGGTTCGTCCGTTGAAATTTCTGTACCAATTTTGGAGTAAAATTACTTTAAGTTACCTAGTAGGTTTTAGCTCCGAAACATACAACTCTTGTGATCAGGACTTTTGGAGACATTTAGCACAACACATAACTCTAAGAATATTGTTGAAAGTGTTCATAAAATATATGTTTCTCCCTTTTCTATCGCTAACATTCCTAAAGTCAAAATTATAAATAAAAATCAATGTTACTGGAAATCTATATAAACGTTACTAAAAAATCTATAGTGACAATAAAAACTTCATAATTTTAGAAAAATATATAACCCTTTTACACATATGAAAAACTTATTAGAAAATAAATTTATTTGATGAAAAATAATAAAAATAAGTTGTAAATAGCCTAGTAGAAATACTATATGCCCATGAATATTTATGTTAATCTGAGTCCGTACAGAATACAGTAGAGATAGTTCTGCGTTTGCTTAATAGCTTTATTTATATTCTATACAACTGTAGAAATACGATAATATATTATAAAATAGTTATTGCCTATAGAATGAATGGAATTAATGTATAACCATAGATACGACAACAACAGCAAAAACAATAGTAAGTTATAACTAATATTTACTTCCTAGTGAAATGTATATTTAATAGTCTATGCATACAATACTATAAAACTGGAAATATCTTCAATTCAGAGTATCTGTGCACTGAATATATTTACGAAAAAATATTTATAAGTAATGAAATGAAAACTTGAAACTGAAAAAATGTAAAAAAACCGCGAATGAAGTCGCGGACATAGCCAGTATTTAATAAAATTAAGTAGGAGGGCATGTATATTACTGTGACTATCTCAAAAAACTATGACATATGCTATCTTCAACGTTGCGGTTTTCCCACAACTTTTGTATAGGTTAAATAAAACCCAGTTTTTTCATAAGTTTAGGCTGAGTAATTTCAGAAATAAGGGAGTTTAAACATATTTATTATATATTTCAATGTATCTCTAAGGAAATTTTACCTAATGTTAAAAACAAATATTTAAAAACCTTATGCATTTCAAGCCATAACCTACGCTACGTATGAAATTTTGAAAACATTGTCACTATTTAAATTGACTCGTCTATTTTAGAGAACTACATTGATGCAAAACGAAAGTAGCACTTAATTTTATTTCAAATTGAGCAAATATAATTGAGGTAAAGACTGTAGTTGCATGCCTACGTCAATATCGCCTGCAAACATTTTTTTATTAGCTGCCTACGAGACTTGAGACTGTGGTTAATTTTTCAACCTTTATTTGCAAGATTGAACATAAAAATTATGAAAACATTCATAACTTTTGGATTGTTTCTCATTTTAATAAAATAACTATATGTAAACCACTATATTTAATACTATTTTTTTTTAAAGTGATATCTTCATAATACAATTAAGATATTATTTTTTAATTTTGTGACTGGTTAGGAAGTAGTAAGTGAGAAAAATTTCATCAAGCAAGAATTGAAATCCTCTGAACCAACTAATTGATATATAATATATATATATATATATATATATATATATATATATATATATATATATACATGTGTGTGTGTGTGTGTGTGTGTGTATATATATATATATATATATATATATATATTACCGATCCGAACGGTAGTGGACCCGCCTTTCTTATCTGGCTGCAAAAAAGCAAATATGAAATAATTTTTATTACTACTCCATTATAACCTACTAAATTATTACTCCATTATAACCAAATAAAGTTTATTCACGTCTTTATTAAATAACTGAATAGAAATTTCACTTTTACCTTAAGTATCTAAATACATTATTTCGCCTGATGATGAACATAATTACAACTTTTTGGTCAAACATAACCACTTTATTTCTAATTTCTTTGTTTCAAACTGATCAGGAAGTAGTAAGTGAACGCATATCTGATAATATCGTGACGATTAAGAATGAGTCAAAATTAGAATCTTGAGCTTTTGTTATCCACGATTCTGCTGAAAAAAAACTACAATTCTATGGAAACAGGATGACATCTGTAATTTGTGCATGAAACTTCTTTTAGTTGTTTTCGATTGAACAAAATGCAAGCTAATATATCAGTACCATTATCCAATGGAGAAATTATTTAGTAAAGAACGTTGCATACAATCATTAATTTAAATCAAGATTTACGCTAATAATAACTTATAAAAACGCAAAATGATGTTAGTGTACGGCAATTCTCGATCGATGTAAAAACATTTGAATATACGTTGTTGGCCTTTAATTGAAAAATTTCAAGAAAGGCTTTGGTTTCAACCCATTGTGCTTCTTCAAATTTCTCTCAGGTTCTACTAATGTCAGTCAAAAAAAGTAATTTCCTTGCAACTTTGCTACTCAGAAAAATTGTTTTCGGGATGTACCAGATATTACAATACTCCCATTTCGGCTACAACTTGCCCGCCTCTGGTTCAATCAATGTAGTTGAACACATTTATGTAGTCAACAATATGCTAATGTCATTACATATATTAATTTTAATTATTGTTTCATGATTCATCAAACTATATAACACTTTCAATAACTCGACAACCACTATATCAAATACCTATTTCGATGCGCGATTTCTCGCGGATTTGCTCACGTACAAAAGGGAAAAATAGTGGCAGAGTTCCTGAAAAATATTTTAAAAACGAAAAAAAATATTTTTAAGATTAACATGATATTATCCATTTTACAAGCAAATATATGTAATTATGTTAAGAGTTAACAGAAAATACTTTTGAAGTAATGTGATATATTTCATAATAATACACTTCATTAAAATAAGTGTATATTTTAAAATATACACTTATTTTAATAAAGAAAGTGAAATATTATATTTTGAACATATGGTGGACAAACTTGTCTGCTAATTTTTCCCAACAAAATTAATACTCATTCCTTGAGCAAAAATTATAAGACTAGTGACAGTTTAAGTACAATCGCTCTATGGGGGAAACGGAATTTAAGAATTAATATCTCATAAGAAAAAATACGGTTTTTGCTAAAAACATTCGCAATTGAAAATGAATATATGATTGTTTTACAAGGCTCTACAAAAGTACATATGAGTAATAAAAAGATAAACAATATGGTAAAACTAGCATGTCACAGGGTAATTGAAAAAAAGATTACAAGAAGAAGTGATCAAACAAACTAGAGAATGATAAAAAGATTTTATTACAGACCAGTTACTGATTGCTACGGAATAGATTGTTAACCTGGAAATTCAAAAATTTCAACCCTGAGAATTTGGGAATTGTGCAGATTGGGGGAATTTTCATAATGAAGCATATATTTTTACCAAAAACGACTTTTACGATAATTGTTTAAACTTATATAAACTCACACGTATTAAGTTCATTATTTTAGTCAAATTATTTTGCAAATAGTTGCACTAAAATTATAAACCATCAATAAATTTAAAAAAAATACACAATTAAACTTCGAACTATTTAAAACAAATATGAAAAAAAACAAATATAAATTCATTTATACACATGAATACACTGTTTGGTCAATAAAATGTGCCAGTCCCAATCTTTTGAAGTAACAATTAATTCACTAATGACCTCGTGTGGAAACTCATATTGAAGTAGGAGCTTCGCGCCGCCCAACATCATGATATCATCGCAAAGCAAGGATAATAAAGTAGTAAAATAAAGTGCCAAATTGAAATTATATTTAATTTAACTTGAATTATTATGTGAAATGACAAATTCCAAAAATAATTAATATAACCCATCATGCGGGTTTCCGATATCGAGGGATATCACGGTTTCAAGATTATGTGCCATACAGTCTTATATAACACGTTTTCACAAAAAAATTGTTAAGAGCGACTATTCGAATTTTGTTTTTAGCGACACTTTCCTTCGTAAGTAGAATGATAAATTTATTTTTAAAACAATCAATGTATAAAATGTGTGGCCGTTTATTGCATTTCCGTCTATTGACTGTAATTTGGGAGTTATTTTGTCATTCCCTTTTATATTTAAAAATAATAATATTAGAATTATATATACAAATAATATACAAGAAATGTAATCACCTTTTTAAGAAATTTATTATTAATATTTAAAAATTAATTTCAAAAACACATTATAATTTCGCAATTAATTATCTAATTACTCATTCGTAACAAACAGGTTGTGCAGAAGTCATAGATTTTCACACAGAGCAATTTTAGTGGTGTAGTAAACATCGAATAACCATGGAAATGTTTTATATCGTATGGTTTAGAATAGAAAAGGTAATTTACAGAGCCTTGCGAGATATGATATCATAATTTTAAGAAAAACGTAAAATTCAACAAATGATGGAATGACTGATCTTTAAATAAAAGGAAAGATATAATATCTAATTTGAATAAATTGAAAAATAAGTTAATTTAATTATAGTTCGTCGGACGCTATAACTAATTCATTTGAGCCCAAGAAATGCTATTTAAATGAAGATCGCTTGGGCGTACTCAAGCAATACGTTTTCAAAATTACGATTTAATGATTCTTATATATATATATATATATATATATATATATATATATATATATATATACTTTTCACTTTCAATACGAATAAAAGAGGTTCAAGCAATGGTCTCATTTTCTTTTTTGTATATGTTTTTCTAAAACGGCCTAAATCGGAGCATTCAAGCTTCTATTCCTTTTACCCTGTTAATTTACGTAAATAAATATCAACAGTATCTATTTCGAAATATATATTTTCTTAGTATTGGTGACTATTCTTGAATAAAATAAAATTGGGAACACATTTAGACATATATCGGGACGCCAAGTTATCAGTCAACTCTCTTGAACACGATATATTTTATTATATTTCAAATACTTATCGAGTCACTCAACGTATATATAGTACGTGTACAGTGAGTTCAACAAACACTCAAAGTAAAGTGCCTGTCCTACTTGATAAATTGTATAAGTACTCAAAAGTTAAAGGCGCTCAATGGAATAACCCTCCAGTAAAACTGGGACACTTGTTAGTAAAAATATCATTTTACAACAAAAAAGTGCTACTGGAAATTGTATACTTGCCCTCAGACTTCATTGTTATAGTCAGTTTGAACATATTGTGGATAACCATTAACCATCATATCCACATTTCATAACAAATAAACAGGAAAGCATTTTCATTACGAGAAATAATGAAATTGGTTAATTTGTCAACACTTCTACCTGGCGACATTTTACATTTTTTCATGGTTGCTGCCTCTCTTTTTTTCTAGGTATCTACGTCTATATATTAATTCATATATAAACCTGACAAGAAATCCATTTACGGATTTTCTAGTCATGATCCTGTCTTACCATAATATAAACCTCTTCATTCTAAATTGCTTGTAATTTGAGGGTGTAGATGCAAAATCGTTACTTATATTATTATTATTAATTATAGTAATAAAAACAATAAAGTAACAGTTTCGAAAAGAGATAGAAGAAAAAATAATTATCAAACTCCATAAACATATACTCCTCTATAACATATTATAATTAAACGTAAGATTAGCCTCTGGATTAATTACTCGATCAGAAGATTGGCAAAAAGGTACAGAGACAAAGTAAACTATAAAGTTCATCCTGACTTAGCAGAATTCATCTTACGCAAAATTTATTAAAGTTTTCTCCTAGTCTTTAAAATCATAGTAAATGACTGTTTATTACTGTTTATTGTACTAGTTAAAAAGACGTGAATAAATATCATAATATGATGAAAAATCTAATAACAGCGAGTTAAGATTGAAATTAATAAATAATATTACAATTTATTTTCCTAGATTTTCTATCTTTTAAATCTTTAATGCGCAACATAAACTTGCTTTCGTTTGCTTGTCTTGTTTTTAGCATAATCAGTAATTTCATGTTTGTTTATTTGCATCAATATTGCACAAACTCTTGGTGTGCACGACTATATTGTTATCGTGCTATGATACGTTGGTTCGTAGAATCAATATAGTTGCTTCATTGTTCTTCAGCATGATCTACAAATAGCAAAGGGAAATATTAATATTTTTCCCGGGGGCAAATACTAACCGTTTCTTGTGACGAACCTTTCTCAGAATTCCTCCTTATGCCTGTGAATATTAATGTATATGTTGATTACACAAACATCACTAAAATTATAGGATGCGTTTTCAAAAAATAATGTTATTTTTATTGTCAGGAAATATATTGTGCCAATGCAAACCAACGGAATGTATGTGAATAACAAAGAGATATTAGATGACAACTACAAAATTATTGACACTATTAAAGTTTAATGACAATAAATTAAGCAGCAGAATAGTTGTCCGTTACATTACTTTTTCTGAGCCAAATCTCAGTCGTTATATAAAATCACTTTCGTAAATTATACACAAAGGACTTAAATATTAGCAATTTGGTACTAGATGTATAAGTAATAAGTTTTTAAGTTTGTTTCCGTATACGAACTCAAGAAATGCATTAAGTGCAGTTATAACATTGCGTACAACAAATTAAGAACGTGTCATATTCTAATATTTACTACGCAGACATGATATGCTTTTCTGAATATCAAGGTAATGCGCGGCGTGTTTTAGGTTTGTACCGCGATAAATATCCAAACCGTCGGTAATCATTACAACCTATAATCATCTGTTAGACGGATACTTTTGACAGACACAAGCACATTCACTGGATATTGCATTTTAAATGGGAAGAACTTTTAATTTTGGGTTCGGAACTCACATTCGAGAATAAGATGGCTCATTACGTCAGGTAGTCGTTAAATACGTGGGCGGAAATATATGTTGATGAAATAGTTGAAACTCAGCTCTCCCTTTACGAACGTTTAATTAAAACAGCGCGTGCTGATGATATTGATAACTAGCCTCTATAAATAGAATTAATATTTGTTTTAAACAGAAGAGAACTCCATCACACTCAACCAGCGAGACGAACGGAAGCTTAATATCGAGTTTGGCGAGCAATGACTGGGTCGATTAGAATGAGATAGCTTGTCGAGTCGCCTAAATTTACTGCGATGGATTTTATCTTGTGGGGCTTTAATAGGATTCTGCATTTATTGTATAAAAGTAGGCGGCCATCATTTCGGATATTCTCTTTAATACTACTGAATATTATCGGTAAGTGGTATTATTAATTTTCATGCAAAATTATATTATAAATATGATGATGTAGAATATTATAATAACTTACTTTCATTTCCATTTTATTATCTTCTAATTGTGCTTTAATTTTTGTTTAATAAAACTAATGAATATTGAACGTAAGTATATTATATAACTTAATATACTTCCGTAGAAATTACGGAAAAACCTTTCATAAAATAATTTCACTATAATTATTTACCTAGAAACGTTATTAGGTATAAAGTTTATCAAAAAGCCTGCTAAGGCCAATAAATACGCTCCTAAGTAATTTCTAAGATTAAAGAATATCGTTTGCTTCAAAATTGCTAATATCATTTTGTAGCCTATTCGCTTGCTTCCCCTTCTGTCGTGCCCTAGATATTTGTTTAAGCAGTACTGTTTTTATCAAACGATAAAAAATTACCAACTTCATCTAAGAAAATGAAAACTTTACCATTTC
This sequence comes from Druceiella hillmani, assembly GCA_039881145.1. Taxonomy (NCBI): domain Eukaryota; kingdom Metazoa; phylum Arthropoda; class Insecta; order Lepidoptera; family Hepialidae; genus Druceiella; species Druceiella hillmani. Next base: position 12,419,637 of record JAYKKI010000007.1, on the reverse strand, counting down.
TTTTTCTCCACTAAGAAACTATTAAGAATTCCGACTATGTTTCCATGGATATGGTCGTTCAGTATGAAGAGGAAAACGTGTGGTATTTATGTAGCTTTTCTGTTTACACCGTGTATACATTATTGTACTCCAGGATAATTTAAAAATATATCTATTAGTATTTACCAATATCTGCATACAAATAAATCAATCATCTAGTGGTCAAGCCGTACAGTAGGTTAGCAAACAAGTAAACAAGTCGGTATACAAACAAGCAAGTAAAATTAACTATTTAACATGTAAATAACTGGACAGATAAACATACGATCAGGCATATAATCAAATAAACCCATAGGCAAAAATTTTTTTTAACACCTATTTTTAGCATTTAATGTAATTAGCGATTGTAAAAAGAAGGTAAATTACTTTATAATAAACTGGGAATGTGTAGTTAGTTCCATATCTCTCGATATTTTATTTTTTTATACTACTTCAATTTTTATATTGTGAATTCTCATATTAGCAATCCAACTTTTCTCATATTAGCAATCCAACTTTTCTCATATTAGCAATCACACTCGTAAGACAGTTTTTTGGATATGTGTAGACCTGAATATTATATTCACCACTCAATTAATTTTTGGGTAAAGGTAATAACTTTACCCAAAAATTTTTGTCAAAATAATAAAGTTATATGTTCTTTAAAAAAATATTAATTTCAAATATTCGCTTAAGTGTTTAAATATTCATTTATTTATTGTTGATATTGGTGGATTGATAGTTATTGATATTGCAAATATATCAATAACTATTGTTTTGCGTGCAATTTCGCCCTCGTGGATGAAAGTAATGGTTTTGACGCATTTATTTTTCACTTTGTTTACTTTCGTTTTAGACTTTTCAAAAGTTTTTTATTCACTTATGTAACTTTCTGTTGCATTTTATAATTTTAAAAGTATTTTATGTAGTAAGAGATTCTCATTATGCTATACTTATAAATTTATTATTTTATTGGAGCAGAACATATAGCTTTTCTGGAGTTCCCACTTCGAACAACCCGATATATAAAACTATATTCTGACCTCCAACCTCTTGTTATACCAACACCAAACAATCGTTTGTTTTATTTTTTGTAAGAAAAAAATGTGATATTCGAAATATGTGGTAGCTATCTAGTTACGGGTCCAGTTAGGATTTTGACTTTTATCGGACTTTATCGGAAAATTTTGTAGAATTATTTTATTTATTTGTACTGTATTTTTGAGAAAAACAAGTAAGAGTAGGTACTTGGAAGGAGCCAATGTCAGTCTTGTTGTAAGAAATTTTTTCGATATATGGTCTTAATTATGTGTTTTAATTTACACAATATAAGGTCTTATTAGCGATCAAATTCTATTTCAATAATACTTCCTTTTAAACTTGAGGAAGATAGTTTCCCTCTTCCGATCTTGAGTAGTTACTGGGAATAATCACTATTCTTCCGCTTAAATAAATTCTCATGTTTATGTACAAATTTATAGTTAATTATCAACGAACCTGTACAGCCACGTCCTTATTTTCCTAAGAAAGACAGAGAAAAAAACACCATTCGATACCAACACATAGCGGCTTCGCTTTAAATTTTAACTATTAAAATATACCGAAATGGCAATTAATCGATCGCTTTTATTTTATGCAAATAAAAAGAAAACTACTCACCTACGAATATATCTACAAATACAATAAAATTTATCTTTCTCACTCTCATTCTACCCTCCATTTTTTTCAGATATAGAGACGCGGGGTATGATTGATCCACAATTTTAAAAAGTAGGAGACAGCATTTCATAAGTTAGTAGTTTCTTAAAATTCCCACACGAATGGTCGGTAGAGCTATCATTTTATTCTCATCATTTGTAAAAATATAATAAAAACAGTTATATTTATTGTTGAGAGATATCTAATGGTATGTTTGGATGTCAGTTAAAACGTTCCGATGGCACTTTGCGACGTGCTTTTCGGCCAGCTTCGCGGCTTGTCGGCTCTTTCGAAATTAATTCGGCCTGCTTCGCGCCTTATCAACTAACAGTATTATAAAATTAAATATATATTTTCAATTGTTAACAAATATTTCCGTCATAAATTATTTCTTAAATAATAAAATTATATTAATGTTTTATTATTGACAAACATATGTATACTGTTATTTTTTATTCATTCTAACAAATATAGTTCAAAAAAATATAAAAAAATTTCGATATTTCACATCTGCTAGGCGTCCCATGAAAGCTGACAATAAGAAGTCAACTGCCGTTAATAATTTATTGTAAATATAGTCAATTTTCTCTTTAAAAAGTTAGTCACAAATTGAAGTGCAATAAAAGCAACTAAATTTTAAAGTTTTGTGTTTACATTTAATGGTAATGTTTTAATATTTAGTAGTATTATCTTATAAAGTATTTATCTGACAAAGTGTAAAGAGCTTAGAATTGTATTTATTTGATATTTAAACCAAATTTCAATAACAAAGGCATATTAATACACACGCAATTATTGGTAACAGGTATGTATTATTATGTTTTAAGTTTAATTTAAATATTTTAAGAACAATTCATGTAGATTTTTTTAAATTAAACCACTATCAACATTTATATTATAAAAATTTAAAATACTGCATCACACGAAACTATTTGTATGCAAAACAATCAATATTGCTAAAGTTCCAGTTACGAGAGTTATATACATATATCAGTTTGACTAATGAATTATTAACGTCTGGCTGATTTTAACATCGACAAATTAAAGGTACTAATTGAAGAAGATCCCAGAATCTCAATGTGGATTTTGATTATTTAACTTAAACGCTCTCACCTACAAAACCTATGTAATTAATATAAAAAAACTGAAATTCAACGCAACATTGTAATACCTTCGTATGGTAAGTATAAATTAAATATGGAAATATAATCAATAATTCAAAATATCACTAATAACTGCATTCTATATGGCATCTATTTAAAAAAAAACTATTCCCATTTCATTTTTATATTAAGTAGATTTATTTTTTCCCAGAGACCCAGTTTTATGAACGGAGGTGAAAATATAATATTATTTCTTTTAATAAGTAACTCATGTAGAATGACAGGTTTGAATCCATGTTTTGGAATACAAAAAAAAACCCATTCCATCTAAAATACTACAAAAGAGTAAGAACTCTGAAGCTTTTTGGATAATGTCCAATTTCATGGCAAATCATTCAATTCATTCTGATAAAATTCCAGAAAAGCTTCTTCTTCAGGAAGGCACCTTCAAATTCAAAATATTCTCAGTTGCTGTTACTTAGTTCTTCAAAATATTTCTGTTCTTCCAAAAAGGATAGTTAAATGAAAACTGGTCCTGGAATGTAAGTTAAATAAGGCACTAGGCTAGATGGTACAGAAGTATAGCCTATTTCTCTAGTCACTTGACTGATTTCTGGATTCTCGTCAAACGATATGTCCAAAAAATGGCATTGTGCCACGTATTTCCTCCAGTCACATCTATATACTCTTGGCTCCTACTATTTCACACTTGTGAGTGTCCGATGTCTTATCTCAATCACCACTTTTTATTTTAAAATATACATAACTAATGCACTGATATTCGTCCTTTTTTCAAGCCGTTTTCTGAATCAGGACTGTTTTAAGACTAACGACGAGAAAAAGCAGATGCAGACATTATTTTGGAAAAAATAAGTAAATACATAGGTAAAAAAAACTAATTCTGCTAACTCCTAGTACATAGAATGGAATTCAGACTACAATTCGCCTTATTGACTTTTGGAACATGAAATATTTTTATTAATAATTGGAATTTTTTTAATAAATATTAACCTGCCCCTGAACTCCAAAATTTCACCCTTTCCCACTCTGTCGAGTTTTGCTCTTGATCCATCGAAGAGTACCGGTACTTCCCTGGATCCGGACTCGTTCCAACCTAGAGCAGCTACATTAAGATAAACTGTAAAGAAAAAACTTGATATGATAGAATAAAATTTAATACAGTTCTGATATCAGCAAATCTAAAACAGCTGAAAAATCGATGAAAAAAAATAATGAAAACATTAAATTAAGTAATTTTAATTTTTAAACAAGCATCAGAAAACGTCAAAAATAAAGTGTTCAATACGCAAAGCGCTGCCACTCTCCTCGTGTTGGGTATTGATCCATTACTTCATGGCGATATTTAGCACTTTTAATTCTTTCACAAACTCAACATATTAATTGCGCGGAATTAGTAACTTAAATCCATTCCTTTTGAAAGGGACAAAATGCATTTTCTCTAATACTTAACTTTCATTAAAAAAACAAGTATGACTGGAAAGTTAGTTCTTAAAGCCATATTAAAATATTTGCTTGTATTGCGTGGGGGCATAAATCGTGCAAGAGTGGCTTCCAGTAACTGTTAATTTATCTCCGTGAATAAAATGAATCTGCTAAACTTTTTCACTCCGCTCGGAATATTTATATAATTTATTTATTAGTCAACTTTAATGTAAAATACACATAACTATATCGTTGCAAGAACAATCTCTTCCTGCCAACCATAATCATAACTTCAGAAAAGTTTTTGGTAGAAAGTAACAAAATAAAATAATAATAATAACTTTTAAAAAGACAAAAAAAATCAAATTTAACATTTTGGCATGAGTTAGGACTAGGGTTTAAGAGAGGTGGGACTTTTCACTATATCCTTATAAATATTATTTAGAATATTTTCCTAATAACAGGATCCCTGTTCAGTTCAAATTTTACTGCTTAGTCAATAAATCATAATGTTTTTCGTAAGAAGTAAAGGTATATTTAGAAATAAGCAGGGTATATAAACTTTCAAAAGCGTAACCTAAAACTTTAGATTTTTTAATACATTTAAGACAAGCTTAACTATGTTTAAATGGCGTGAGTAGTAAATCTTTAACTATTTGGGGCATGAACCATCTTCTGTTTAAATATGTTTATTGAGATCAGAGTAGCATAAACCCACAATTAGCTATAATAAAAGTGTTTGATACACATTTATTGTAGGAAAAAACAAATTAGAGTATGTTATGTATAATAAATTTAATGGACAGATGTCGAAAAATGTACCTTTATGAGTGGAATCCAGCGAATCCCCAGAGGAAAGGGAGTTAGTAAAATCAATAGAATATTTAACACATCTATTCTTAGAAATAACAAATATTAAGACAGTATTAGTAATTGTAAATCATCATGATCATTATTATTTTCAACTTTTAAATTCAAAGGCACCTGAGGAGTAGAGCTAAGCTGTCTTACTGAACTGAATATTTTTCTCGAAATTCTTAATCAAAATATTCCTGATATGATAGTCAAGCAATTAATAATAAATTGATAATATTGATGAGATAAATAATTAGCCATAGAAATAATATTTATTAATGTACCCCACCTTAAAAATTAACATTCCCGTAATCGTTCAATTCTTCACGACCACCGTAACCCTAACCAAATCTCCAACCAAGCCAATCTGCAACGTCCACTTTATGCGTATATACCAAAAGAAGTCTTGGTAATCGCCGGAACTTAATATTCTTATTAAGCTTTTGACTTTAAATTTACTTCCTCTTCCTCCCGTACCCGACGAAATCTCAACGATCCCAATTTGCGCCTCACAAACCTGCGTTTCATCCTTCGCCTGTAATTACGACCCCCCCCCCCCCCATCCAGTACAAGAGTCTAGTACTAACAACCAACAAACAAATCGTTAATTTCTCATTCATACCATCAGGTCGATAATTACTAAAAAAGTTAGTGGGACCCAAATGTACTACCACCCCCCATATTTTAACGGATAAGCAAATTTCTTAACTTGTAACAACTCTTTCAACTTATTTCCACAAAAATACTTATAATTAAATTCCTCAAATACTTAAATAATCAAGCAACGCCACAATGAAAAACCTAAGGTATTTTTATTCGGCCAATCACTTCCTCTACGAAATTTCTTTTATTCACATTTTCATCAACACAAAGGTAAAACTCGTTTTATTGTTTTTCAACTTACGAAATTCGTCCTTGTTTTCACTTTTGTTTTATACGAAGTATTTTCTGTACAATTTTTTTGTTAAAATTTTCTGTACATCTTTCTACATAAAAGTATATAAGTTATTTAGGTTCACACAAAGTACAAATAATAAAAATGTTAAAATATTTACATGGTAATCTCACTCCTTTCTGCATAATCCATATTGTCTAAGATGGATGTTATACAAACGGAGACGTTACAGCACTTCCTATTTTACATATTCTGCTCGGTGACTTGTCCCGACTATTTGCCCGGATTCCTCATTAAGGGATATGTCAACCATCATCCACGCGGTTCTGCCATTGCAACAATAATACAACAATTAAAATAAGATTTTAAACATATATGTATGAAATATATATTAATTTTATTTAACTTTGGTTTTCATAAATAACAATTTCTAGGATAAATAATAATTAATTATATACATTTTATCCAAAAAATATATGTTTTAGTTTTTTTATATAATTTAGTACGATTTAAAAGAAAGTATTCATTACTGAAGTACGTTTAAATGAAAAAAAATCTAAACTCAAATTGGTCTATCCTACTGGAATGAGTAGGATAGACCAATTTGAGTAAAATTGAGGTCAGAAAGAAATTGGTGAAAAGAGGTCAGAAAGAATTGGTTTTTTACAATCATTGTTAAAATTATTTGACTTTCCTTCTTGACCTTGCTTCTTGCTAAATTTAAAGATTCTAGATCAATGGGAAGTACCCTATAAGTTTTGATTTATTTGCTAGTGTCAAAATATGCGGTATAAATGGCCATATTTTTTGGTTATTTTTTATTATGATGAATTAGACGCTTGATTTTTTACAGATCTTTAAACCAAAGCATTTGATATTAATTTCAACTTGATGCCGTCATGCGTCCCTGAGAAAACCCGTCTTGACAGACCGATAGACGGACACGAAATTATCTTATAAAGCATATTTTTTCTTTCGAGTTACGGAACCATAAAAAACGGACTTCGATAATTTTATTGTGTTATTCGTTTATTATGTTCAGTTTGAAATTACAACTGATACACATACGAAATATGTGATTATGTTGAAAAATGTATATTAATAAAGCAATGGAAATCAACGTGACGTTTAAAAAGACATATTCTATTCAAGTACTTATTTGCTAAATTTTGAGAATAATTATTAACGCCAACGTTAATCACACGAAATTCAATTGCTGTATTATTCTCTTCTGTTGTCTTTTTCACAATAATCAAAAATGTAACTTGCAAATTGCATACATTATATAATGCGGAATTATTTTAACCAAACAGCAGTGACATTAATTTGGAAACTGACCTAATATAAATGTGGGGATATTATCTTCTGTTTCTGTCAATTATCTGATAAAGCGTGCGTAATGGAGACTATTATAGGAATAAAAATCATGAACGTATGCTCTAAATGGAGACAAAGACCGCATCAATCACTTAGAAGTTCGGGTCAATAAAAAGGTCAGAATCGAAAAAAAAGAGAGTAAAACGCTTCGCAGGTAAAAATCTTAAAAGTATATATATATATATATATATATATATATATATATATATATATATATATATATATACATATATATGTAATATTATGTATATCTATATGTATACATAAATAGTAGATATATATATATATATATATATATATATATATATATATATATATATATATATAGCTTAGCTCCAAAAGTATTTGTTTCCATGAACTTGGCATTCAAAATTTCTAACTTATTTTTCATAACATTTTTCTTAACAGTTTTGCGTAATGACTTCAGTTATATTAAATTAGTTAATTTAACATTTTATATCTTAAGCACATATGCTGCTATTTGTACTGGCTAGAATGTGTCTACATCGTTAATTTATTTTGTTTTTAAATAATTTGAAAAATTTCAAATTTACGTTAAAGTAACCAAATTGTCATTAATTTTTTCTATAAGCTGCTCTCTATGTTTATTTACGGTGTAATAATTCATAATTAATCCAAATGTTTTGTTTTTAACCACAGAACGTGGTTTTATTTTCTGTTTCGTGGAAAGAAAAACGTGTGTTTTGGGTGAGTTAAGATGAATTGAGCGACCATTTTAACGTTTTTTTTTTATTTTTCAAATTTTGTAGAAAGATTATTAATAAAAAAAAGTATCTAGTAGTTAAATAAAATTACGTATAAACCCAAGGAAAGTCAGTGATTCGTCACTTTTCCAGACGACAGTCTCTTGATATAGGTATTTTCCTATTGAAGTTATGAAATACCTTTACTAATTTATTATATTATTGACGAAAGATTCAATTTTGTAATGTATGCGTAGCCACATAAAAAATGTATAAAACTGATGTAATATTTGATAAAAACACCGCTCTCTCTTCTGAAAAATTTCCCAGTTTGATTTTTAACTGAAACAATGCTCTATCTATGTATATAACAATTTCAAACAACTCAAATAATTTTAGTAGATAATACATTATCAAATTTATATCCACCGCAAAAAAAAAATAACACAATATTAAAAAAGAATACATAATTTTGTTTAAAAATAAAATATGTAATTCTAATCTAGTATTACAATGAAATGTATAATACAAAGTATAATGTAAAAAGACAAGAGCAAAAATAGAACAACAGCAGTTAAAGAATTGATGGAAATAATTTTATGTTTTATTTGTTTTTAAAGTTTTGTACCTACAAAATAAAAATATGTATGTCTATCTGTCTGTATGTCTATCTGTCTGTCTCTCAAGATCCTTTTTCTCGCGTGGAGGTATCAAGTGTAAATTAATAATATCAAATACTTATATCTACGGTTCCTTGGAATTGTAAAAAAATCAAGCTTCTGAGTCAACGCAAAAAAAAAGCCTAAAAATACGGTTATTTGCCACATTTCGTGATGCTCACAAATAAATCAAAATATATAGGCGACAGAATAATTTATAAATTCTTACTTCCAGTTAACTTTGAATTATGAAATTTAACGAGAAGCAAGGTCTCATAGCATAAGTAAAGGAAAAAATTGTTCTTGCCAAATTTCATGATTCTAGATCAATGGAAAGTAACCTATAGTTTTTGGTTTACTTGCAAGAGTCAAAATATAAAGCGTAAATGGCCGGAATCAAAATATATAATCGTTAATTTGTACTTATATCACATAAAAATATATTTTTTATATGTATTTTGATATATATTCCATCCATTTTTACTACATAAAATAAATTATGTCATTGAAGCAACGAAATGAATAAGTAATGAAGGAATAAGAATAAAAAGAAAAGAAAAGTAAATATGGGACTTAAAAATTTAATTTTAATTGCATCATCAGATCATGTTTTCATGATCAGTTTTCCTTCATTGCAAAAGGCCGAAGAGCACGAAATAGTTCACATTTAAATAGTCAGCCTCGTAAGCTAGCCGTGTGACTGTGAGATTATTCTAAACGAGAGTCACAAAACGACGCAACTCTCGTTTTAATGTTACTTAACATTAAAAATATTACTTACGAACACTTATAATTGATATCAAAATCGTGTTCAAAATTAAAAATTAAAAATTAAAAAAAAAACAAAAAATATTGGGTTGGCTAATAAGTAATGAGCGGTGACCGCTCAATGTTACAATTTTTGATTATATATAATAAAAGAAGCCGTAAAAATAATTTAAACACGTCATACCGACGTTTTTAAGAGTTACTTAAATTGCTTAAATCATTTCTTTGAAACAATATTTATTAATGGAGCATTGAATTGATAATTATTCATGGACAAAACAAAATACTAACAGAAAAAAATTCTACATTTACCAAATAAATTATCAGATTTCCATAATAATAGTATTCATATGTTCTCCATTATTATTTATTACGATTAATACTGAAAGTAAAGCAGACGTTACAAAACTCTTATAGTAAAGGGACGAAGAATTATTTAAATTAAAATTATTTTCTTGAAAAATTATTTTTGTAATATTTTTTTTTTAAATTAAAAATATCTTCTTGGATGGTGCATTAAAAATTTCACTCCTTGTTTCAAATTGATGTGTGTTGGAGAAATAATATTAAACATAAGTATTACAAAAATAAAATCAGAATTAATTTTTATGCAAACATGTTTTAAATGGTTGCGATAAGTTTATCAATATTTACCTGGATTCAATACATTTTTTTATTTGACACCTAATTATAGTATAACTGACACTCAAAAGCTCTTGCGTTCTTCGAAGTATTTGTAGTATTACTTTTATGGCATCCCAGATAGATAATTCAACTTTACATAATTATACTCGCGTTTACTCTCCATCTCGTTTAATACCGTTTATAAGGACGATTTGAAAGAGTGATAAATACAAACATATTCACCTTACTTTTTTAAAATTATCACCGTAAATCTAATATGGACAATTGCCTTGAAATCCTAAATTTCATCACGGTTTCGAATAAAATTTACATTGGTAAACAGCATGACTCAATCACGTTTCGCAAGTGTAAAATTTTATTGAGTTTTACAAATACTTTTATATCTCATTAATGTTTACACTTTCAACTATTGTTGCGCTGGTGGAACTGCGTGGATGATGGTTGAGATATACATAAACCTGCACAACAACAAACAATACCGCGAACATAAAGTGACTAAATCGAACATGAAAATAAACTAAGAAAATAATTTTTTTTTTGTTTTAAATCGTCTACCAAATTATTTGTTTCACTACTCCCGACACAGTTCCACAATTCTTTATACCGAAGATAAGGTCCACGTGGAATAGTTATCGCCACCATATTTAGTGAATAATTGTACATGCATATTTAGTGGATATGTATAGTATTATTTATAGTTAGTGAATTATCTGAAGATATTTGACCTCGTTTCTGTTATTGGAAATTTGACAATTTGCACGTTTGTAGATTATAATATTTTTTAAAGCTAAAGTAAATGTGTACCTGCACTGGGTTTATAAATATTGAACTATTTTGACTACTGAGTTCATAAACTGTTGAACTATTGTTGCACTGGTGGAACCACATGGATGATTTTTGAAATATCATTGATGAGGAATTCGGATAGAACAGTTACTACAACTCTTGATCTTATCGAATAGAGAAAAAGAAAGTACCTTGATGGAGTTTCGTTTTATGTTGTTTAAATTAAATATTAAGTGAAATATAGCAAAAGAATGCTTTATTCGTACACCATTATAATATGTGAATTATTATGTTTACTAAATTTGAATGGTTGACTCTTTTGGCCAATATTTTCTTATAACCGTTGAATCATTTTATTCTTTTAAGTTATCAGTGTATTAGCCTTTAAACATTCAAGATAATAATTCATTCTTAAAACAATGTCGAAACAACGACACAAAATTAAAATTTACCATCATAAATTTTAAGTTAAAATTCCAGCAAAATCAAATATATTTCTCTTATTACGAAACACAGTTTTAAGTGAAATATATTTATTTATTTATTTATCTACTTTAAAATATCTAATTGATACATATGGTGGACTTACTGCTACAAGAGCAATCTCTTACAGCCAACTACAACACCAGTCCAGCCCCGTTCGACGAACGGCCGGGAATCGAACCCGGGTCGCCGCGGTGCGTCGCATCGTCAAAGGCCGTATGCCTTGTGATCAACCCAACACACCACAGCCACGTGAAATGGAAATATATGTAATTACGCTAAGAATGTTTAATTACTTAATATTTAAACTATGAACTTTGGTCTAGAGCTATGAAGTTTTAACATTTGTGAATGCATTTTTATCGGAATTCGCGAGCGTGGGAGTATATTGTTTTTCAATTCTATGTACATGATTATGTATGAATGTGTGATACTCGACGGTGTAACCGAGAGAGTGGAATTTTTTTTCATTCGTGCCTATGTTGTCATATAACTATGTGTGTATCATACAACTGCGTGAGCATGGGAGGACAATGTTTCTGGTTATATGAAACCCGAATGCGCCACCCTGTAAAGGTAATGTTTTTCAGTCGTACGTGTGTAGTTATGTGACCATTTATTATAGCTGACAGCACAAGTGTGAAAGGGCAATGATATTTAGTCGTATGTATGTGATCATGTGTCCATGCGTGAAACACGACTGCGTGACTATATGATGGTAACATTTTCGTATGTATAGGGTTATGTGTCTATATGTGATAACCATTAGCGTGATCGTTATGTGTATGTATATACATGTCTATGATTTTTTTATACGTAGCTGTCTCTGATGGAGATTTTGCTACTGTAATAAAAAAATAAGGTGGTTTTTTACTCTAGACAAAAATTTAAATTTTACTGTATCTCTAAGAGATATTTTTTGTATTTAATAAAATTAATTTTATTTAGATATTTCTAGCTACCTTTTACTTTTTTAAATTCTTCCTAAACTGTACTCCCCGATAAATAGCAGGATATTTTATTCTATAATGAAAAATACTGGAGTTGAATTGGCTATGTTGTGCTCTTTTATCTTTTAAGCAATTTTGTTGTCTTACCAGAACATTTTTTAGTGTTACCAAGCGATTGATATATTTTGATACTATCTTAAATAGCCTAAACAACATGCTAAAACTACCAATATTATAAAAATTGCAACTAATAATGCAGCCAAGTAAAAATGTGTACAGAATTTGTAACCAAATATCCGTTAAAAATTTTCCTTACGTCAGCCGTTTTAAAATATTGATAGTAAACTATCAGAAATAACGCAAATTCTAAAATATCAAAGCAGAGAGTAAAATAGAAAGAAAAAGTAGCATAAAATACGCTACTTTATAATAAATCTAGAGTGGCATCAATTAAACTACTGGAAAATAATGGATATTTCTCTCCTTATAATAAAATGGAAAGCAAATATATTGCTACAATTTAAATTACAAATGGTCTTGACTAAAACATATTAGCCATGCCTAATTTCTAAAAATCACTTTATTAAAAATTCATAAATAAATTGCAAAACTTATCACAAAATTCATCCTGATAACAGTGGTCTTGAGAGCAATACTATAATCGCCGGAAATGGCATAAATTATTTATTAGACACTTTATTAGACTATACAATTTTGTCATATATCGCACATTATATCCTAATAATAATACTGCTGCTGTTGTTGTCAAAAGTAGTATAAAATATTACGAAAAAATAAAGATACGTAACATACGATGTTGACTTCCTACAATTACCACAAAACAAAGATTCAAAATAAGTGTCATTTATTATTCACCCGGATGTAGTATCTACGCCAACAAAGATGAAATATTCTTTGACAATTTACCTTTATCGGCAAATTGATTTCAATGCCAAACATATCTTTATTGGTGTCAGTGGACTAATATTTCGGTTTGCATGTAGATTTAATTTATGTTCATTCCTTCCAACAGCCTTATAAAAATCACGGCCTTTATAAATGTATATTTTAGGAATGATCCAACAAATGCATTGATTGGTATTATTTCCAAAATTTGGTGGAAAAAATATATTATACTATTAGTAATACTTGGAACCATTTATGAACTAAAAGAAGAATTGAATGCATTTGTAATAGTTACATAAAGCTACATAGCATGAAGATGCAATAAGTAAAAGCGCAAGATTAGAAGAAAATGGTACTAAACAAGAAACCCACAGGAAATAAAAACCTCCAATAATAATCAAATAACAAGTTTCTCGTAGATTTGCAGATAGTAAGACTGAATAACCACTTTGAAAAACTACAAAATAACTAAAAACGACTACCACATATATAACTTAGAAAAAGCAAACATATTTACGTAACGTAAATAAAATTATTACCAAATGAGAGTTCTAATATTTTGCTACTGCTTAATTTAAATAATTATAAAGATAATATTCCACTGATTATTGCTAAAAGAGATAACAAAAGGGTTTAAAAATAATCTTAATTCGAAAAAAACCTCCTAGATTTTATATTATTGCAAAATTTCTAAGAAATTTTAAAAGAAAGCATTGGTTAAACTAATAAATTTAATAAGTGCTGGCATGCGATTGAAATATGTTCCATGTTCACGGGAACCTGCTGAAGTAATCATGATATCAAAGACATCTTAAAAATCTGAATAGAATAAAATCATTTTAACCAAAATTATTATTACTGACCATAAAATAGCTGTTTAGGTATTTCCTACTCCGATATTTAAACATTTCAAACTAATTATACAATAAAGACGTTTAAAGTCGTCGCATCAATTAGGATACAGAAATAATCATTCGACATCTGACTAAGTATGTCAAAAATGATTGGAAACAAAATGTAAGTTCCGAGTTCTTTTTTGGTGTTGTACAAGCATGTAACAGAATATAACACAGAGATCTAATCTATAAATTAGATCAAATTATTTTTATTGCTAACTCTCAAAGTCTTACTCGACTCATCGACATTTGTATCAAACATGAAGTATCATACGCTGAAAAGAAATCTATTAAGGCCAGTGTTTCAAAAAAGAAACATTTTGTGAAAATATACTAACTTCACTACCTATTTTAGCTATATTTCCAGGCGATACTGAAGTCATGATTATAGGAAAATCTCACAAAAGCTAACCTAGAAAATTACATGGTGATTTTCACGTTTCTAAAATTAAGTGCTAATGCGTAATGTAAATACGTCTTCGTATGTTCTTAATATTAACCTTCATCGTAACTTTAAGATACAGATATTTCCAGACATTATTGCTAAATTCGATAATTATCATTGAATCAGTTTTGATATAAAATATCATCAAAACTGATTCAAAACCACCCACATCGAAGCATGCCGATTTCTCAACGAACCAAATAATACAAAATGACTCGAACAGATGAAACCATTTGAACTGGTTAGATAGTAAAACATATGATACAATAGAAGTATTCTACTTTTTAATTATTTTAAGAAGTATTTTAGGATAGCAGCAATTTCATATATCGTTTTATAAACTAGTTTTCAATTGTATTTAAGATGAAAGTTAAGCTTTTAAAAAAAATTAGTTAAAATTTCTCTTTGTAATATCCGAGGGCATTTACTAAAAAAATTGTCTTAATAAAGACACACATTTTTTATAATAAATCAGATTTTTAGTCACGTTTTAATACTTTTATTTTATATAGAATATAGTATAGTCTTAACAAGGAAACTTAAAAAAAATTAGAAAGATCAACAGGAAAGGACGAAACTTGACGAAAATGAAAACAATTTTGTGACTGAAACATTAGACATACGTTTTTTAATTTAGAAATTCATGTTTTTTAGCAAAAAAGATGATAGTACGTCGTTTACATCCAAAGATAAGTGATGTTGCAATATTATAATAATGATTGATATGAAATTGCAACCATAAAAACTCTTGTGAGATAAACGCAATGTGATGATGTGATTTGCAAAAAACTCAAACAAAACTCGCATGCATAGAAAATAAATAAACGCAAAAAAACTAGAGCCAGGTTTGTGATTAATTGAAATGTGAAACTAATATCAATCTCTGTATGTGGGTTTAGTAACATTTACTTATACTAGGATTCTTCGAATTTCATATAATTTGGAAAGAAAATTATTCGATTTTCTCTTCCAAAAGTTATTGTATTAATGGAGGAAACCCAATTCTTTTTTTAACTTAATCCACCTACATATTACTGTATGCCATAATATCCCAAAAAAAGGATTTTCATTCACAGACGACTAAAAATGTTAACGTGAGACCTTCCTTAATTGTGCAGCCTCGACATAAAGTGTCCCGTAATACAGAAAATAACGCAGAAAATAGGCTACCCAAAGTGAGAGAACAAAGGAAAATGTGTGCAATTGAGCACACATGGTAAAGTCATTGTTAAATGACAAACTCGTAAAACAAAGTGGCGGGCGCTCGCTAAACTGCTACGTGCATGGCTTCCGGCATTTTTCCTTAAGAACGTTATAAGCGGTAAAAAATTTCGTCACACTCATTTTGAGATCGTAGGCATCACGGAACCGTGGGATGGAAAAGTAAATGAAATTGTTTTCAATTTTATTAAAACACTGAATTTCGTCGGCGATATGGGATAGGTTTATCATTCTATTTATTTTTCCAATCAATTAGAAAATAAAAATTTGAGACAAGTGGTAACGAAAGCTCAACCAAAGCTTTACTAAACGGGTAAATAATTTACTTCTGTCCTACCTTATTACCTGACTACGGAAATCTAAGAAGGGTCTGTACATCATTGTATATATATATATATTTGTATTTGGGTGTCGAGGTGTTACTGATTACTGCCAGAATAGGAAACCGATTTGGATAAACGAGGTATCATTGGACTTACCATAATCTTTCATACGTCCTTGGTAAGTGACGTCATGATACATGCTATATGGCAGCTAAAAGTTACCATTTTACCGAAAAAAACAAAAATCTCAAAGTATCAGAGTAGATATCAAGTTACAAGTCTTGATGAAGAGATTTCAAATATATGCAATATATTGTTCGTTTAAATAATGTATTTAATAAAAAATAATGTGTTCCATTAAATAATATATTTAATTAAAAACTCACAAAGCAATATAGCGTTAAATTTTAGTCTCTTCAGCATAGTTCGAACTAAAAATCTGGTTTTCAAACTTAAATTGTTAGTTAGTACTGTGTAATAAGTTTGGAAAAAAATCGAGAAACAATTATTTATTCCATCTAAATTCCTAATCCTTATCAGATTTTTTTCCTAGTCCAGATCAGATGAGTTACTTTTACGAAAGTAACAAGAAGATGTAAGTTAATTTTAATGTAAAACCACAAAACAATTTAATCCGTTAAGGAGATATAAACAATTCGTCAGATATAAACAATTTTTCTCAAGCAATTGGTGAAATAATTTTCCATTGATGGGCACATAGATTTTAAATGAATTCCCCAGTCATTAGTGAAAATTTACTTGAAAAAAAGATATAAAATAATATCTGCAGCTTTACACTGGGATAATAAATTTTGTTTATGAATTATCTTCTTAACATGTAAATGAAATTTTACCTATTCTGTGTATTTTTTGAGAATTCTTTTACATTTAGTAAATAAATTTTAAACTTCTATTTTTTTAGTATATTAGCCCAAAATATGGTGAAAAAAGAGTTTGAATTGCAAAACAATTCAAAGGTTACGAATTTCTTAATATATAAGATTTAATTTCCTATCCTATAAATATAAAAGTTTTATTAACTCCGAAAATGATCACCGATATGTTACATATATATGTTTAGGATTATTGCACTTCCAATAGGAGGTCAGTTTCTGAAAAAAAAACAAGCATGTGTGACAGAGAGATGGATAGAAAATCACTGACTTGATTCCTTACCTGTTACTGTTTTCAATTTTCTTACCGTAATGCTTAATCCAATCTGGCCCAACCTAATTAAAATAAAAATCAATCTAAGCCAACCTAATCTGAAATAACGAAATTTAATCCACTCCTATCAAATATAATCTAACCTGACCCAAACTATATTTAATTGACCCAATCTATCTAAATCTAATTTAATCGCAAAAGAAACAGAATAACAAAATTTCATATTTTCCATCTGTTAGTAAGACCAAATAGCGTAGCTGTGTTTTAGTGTCAGGCATGGCTTGCAATTTGATTCATGATGGTGGTTACTTTGTTATTGTTCATAACCTACTCAAAAAACTATAGTGAAGTTAGAGAAAGATTTATTTTTCATTGATTCACTTTCCACCGAGTTTCAGAATTGTGTTTTAAATGCTATATGCGAGCAAAGTATGGAGGTTTTCAAAATTGTTTTTTTCCGAAATTATGCATTTCCGCAAAGAGAACTATTAATTTCGGATTAGTCGAATAAAATTCTCCACCAAATCTACCCGCTCCATATCTGGGTATCTTGTTATAAAACACAAACTAATAGGTTTATTGCTCATTCCATAATGTGTAAATTTCATGTAAATATTTTTCATATTCATAATGAAATTTCTGTTAAAGAATCAAAATTACCTACCCAATTGATATAATATTTTCTTTAGAAAGCTGGGATTTCACAATGTTTTATGGTCACTACACCTTGACAGTTAATAGTATTATCTTAAAACCGTACTATCGTCCGACTTTCATTAAAATCATCAGTCTACTAGATAAAGATGCCGAATTGTGCTTATGAATTTTGTGGTACAATAAAATGTTATTCTTCATTCGTATATGCATGTTTAATAAAACTAAATTATTAGTTTTTGTTTTGAGGATAAGAAATATGGGCCCGTGTAATCATTCATTTGTTTGCCTATTGCATAAGCACAAAACATAAAAATTGTGTGTAAGAGGATATATATAAATTTACGCAGGACTAAACAAATTTGAATAAATCCGAGTGCACAGATATTATAATTAATTGCTGTATTCATTATTTATAGGTTCACAATGGTCACACTCCTTACATAAAAGTGCATATATATTCAGGAGATTAATTCTATTTTTTCGGTAACCGTATGCACACGAATACCAACTTGGTGCGTTCGGCTGTGCAAAGACAATGCAACACCTGAAAATGTGATGACATGTGCATTTAGACCGACAGGGTGCGAACTCAACTTGCCGTTTTCGATTATTGCTCTCTGAATTGTTAGCCTTTTACAAAATTATTTTATTATTTTTTATAATATTAAATTTATTCATGTCTATATTCTTATTCGATAAATTATTTTTTGTATAATTTATCGCTTTCAAAATTTGTACAATTAACGTTACAAGAAAAGTAGTTATTTTACCACACTTTAATTTTATTTAAAAAATACGTCAAGCAATTTGTCTGAAAAATAAGTCAATTTAAAATGATGTTATATTAATATTTAAAAAAAAATATTTACCGTTTAATTTTGGTAAAAATTGCTCTTAAAGATTTCACAATCAACATTACATGTACAAACAAACGTAGTAATTTCACCACACTTTCCATTTTATTTGAAAAACGCGTCAAGCGATTTGCCAAAAAAATTAAGTCAATGTAAAATGATGTTATGTTAACATTTAAAAATTTCACCCTTGTCTTATTCTGTATATAATAATATTATGCGTTTTATAACGTAAAGTGTGTAATAAGTGTTATTTTTAAAGCATGTTTCATTTTGTAATTAAAATGGCGGATGTACCAGGAATGAGTGGAATTCTATAACTTTCATTGTCAAGGAAAAACCCTTCATGTTGTTAAACGATATAATAGCTTTATAATGAATATTGGAATCATCATCGAGCTTTGCGACTTCAGATATGTGTATTTCTGAGTGTCATAGGTGTGATAATCAAATGTCGAGGCGCAAGTACATTATGATATTATGATATATGCAGTGTATTTTTTCTGTGAAATTTTATTGTATTTCGTATTGTATTACACATTAGTATGTCGCATTTTACGTCTTTAGAAAGTTATTTTAATGATTACTCAAAAATTAAGTACTTGTGATTATTTTGTATTAATTTATTTTCCTGTAAAATTAACATTTCATTAAACTACTATTTCTATCGTAATTTGTCGGTATTAAGAAATCTGTTGGTAAAATTTCAAAACACTTCATCTTATTTATTTCTATTTCTCTTAAATATATTTATCTAAACTAAATAATGTGTATTTATAGTGTGCACATTAGACAAATTATCTTTTTATTCTCAAATAACAATAACTCTATACAAAACTATTAACGTGAATATAAAAACCAGGGTGAAAATATCTGTTTATAAAAATTTATTACATTTGGCCTTAATTTTGTAGAATTTCATTATTCACAATTAAATGAAACTACGTGATGTAATATTATTTCTACTTTCTTTAAGTTCTTTACCACAATCTAGGTTTTGTTATATTACAACATCTTTAGGTGGGCTATTAGCAAAGATCCTAAAAACCTAGGTCGTTGTAAAGAACTTAAAAAAAGGAGAAATAATACTACCTCACGTAGTTTCATTTAATTGTCAATATCTGTTTATTTAAAAAGATTCTCTTTTTAAATGGAATAGTGTATAACAAGAATCAAGAATACGAAAGGAAATCATTTATTTGGTTTAAAAAATTGTAATTTTTATTCAATATACATATAATAACACAAAAACTAATTTTATAGTTATGTATATAATTTTATATATAATATTCATCTAACAATATAATTTCTTTGCTTACATTTTACACTTTCTCATTATATTTTCGTTCATCAGAGATTCGCCTAAATAACGATTTTTCCTCTCCTTTCACCAGTTTTTGCCGTTAAGTTTATGATTCAAACTTTTAGTGAAAAAAGGGCGAAAATACAAATATGAAGGAGTAAATGATCTATCCAGTGGTACCTATATTTACCAACATGAATAGAAATGTACTAAGAGTGGGCCAGTTATCCTCGTATGAAAAACGATTGATTTCTGGTAATTGGTGTGATGGAACAATAAACCAATATCACAGTAAAATGTGTAATAAAATATATGAACAAACTAAAATTTGCAATTCTAAATCGCGGTTGGAAGAAATTTCTGGTACCTTGCAGTCTGGAGTATTTAGGCCCACGCGAGCATTCTCGTCGAAGTCGGTGGTAAATAATAGACTAGTTTTACATCATCTTATCAGGAATAATAACCTTTAGCAACCTTAAAATAATTATCAGACGCAATCTACAATTACGAATTTTTTTAGGCAAAGTCTAAATTTCGAAACAAAAAAATTATCAACTGTACAAACACAGTTTTACGCGCGTTACCCAGAACCACTTTCCATACTAGCGAGCAAATTTAATTGCCTACTATACTACACATGTACACGCCTATCCGTATAGATTTGTGTGCGTGCGTAAATTATTATATGGCTATCAGCAGCGTGCAGGTAAAGAATATTTAGTATTAAAACATATCGGTCTCAATCTTTGCGGACATTAGCGCCGATCGAGTGAGTTGACGTGTCAGCAACGTAGCTGTTTCTCTTTCTAACCAATGGCGTCAATCGCATGATGATCTGAGTAGGACGCTGGCTTAGTAATTTGTACTGGCGCGCACGTCTTCATTATTATCATTTTATACTATTCAAATAATCGTGTGAGTTATTTGATAATAATAATATGAAGATAGAATTTAGTATGTAGGTACTTAGTATGGATCTTAAAAATGAAATAAAATCTTAAATAAAAATATATTTTGATCATTTATAAATGTCATACACTGAAATATTGTTTGGTTATATTTTTTGACTAGATTAGATTTGCTTCGTGTGAAAAACCTTTTAATAAACAATATAATAAGCCCGTGGCCGACACTACAAGGATACGTTTTCAAACCACATCGCGTTCAAACAAAACAATGACTTTTCATAAGAGTTTGAAATTTAAAACTGCTCAGTGGCATGTTTGTAAACATAAAGTTACAGGTAATAACCAAATAAGTTGGTAGATACTAAACAAATTTATTTAAAACACAACAAAAAGGAAGACAAAAAATCTCATATCTTTACTAATATTATTGCTTTCTAAGCACTGGTAGACGGCGCATTAACAGACTTTTATATTGAATTACTATAAATAGTTTTATCATTTCAGACTGAAATACACAAGTTAGGCTCTACTAAACATGGCAAAGTTGAGCAAATCGCACACGCATGCAGCAAGCGGCAACCTAGGAAACGAGGACACTTGATCATTCCCCTCATCTGCGAGTGACGTTAAACTGGCGGAGGAGGTAAGTGTTGTTTTTTACATAATAATAGTTAGTATTCTTTGCCAGAACGTTCCGATACGATCCCGTCTCACACATATGCCGCTCGGTAATTAGCGCAATCAGCGTAAGGCAACATGATGGTGTGACCGTGACCCCGCCTATTATCGTTCCGTATTGGCTGTTAAAACAAAATGCAATTTTTAGTTGATTCATCGATACGCTTGCGGTACGGGAGTAACTTAATGGTGTATTTGGCGTTCGTTGGTTTTGATTGTTTCGTATTACCTTAAATAGATAGTGTTATGTTTTCCCTATGTGAGATTTATTTTATTTATTTTATTTATCTACTTTAATGTATCTAATTGATACATATGGCGGACTTATTGCTACAAGAGCAATCTCTTACAGCCAACCACAACACCAGTCCAGCCCCGTTCGACGAACGGCCGGGAATCGAACCCGGGTCGCCGCGGTGCGTCGCATCGTCAAAGGCCGTATGCCTTGTGATCAACCCAACACACCACGGTGACGATTTTTATGAGTATCGCGAGAGGGAAAATTAGATCGAAACGCTATTGTTCCTACCACAGACCAGAGAATCTTTTTATAATCTATGCTCTTTCTCTGTTTCTCTCTCTCTCTTTCCGTCCCATAACGCGTCATGTGTGTGACGCGAATATTTTAAAGAAACTTAAATATACCTTTCCTTACGCATTTTTGATAATTATATTAAATTATAAAAAAATTCAAATCCACTTCGTTGTACTGTCCATTTTTTGTTACCGTAAATCTTATGAAAAGGGAGGAAATTATAATAAAACATGCGAACAATGCGAAGAATCATCATGGGTGTATAAGTTTATGAAGTTAATTAATAATTAAATACAACAATACGATACCTGAAAAATACAGCTTAAGTCTATAGGTTGCAGTAGTTTATTATGAAGTGAACAACTATTATTTTATTAAACAAAACATACAATTAGCCAGGAAGCTGTGTATCTTATCTCGAATAAAGGTAAAATAATCTTCACATAAAATTTCAGAATATAGCTGTTGTGATATCTACGTAAGATCTTCAATTCGAGATTTTTTAAAATTTCGTACAAACATACGTCGGAGGACATTTATATTTATGCCCTTGCCTTCCACTTACGTACCGTTAGCATTACTTTTAAATCATTGGTTATATCAAACAACTGTAATTATAAAGTATATAAATTTGATTAATGTAAAACCAAAATAACACAACAATCGGAAAATTCATAAGAAAGTTCATTAAAAATAAAAATAAACCTGTTTAATAAGAATAGAATTCGTGCTAAGAGGTATTTGAATTTAATTTTAAATACAATATGATTTCTAACATTTGAGGTTATTTGGTGCAATATTTTTACTACATTATTTGCAAATATTTTTATTATTTTTCAACCGTTCAATATTTGTTCTTTCAAAATACGATATGTGATACAATAAAGTCGAATTGCAACTTTCTACCTAATGGCGATATTGAGATGAGCTGGTAACACAATGGAATTAAAAATGGCAAAGTTGACGGTTTCCTAAATCATTGCTTTTCAACAAAAAAAAACATTTAAAGCAGATTTGGACTTTGTTCAAAAATCCCTTTTTCATGTTACATCATTGTGCACAATTGTTTTTAGCACTTTTACAAGATGAGAATACGATTTTAGTATTGGATTCAAAACCACATATCATGTATATAAAGAACTTATTTTATTTCTTTTATAAGTTAGAAACCTCTGAAAAAAAGGGGCCGGCGAACTAACAAACGACGGTGCCAGAGTTCTATTCACATCCTTTAAGTAGGTAACACTAATACATAAAAATCGATTAAATAATTCCGATATTATAAAGAAAACCCCGATTCATTTAGCCCATAATTATTGTCGTGTGTAAACTGATAGAAGCGAAATAAAACTTTGATTACATTTATGTCCCTCCAGAGACAGATAATATATCAATCGAGTGCGAATCACAAATTATTCAACGGCGTATTCACAATGAACCGGCTTCAGAAAGAAGCAATTGATAGGGCCATACAACTTATTGTAATAACAAGCATGGAAGAGTCGGAAAGAAAAGAAAACTAAAAAAATTGTGGATGATAAAGAGATGCAAATTGAAGATTCTGGAACAAATGATTTTGGCACTCCTTAAATGAGAGCTTCTGTTAACATTATAAACCGTTCATAAATCAATGCATGGATACCTATATAAAAAGCGAAATTAAAATTAATTTCAAATTGCTTTAAAATCTTGCTACTGGGTGTAATATCAATATGCTCAGATATAACATTTGATTTATAAATTCGCCTAATTGATATTTCATATAAGAAATGGGTGATAACTTCACATGAATCTTAAATATGAATCTTTTTGAAGAATTCTTTCATCAAGAAAAAATTTTAAAGAGAAACGTAAATAAATTAGGCAAATTTTTATTTAGTAAAGTAAGTAATTTTGATTCACATGTTTATCGACAAAAATTAATATTAGCAATTAGCTTTGCTCTGTAATTTAAAAAGTTTTATTGAGTTGTAAGAAATTAAAATAATGACAAAACAACGTTGCAGCATGTTTAATGTTGTAAACATGACCATAAGTTGTACGATTATTGAGACACTTTTTGGGATTAATAGAACTTTCCTAGATACTGCGAATACGTTACTAATAAGCATGTTATCATCAAAGAACCTCCTGAACCTGAAATTTTATTTTGGGTTGCAAGGACTCCAATAGCATAGTTGTAATAGTGGTAGTGGACTATAAATACTATTTCAGTTACATGGTTATATATTTCGAAACTCTACTTTACATAAATAATTAGAAAGCAGTATATTAACGGAAAATCATATTTGATTTGATGGGAATGCATTTTCCTTATATAAAAACCATTTTAATCCTTCTCCGGAGAATTTTCTGATTTGGAAGCATAAAATCATCAATTATAGACCATGTACGTGGGCTAGAAGAATTCTAAAACAATTTTTAGCATAAAGTGGCTAGATTTAAAATATTCAAGAAACCAGTACCTTACATTTCTGAGCAAGCTATTAAAATCATCAAGGCATCCTGTGTTTCAAATAACTGGGTGGGACAAACACGTTTGCAAAACAGATGGTTCGAGTATACCGTTGGCTTAGAAAATTTCAGCAAAGGAACCATTTTCCTGGGACCATTAGCACAAAGTTTGAGTAATGACCCATCCCGAAGGTATCCAGGATCAAAAGCGATATGTTCACTATTTTGTAGGAGATGAATAGGTTCCTTGTTAGTTGAGGATAGTATAGTAAAAATATTAAAAGGAATAAGTTTATATTTTAGAACAAATCTAGTATAATAAGATTTAAACTTGCATTCTCGTCAAATTCAACAAGATTACATATAATTACAGTGTAGGTTACACTGTAATTATATGTATTAGATATTAAATAATTTTGAGTTTCTCGTATTCAAGCCTAATATTTATTGGAATATTTGATAGAAAGTAACATATATTTTTAGTGAATCTTTTATTTTTTAATGCTTGTCAACATGTATACCAAAAAAGGTCGACATAAATAACATAAATAATATTTTTTCTATAATTTCAATGAGTACGTGTAGCGTGTTTTTTGTTCAATTAAAAGAATTTGACCATTATAATATTATAATTGACAATTTCATTTTAAAACCAATAATATAAATATGTTACCAATTTTTTAACAATACTGATACTTTTTAATTTTTATCTGTTTACAAAAAAGATAAAAAATTAATGAAAATATCTGCACTGTTAATAATAAAAGAAAATACAAACTCGAAGTTGTTATTTTGAAAGTAATATTATGATACTTAATGTACAAAATGTATCCGGTACTAATATTAGTAATCGATTCCATTTAATATTTATTTATATTTTATGTAGTAATGGGTATTTTCATATAGATTAGTAAGCTATACAATTAAAGTCTTTTTCTATAATAGCAGTTTTGTTAGTGATATTTAAAACTGTTACAAAATGTAAACCAAAAAAATATCGCTAAATACTCTACTTTTCTAATAAAACCTGTATTTACCTACGTTTTCAATATACGACTTTTCTGCATTCTCCCACAACTATAAGAATCGCGATAGGGAAAGTCAGATCGAAACACTATTGTTCCTACCACAGACCAGAGAATCGTTTTATAATCTATGCTCTTTCTCTGTTTTTCTCCCTCTCTTTCTGTCCCATAACGCGTCATGTGTGTGACGCGAATATTTAAAAAAACATAAATATACCTTTCCTTACGCATTTTCGATAATTATATTAAATTATATTAGCATTCAAATTCACTTTGTTGTACTGTCTATTTTTTGTTACCGTAAATCTTATGAAAAGGGAGGAAATTATAATAAAACATTCGCTGTATGTTAGCTCAAACAAAGCGAAGAATCATCATGGGTGTATCAGTTTATGAAGTTAATTAATAATTAAATACAACAATAAGGTACCTGAAAAAGACAGCTTAGGTAATAAATAAATTATAACAACTGATAGGCAACCGCCGCCTTTTTAACCTTCATATTGCATGTATTAATAACAATTTTGTTAGTGGTATTTAAAACTGTTACAAAATATAAGCTAAAAAAAATATCGCTAAATACTATACTTTTCTAATAAAACCTGTATTTACCTACATTTTTAATGTACGACTTTTCTGCATTCTCCCAGAACTATGATATATTCATAGCGTTTACCAGTTGTTTAGTTTGAAAATTTAGAGACCATTTTAATGTATTCTTTGACAAATTTACCATCACGTATCTTTACCTCCAGTTAAACGACATTCTTCCAACAAATATTGACCGCGACTGATGAACTTGAATAAAAGACGTAGGTCACACTTGTTTATCGGGGTGTATAGTGATTAAGGAATGAGAAAAGGAGGGGGGGAGGGAGTGTCGCTCGTTCGAAAAATAATGTAAAATGGATTAACTTAATTGCTAATCGACTAAATTCCTCTACTGAATTAGTCCTTTCGCGCAAGTTCCGTAATTAAATTGAAGGCGAGTGCCTTCGATAATACCTATAACTTTTTTTACATTAGTTATATATATTATCGTTGTTATTCACTTTACTGTCATTTTCAAAATATATGAAGAACAAGGTGAAAGAGACGTATGAGCGAACGCGACAAACAATTGCCACCGAACGCGATGTGACAAATACCAATAAGCTCGGAGGTAAAAGCCCACAAGCCCCACTTTTATTTTCTTGCAAAAAACCTTGCGTATTCCATATACGACATGGATATTTTCCTTGCCGTAATTTTATTTCTTTTGTAAAAAATCTTTCGATGTGAATTAAATCACTGTGTTGGCAAAAAACTCATAGCAAGTGGTGGAATTCTGTAACAAAGCCACATTATTTGCTCACACAAGGTTTTTCTTGCCGTAATATTTTGCCTCTATTTGCATTGGAGCAAAAAATTTGGGTCTTTATACAATATATCCTTTCTATATGATTCCAAAGTGGATATAATGTTACGGATAACTAAGAAATAAGACATAAAGATACGGAAAAATGTAGGTCGGGCAACTTTTCATACCTGCCTGAAACAATATATATAACTTCCGGGTATAATTGAAAATTATAGACTTTGTAAAATTTATAAGTTTGTAGATTTTTTGATTAGGTATTTTATTAATTTCTTATGTTTATTACACTTTATAGTCGCTTTTACTTCCTCAAAAACATAATAAATTTCTAATCTAGTTCAATTATTTTCCAACAAATTTTATAACTTCAAATTAACAATTGGCATATAAACTTATTTAATAAAACAGATATATGTTACATGTATATATATATATATATATATATATGTGTGTGTGTGTGTGTGTGTGTGCGTGCGCGCGTGTGTGTGCGTGCGGTTGTGTGTGTGTGTGTGTGTATGTGTATGTGTATATGCACACACTCTGTGCCCAGATTATATGGAGTAGTAAAAGAATTATGATTTCAAAATTTTCCTCTATTCTCCATGATTAGGAATATAATTTAAAAATACATGATTTATTGTAAAATTTATAGAACGTTACTACCTTTCAAAATAGAACAGAAATTCTTAACATCGATCCATTAGGCATAGGGCTCATAGGTCGACCAAATATACAGTTCACACCCACTGTTTGCGCATAAATGAGGTAACTACCCGCTCCACCAGTGCAATCAATTTGCCGGACGCAAACCACAAAGACTGATAGCAAGCAGCAGCGTTAACAATGCAAGAAGACCAGACTCTGTGGTCACTAACTTTTAGGTCTAGCTTGATGACTATGAACATAGCTTCCAAATGTAGAGCACACACAATCAATAGCCTCCAGTTTCTGAGAGCCCTACTATACCTAATCGTGTTGGCGGTCATGATTTTGGCAAGGCAAGGGTTTCTAGGAATCCTCGGATTATGACAAGCCCCTATATAAACTGGCACATTCTGGATCTATTAAAAATCCGGAGAGAGGGACAGGACACGGTAGTTCTAGAGTTGAGAAATTGCTCTTTTTAGAGAGGGCGATCAGATATTAGGAAACATCAAAGGTTTTTAGATCAATAGAGTAATCCGTAACAACATGTTACAGTTTTATTATGAGTTGAGTAACCTGTACTTAAGCTGACTCAGATATACCTTAATGATCGTGCAGGTATATACATCCACGTCGACATACAAGGAAAATAAGGATTTAAATAGACTTTAACAAGGCTACCAAAAACACCACCAAGACGTGAGTCTTGGTTGATCGTTCTTATAAGCAACTTCAACGCTAAACTGGGAACAAAAGAATGTGATAAAAATTAAGATCGGATTAACCCATATTTAGTATCAGGAATCTTGCAGGGCAGATACTGGTTAGCATCTTAAAGGACTAGGAACTGTCCTCGTCGTTCTGTAAGACAAACTTCAGGAGAGGTGGATTTGAGGTCGAATCGAAACAATGGACATGCGAATAACATGATAATAATAGTTTTTTCTTTATGAGATTATTAAGAAATTAACCTAGGTAGCTACAACAGTCATCGATTTCAAAACGTAGTTGAGCGAAATAAGGGTTTAAATATATCTGTGTAACAATTAGAGGCGGGAGCAGAATTGTTAGCTCAAGGCCAGGAATACTTGCAAGATAGCACAGTTTTATGTAAAACTGTACTATGTAAAACTTACATGGCCTGATCATGCACAAAACTGCCAGATATTAATATAGGCGAGATTAAAATTACTTTCAGGCAATTTAAAGTCAACAAGCATCTGGGGATCAATGGAATTATTACAAAGCTCCTGATATCAGGAGGGGTTACATTACTCAAAAATTTGAAGGAACAATGTTCAAACCGTGGCGTAAGAGTGGAGCCGTACTATTCTTTAAAAAAAGATAATGTACTTCTCAAGAACTATCGATCGATTTCAATTTTAAGCTATGTCTAGAAATTTTTCTCAAAGTTATCACGAACCGTCTCGCCTGAAAATTCTAACCTCGAAAAAACCTTCGACTCTATTGAAACTAGAAATATTCTGATACATTGTAGCGATCCCAAGTTAATTGGCGCTATATTACAGTATTGATAAATCCACATAACACCTCAACCATGACTGTCCAAGTATAGTACCAAAAGACAAGGCACAAGTGCGTTGGAAGATATATTCAATGTAATCGATGGGAAAGTTCGGAGTATTAATATATATTTCGTGTTTATTTCACAACTGAGGATTGCTGACTATATTCCGATAAACATACTGCAGGAGTTGGAGAAGTTTCTCACTGTTTTAGACGATTGATTTTTCCAGACGAATGGGCCCCGATATAAACTTGACTAAGACTAAAGTCACGTTCAAGTTAGAGATTATACCAACACCGGCAAACGTCAGTTATGTTGAAATTAAAGCTGTTAAATAATGTATGTACCTGAGATAAATGATTCAGCTGAATAGAAACAACTTCGATATGAAAGCTGATAGAAGTGTTAATTTGAACTGAATTTAGAAAGATCGCAAATGTTTACGTTGCTAATTCCACAATCGATAAAATCAATAGTTCTTAAAAAGTATATTCTGTCCGTAATGACGTAAGGTGCTGAAACGTTGATATTTTCTGACATCCTTCAAAGATCTTAAAACCTATGGATGTAGGGTTCTTGAAGGATAACATCCGACAGGTTATACGTAGAACCAGGATAGTCGACATAGCGTTTAACACCAGCAATCTGAAGTAGATATGGAGATATTTGGCGAAGAATCGACAACAGAAAGGGAAACGTGTTCTTAAGTGGAGATCACGCATCATCGCATTGAGATGGGCCTACGTTTAGCTGTTAATAGTAACAGGCTGAAGATAATGATGATGGAATTGTTATCTTTTTCATAATAAAAAAAATTAATTGTTTATTAACCATTATAAAACATATAGTAATAATATAAATTCATTTTTTTAATGAAATATATGAAATGTGATTAAGCTCTGTAAATAAAAAATTTGTGAAGAAAGTTTTCTAAAATTTTAATTTTGATTAGATAAAACTATCACAGCACATATAATCCTATTAGTAGGCAAAGAATTGAATAATATTTATAAAAATTTAGACGTTCAGTCAAAGTTTTGTTTTATTTCTAATGTTCACCTAAGTAATAAACGTCCCGCGTATAATTATCATATCTTATACTTGTGAAAAACAAGGACATAAATTATAGAAATTAAAAACTCCTTAATTTAAAAACTCCTTTTATTTTTTCTCGTGAGTGATTCCCCATTCGGAATTATTGTTACAAATAATTATATATATATATATATATATATATATATATATATATACATTTTATCATATGTTCTATGCTGATATCATTCATGTGTCAATCAATGAGAGATTGACTTTACAAGAAAAAATATTCATCGAATATACGTATCTCCTTTTACTATTTTTGTCTTTGTATTATTGATATCAAAAAATCAATCAATAAATCACCTTTATTTCAATAAGAAAATTAAGAAGTGTATTAGATGCTATATCCACATATTCAATTAGCAGATCTGAAGTATCATAGAGCGCTGAGAGCGATCACGGTTGTCTGTAAAAAAGACATCGTATTTATTACCTCAATGTCTCGATACGTAAATTACAAATATGAAGTATTGAAAAAAAATGTGACTCCTAAAATTGAACACCATGAAATTCAATAATGTTAACCAGTTTATTTATAATATTTTCGTTTCAAATTATAATTATCCAAAAAAAAAAGATATTTACACGTCAATTGTGCGAATATACGCTACGACAGTCTATTTGCTTTTTTTATTTTCATCTCTGCCAAAATATAGAAAGCAAATATTAAAAACGCAAAAAAATAATAATTTATAACTCATATATTTATAACTCTTTATACGTAAATAGCGATGTTTTGGCACTAGCATAGAGGCTATTAATTGCCAACTTAATATAAAAAATTTTATGAAGGTTTTGTCAGAAATTTACATTTGCTAGAATAAAAATTTACATGAAGATTTTGTTAAAAATATGCGTTTGCTTTATTAGAAACGTCGATAGTAACAGTCACGGATGTATCTAGTGATTGCGCCTACTTAACTTAATTTTTTTTTGTTTTGAAATATATTTCTCGCAGTGAACTTATGTACAAAATAGATGGTGCCAAATTCAATTTTACCAACGATACTATCATGAAACATTTTATGATGTGCAAAACAATATATAATCAATTTTTTTAGATAATATGCGACAAATAAATATGATATCTTCTTGCTTTATGAAAAAAGATTTCTTGATTTATAAAACCCTGAAATTATGGTAAAACCAAGTATTTCTGCCGTATTTAAATTGGATGCGATTTCGTCAAAAATGTTTGAAGTAATATCACAATTCATTTTATGCACACATGTTTTTGATAACATTTTATAAACACATATTTTTAATAATTTGATTTTTATAGAAGCTTTAAAATTTTTTTGTAGGGAAAAACTAACTGGCTTCTTCTAATAACCATTTACAGCCACTATTATGAAAACAAGAATTTTTTTGGCGATTTCTCTCTCATCACCTCGCAATGCATTTCCGACATTGACAACTCAAATATTTTTTCCCTATAATTACTGGTTTATTTTTATTTTATCAAACGTTAAATTTACTTAAACTAGATGATTCTACACTGAATCCCGACTCGCAGTCTAGACGCGAATACAACTTGCGTTAACACTTTACGTACGTAAGGTAAACATAAATCGAATTTGTCTATTTGGTCGATCGAATGGTTCCTGAGGCCACAGAAATGTACTTTTAATAAAAACTTTTGAAGCTCGTCATATACGGTTGTGTAACGCGTCGTCATATACGGTTGTGTAACTAATATGCCTCGTATTTCTCTTATTCACCTTTTATTTTAATAATATTCTTGCTAATGAATTCTTGCACACAGCAAACATTTCCTGGGGAATTCAAAATTGTGAATCATAAGAGATATAAAAATTTTTCATTTAACCGCTAAATTCTTGTACAAAAGACTTTAATGAAAAGCTTCATCTAAGAGATGTTTTATATGCAGCTTAAAAATCGATTATAATTTAACCGTACTCTCAAATGAATTCAGCTAACGATATAAAATGACTGGATTATTGTTGGAGGTTGACGAAACCTAACTATAATAAAATTACAAGAAAGTACATATATTTATAGCACTTAGTACCATAATTATTAAGGGGATGGCAGTAATTTTAAAAATTTAATTCCATTAAATCAAAAAAGGAATCACATTTTAGAAGGGAAACTCTGTTGCTAATACCAACATAAATATGCGACCCTCTTGCTTATGTAACTGCAAAGTCAATTTTAATGAAAAGGTAATAGTCAATCATGTAAATTGTAGCTGGATCTCAGTTTGAGGAGGTTTGAAAAGGATAACATTACACCATATTCTAGCTATATACCGAAATGGCTTCCTGTCTCCAGCTAAAATTTCTGCAAAATGCTTCGCAAATTTCGCACTTCTGCTAGATTATATTCTAACTAAAAAAAGTGGAATAATATGTGGTGTGGCAATTTAGGTACAAAATGTAATTTTAGACAAGCGAATTAGAAAATTAGCGCAACTTGTCTGATTAGCTTCATTTGTGCATCATAGTTCTGAATCTGGTTGCATTATATTTTCTTTGCACCACAACAAGCAATTTTGGCATAAATTTCTGTTTTTTGAAATTTTTATGACAATAAATTGAACAGTAATGTTGCTATCATATTAATAGTGTAATTATTGAAAATAAGTCAACTTATTGTGAAAGATGTCCCACATTTAATTCAATATTACAAAATTTAACATATGACGTATCATTATTCCAATTATGAGGCATGTGTCTACCAACATTTTATTACAAACTATAAATATGAAGAGCTGCTTTTGTTCACACGCTACTTGCATAGATTACTTAGTTCACTTAGATGTCAATGACAGTGAGACATATAATTAAAAGTAAAAAGTGTCTTTGTTGTTAGTAACCTGATACACTTTCCCTAATTTCTTAACTTTACGACATCCTATTAACATTGTCTTGATACAGTATTTATGTCCAATAAAGGGCGCCACTTCAACCACTCATGCAATTAATCGTGTGTAATCCGACAAGTGTTATTTTTTTAAACCAAAGTTATATTTTTCACCAGTATTATAATGGCATTCAGCATATCACGCCCAAGTATTCACTGGAACTAAAAAGCGACAGTCGTTAATTCAAACACTCGATACTAAAAATAATACAAATATTTAACAAAAACAAGTGACATGCATTCATTTAAAAAATTCTTTCATCAATATTTAGAAACGACCTCTAGGATGGATATAGGTTATATATTATTCCGTTAAAATTTCTTTTCACATATAATAAAAAAGTTAAATTTTATAAGTTTGGATGTAATAGGTAATCTCCGAAACTACTCATCCGATTTCAAAAATTCTTTCAACAATAATTAGAAAGGACCTTCAGGATGGACATAGGTTTTATATTATCCCGTTAAAAAAAATTACTTATTATAAAAAAGTTAACTTTTGTAAGTTTGAACGTGGAAGGTAATCTGCGAAACCACTCATTCGATTAGAAAAATTCTTTCACTAATATTTAAAAACGATCTTCACGATGGACATAGGTTGTATATCATCCCGTTAAAAGAAATTCGTGGAGACCAGTTTGGCAACGTAAGTCAACAAAAAAAAGTAGAGCTAATGCGTTTCTTATGAACGCTGCCTTAACAGGATGTAGTGATAGGTAATATTGATACTCATAATGATATACAGCGCACTTAAGACATATTGGTAGGTAATATTGATACTTATATTGATATACAGCGTTACTTATTTTATACGTTCCAAGACAATCGTAATTAAGGAGCAAACTCCAGTGGCGGATCGGAGCTGACACACGCAATTATTTTTTTTCATAAATACATTTTGATGTGCAAACTGATAAAAAAGTTAAAACTCAAATCGTACCATCTGTTTGTCATCTGAAAATATTTTTCAACATTATTTCGTTAGCTGTCGATGCATAAAAATTGGATTTAATAATAAATGTGTTTCATTATTCAGTAGCGAAAAATAATACGCTTAGCGTTTTTATGACTTTTTTACTAGTAAACACAACCAAAGGGTTAGAAATTATTTATAAAGATATTATATTAGGTTATAAAGATATTTTGAACTTTCTGTGTTACTATCTTATATAATCAGCAGAAGCTTGGCATACGATATGTTTATTCAATGTACGCGATCTGAATGTCAAGTTCTGGGATTTATGGGCAGAGTTCTTAACTAGTTTTCAACAAGCAATTATTTATAAGAGCTGAGGCTCCCTTCTCATTGCTTGTTTGTAATTTAGTGTCGCTTGTTAAGGCATTCGCGTGCATAAAACGCTGGATGTGATACACAGATGAAGATAAAGTAACAGAAAAGAAACACTGGTGATCTAAACCCCAGTGCTAAATAATAATATTGGGGTGAAGATCTGAAAATTAATATGTTGAAATTAATTCAGCTATATATTTTTAAACTTGTATAAGTGTAATTATAATTTAAATTATTAATCGCTTAATTATCTTTCATATAGATATTTTAATTATTTACATAAAAGTGCATACATAATTGATAAAAAAGAACTTCTTGTTAATTTTAATTGATTCTTGAATGCTCCTCCATTAAATGCTATCGTTGATTGTATCGAGACGGTTTAAATCACTATAAGTATGAATTAAAATTTTGCAATGCAAATTGAATAACATTTTAATATTAAAGAGGATATATATTAAACATATTAAAGAGGATTATAACTTTGTGCATTTTTTCAATATTCGATACAGATATATTTAGACATTTAAAAGGATTTTATATCTTAATTTACGTTATTTGATATACATTTTAATGAAATCGATAAATATAACATTTCTCTTAGAATATTTTTGTTCAGAGAAAGGAATGAAATGTAGACGAAGTAATAGAAGTTTAGTAACACTTGAATTTTTACTAACAAAAGAATCTAATCATTTAGAAAAAAATTCGACAAATGCAAAAAAGCTGTTTTTTTTGTTCTATTTATGCAGCGGCGTAATTATCGAGATTTAAATTTTTTTATTGGACGTAGTCTAATACTTGATAAATTATCGTTCTGTAAACCCTTAAATAACGCTTAAATAAAT
Organism: Druceiella hillmani; assembly: GCA_039881145.1. Lineage (NCBI taxonomy): Eukaryota > Metazoa > Arthropoda > Insecta > Lepidoptera > Hepialidae > Druceiella > Druceiella hillmani. The sequence goes on along the minus strand of JAYKKI010000007.1, from coordinate 12,384,228 downwards.
TATCGTTCTGTACTTTGTGCACTGAAAAAGTATGTGGTTTTACCCTGTATTTTCTTTTTATAACGTTTCATATCCTAAGTTGTTTTTATGAAAGGTTTATCTATTAGTATTTTTCTTCCCTTCCAAGCTACTTCGGCTATTTCTCCAAATTACGTTTTATTATTTGATGATGTAAATACTTTTTATAATATGTTTATAATTACCTCATTCTAACATATCACTAACTAATTTCGTCTGAAAACATATAGTTTACGTACAAAAGTAAATTAGGAATTAAATTCAAATAAGTCATTTATACAAACTTAAGGTCATTACAACCGGGCCAAATAAATTCTGAGATAAGCACTGCAATTAACATAAATGTATTTAAAAATTTAAAGATACATAGATTGAATTGAGGTCGATAACTTCTTTTTTCACATATTTGCTGATTGACCACTCCTTCGGTGTCATTTTTACATAGAACAATCCCTCTATTCAAATGTTATATCAGATACTTTTAAAATTAGAGTGTAGTGTAAATAATTATACAATATTTCTAGTAAAGAAAAGCTAGAAAACTCTGTTACTTTTCGCAACGAATGTGGTATGTTTCAGCTCATACACATTTTCAGTTTTAAATTTAGCCTTTACTTTGGCCAGTTCTCATTAAATTAGCGTGTTCACGATTAAAAATAAACATGTTTTGTGTCTTTCTTCTCATCATAACGAGTCGATTTATGCAATTTACCTATTCGCAAATTAAATAGGATATTTAAGAAAAGAAAATACAAACAACGAAAAGATGATTTTAATAAATAACAAACTAAGGATATAAAACTATATGTACTAACTTATTAGGTCTATATGTGTAAAATGACATACTTGATGCATTTTTGAATCTAATGTAAAATAGCGTGTTGTTTTGCAATTTGTTAATCTGCTTAAACTATTTCCATGCTTAAAGAAAGAGTGTAAGTTACACTTTTGTTTGAATATTTCTCTTCATTTTTTATGTCTTATATCTTCATTCACAAAGTCTGAATTTTCATTTCTTTTTTGAGTTTCTCTGAATCTTCCTATTCATCCTTAAAACTTTTAACATTTTTAAATACTTCAATAAACGTTTCGCATTTGCAAATGTCATTACAGGTTAAATTCGACATTTATAATTAAAAAAATATGTATATATAGTGGTGCAGTACCTATTTGGCTATGTGATGAAGTTGAGCTGCAAGAATACCCTATAGTTCAACTTTACCTAATACACCAGGATTCAAATTCCAGATTCCAAATTTCAAGATTATAATGTATTCAAATTTTTATCAAAAGTATTTAATTAAAAAAACAGTCAATTTCCTGACTTATGCAAACACTTACTCACTGGTGGATAACCAATTACATAGACATAGATAAAAAATTTAGATTTAATAAATGACATTTTGTTTTAAAGAAACAGTCAATTTGCTATACTGCAAAAATATTGATGATAAAAATAGATACCTACTGTGAAGCATTATATAGAGGAAGGAATCAAGTTTTTGGACCATGTTGAGAGTCAGCTATGTGTCCATGGAAATATCTGTCAGAAAATTTGTAACGTTTATTACGTGCTATTAATTATTTTGTATACTTCAGGTTTACATCATAAAAATACGGTCGAAATTATTCGTTGCACGGTTTCAATTAAAATGCGTTGAACGGTTTTCAGATACTTTTATTTTTAACAACCAGGTTTTTGTAAATAAGAATATTCTTTTCCTTTATGAATATTTCATTAGTCCTAATCATGTGCCATAGCTACCAAGGGATAAAAATATATTGTGGTTAAGTTAATTTTTTTTATATATATACATTGTATTCATTTAATGTAATTGTCTATATACGCTGGAAAAACTCTGCAAAACTCATTTGTTGTATCTCCGTGTTTTTGCGGCGAACTTTTAAAGAAGAAATTGACTCTTTTCAAAAGTACAATAACTATTTTAATAAAGTTTACGATAACTGTTATAACTAATACCCATAGTCTCTCTGTGTAACATATTTTTTTTGTCAGTATGTAGTTACACTTTTCCAATCGATATTATCCAATTTCCGATCTGGAGCGTTCTTATTAATATTACAGAGATATTTTAATGTAAAACAATATTGATTTATTAAATGTAGCAATTTTAAAAGTTCAGCAAAATATCATGGATGGGTCCTGTATGAATAGTACTGTATAAGAAGGGTTTTTGCGCAACGTTCACATTAATCAAACCAGCGCAGCATGAGAAAATTTAAGTAGGGCTGTGATCACAGCGAATGACGATGAATGTTGTTCAAGATTTTCATATACATATATTTTTAGTAACACAAATATTCGCTGGCTACTTTTACGATATTCTGCAATAGTTCCAATTTGATTATCAAAACTCATTCAAAATGTTTCAAAAGTTTTTCTTAATGTTACATTTTACTACGACTGATGGAAAAGTTTGATTTTACCATAATTTTAACTACAAGTAAATAATTGATAATATTTTTAAATCTGTTGAAACTGTTTCCTTTTTATAATATAAAAATTTTAGTAATGCTGTACTTGGAATAAAATTTCACTTGTAATTATTAATGTAATATTATAATTTAAAACATTTTATTAGTCAATATGAAACATAGCTACTTAATTGCAATTAAGAGCATCTACTTTGCAAACGTCTTAATATTTTCCTAGGCATTGTAATGTAACTTTAATATATAACTCTGGTACATTTTTTACTCTATCTGTACTACATAACATAAAAATCTAGAAAACTTGGTTTTAAAATATTTGCTAAAAATTTTCACTTCTTAAGTTTTATAATTTCAATACATTTTTTTTATTTTTAATTCATGTAAACTGGTTTTTTTATTTAAAGTATTTGGTAATAAAGTATCTCGAATTTAAATATATTTAAATTGCTTCAAAATCTTCAATTTTTTTATAGAACAAAGCAGACATTTTGTAAGAATATTAATGTAATTGAAGAGAAAGATTAAAATGTGTGAAAACTAATATTTTCTCAGACGTTATTACGACAGATCAAATAAAAACATTGATTGAAAATTTATTATAACAATCATTTAAAACCATGAGAACCAAAGTTACTGAAAATATTTGTCCCATGAAAATTTATACATTACAATTCTTTGTATTTATTTAGCTTAGATAATGGCAAAATTGGCCGCGAAGATGTGCTACACATTAATCATATTTGCAATAGCTGAAAATATATTTTCTTTACAAAGGTAACCATCAGACACAATATATTTAATAGAACTAGTCCAAAATTTCATTTTATGTTTTGATCGATAAATTAATAAAAAGTTTCATCCTTGGAATATGTTATCTCAAATATATATTTTAGAATTGTAAATGTTTATGCATTCAATATCGAATAAATTGAATAATCGTCTGATTTCATAAGTTTTTGAGGCATGTAAAATGTTTAAAAGGAATAGAATGTATACATCTGATTTAAAGTTTGAATATTGAATACATTTGGAGTTAATTTTATAGAAATTCATTATTAAAATTCTTTACAATGACCCAGGTTTCATTGTATTACGACATCTTCAGGTGAACTTCAATTTGAAGAGAGTAACTCATTTTATTAAAGTGTGAAGTTAAAAAGTATTTTAAACAATATAAATAAGTAACTGAATAAAACATAAAAATTAAAAAATAGAAATATTTAATTCAGAAGAACAAAACTTTGGTTTCCAACTATTTCTTTGGAATAATTTACGTGTTACGAAGTGAAAAGATGCGCTTTGTATTTCGATTTTTCCTCTTTAGATGTTTGATTCAATCAAGATATGCAAAAATAAAATATGTAGTGATCATATAAAGAAGCAACCTTGCAACTAAAATTTCCAAACCGAATCTAAAGTCAGTCTTCGTAAAAATAAAATAAAAGTCTATGTATTTATTTTGAAAATTGCGCTAAAGTGAATTGTTAACTAATTAAGACCTATACTTTCAAATGACTAGCCAGTGCCAGCTGAAGAAGTTTAAAACCACGGGACTAAGACAGTAAAGAAATTGATTTCATTTACCTGCCTAGTAATAAATGTCTATTTTCGTATCTTAATTTTCTTTTTTACAAACGATTGTACACGGACCACGTGGTGATCTCCGCTTCATGTATTTATTTTCAGCCCAGGATTACGAAATGTCAGTATACATATTAGTTTGTTTATTAATAATTAGAGACTACACAAAATTTTATAAAATGAAATTTTTGTAAGACACATTCTATTAATATTACAACATCATTGTTTTTGTTAAGTTTAAAGGAACCGTAATTTTAATTTATACAACAACCTGTATTAAATTTAGTATTACCTATCTGCTCTAATCCACCTCAAGCAGTTACTTTGTCTCCCTTTGTATCTGCTCATTGATTGTGTATTATATGCGTACATGGGTTTGTATTGACAATAAATTTATCTTAAAAATTATATATTAAAATATACCAAGTAGTATAGACACTCCAAGTTTACTATCTATGACAAAAACCAAACACATTTTCCAAAAAATACTGACTTCATATTCGGTATTGATTAAATGTTAACTTCACTCCATATATAAAACGTCGTTTGGTGCCATGGAGATTCGAGAGCGTCGGTAAATATATTTCATAGAATATTTACTTCACGACCTTAATTTTGAATGTAAATGGAGTACGCGATTTATTAAGCACGTAGGTTGCCATCATGTCAGTTATAATAAACAGATCGACGGGAATAGAACTGGCAAGGGTTTTTAGTCTACTTTGGAGAAGAATGAAATAAAATATGTATTAAAAGTGGAATCTAATATCCGATATGATTTGTTAATATTATCTGAATTTTATTTTATTTATTCGTTTACACAATCTTAATATATATATATATATATATATATATATATATATATATATTTATTTATATAAATTAATATATATATATATATATATATATATATATATTTATATTAATAATTGTAATAATTTAAATATTTTTAAATGAATAACGGCATTCCTTAACACTTGCCATTTTTACAGCAAATTTATTATTTTTTTAAATACTCCAGACACACGTCTCCTACAAATATACCGAAGTTTACAGAATCTTAATAAGTTTTAATTAAGGAAAAAGATAATTAATCCCCTTCGATAATTTCTAGTTAAGGGAGGTGTGTTCATAAAATAAACTACTTTTAAAGTATTTAGGCCCTTAGAATCATTCGATGTGTTTAAATCACACAATGTAAGACAGCATTTGGGCAGCAGAAAAGTATGAAAAATAATTTTGTTTTTCTACAAATTAAAATATTTCTGTTCTGAAAAAGTAATATAAGAGATACCTACAATTAGAGGTACCTAATAACCGTGATAATATGCCTTTATACACACGAATGTTAATAACTTTATACACACGATATGGAAAATTGTGTAGAGGGCTAAAAAAGTAACAAAAATCATTTCTCTGAGAATATATAATTTTCTACAAATACACCTAATATCTTGTAAAATACATTCGCGTTCAAATATTTAAACTTTGAATCCGTTTCAACATGTTATTACACAAATAACAGTATGATATGAATCTTTGAAGGACGTCAAATATATATGAAAAGTCTTTCATGTAGCTCGTAAATATTTATATCCTAAAGAAATTCGTCGAATCATATGAAAATGTTTGTATTAACAACTTTGCTCAGTAACTTTGGTTTCTTTACAAACAAAATTTCTGTGAGATATGTGGAGCTTATAGCAAGGACAAACATTTGAAAAGCTGTGGAAATTTGATAGAAATCTTTGAATCCTCTCGAAACCTTTTCATTTCATAAATAGGCTAGATAAGTAGGTCTTTTGTAATGGCATACAAATATTTAAATTATAACATATATGCTGTTTAAAATATTGAATTTGCGGTGCGTGATTGAGCGTTACCAGGGTTGAAAATTAATCAATTTACTTCTGTTTGGTAGAGAAATATTAATTAAACTTGTACAATATTTATATTCCGGAAACTATGTCAATATATTGTTTAGTATATTTAGAGTGTGCTATAGAAAAAAATAGTCAAGCCTTTGCTCCCTTTCATTATTATTTTTCTTTTATAAATTCATTTAATATTTCATATATTTAAGGTTAGCGGTTTACAGCTGTATATGCAATCAATTGAATGAGTATGAATTGGAAAAAAGTGGAAAAAGAACATTTCATTTATTTCTTTATTTATAGACATGAGTACAATTTATGTCTATCCAAACAAAATTTCTGTTCTAGCCAATCGTCAAATGAATATCGTAATCGTAACAACGGGAATTAACTAATTCATTATTGGCATGTCGACTATGGTATGTTTTAATATCTTTGCGGTATATTTTAATATCTTTGCGTAAAAATTCCGCAAAAATATTGAAACAAATATTATCTTTAATCCCAAATATTTTAGTAACGTTATAAGTCACACATGAAATTGTAATGAATCCCATGACATTCAAATATCAAAATTTACACACCCATTAATTCCTAGCGTAGTATAAAATGTCACATACGCACTCACATACATACACACCCAATCAAAAGGATTACCCTTCACGCAACTGCAGTCGGATGAAATCAAACTGGTTACTTAAATGAAATTTAAAACTTTTAGTTAACTTTGCAACTTAGGAATCCTACATGTATATTTAATAAAATACCCTTTTTAAGTTGTTATGTCATTTTAAAAAACATTTCCTGTTTACAGTACTGATCCTTCTTATTAGCCTTTCTATGAGAAAACTTAACTCGTATTGATTCTCTTTTCTTTTATATATTTGAGTTATACTAACGCTAAAGAATAATATTTTATTTGTGTTATTTACAGTGATAGTGTTAGTTATTACAAATTTTAACCCTCTTTTTTTTAAGTGTCAAAACCCTGGCGTCATTTTAATAATAGTATTTCTTTAAATTCACTTATTCTGGGAGATAATACCGTAATAAATACTATGTTATTAGTCTTTCGAGGAATAATTAGTGTTTGCTCTTAAAGTTTAGTTTTCCACTACATTTTGTACAGGAGCAAATAAATCACAATAATATCCAAACTCGATAGGAACACCTTAAATTACATAAAATTATTTAACAGCAGAAGAAATTAAGATTTTATCGACAAAATTCAAACTTTTTTGAAAAATTTTAATAACATACCATTTTAGAATCTTAATTTTATTAGTTCAATTATATTAAGACTCGGAATATAAATTTCCTTCCTTAAAAAGATTAAAGTTTACTTATCTCAATTTTACGCCTCAACTACCCAAAGATATGCGTGAATTTTATTATACGCATATTCTGTATCGCGGGGATGATTTTATAACTGTAATGTGAATTTAAAAAATTCGAAGCTAGTTATATTTTGATATTTTTTGTGCAAAAGTCATGTAAACGTCAATTGACATGATAATTTATTGCACAAAATTTAAGAATAATATACTCTTCAGAAATTAGCAAAATTACGCTAGTTGAGTCAGAAATTTTGAAAAGACCTCAATATATATCCGAAACTTTTTAACGTTGACTATATACATATTTGTAGTTGGTAACATGTGATACGATGAATAAGATGACATTTTCCTCATAGAAATTATTCTGAGAATAATTTATTGAGAGATGCATAAAAAATATCGTCGTCGTGGTACGTTGAGTCGTTCACAAAGCATTTGGCCTTCGGCAGCTCGGTGCGTCGCGGGTACCCTGTTTCGAAATCCGGCCGCTCGTCGAGCGCGACTGGCCTAATCTTTTGGTTAGTTGTAAGATATTGCTCTCGTAACTATAAGTCAGTCATATGTATCCACTGTACACACTAAAGTACATAGATATACAAATAGTAAATAAGAAAGAAGCAAAGTACATGCCACACAAAAGCTATTGTTCGAATATTTTAAATATATCGATTCTTTTTAATTGATCAATAGTATCTATACTCTTAAGAAAATAACAACACAAAAATTGTTTCAAAATTCAACGTGATAACGAAGATACAATATAAATGTTAATGAATCGCAAAATGTCTTTAATTTTAGATTTACATGACTATAACCTTTAAACCATGAAAAAATAATCTTCTTTTAAAGCCAAAATAAATGGAAAATTAAACGAATTCTATTAGCTAGATCTGGAGAAAAATAAGTCGATATCAACTGACGTTCCGACTTATTTGAAAAACCAATAAAATTTAGAAAGTACTAAAATTTTAATTATGTTTGATTTATTTGAATATAGATTTAATTATATTTGAAATAAACGTATGCATCAGACTCTAATCTTCAAATACGTGTTTTTTTTCTAAACTACACGTTTAGAAAAGAAAAACATATTTGAAGATTAGAGCGTTTTTAGACACTCTCGCTGCGATTTCCCGAGACCATTTTTATTTTTCGCTTTCCCTATAATAGTCCTTTTTGGAAATAATATTTTTTTTTACTTTAAATAAGAATATTTTCCCCAAAAAGGCGTGAATTTCATTTTAATATTGTTCAATTTTTTTAAACTAAAAAGTGTTGCCCGACAACATTCTCTAATATCGTTAATAAACTGATGTAATAAAAAGAAAAAAAATAGTATATTCATAGTATCAATAAAGTTATAATTATTTTATTTGTTTTTATTAATATCTATTAAAACGAGAATTTGGGCCTCTGGACGCATGAGACGATTTAATAGGCGTTTTACTTTCATAAGAACATACCAGGCCTCTTCAAAAGATATATCCATGGAGGAAATTACTGAGTACAAAAAAATGAAAAGACTTTGTTTTGTAACTTCCTGAGACAATTACTGATTATCGGGGCAAACATTCAGGTTTTTGAATTAAAAATCGTTAACTGCAAGCTATACTTATACAATTAGTGTTCACGCCATCAGCTCCCCACTCAAATATTAATAATAATACACTCAGCTAAGTGCTTAAAAGGGGCCCATTTGCAGCGCTACCTCCTGCCGTTCGCATCAGTGCGTATAACATCGGATACACGCGGAGCTGTGTGAGGGGCGTTTCGAGTGAATCTAATTAAAAATTTAAAAAAGGCAAACATTTTCCTTAGATCGCGAAAAATACTTTTACCCGAAAAACTTTTTCCTAAAACCAATAGTCCACTTGTTAATATAGTTAGAAGAAAAGAAACAATCGATTTATTTATAAAATATTTCATCCTGAACTTTTCAAGATTGATAATTTCCTTTTAATCTGTACCCAATTCCCAGCATTCATGATTCACTTTAAAATTTTTCTGAACGAACTTTTTGCTGATAAACACGGAGTACAGCAATTTTTTTTAGGAATGATTTATTAAGTTTAAATTCGTTAATCGTGCTGAATTTGTGAATAAAATGAAAACTATTAAATTTTTAATTGATATCCTACACGACAACTTGAATTTTTTTTTAATTTCCCAATTTACTCTTAACACTGGAATCAAAATTAAACTATTTATCCTTCACATCTTCTATTGATCTACCATACCCTATCTTAGCGTTAAATTTCGAAATTTTGTATCTAATGTTTTCCGAGAAAATCTCCTATGACCGATGGATGCACAGACAGCACGAAGTGTTTCCATACTCGTACATGTTCTGTGTTAGAAAGTTTGCCATGAAAAACTTAAAACAAATAAAGAGTAAATTTTTTCCGCGAAATGCCTAAATTACTTTCAAAATAATTTTATTTTCTAGAAATATTACCACCGTAATGCCAGCAGCGGTGATTTAATCTAAACATAAATTAAGTTTACGTAAAAGTGAACACAATTATCTACAAAAATTAAAACTTAGTATTTTCGTTAAAATAAGCATTTACAATATATTTATCGAATTAAAATTGTGACATAAATTAAGTGACCATTTTCAGTTCATTGCTGTTTGTATGATAAATTTGAAAGTACCGAATTTAACATTTTGCAGAATACACTTACCTAACGAAATAGTTTGATAAATAGAAAAAATAAGAGTATAATAAACACAGCTCAGAAATATTAGTCAAAACTATATATTCTTCGAGGAAAGTTGAAAAATTAGGCGTATTTTGTTTGTCAAAATTCTAGCGTCGTATATTCTCGGTATGGTTTATATCATCATCATCATCATCATCATCATCATCATATATATTATATATATATTAATATATTAATACGCTAAGGTTAATATGTTACACTCCCTTTTTAGAAAAAACCTCACAACTAATCCACATAAATTATATATCATTTTATAGATGATTGCTTGCTCTACCGGCATCCACAACTAAAAAATTTATTATTGCTATTGTTTTTGCAAATTAATTAATTATTAAAATTATATACACAAAACAGCAATGCTGCCATCTAACGGCTCAACTTCAATATGATTGACGGTCGGTAAAATTTTTGTTTAATTTCAAATCCACTCACATATAAACAAAGTGGCGCTTTAGCTCAATGCTTTTGATACTTGCGCCTCTATATGTCAATTTTAGTAAAATATTTGTTTGATCTGTCATCTGAGCTTCATAATGGAATAAATAATGCGAAGACTTCGCACGGGTCACGCTAGTAAATATTAACTCGCGTAATAGGAGCACTCACGGTTAATAGTTAATAATTGGTCTTAATTATAGTCTGATATGCTTTTTAAAGTCTGATGGATTAAAGTCTAATTATAGTCTGATGGCTCAAGAAGCTGTCGATTAACACTCTTTTTCATACTCAGGCTTTAACTTTTTTTTTCTTATACATTTTTCAGTCATTTAAAATCAACATTCACCGCTGCCTTTGAACATGTAGTTTTGAATATATTTCATAAACACGCTGACAAAAGTTTTAACATACCTAGAATATATTTTTGGCGTATTTTAACACATTTTTGGAGTAATCAGCTCATCCAAAATGTCTGACAATTTCATTTTATTGTGCTATACACGCTTAATTTACTATTATTACAAATTCGTAGTGTCTAAAACTAGGTTTTTATGTTTTGTATACAAAATTGCGTTACGTTATAATAGCAGTAAAAATACCGTCGACGCCGAGACAGACTTTTGATTTTTTATTTAACTAGTATCGAGATACTATTATGCAAAATGTCTAAGACACCTACCCGAAATTCGTCACCAGCTCTTGGAATAGTAATCCATGTAATATGTAAATGTAAATACTAACTAATCAATAACATTACCCTCTTTTGGCTTCACCGTACTCGATTCAAAATAATATACTCACAATTAGACCAAGTATTCCTTTTCAGCAATGGATGGCGCTATCATTCCCTGAACGACCATATGTTTGAATTTATTAGCTACCATGAAATGATCTATCTAAATCGAGATTTTTTTTAAATTTACTACCTTTTCAAATTAAATTATTATTAATTGACTTACATATGGATATATATGGGTCTCCAATTATATGTTCGGAAATCAAAAGTACGCAAGAGTTATATTTTAATTCATCGGAAAATATATGTTTTATGTGGCTGTTTTCCTAATTTACTTATATTTACAATACAAATCTTGCATGTTTTCTTACATGTCAACCTTAAAGTAAACTTCAAAACCCATGAATATAAAAGTTACACAGAATAAATTAAAAATCTTACTGACTAAGACTAACATCCTAAGCTACTAACAAATGTGCATATGTATCATTTCAATTTTGGCTATGAAATATTCATTAAAATATAGATATTTTACATTTAATTAAAAAAAAATAACTTATTCCACATTATGTAAGAACATATTTAAAAAAAATTACGTTAATATTTTTTGTCCAGTATAAACACATAATTAGAGTCCACTATTTTGTAAATTTCCTATTTATGATGTCAACATAATTATCGTCTCGACGTTAACTGCAATCTAACATTAATTTTTTCTATTACAATTCCCGGAACATTAAATAGATTTTTATCCATTTACGATCTACAAATTAATCCATCTCACCTGTAACAGATCTTTCTCTACTAAAGTCAACAAAATGTAATTTCATACCAGTTATTAGCTAATTTTTATTTTAAAAATATTGTTTGTAATTTAACCTTCTACATGCTAAAAATAATTGCACATATATTATTGTAAATTATTAAAAAAATATCCATAGTAAGATTATGATCCAGTGGCTTATGATTGCGATTTATTGTTTAAACTGAGCTAAGAAAAAGTACATTGTACTTTCTTAATTGTAATAAGAAAGACTAATTTTCTTGAATTAAAAAATATATATAAACAATATATTCTAAATAGAAAAACTTGTCAAGCATGAGTAGAACTCACAGTGCTAGTCTTCCGTACACATTTCGGAACTTATATATATATATATATATATATATATATATATATATATATATATATATATATATATGTATATATATATATATATACATATATATATATATGTATATATATATATATATATATATATACATATATATATATATATATATATATATATATATATATATATTTAAGCGTACATAAAAATAATGTAAAATACTTAAAATAAAATCTACAATTCTTTTCACGTAGAAAAACATGTTTATTGGAAATAAATTGTAATTCGATTTGAATTGAAAAGGCTGGACTTTCATCTAGTTTTCGACGTAATCACCGTTGCGATCGATTCAGACGCTGTGACATTTTTTACGCCATTGTAATAGAACTCTCCTGCCGCGTTGCACAGGTAGCGCTCGACCTCGTACTTGAACTCGTTGTCGATCTGGAAATAGCTTCCACCCAGGTGTGACTTCGACCAGGGAAACACATCTTTATTACAAGGTGCTAAGTTTGAGCTGTACGGGGAGGGGAGGGTGACGCTGTCTCATCCGAATTGGGCCGGGAGATCTATTGTTGCCCGTGCAGTACGAGGACGAGTGTTATCGTGGTGAAAACACGCTCCTTTCAGCAGCATTCCTCTCCATTTTTTTAGTGGTACTTCGAAGTTTTTTCAAAAATCTTATAATAGCGATCAATGTATATTTTTGTGCCGGTAGATACAAATTCGCACAACAATACATTCTTTCTCTCCCAGAACAAAAAGACCATCACTTTGCGTGCACACAATGTTTGTTTGAACTTTCGCGGCTTCAGCGAATTCGAATGTCGCCACCGACGAGACTTTTCTTTAGTTCCTTCAATATGTTGGGGAACCACCTCGCACACACCTTTTACTGATGTAAATGTTCTTTTAAAACCTTGTCAAGAATAGTGATCTCTCTGAGCCATTTTTGTACATTTTTGACGTCTATATATTGTCGCATAACTGATGATGAATGTTAATGAAAAATGTGTTTTTGAGACAATTTAACTAGCTCTTTATAACACAATTTAGGAACTAGCTCTTTTAAGTGACTTCGATTTGATGTAAGATTGTTTCTCTCTTGAACAACTATGTGCCTATATGTCGAGTTATCCAGAGTGGGATCCCTGAAAATTAGTGAGGAAAGATCCAAAAGGAAAAAGTGCGATGGATAAAAAGTCCGACGTAGTACCGATGAAAAAAGCCTAGATACCATGTCACTATTATAAAGCGCTTCACATCAGAAATTTAAAGTAGCCAAAAGCAGGTCATGTTTGCCAAAGAACACAACCAAACTGGGTAGGCGAGTTCACGACTGGAGACCACGAAACTCGTAGCGCAGTTTGAATGAACTATCTATAATGGTGAGATGCGGCAGGCGGAAGTGGATCGGAAGTTAAGGACGGAATATTGATGATAATAATTCTTGAAGTACTTTTTCATATCATTTTTTCTGTTGCGTTCCTTGTTGTTTGATTATTTTGCGTGATGATTTTCAATAAAAAGTCTCATTTGGTTTATGACATAAGCATTACCAATTTAATTTTTAAAAATCCCCATTAAACTTATTTCCTACAAATAAATATATCATTATATTAAATATACTTTTATTTTTCATAAAATTGAGAAATATATTCTAGTGTATAAATATATATTTTTTCCTCAATTGCACGAATATTTCAATTGTTACCAATTACACGTTTGTCTTATTTTGGAGTTATTTTTGTTTTACACAATTAATTGGAAAAAATATATAAATAAAAATTAAAAGCCTTTTAATTTCTCGCAAATAACTAAGTTTACAAAATCGATTTTTTACACAAATGTGGATATTATGTACATAGTAAATTAATTAATATATATAATGCAATTTAAGTATTCGTTATTTATATATTTTCAAGAACCCCTCCACAGGTAAAGGCCTCATCAAAAGATAACCAATCATCAATAGATTGCGCAAAACTAATCCAGTTTGAGCCTGCTATTCTTGTAATGTCTTCTTCCCATCTAGTATGAGGTCTTCCCCTCTTCGTTTTCCCTTGAGGGCCCTTCCATGTTGTTACTTTTTTCGTCCGTCTCTGGTCTTGAAGGCGTGCTACATGTCCAGCCCATTTCCATTTTTGCTTTGCAAGCTTGTACTAGTGCGTCAATTGATTTGGTAGTTTATCTGCATCTTTGGAGAGTTTTGGTCGTAATCTTCTACGCGGATCAGCCGTCTTGTAAGATGTTGTTTATATATTGCTGGTATCTTTTCCTTGATTTCGTTGTGGGAGAGGAGCAGTAATTGCTAAATTTTCTTGTTTAGATTGCCCTGTTTAATTGGCAAATTATTAGAGTTTTTCGTTGTGAGGAAATTAAGCAAACCCGGCTTCAAAATACCTTCAGATATGCTTGATGATCTTTGCATTGATGTTTATGTCTTATTTTTCGTGTTAACTTGGGTATTTTATTCTTCTTGGACGGGGTTGCTTTCAGGTGACGAAGAGAGCATTCTTTTGTTATTGATTGTAGTGTTTCTGTTTATTATCACTATTTTGTCATATTTAATTATTGCAATATTTCCTTTTTCTTTTTCTTCAAGTACTTTTTTTTGCAGTTCCTTCCTTTTTTCCAGAACATAAGATGGATAGTCTTCTTTTAAATGGTATGGGGTGTCTTTCAGTGACCGTCGAGTGACTATTTATAGATGTCTATTTTTAATCCTAAGGTTGAAAAAATCACAACAATTGGTCGAGGTTTATCTCCTTTCTTTCCTATTCTTTTTGCCCCTTAAATATCTCTACAATCCAGCTTAATAGAGAGGTAACATTCAATAAAATTGATTGAGATTTTTTCCAAGTTTGAGCATGAAGTTTCTGTTTCCTCCAAACCAAAAAAGACAATGTTTCTTGTTTTTGCTTGTTTTTACAAGAAATATAATCTTTTTTCTTGATTGTCTACTTTGGCTTTCAGGATATCAAATTTTTCTTCCCAAAATTTAAACTTTTCATCTAATATTTTATTTATGTTTTGAATCACTTGGTTTATCACCTTTTCTCCACTTTTTTGGATAGTTATTTGTTATTCATCGAGTTCCTTTTTAATATTTCGAAGGGTACTCAAAACTTCTTCCATTTTTACTTTTTTTTTACTAGAGATCAATCATATTTCCGTTTTGTACCGGTAGTGCCCTCGTGTGGTATTTACTACTATCGTTTGACGAAGTGTAAGAGATACGAAGTCTCGGTGCCTGCGCGATAGCCGAGTTATTCTTCGATAATAATACTCGAAGATGTCGCAAATGGCGTTAGTTTTCGGTTCAATTTTATGCAACTTCGCTGCACAATGCTTAATCGACACTTTTCGCCACTTTTCACCATCCGATTTACTCTTCCTTAATTTTTTTGTTGAAATGTTCACAAAAGCGTTTTTATACACACCCGATAATTTTTACGATTTTTCGTTAGTCCTTGAGTAACTAGCCAGTTCTACTTGATTATCTTGCAGAGCAGATGTACTTGCACACAATTTTGGTGATTTTTTCAACGAATAACACTTTTATTTATTTTTAAAACCTTATAATGTATAGAGCCGATTTAACCAGTGGCACACTAGCGCCGCCGCTCGCTATTAACTCGCAAAAATTATTTGAATAAAAATAAAAAAATTAATGGCACACACTTTTGTATAACTAGTAAATACTAATTATTAATTTTCGTATATAAATGCTACTAAGATATATAAATGAAACTACTGGAACAAAATCCTTATTGGGAGATTATAATCGTTGGTCGAGAAAACATAATTTCTACTTCCTTTCCGAATTTGTCTGTAATTTAAAAACTCTAATTTCTGTTTCGTCAGAAGGGAGTAATTATTTCTTTGATATTTCATAAAGACTTTTAGCACTTCAACATTTTTTTAACCATAGTCTCCCATGTTTTATATCACAACAAACTAAATTTTATTACTATTTTTTAGACTTTGTACAAATATTAAATACGAACTTGATTAATATAACCTTACTAGATTTAATCTTCGTACAAAAGAACTATCTAACGTGTAACTCAATTAATAAGCTTTAATGTTTTCATATTCGGCTGCGTATTCAATAAATATAAAAAAAAAACACAAATATTAAAATTAACCAAAAACTCATAATTATGAGTAGTAATACATAATTTCCCTAGTACAAGTACCATGGTAATTATGAGAAAAAAAATATAATGCTAAGTAAAGTATAAGATTTATTTTTTATTTTATTGTTTCATTCGATTATACCAAACAATGTAATATACATTATTTTTATAAATTATTTGCAAAAACATAGGGCATAATTAAATGAAACTACGTGATGTAGTATTATTTCTACTTTCTTTAAGTTCTTTATCACGACCTAGGTTTCGGTGGTGATCTTCCGGTGGGCTATTCGCAAAGATTCTTTGCTAATAGCCCACCTGAAGATGTAATACAACGAAACCTAGGTCATGGTAAAGAACTTAAAGAAAGTAGAAATAATACTACATCACGCAGTTTCGTTTAATTGTGAATAATGAATTTCTACAAAATTAACGCCAAATATATTCAATATTTAAAAACATAAGGACCTTAAATTAATTCGCAAAATTTCCATCGGTAAATATGGCGACAATAAAATTCTTAAAAAGGATGACTAACGCTATTAAATGTATGAACTTGCATGGAATTGCAAATGAAGGCTTACAAGCACAAACAACGAAAGACATCTCTTTATATGTAGATACAAAACTTAATTATTATTAATTACTTGAAATCATCACTACTAAATGAATGTATTTAACTAATCAATAACCCATATACGAGTCAGATAAGTATGCGAGTAAATGTTGTCTTCCCGATTTAACATACGTCAAAGATTTATTGAATATGCTTTGCCATTTTCATTTATTTTCAGTGAAATGTTAATAGAATTCGATTATGTAATGAGTAGGGTGCGGCTTCGCGGCAGTGTTTTCTCACGCCGCTCGAATTAATTCAAACGTGCTCGATTTAACAATGTGGTGCAGAAAGCAGGACTGTGAACCGGATATTGATGTTACCCGAGGAAACCGTAACAAATGTCTTATTAATTTCCGGCTCTGCTTTGAGGCCAAAATGTAGCTGGTCGTAAATATAAATTGATTTGCCATTGTCTATTCATCGCAAACTAATGGAAAATTATGTAATACTTTGCGGTACATTCCTTTTATTCTCCTGGTTTACGGCTAATTTATGTAATTATTGGAAAAATAATTCCAATAGTAGGTACTGAATGATTGTTGTTATGAATAAGAAGCGTATTTGTAATAGAATATAAGGTGGAGATTTTAAATTCTTTATTATTGTATGGCAAGTTCCAATTAATACCGCAAAAAAGAGGATGTTTTCAAGTGTGGAAATAAAAATGGAATTCTAAAAAGACTAGCATTTATAGCAAACAAATGGTTATAATAAAGTGATACACTAACATTTGCCTATCTACTTTTCATTTGCCACCTACATTCAAAAAATTAGCATTTTATAGCTCTAATTCGAGAAGCAAAGATATTAAAGTCTTAGTACGTTCTGTCTACAGTCCTGACCTTGCATCTCATGTCTTGAGATTGTTTTCTTATGTCAATATGTATATAAAAGAGAACACATTTTCAACGTATCTATTGTGTATTTAATTTACGCAATTTCCAAATTTAATTTACATTATTCTTAAATGTCACGCAAACGTCTTTAACAGCCCATCGCATCGCGGAGACCAGGGTTCGTTGCCCGGCCGCTTGTCGAGCGAGGCTTGACTAGTTTTCTGGTTGGCAGTAAGAGATTATTCTCGTAGTAATTAGTCTGCCATATGCATGCATCCATTAGATACATTAAAGTACATAAATTTATAAATTATTCTTAAATAACACATTTTTCAAATAAATAAAATAAACTTAATGAATTTTAACTTAAAAACTAATATTTGCTGATTTGTAAATAAATAACTCTTATACGGACCATTTTAATGTGTACAGAGATTAATGTATCATACAAATTTGAGTACATTCCTAGAATTGGTCATCTCTTATAAGTGATAAAATTATTATAAACAGCTATTAGCAATGATCTTTGCTAAGAGCCGACCTGAAGACATTGCAATACAACGAAACTTAGGTCGTGGTAAAGAACTTAAAGAAAATGGAAATAATTCTACATCAGGTAGTTTCATTTAATTGTGACGTAATTTAATTATTATTATCCCATTTTGGACATATAATTAATATATACTTTTAAAAATACTAATAACTAAATCGGAATAACGGTGGTTTAGCTATAAAATGTTTAAACATAACCTCAGGGAAGTCAAATTCGCATTGTTGCTCTAATTAGGCCGTAACCAACATTATACAATAAAAACTGGCCTCGGTAGGCCGCAGCATGTTAGGATGCATTTACACTATTGCAGAAAGTTGCGCGTTGAACTATGCCGCTAGCGAGTTTACCGCATTTCAACCACTAGATTAAGTCAGCGGTAAACAATGGCCTTCGCCGGCTGGATTGATTCCGGATCCGGAATTGAATCCGTACATACATCTTTAATTTTATGAATTGTTCATAAGGCTGCTAAAATAACAGGATATTAAGGGCTTTACTAAGAATTTTAAAGTCATATTAGTTGTCTGTCCATATTAGTTTAAAAAATAATACCCAAATTTTAAATTCTTTTTGAGACCTGCCTTTCTGACATAAAATATGAATTTACGTGTATTGAAATTATGTGTGTAGTTAGCGTTGCAGTGTTTTAATTAACGCCATTCTAAATGTTAATCGTTGGCAAAAAATAAAATTAGTAACGAATTTTGATAAAACCCCTTAATTTTATCAGTTAATAAATATTTGAGCTTGTGATAAAGACTTTATAAAGTATAGAATGTTCTTATAGTTAAAAATAGATATCATCGTACTGAATACTACTATCGCGTGAAACATGGCAATGTTTGATTGGAATAATCATAACTTCATGTATTTAGACTGACTACTTAAAACCCAGTTTCTATCAAATACATGATTACAGAATGCTTTAATGAGAAATATATCATTATGTTAAAGTTAACACTCTAAAACCGATGTGTGCAAAGTGGGTCTAAAAATGTAGACATCAGAAATTTTAAAACATCGCCTTCTTTAACTTACGTATCATTTCAAGGCATTTCTGAAATGACATTTTATAAAGTCCTACAAGCAAACTTGTATACGGACGTTAAATGTTCGCAAATTGTGGGTAATACGCCCTTAATCGTTGGATGTGAAGCGTTCGAATAAACCTCTTTATGTCAATATTATAATGAAGGGATAATAAAAGTATATAAAAAACTCTTGAATTTTTTTGTTAACTTTTCATAAATAGTGTCGGTACCTTCTGCAACTCAGTCAGATTTGAACTTCCTATGTCAATTATATGATAAGCAACACGTCGTGTTTCCTTCTATTACTTCGTAATACATTAGTTGAGTATGAACTACAATATTTACAAAATGGAAAAAAATCCAACCACCAACTACTATTAGACCACCATCCAACTACTATTTGATGCTGATGTTGATAATTTGGATACTTGAAATGAAATATATACCCATTATGATTTCATTACACTAGAAGTTTTCATTGAACCCTAACATGCCTACATAGAGCGTTTTCAATGATAGGATATATTTATCTGTCATGGAATTTTATTTAATGGAGTTAATTTTACTTTTACTTGCTTTTAACAATCTTCACCCTTTTATGGTTTTCCTCTTAATCATCTCCATCATCTAATTACCATGACACATGAATCGGAATAATATGATCTGTGATGTTATGTGATTATTTCGTCTATCGAATAAAAAACTCCATCTTGCAGGGCAATCAATTTAGCGACGTATTGAATAGTACGATAGTTCTATGTATATTTCACCTAATAATTTCATTGATTCCGTTGTAGGAAACTTTCTAATTAATCAAGTTATACGTGATTTAGGCATTGCTGCAGCTCCAAGTTATTAAGGCACGACTTTCCTTTGACGCAATTTTAAGATTCTCTTTGTCCTCCACCGCCTGTCAAAAAATAAATTTTATTTTCTTCAAGTTAAACTTTAAATTAAATTTTGACTTGCGTTTTGGCCATTCCGCCATAGATGATTTTCGGAATTAATTCTTAAATCACAGTTACTTTTTTCATAACAGTGCAAAGAGGAAAGTCTAAATTTAATATTAAATTTCTTTTTTCGATTTTTCTTCATATATTTTTAATTTTTGGCGCGGTGGGAAGTATTGGTTCGAAGAATTTGTATAAACTGCAAAATCCCACCAGGCAACACTGGTGCGAAACAGCAGTTTCTGAGAGGTTGAGGTTATGTTTTACAGGCTAAATATGAAGTGACAATATCCATTTATTCTTATTTGCTAAAAAATTTAAGTATTTGTTTTTAATTGTTAAGCATCATTGACTGCAAAAAACTATTGTTAGCTTGTTGCACCCGCGATACAAAATACATTAAAGACTGTGTTTTTCACAGAAATAAGATACTAACGTTTTGAAATTTTGTAAAAGAAAAAAGATATCAAAATCGAACTTAAATCACTCGTTTTAATATTGTAATATTAGTTGAATTGAAATAAACGTTAACTTAAATTGGTTATACCCGCGATCGTTATTAGAATCGCGGGTGCAACACTTTTTTCAATTAACTTTATTGTGTGACTTATTGTGTATTTTATTGTTTTGACATGCCTTGAATAATAATATAAGTTGTGTATTATTGATGACAAATATTTAATGTGTGTTTATACCTCTTATCTTTAGCTTTTTTCAGAAGCAAAAATAACGCCCCTAAAGCTATGCCAGAAAACTGACAGATGAAGGAAAACAACTCATTCGTAATTTTTATAAAAGGGATGACATTAGTAGATAAATGCCCGGCATGAAAGATGTGAAAACAGTCAAGTTTAATCATCAAATTATCAATTACCGACGAAATGCACCAGCGGTTGATTCAAAATTAAATAACTCAGTGTTTATTTTTGTTTTTCATTATACTATTTTATTTTTTTTTACTTGATTAGTTTAACGCCTTATGAAATAATGAGGCATAACATAATAAACGTTTTACAATTAACAGACCAATGTATTTTTGTCTTATTATCCAGAAAGGCAGGGCCAATTTTGTTGCACCCGCGATAGCATTTTGAACCTTCCTCCTGATTATAGAAATATCAAATTAAAATTCTTATAAACGAATATAAAGTGAACATGTTGAAATGTAAATCTTTCAAGATTAAAAATGATTTTTTTTTATGTTTAAGGAACTTTATATGCATCTAAATGTTGCTCCCGCGATAATTGAATTGCCCATTCACTCCAGTTTTAATTCTGATAGACCTACATGACTAATTTTTATAGTTGTAACAATTCAGCATAGTTCCTATTATTTGATTTAATGTATCTCCGATCCTAAAAAATATTAGAATGAGGGCAGCTTAATTTAAATAAAATTAGTATCAAAAAGTTTTTGGCCTTTTTATAGCTCATATTAACTTCAAGGTAACTTGTTTATCGTTTATTGTACTTATTAAAAAAGATCCGTAAAGAAACACTCATCAACCACAAAAGTAACTTGTACAGACACAGTTAGTAGGAACCGCATGAGTTAAGCCGAGATCAAGAAATGGCCCGAGTGGCTGCCTGTACACAACTACTCACTTCAAATCGTACACATGCATGGCTGGAGTTTAGTGAATGGAGGCGAGAAGTGGGTACTGTGTGTTAATCACAGAAGTAAACGGCTGTGGTTTAGTAACGGTCAAAGAGAAGTACCAGCCGTCAAATCCAAAATTACCTCGGAGAAAGTTATGTTGAGCGTTATTTTGGAATAAAGAAGGAATAATATATTAAGAGTTTACTGCCAGAGAAATTAACGTTTAATGCTCGAAAAGATTGCGAAAAAATTTAAGAACAAGCAAAAAATTTTATACCCCTTACATGATAATGTCCGTCTTCACATAGCATCGAACACATGCAATAAAGTTATTTAGTTACGCTGGATTTGGTTAGTTACCCCCCCCCCCCCATTATTCACCAGATCTATGCCCGTCGGACAGTGACCCTTTTAAATCTAAATAATATATATATAAACTTTTATTTTGGTGCCAAGAAATGTACAAAATAAATACCAAATATATTCAATAATAAATGTTTTTCAACTGAACATTGTCATATTGTCATTTAACAACCCAATATTTTTTTGTGTGCAAAATAATAAGGTAACACAATTCATGTATTCATTTGAACTATAGTTTTACATCCTACTTTGTGACAACTCTTATAATATTTCACGTCGTTACTTGTGGATAGCTTTGAAGAGATTTAAAATAAATCTTTCTTTTCCATCAATAATATTATTCAAGCCGGAATTGTAAAGTCGCTATCTTTTATTTGTGAGTAACCTAGAGTTTATAAAGTTGTTAGAGGTGCTATGTGTTGTAGGCAAACTCATCGAAGCTTTATTGAATGCAGAATGATTTATATGGCTCCATACGGATAAATACTCTTTTTGGTGATTATTCTTTACTATCTCAATTTCAATTTCAACTATAACTATGACTACTGAACGCTGAAATCAAACTAAATGCAATTAGCTGTTGCAGGACGTTAGATACACAAAAAAATTTATAATATATTCATTAGGTTAAGCCTTTTCACACGAAGCATAGATGTGTGCTCTGTCCCGTGTAACTCGTTCTTATAAAATTAGCCTTTGTACGCATATTCTGTAAGGAATACATATGAAATAGAATGATGTATTGTTTAACCTACCATTCATTCTAGTAATTTCTTTTTTTTTGAAGTCCAACATTAATATCCTACTGTTACTCAGAATGTTGATGTTATCAGATAAAATATTGTTGGTTACCTTCTCCACGGTACTACAGTCGCTATAACACGGGATCAAAGTTATTAAATTATTTTTCTCAATTTTTGCTTTATATCCTCAGAAAACTTTATTTCATCTGCGAATATATTCTTTTTTAATTTTTTAAAATTATTACATGTAAATAAATTAAAAATTCTTTTTTTTTTATTTTGATGGCATGTATATTAGATATAATTTACACTTTGTTTATTTTCAAAACTTTTGATTTATTTTTTCGCATAAGACTGTATTTGTACAGAATAATCACAAATCACATATTGAAAAGGCCGGCGTGTGGAAAAGGCTAGTGCCGACGTTATGCCGTTACCGTGTAGTAAATAATGATCTAACTGTCCATATACCGAGTTTATACTGTATTTTTGTGCAGTATAACCACAGTATACTGAGAGTTTCATTTTCCTTATTGGCAACTGGTTTTTTAATTTATCTACATTTTCTAGAAATTTCTTTAAAAACAGCAAATTTAGGAGTATTCATATAAACAGATAGTAAGATTAAAAAAATATCAAATAATTATCATATGGTCCAAATTTGTAGTAAATATAAAATTTATATTATATATTTAATTGTAGATAAACCGACTTTAAAACCACTTTGTTATGAAAAATTGGGATGTTAAAATAACAATTTTTACTCTAAACAAGTACTGTACAAACAAATGACGCCGAAACCTTTTGCATATAATACATTTTGCATATAAACGAAACCCTTTGCTAATAATAATAGTTAGTAGTTTGTAACTAAATTTAATTGCAAGTTATCTTTTT
Source organism: Druceiella hillmani (assembly GCA_039881145.1). NCBI lineage: Eukaryota > Metazoa > Arthropoda > Insecta > Lepidoptera > Hepialidae > Druceiella > Druceiella hillmani. The sequence continues at coordinate 12,360,220 of JAYKKI010000007.1, read as the reverse complement.
CTCATTGATACCAAACCCAAAACAAGAATGAATAATGGAATCCGACGTAAGATTCTATTAATTTTGGTTAAAACTTTGTACGGACTCTATGTATACTTAAAATTATCGGCGTTAATTATTGCGGAAACATAACCAGGGTCGAAAAAATTATATTAAAATTTTCAGAACTCTATAACAAAGATCCTTTGAGAATAGTTGTTTTTTATGTTAAATTAATTTCATATTTCTTATTCTTAGCGGTTGTTCTCAAGATTTACTTAAAAATAGGGGTAAAACCACTAAAGCGTCTGGGCGATAGATCACGAACATAACTAAAACTTCACGGTGTTTGGCGATAATCGGTGTGCATTGTAAAGTCAACGACAAGCAGTAGAGAATGCCATATGTCAGAAGAAAATTTTCCAAGATTTTTGGAGTGTTCGTATTAAAAATACTATAATAAGGAAAAACATTATACCGTTATTTAGGAGCTTTGATTTTTATAACAATGACGGCATTACTCAAAATACACTTCCTCATTTCAGCATACCAGTAGGCAATACGCGATCGCTGCAGAGACTGAAATACGGTCCAAGTTTTGATAGGATCGGAAGCTTTCTCACAATACACAAACGCTGAACATCGATGTCATTTATACTTCTCAAACTTCTGTATAGTTTGGCGCAGTCAATGAATATGGTCTATGGTACTTTAGACTTTTTGGAAACCAGCTGGTTCGAGAGCCTAAAAGTCATAAAAGAAACAAATCAGCTTGTAAAACTAGAACGATCTTGTTTTCTTTCTATCCATTTCACAAAACACAGATTGGGGATTGATTTTGCTTAAATGAATATCACGCGATATCGCTTAATCACTTTGCTCATTTGACAATCAATAGCAAAGTGTTGAGTAACAGATCAGTCCGCGTGTGCGTCTTACCGCAGGAACCAAATCGATTTCCCTTTACTTGATGTTGCGTTAAACCAGTAAATTACTTCAAATTGTATACGACGGGTAGCGGCATAACGTGAGCAAGTAGTAGTTTTCGCTTGATACAACTTGACGTTTTCCTATTTCATTTTATATTCGCTACTTGTCAGGTAACATTTTAATTACTATCGCCAAATATACTAAATATGCATTCATACTAATTTTTATTCTAATCTAAATAAAAAATTCCCTTCATTAGTGAAAAAATAAAAGAAATATTTCTTTCATAAAAATTAATTAATAATGAGATACTATTTTTTTTTTATTTCGCTATTCAGATGATTCTTTTTTTCAACAACCGATAATAAATATATCTGTTCCAATTTATCCAAGGAAATATATATATTTACACAAAATTGTTGCATTAAGTGTGATGGAATTAAATTTAGAAATAAAGTTACTTCAGTCTTGAAACACAAATTATAACTATCATCCTGTATTACAGTGACGATAATAACATCAATGAAGAAAAATCAGAGATAACAACACGTGCTTTTCTCAGTACGCGCGTGCGATTCTCCTCTGTGCCGTTCACTCCCACTAACTATCAAAAGTCAACTGCCTTTCGTTCATTTCACACCGCACGCCGATTATCCTCAAACGCACTGAAATTCATAACTATGCTTTTGATCGACTGTGTTCGACATTCCTCAACTCCGATACAAGCATTCTGACCCGTCACGAACTCTCACATGACGTATCTAAAATAAAACGAAGCAACTAGATTAGTTCCACTCAGCTAACCTGACCCAAAAAAGTATTAATTTATTTACCCAAATACAATATTTTACCATTCTGTATCAAAGTAGAACTCGCTCAGTGCATTGCAACTAATGATTAACCAGCGATAGCAAAATACCTAGTGCTTAACTAGGACTTTGCAACTGCCAGTTAATCAGTGATAACAAAATAATATAGCCTACCCAGCCCTCTGCAACCTACGCCTAACCAAACGTAGTAAAACCCTAGTGCTTAAGAACCAATCTACAATTGTCAATCAGCGACAGCAATATAGTGTGGTAGTGCTAATCTTACGCAAAATCATTCACTATTAATTATATCTCATAGGGTTTTGTTCTACTGCCTCAATTTACCCATTAAGTTGGATTTTCAGGCATTCGTCACAAAAAGTAAAGTGCAAACTTATGGGTCCTGTTTAAAGTCAGAAATATAATTAAATACTTGTCACCGTCTATAAATTCTAGAGTTTTTAACGGACCTCTACATTTTAGATCAAAATATTTTGATTGCATCCTTCTTTATTGAAAAGCGCAAAATATCTAACTGAGAACTTACTTAGCTTAAACCCTGTTTAACTCTAACTGCATTCAGGTCAGATTCAGATTAAATTTAATAGTTGCGTTACATTACCAACGGTTCTAGCAACAACTCTAAGTCTTCAATAGTCACATGCGCTAATGCATCTTTATTTACTAATGCGTGTTTAAATTAAATAAATCACTTTACGGATTTAAACAGGCACCCGGATGCTGAAATACAAAATTCCGCTTGGTTTTAGATAAGTTCGGTTTTACAAGAAGTAAAGTTAATAATTGTGTATATATAGGACAAATAGACGAAAACAAATGTTACCTCTCTCTCTCTGCATCGACAACGGTCTACTGTTCGCAAAATAGAAGCACACTCTGAACTAGGTAATTAACAACCTCAAAAGCAAGAATATACTTGGAATAACTAATATAAACTTAAAACTTAAGAATATACTTGGTTAAAAATGTTCTCTACATGGAAGTAAAGAAACACAGCGGCTACATCACTTTAACCTGAAGTTTATATTTGAAGACGAAACCTGGTTTAAACAATATATTTTAATGAACCGAATTTAAAGAAAAGTATATATTAAAAAGTAACAAATAGTTTATTCAAACTAGGTACTTACGAAATGCCAAATTTCATACAATAAATACGCCATTTATGAAACTATTTCGTATTGTAGGTACATTAGAAGTTAAGGTTTTAAATTTTAATTATCAATAAAATATAATTATAAATCTGTTTTAATTCGACATTACTGGAACCAATTTTAAATACAAATAACTCAGAAATTTATTGCAAATAAATGGGTAGCTACAGTGAGAAAATTATTTTATACTTTATAGTACCTACTTTTTATAAGGTGCTTTTTAAAAAAATATTTATAGTAGGATTATCAGTGACTAATAGCATTAATCTTTATACTAAAGTTAATATTCAATTATTTCCTTTCATACAATATTGAATAAGTATTAAAAGTTGCAGGGAAAAGCTAATAAGTAGAAAATTTCCTCTTTGTGTAATGTTGGTTATCAGCAATACGGAGAAGCAAAGCGATGCATAACAGTAGCCGCGAATGATTAGCTATTATCGATTAAGGAGTTCCGTTGTCTACGTCCGAAGTCTAACTTTAGATCTTGTAGCAAATATTTCGAATCGTGGTTGATTTACAACCATCCAGTAAAAATTTGTATTGTTTATCTCCAGAACTCATCGTCAGGCCCTGACCTGATAGATGATATCATTGCTTGGGATAATAAAAACTACTATTAGTAAATGTCTTGAATCAAGGTTGATATGCTACCATACGTTATGGAGTACCACTGGTCTTCTCCGGAATTCATCATCAGACTATAATCTGGCCGATGGTATAGTTATTTTGGAACGTAATAACTATCAGCACAAAATATCTTGAATCACGGTTGATTTACTACCACCAGGTACAGAGTACCATTGCTCATCCCTAAACTCATCATCAGACCCTATTGTGGCCAAGGGTGTAGTAATTTTGCAAAGTAACAACTACCAGTGGAAAATATCTTAAATCACGGTTGATTACTAGTAGCAAATGTCTTGAATCACATTTAATTTATTAGCATCCGTTAAAGATGTTCATTTTTCATCTCAAGAACTTATCAATGGATACTCAGTTGGTCGATGTTGTAGTTATTTTGCAAAGTAACAACTGCCAGTAGAAAATATATTAAATCATAGTTGATTCACTACAATCCATTAAGAAGTTCAATTGTCCAGTGACATATATCTTGAATCATAATTGTTTTACCACCATTCTTTAAAGAACTCCGTTGTTCATTTTCGTACGTCATTATCAGCTCTTTACTATATTTATAAAGGATCGTCTCGCCAGTATAGCCTTACAAACATACAAATAATCGTACGGATCCGTCCAAACATAAAATTAATCGCGCGGATCGGCTCAAAAATCTTGGCAACATCGATGTGCATATATAAAAAAACCTCCTTTTTAAGTCGATTAAAGAGTAAAATATTTAGCTGACATTTTCTCTTTTTTAAACAAAAAAAATTCACGCTGCGCATTCCCTTTACTGGACAGAATACACGCACTTACAAAAAAATTGAGTTTTGAAAACTCCAACATCGTTCAAAATTATTCTCTTCTACATGAATTGATTACGACAAACCCCTTGTCCGTAGATGAGGATCTCTTTAACGAAATGAAACGGTGCTTCCCAGATATTTATAATACTGACGGCTGATTCGAAATCCTGTTATGGTCACAACTGAAAGCATAAACGTTGACTTAAGCATTAAGCAACAGGAATCATTGCTGAAAATATCCGAAGACCAAACTTTTCAAGCTAATTTTAAGAAGATGCTTTTACTTGATTTTTGCGCAACAAGACAGGAAGAATATCCCGAACTCTCAGTATGAAAAGAGCAAGAAAATTATGTAATTTAAATGCATTTGTAAAAAACTTACCATATCTAAATATGAAATTTTGTTTTTTCTTTAATTGCTGTTAGGTATTACGAAGAAGTGAAATTGGGTGTTCAAAAGCAGAAGTTAAATGGTGAATGCAAGGAGTAATTGTATCAAGAGTGGCAGTAAAAATATACAGATGAAATAATTCACTAATCGACATTAAAATCTCTAAATTATATAATATGATTATAGAGAAAACAGTATCTAGCATCACGCAATAACAAAAAATTAAAAACGAACCTTCACCTCAAATAATTATTATGATACCCCATTTTGTTAAATGTTCAATGAACTATTACACTTACGGTATGCATATTTGATGATAAAATTGTCAAATTTGATGAATCAATTGCGTGATAGACATCGAACTGCTATTAATTTACCGGACCCAATGTTGCATTAATATGTAACAAAAACACACCCCAACAAGAAAGCCGACTTTTATTTGTGAGCTGGTAACAATTTTCATTTTGTCTTTTCTTTTACACGTTTTCCCTAATTTTAGCATCATTGGGAAAACTGTGGAAAAATATAGTTTGAATTCTAAAAAATGCTGATATAACATTTAATTCTAAATATATTTCAAGCAATAATATTAAGAATAGCCCATGGACCGCACCGTCTTGCATGGCACTTGGGTTGTCATATTGCATACACAACGAGATCATCTGATAGAGAGTTGGAATAATTTTAATAATTCTATAAAATCTTACTCTCTTTTAATATATGAATACTGAACAACTTGGCATTTTTTTAACAACTTGACAATTTTTGACAGTTTTGGAAAGATTCTAATGTATATCGTAGCGATACGAATTCAGTCTCTTGGTCTGTGGCTATATTCCATACTTCACTAATCATTGACAAATACTATAAGATAAATATATTTCAAACATTTCGAACCTACGACTAGTTATTCAATTCAATTAAAGTTACAGGCCGGTTTGGACTACGACGATATTGCGTTTGATTATATTTCAAACTTTTAGAAATATAGTACCAATTTAAAATATAGCACCAATTTATCTGTGTTTCACAAACAATATCTCATAATTGTGTTACTGTATAATGACATTGATCTGGAAATGAAACACGTCCGCCTCCCTTCAAATTAACAAATTGTATGATGTCGAAGCCCAAATGCAGGTGCGACCCCTTCGTTCCTAGCCCCCCCCCCCCCACACACCTCAATTTTATTGAGTTTACTGAAGCGCGAGTCATTTTAATATTTCATTACATTTTACAAACAAAGAGCTACTGATTTTGTTTGCGAAATAATTATAAGCAAAAGTTTAAGTCTCCGATATTACATTCACTCAAAAGATTTTATCGGTAGAAGTAAAGAAGTAATAGATGTAAATAAAGGAGTGATAGCTGTAAATACCCCTTCAAATTATTTACTTTAGGTCGTCGATAAAATATTAGGTAAAATAAATAAATTTCTCTGATTTTAAATCTCTATAAACTTTACAAAGTAAATCTGATTGATTTTTTTTTAAATTAAATTTCATGTAAATATTTTGGTTAAAGAACAAATCTGCTTGACTTTCGTTGAGTATTATACTTTAAAGTTTACATGGATAGGTGTTTTGTATAAAATAGTTTCGATATGTGGTTAAATCTTCGTTAAATATAGTCGATATCATGTAGCAGAAACACATTACAACGTGCATCCGTTTTAGAAACATTTAAAGAAGCTTCTAGAATATATGAAAAAAAACCATTTGTCTTGTTTAATTTAGTTTTCTAACATGTTACTGGATCGATATGTATTTTAAATGACTTGCTTACGTGTCTCGAGAATCTAAAAAATCGGGCATTATAAAGCTGTGCAAACGAAGAATACTTTCAAACTAAAATAATTATTATAAATCTAATAGAGGATTATTATTAATTAATGGAGAGAATAATTATTATAAATCTAATAGAGGATTATTATTATATAATGGAGAGAATAATTCTTATAAATCTAATAGAGGATTATTATTATATAATGGAGAGAAAAATTATTATATATCTAATAGAGGATTATTATTATATAATGGAGAGAATAATTATTATAAATCTAATAGAGGATTATTATTATATAATAGGGAGAATAATTATTATAAATCTAATAGAGGAAAATTCCAAGAAAATTATTCATTTTACTGTCGATCAATTTTTGTTGACCGTGGCAAATTATAATTATTTCTTACGTCAAGCGGAAAAAAAATAATGGATTACTACAGAGAGTGGCGGCCATGTGTGTAGTAAGGGGGTCTGTAAATAATTGCATGCTTTCTCGAGCACGAGACGACCTTACCTTTTCGTATATTTTACTATGAATGTTGAAAGCGCCTTTTGATGATATCGCACCTAATTGATTTTCAGTTTCTGTATTTTCTGTTTACTTCTTTATAGCTATTGACAAATGTACCCTACGAAACATATACTTATAAATAAAAAGGAGGTTAAATTGAAAAGCGAACAGAAAAGAAAAACATTAGAAGGAAACATTATTATTCGCTTCTTACTTTCGAAGGAAATCTTAAATACGTAAGATTTAATTTATTACTTAAGAGCAGAGGTAATTTTAAAAAAATTACCAGCTGTGAGTTGGATTTGCATACCGGGGGTTCCATGTTAAATTGTACAATTGATTTTGTTGACAGAAGTGACAAAATGAAGTACGAATTTTCGACACTAAATATAAATATAATCAAACAAGAACAGAAATTAAAACAAAAGATCGAAAGGCAGTTTAATATACGCCTTACAATTCAAATGTCTTTCGATTATTGGTCTGTTGTTTCCGTATTTGTTTATATTTTTATGTGATAAATACATATTTAATAGTTGTAAATTCGTAAGTGATGTCCGTTTTCTGTAAATAATTTATTCGCACCAAAAATTTTCAACTTTGAAAAAATGTTAATGAAACTTGATTATTTACAACTACGTCTAAACAAATATCTACGAAATTCAAATTCTCCTTTTCTATCGATCAAATGTGCTTTCTATATTTTACCAACTACTTTTTTTTCACTGCAATTTACTCTACAATTTTGTAAATTTGAGTTCAATTAGAATGATAATTTTCATATAGCTGTGACCTTCGAGGTCATACAAAAATCTAAATTATTTAAATGATTCAAATTGAGAAATGGCAAGGAGAGTAAAAACAGACCTGTCTCACTACTCAGTATAGATACTACTACTTGCCTATAAGCCCTAAAACAATGCAACATCAGTTGAGCCTACCACGATTTCGAATATCAGAGAATACTACAAAAAATGTAGAAATATTAGAGATTGACATAATGTCAAAAAAAATATATATATGTATGTATATTTATTTATATATTTGTTCACTTCCGTACAATTATGGGAAAATTATGTCTTTGATAGACATAATTTTCCCATGCTCTGCCTTTTAATGACGATATCAAAAGAATCAAATAAAATTTAAAACATTACATGCACATAACGGTGACACACTTCAATAAGTTTATTCTCACTTATCCCAGACATTTAAATCACCCTCTGGCATAAAGAGGATGGATAATTTTGACATAATTCGGATTAAGAAAATAATATGATGACTATTCGAGCGCAGATAGCTATCACATACGAGAAGCATGAATTTTTCCAGTAAATTAAAATAGAAAATATTCCCATTTGACAATCCAAAAATAAATTTTACCAAAGAAACTTCTATGCTGCAACTCAGCACACCCAAAGAAAAATTGACAAAAATATAAAAGGGAAGAAAAGATAAAAATAACTCGTTCACTGAATTTTTTTCATTTTTATAGAAAAAAAGCGGAAGTTTTTGAAGACGATAAAAATGTCTTTTCTTTTTCTCTAATTAAAACTTAATGAATATAGATATTTGTAAAATAAATTCAATATTCAAAGAGTATATTATAACAGAATTTGCGTAATGAATCAATTTTCAAAATTCATCCTAAGTTTTAAGTAAAGTAGCATGCCCCAATACGTAAATATGTGGCTAAATTGATTAATATACGATAATACAAAACCTACGCTGAATTTAATAAACCGCCAGCGATGGAGGAGAACGTTAGAGGATAATCTGATGTCTGTTACTTTTTCGTAACTTGTTTATTGTACTCATTTTATTATTTATGTAATGTAATATTTCTTAACGGTTTCTCATATTTTTTTTTCCACAAAAGACTTACATAATACAATTCAAATTTATGCACCTTGTTAAAAAAAAGTTAAATTACAATTGCAGATATATTCGTATATGTTTATAAAACACAAATGTGTGTTTTTGATTCGAAATTCTATATTTTCTGTGAATTGCCTTGTTTCTTATTTTTGATATTAGCTCTTAGTTTGTGTTAAAGTTACAATGTGTTACCTTATCTCAAACGACTATTATAAAAAGTATATATTTTGTTTTTCAATATTTATTTTTACCTCTCCATGCTTAAGAAATATTTTCTTTCAAAATGTGGAAAGTAGCAATGATGTAATTGTATTATACGTATTTATTTACATTATATTGTGGTACATTTTGACATGGAAAATAAATTCAAAATTAAAAGAGAAAAAGGAAATTGTCATAATTTATGGAAGAAATGATGCTTTATATATTTAACATTAATCAATGTTGATTATAAAGTTGGAATATTTATTTTCCAAATACACCAATGAACATTCTGTATGACATAATCCAGTCATAAAATATGTAATGTAATCACAGTGTTGGAAATACTCGACTTTTAAAATTTCTTGAATATCCTCGTCGATCATGTTTATTTTTTGATACATCTGAATGGAATGGTAAACTAATGCTCTTCATGCGCTGGATTTAAATTAACTTTTAACTTTGAACTAATATGAAAAAGCAAAAACCAATACTCGTAATCTATAAGCAAAATATGTTTGAATGTATTTGGCGTATTTTTCATAATTAAATGAAACTACGTGATGTAGTATTATTTCTACTTTAAGTTCTTTACCACGACCTAGGTTTCATTGTATTACAACATCTTCAGGTGGGCTATTAGCAAAAAGTCTTTACTTGTACTACTTTCACCATCTAGCCAGCATGTTATCAATTTGACAATTACTAATACAGTTACTGGAATCCGATGGTTATGGTTAAAAATGATAGATGGCTCTTTTTTTGAATGTTTATAGAATAGTTTAAGGACAAAATTAAAGATTCGTTTTCCGTTACAACAGAAATTAGATTCAAGAATTTTTTTATTTTGATCTAACAAAATAAAAAAAGAGATTCCTTCCAAGAAACTTTTGTGCAGTTTCAGTGTTCGACGTTTCAGTATTTAGTGTAAAGCGATTAAATTCAGTTAAACTGGTGTAAATTACATTGCACATTTACAGTTTCGTTTTATTTATGCTTATTTTAAGTAAATTAGGTAAAAACTGGCAATATGTAAATTCGGTAAAAAATTAGCAATGTCTCTAAAATATTTCTACCTATCTATAAAACATCAATAAAGCAAATACCAAGTATCAGTTTCTTAAGTCAACTAGAAGTGCACCAACATTTAATGACATAATTAAGAAAAAATTTTCCATCATTTTGCGCTTCTTGTTGAGTCAAGAACTTGAATATTTTCCACGTTATAATATTACTTAACTAATTAAAACTTGAATATATTTGGCGGTAATTTTGTAGAAATTCATTATTCATAATTAAATAAAACTACGTGATGTAGTATTATTTCTACTTTCTTTAAGTTCTTTACCACGACCTAGATTTTGTTGTGTTACATCTTCAGGTGGGTTGTTAGCAAATATCTTTGCTATTAGCCCACCTGAAGATGTAATACAACGAAACCTACGTCGCGGTAAAGAACTTAAAGAAAGTAGAAATAATACTACATCATGTAGTTTCATTTAATTGTGAGTAATTAAAAGTTGGCAAGTTTTCACACACGTGTCACTTATTTGTAATTTATAACAAATGGTAAGCATGTAATGTTATTTATTTCTTCTCATTTAATATTATTTTTCTCTAATTTTTAAGGAAACCTAATTGAACTTGACATTTTTTCACATCTCGATGCTTATATCAGAACTCAACAAATCTACTTATTCTGGTTAACGAATTTTGATCCAATTTCTAACATTTATGTTTTTACTTTACACGTGGCCAGATTTAGTCATCCAACGAGGGATGACTAAATCTAGCCACGGCGTACCTTATGGCGCTCTCTTGCTTCTATAGTATACGTCGTACGTCATAAGCGCCATTACACGCACATTTATCTATTTTCCTTTGCACAAGTTCATTATATTTTGTTAAAATATTATATGATAGTATTAAAGCACTTAATATTTTATTTTACTGAAGGCACTTATATTTAAGTGAGTTGTTTAGTTACTCTGATAGGTAGCAATTACCTCTTAAAATATTTTTTTCATTTCGTCATGCGATATTGCATGCACTACCCATTTTCACTCTCATTTTTTCTTAAGATGATATCCTAATTACAAATTTATTAATATTGACGATAACCATTGCTAAATTTAATATATAAATGCGTCAAGGACAGGTTGTCGGAATATTTCTATAATCTGAAAAGGTGGTCTCTAAAATGTGATTACTCGTATACACTTAACTCTTCTATCAAAGGGCTAATACAGCTACAATTTTGTCACTTTACATCTAACGCCCAAAATGTGAATGTTTATTTTTATTAAATAATATAAGGTCGGAGTAATGTTTTTCACCGATACATGGAAGAATTAAAAATATATGCGACTGACTTCCCAAACAGTTGCCCGACTGTAAATACCCGACTACAAAATTTATTTCGTGTCATTCGTTAACAAGCATTTTCTAGTTTGTATAGGGAATGAAACATTGAAATTGGCCCGCGTGGAATCATACCTTTTCAACCCACACTCAGTTGGTACACGTAAGTAATAATTCAGTCACTTGCGTGATATTTTACTTTAAACTTGTCATTTGTGTCACGCGACATTTTCACTTCGAGTAATGTATGTCGTTTAATCTCGTTACAAATTTATTTGAAAATCTTGCCATAGTTACACATTTTGCATTCTGTGTTAACTAATATTACATTATTATTCACTAACCTTACATTATATTAACTAAAATAATACTCACTAGTGTCAAATGTATACACTTGTATTATTCAAAATGTTATAATTTTTGTATTTACGAGTATGTCTAGATAGGAACATATCGTGAATGGGTCCTTAACTGAGAGAATGTGGCTTCGATTATTACATAGATGGAAAGAATAGCTCTTTTTGTATTACGCCTTTCTCCTTACCTGCATTAACCTATACAAAATATTGTCATCTATATAACAGTTTTAACCCATTTTTCGTCTACTGAGGTAACGTTACACAGTAACAGAAACTAAAATTTAAATTTTTAAATAAATATCTTTGCATTTCTAAAAGGTTACTTGAGTTAAATTAAGAAAAGGCAGAGAGTTGAAAATTTACACCACCATTCTCTCAAAATGAGGCTCATACGAATATATACAAATGCTACGTAGAAAATTCAGGACTTAAAATGTTTGAAATATTTAATAGAAAAATTACAAAATTTATTCTATTGGTTTTATTTGTATATTATTTCGATTTTATTATGATTCAATAAAATACAGTAGCTATTTCATATTAGAACGAGTCAGGACAAAGCCGTCCTTTAGGTTATCACCTTGTTTATCATAACGATAAGTCGTTAACTTGTTAAGTTTTCCATTCTTGGATTAAGGTTAACTATAAAAAGAACTATTACCGAATGAATAATTTATTCACTTATGTTTTCTGAATATTCATACTTAGATATCATAACTTCGTCTATCTCTAAGGTGTGATAATATTGCGAAGATATAAACATAATAACGATACTTTTATCGTATGAAATGATAGGTACTTGTGGTAAATATTAAAGCATACTTTTAATTATACATCAATAGCTTAATTAAAACGATTATCTGTAAATATCCACTATTCCTAAAACAGAACTCGCAGCTATAGAAAATTTAGCATGAAATAATGACACATGTTATTAAGCAGTGTAATAAACGTCTGAAAGTGAAGAACTTGAAATTTTTAGGGTTCCAAACCCCAAGGGAAAACGTGTGAAACTTATAAGTTCACTAACATATCTGTTTGTTTTTTTTTCTATATAGAAAATTAAAATTTGGTTTGTAAACCAATATAACGGTAAGAAAGAAATTGTTACGAAAATTGTTCTTTTGTCTGTTGGCGATTGCATTTATTAAAATATCCCCCCCCCGCCCATTATTTATCGTGAAACCATAGTAATCCAGATTTCAGTCTTAGAAATTTTTAATAATTTTACGACTATGAAATGTGTACTGAGTAATGTATTAATATGGTGAAAAATAATATTAATAAAAGTAAATAATTTAATTTAATACTATCCATTGTTAAACTTTCATTAATCTTTTATATATAACAAAGTATGTACGGAACTCTCGTAGTATGGCTTCTACTTCTGTTTAACAGGTTTTATTAGAAACAAGCTCATTACGTTTATATTTAGGTATCAGCTTTATTAAGTTTACCAAATAATCTATAACAATTAATCGCAAAAATTTAACTTCTGTGATTACATTTTGTGAACGTATTTTTCATTAAGTTCAATAAACAGCAGCAATAAATAATTTAACAAACTTGAAAATATATTCTAAATAGAAAATAGCACTGAATTATTGAAATAGTCAATTACACAAACAATTCTTTACCAAACAATTTTTTCTCTAGTTTTAGATTGTATCGATTGCCATAAGGTTTTACGATATAGATATAGATTTAGATAATATAGATTTTACGATATGTTACCAATGTACTGATTTTATAAATAGCTTCAATTGAATAAACAGCAGCAATCTCCTTGATGTATTTTATAACTGTAAAGCTCTGGTTTTTTTTTGTTTATCATAACGATAAGTCGTTAACTTGTTAAGTTTTCCATTATTGGATTAAGGTTAACTATAAAAAGAACTATTACCGAATGAATAATTTATTCACTTATGTTTTCTGAATATTCATACTTAGATATCATAACTTCGTCTATCTCTAAGGTGTGATAATATTGCGAAGATATAAACATAATAACGATACTTTTATCGTATGAAATGATAGGTACTTGTGGTAAATATTAAAGCATACTTTTAATTATACATCAATAGCTTAATTAAAACGATTATCTGTAAATATCCACTATTCCTAAAACAGAACTCGCAGCAATAGAAAATTTAGCATGAAATAATGACACATGTTATTAAGCAGTGTAATAAACGTCTGAAAGTGAAGAACTTGAAATTTTTAGGGTTCCAAACCCCAAGGGAAAACGTGTGAAACTTATAAGTTCACTAACATATCTGTTTGTTTTTTTTTCTATACAGAAAATTAAAATTTGGTTTGTAAACCAATATAACGGTAAGAAAGAAATTGTTACGAAAATTGTTCTTTTGTCTGTTGGCGATTGCATTTATTAAAATATCCCCCCCCCCCCGCCCATTATTTATCGTGAAACCATAGTAATCCAGATTTCATAGTCTTAGAAATTTTTAATAATTTTACGACTATGAAATGTGTACTGAGTAATGTATTAATATGGTGAAAAATAATATTAATAAAAGTAAATAATTTAATTTAATACTATCCATTGTTAAACTTTCATTAATCTTTTATATATAACAAAGTATGTACGGAACTCTCGTAGTATGGCTTCTACTTCTGTTTAACAGGTTTTATTAGAAACAAGCTCATTATGTTTATATTTAGGTATCAGCTTTATTAAGTTTACCAAATAATCTATAACAATTAATTGCCAAAATTTAACTTCTGTGATTACATTTTGTGAACGTATTTTTCATTAAGTTCAATAAACAGCAGCAATAAATAATTTAACAAACTTGAAAATATATTCTAAATAGAAAATAGCACTGAATTATTGAAATAGTCAATTACACAAACAATTCTTTACCAAACAATTTTTTCTCTAGTTTTAGATTGTATCGATTGCCATAAGGTTTTACGATATAGATATAGATTTAGATAATATAGATTTTACGATATGTTACCAATGTACTGATTTTATAAATAGCTTCAATTGAATAAACAGCAGCAATCTCCTTGATGTATTTTATAACAGTAAAGCTCTGATTTTCGTAAATATTTCTATCTGTGTGTAAATCTAACAATGTAAAGAAATGTCTGTTTTAAAAATAAAATTAAAAATTATATAATATATTATATAATTTATTTACCAAAACCTTCATCTCGAATGGGACTTAAAAATTTTAAAAATTGACTATTAATGGAAGTTTTTACACTTTTACTCCTTTACTAATAAATTATTTATTTATATTCAATAAATTTATGAATAAAGGTTTTTGTCGTCATGATGCTACATTTTTCATTTTTTCCAATCAGTTTTGTTACGAATACTCTGTGATGCATTTACACAAAAAAAGTATTTTACTTTTTGAAATAATGAGATAACCCAATTCCCGAGATCAAACTAATGGCTTTTATAAACCTTGTACGAACTTTTTTTTCCATCAATGCACACGAAACGTAGGTACCTAATTTCTAATTCCATTGACAGTTGTAAAGTCATAAATTCGAACATTCAAAGTAGTTTTAACTTTATTTTAACTTTTTGTGAATTTAAAATTATGAGAATTTAAAGCTTTATTGCATATAAATGGTGACTTGCTATTTAGGAAATAAGCACAAAAAAGACGTAGGCATTATTTGTTATTTATCTAACATGATTTATGTTACTTAAAAATGTACAATTTGAACAATTTTTCATATTTACCTTTATATTATCTGGATTTTAAAAACAGTTTATCCAAAGTATTTGGTTTATGAATCAAATACTGGCATCAGGCCGTACATAATAATGAATAACACTGCACCATTGTATTAAAAAATAATATTTTTTATGCATACCATTACGATCCATTAATTGTACTGTCCATTAGGTTAAACCTACTCTACATGGAACAAAGAAGAGGTGCATCCTATGGAATATCCAGTGCAAGTTGTCTTTTTTAATACTATCCTTTTTACCTAAATTCTACAATTTGTACGAATAAAATAGGATACTGTCTATTTTTTATGATATCGTTAAAGTAAAACTTGTTCTACCAAGTCGTGTTCTACTTAAAGTATGGATTGATAGATTACTGTTCTCCATAATGTTAATGTCGGTGTATACAATGATGTCAATTACCTTCTTCATCGTACTCAATAGTCGCTGTGGCTAAATGAAATTGAAGTTATTAAATTAACAAAAATATTTTCTCGCAGGTGAACAGCAGCGGACAGTTTTTCCTTCGGAAATGCGGAAAATCAATTCAGTATACCCAAATTTTACTTTATATCGTTAGAGAGTTTTATTTAGCTGCGAATACCTTAGTGTTTCCAGTATTTTATACAATTTTATGTAAATAAAGTAACGATTATAGGCATCATCAAAAACATATTTTTTATAGATATATCGCTTATTATATTTCATGGTAACAAAAAAATAGCAAATTATTATAATCTGGAGACTTAAACTTCATATTTGTGTAACTTATTGGAAAATCCCATACACAAAAAGCCAATACTATGCCGCCGTGTGGAAATAACTTGCGCAGTTGTGCTATAAACGTTTTTAAATAAAATTTATTTTGTTGCCTATGGAAGATATTTTATACAGATACTATCCATGCCTTGTTTCTTATTTCAAAGTATACACAGCCATGAAGGTATATAACACAGATGTAATATAATTTACACGTTTCCTTGGGATAAAGTAGTGCACTACCAAGTTTCGAGTCGCACTATGCCGTGCGCTGCACCATTATCCGAAACTCTTCGTAGTTAGTTTCAACACCCCCGTAACTTAGCTTCAGCGTATAGAAAAGGAATAAATCCCTAATTGTAACTTATTATACATTTAAAGTTTATATTTAGAGTATTTTCCATCCAAAGTAATATATTAAATAAATCTAGATGCGAAGCTATACCCCAATAATTTACACTTCTCCATCAAAACTCTCTAGAACTTGGCTATCACAATTTTTTTACTGTTATCTTTTTTAAGACTATGTTTTTGTAATAATGATTTTGATAGAGTACAATTTGTTTTTAAACTTTATCTTCGACGGGGCTCCAAAGATACGTTTTTTCCTTAAGCTTTTGTGACAGTGGATTGGGGCGTTGTATCACGTTCGTTCAAAAGGTCATACACGCGACAAGTATATGTCACCCTGAATTTAATTTTATTCGCAAATACTTGCACAGAGTGTTTTGACGCGTAAGCAACGGTGCGCGCCGCATACGCGATGAGCGTGCCCCTTTTTGAGCCAGAACGGTCGCTAACTTTTTTTGAGTGACGATGTCGGCGTAAGCGGGTGTTCATAATTAAATATCGATTAAAACGGTGGACGGCTAATAAAATAAACAGAAAATAGTGACATGTATAAGTTATATTGCAATACAGTCAGCCTACGCCACATCTTCAAGGTAATATTATATTATATAGTTGCACACCGAGTTTGGAGAAGAGTGTAGCTTAACGAAAATTTGACATTATCTAAATTATTTCAAGATGTCTTCTTTTAGCAGATTTTTTTCTTTTAGCAGATTTTTCTATAAATGTGGGTTTAGTTGAATGTTGTTATATACGAATGTTGTTATACACAATCAGCGCGAAACATATCAAATAAAACGTTTCAATATCATTAGAACAAGCTCATTAAAATGTCAACACGGATTGCGTATTATGATTGTCATTGACTACGGCTCGCAAGTCCTTAAATTGCCGCTATTATTTCATATGGCATGTAACAATAGTTACTCTGCCGAGAAAGATTCATACTAAGTCGCTAACTTTAATTCCTAAAATCAGTTTAATTTTTTTTTAATCCTTTTTTGTAAACGCTTAAATTCAAAATCTAAGGTGGCATTACGAAATACTTTTATTATTACGTGTAAATGTAAGGTTTCAGAAATGTTGTAAGTCATTATAACTTCCTTCCATCCCGTAACAGATAAAAAGAAATTTATTTTTAGTTATTTCATCCTTACAAACTATTCAAAACTTTAGACATAATATCCTTGTCAAAGGTTTTTCTCATATTATTGTGAGATTAATTGCAATTAACGTCAAGTTTTTCAACTGTGTAATGTTTTTTAATTTTCACTAATAATTTACCAGACCCATTCGGAATTTATATTTTTTTATTGCTTTAAGGAAAAACAATTATCCTAAAAATTTCAAAAAAAGCTTTTTTAACAAATATAGTACTTCAAAAAACTGAAGTCATAAATAACACATGCTGTCTTTCCATAACGATTAGTAACCTCAATTGATCTAACACATCATTACTTGTTATGCACTAAAATATTTCTATATAGCCCATAGATTCCATGAAGGACAAACTCTAGCATCCGTTAGAGTTTGCCGTTTATTGAGCGCCAGGCAGTCACGTTTCCTTATTGATTTTTATACTTCGTACAAGATATTTTTTATATATATATATATATATATATATATCGTTTAAGGTTACACCTATTAGAAGCTGGTCTGCCCGATCTTGTATATAATTGACAAATATATTTTTCAATAAATAAACCCGAGAGACATTTTGTTAACCCAATAACCTTTTTCCCTGATTGTACTTATGAATCCCCCATGAAATTTTGAACTTCATATACATGAGCGAGTACAACAGTTACAACCACGCCACCCACCAGTTAGCCGTTGGCGTTTAACAAGTGCAGTTGTGTTTACGGTGTGGCCAATACAAATTATGTAAATAAAATATATCTATAAGGTTTTTGCCATTGAATAAATTTTTAATAATAACAAAGGTAAGTCATTCAGCGTAGTAATAAGGATTACATGTTATTTTTAAGTAAATTAAAATGTTTTATATATAGGATTTATTAGCTTATTAAAAATAATTGTTGAAGTACTTCTATGCAGTAAGACTGATAATGAAGAATTTTGATACGTATCAATGTATCTCGGATGTGCTCAAAATTGCCCCGCTAGTATACAAGTGTGACCCAATAATATCAGCGAAATATATTAAAGTATTATTTACTACATAAAATCTATAATCTGGTTATTTTTCCCCCCAGAAAATGGTGCAGGTCTATAAACCAAAGATAGATATTGATAACATTGATCAGAAGAGTATATATATTGCTATAACCAAACTGTTATCGAAAAGGTTGTTCATTAGAAAGACTGCTGGCAAATAAAAAATTAATACGTCAACTTTACAACATCGGACGGAAAAGTTTCAAAAAATAGGAAAATAAAGCATCATCTTCTAATGCATTTGGCTCCAAGTATACTGTTGCACAGGTTTGTTCAACCGAACAAAAGGAAGCCTTTACAAGCAATTTATTGAATTGTAGCAAAATGGACTACAGGCTATCTTTGACTTTGGCTTATGAATATGCAAAACCTTTGGCATGCAAATATCCGGTATCAAGTAAAACAAATTAATGTTAGCAGCGATTGGGTAGCAGGATTTATAAAGAGAAATCAAAAATTAAGACTCCAAAGGCCAGAAAACATTAGCGCAGCAAGAAGTTTTACGTTTAATAAAAGCGCAGTAACTAAGTCTTTTCATAATTATAAACGCACATTGACGCCGTGCAATTTTACGCCTGATCATATATTAATCTATACGAAACATATGTTAACACAGTCTTAAATACGCCTTAAGTTTTGGTTGATAAAAAACAGACGCAAGTAGGACAAATCGTATCAAATAAACGAGGAGAACTTGTGACGTTTTGTGGTATGGTTACTGCAACAGGCACTACTCTTTCTTTCCCATGTCTTTCTACGTATTTATTACAAAGAACATTTTTTAAACGATACTCCTGAAGATAGTTTACGTTTGGCAAGCAGAAAGAGCTGGAAGACTGAAGAACTGCACGTACCAGTTTTGGAACATATTCAGCAACATACGAGTACTTTATACACTAAGGACAAACCATCTTTATCATATGTGACAACCGCAAGTCTTATATATCCATAGAAGCGATCAACTAATGTCGCCACAATAGTATTTTCTACTTGTTTCTTTTCCCACATACCTTTCCTTTAACACAAAAAATATATCAAGCGGCTTTTCATAACCTGGAATTACTAACATTTGATGAAAAAGATTTTGTACCTATAGACATTTTTGGTGGGGGTCTCACGATATCATAGATGAATATAGAGAGACAGGCTAAACGAATAAGCCAAAACGATGACAAAAATTGTAAGGAAGTTGACGTACCAGTTATTTAGATCAACAGTTTTAGCACCCGGTTCAATGCTGATGTCTCTTCTAATACCGTTATATTAACTTATACGCTAGTGTTGTTTCCTGAAATAATGAGGCCACACCCAAGAAAAGTATTCAGTGTAAAAATTTGATCGAAAAAGAGAAGAAAGAAAGGTAATTTAAAAATATTTACTGATACTATGGAAAAAGGTAAACGCTGGAAAAAGGAACTTAAAAATAGAAAGAAGAGAACAAGAGAACTGAAAACAGTGAAAAAATTATCGAATTTAACTGAAACTAAATTAATCAAAGAGAAAAGAATCAATCGGCATTCACACTCACAATCAGACTTCGATTTCAATCAAAATAAGTTTTTAATGTTGAGTGGTTATAACGACCGGCGAATTAGATGATGTGTCATCTGATCCAGAAGGGAAAAGCTTTTATTTTCCTAAAGTTTTGTAATACAAATATTAATGATTTCCTGCTCATTGAAATTTAAGAAGAAAAAAAATCATTGTTCATGTGGTATAATTCGTTGCAAAATATAATATAATGGACAACCAAGCGTACATGTATCATAGAAAAACCGGGATTTTATGTATTTATTTTCCAAATGTAAAAGATAACCAACAAAAACCAAATTTCTCAAAAAACGCATTGTGCACATCATCTCTATATACGTTTTTAATTAATTTAAGTGAATATAATATGTAAAAGAAGCTACAATAGCAGATTAGAGTATATGTTTTTTTAATGAAAATTTTGTTAAAATTATTGTTTTTAAAATTACTGTTATGAGATAATATTCTTATTTAGAGTTCTTTAAAGTTTAAGTATATAAATATATAACAAAAGATTAAAATTTTGAATTGTTTTTAAGAAAATTTCCACAAATATTGTATATATATATATAAGAATATTGATTTTGGTACATAATTTTACTAATAATTAATCAGTAACATTTTAAGTAATAAAATGTTACTGATTTATTAGTAAAATAATTATGATATTAGTAAAATAAATAACAAGTATTTATCTCTCTCAGTCAATAAAGTTTTTTTATTGACGATTTGTAAATAATTATTTAATGATTACAGTTGGTATCAAAGTACCCCATACGTGGGGTGGGATGATGCACAACCGATTTTCTGCTTGACTTCAGCATATTGATTTTCTTCAAACTTAACTGATATTTTTATTGATATCATAATACTGGATTGTAAGGAAAAGATTTGTTTTATTTACTAATTTAGTACTTCCTTAAAAACTCCCCATATACAACTTAGAGGCTAACGTAAAGTGTTGGTATGTGAAAATTATGTATGTGATTTTAAAAACAATACAAATAAAAAAAGACACAGACAACGATTCATATTAAACATAACTCTAACTAATTATCAAATTTAACTACCAATTAACTCCATAAACCATCAAAAGATAAAAAAAAAATTGTCTAGAATGGGGGCGTCTAGCAACAAAGCGTCAGTCAAATAAGTGCACAATAAACAGGTGACTGTTCGCTACAAGCAGGCAAAATAAGCAATGACTTCGTCCTCCCACATAAATAATGAGCATAAAGCGTTGCTAAATCCAACATTAGGGAATCCTAGTTACTTGATAACTTGAAAAAAATTCAAGATTTAAAACTTTTGTTATAGATATAAGTTGCTTCATATGAAGACTAAATGAATGTAATTGTTTTAGGAATATTGCGGATAACAGAGTGAAACAAATTCACGATACACTCAATACCATGAAAATTATTGAAGACTCGCATGGCAAATCCCAGCAGATCTTTTGACTGGTTTTGCTAAGGTACGTACCACTCACTGATGAATTCAGCCCTCGAGTATAGTTCATTTTAACTCCAAACTGTGTACACAGGAATGCTTATTTATATCGAAATGTATACGTGTACGTAACGACGCAATGCACATTAAAATATATTTTATTGCCCAAAATCCAATACTGAGTTGTTATGTATTTCCAATAAAAGTTTCAAAGCAAACCGTAAGTTTATTTTCCGAACGGCAATATATGGTTCAGTATTTTTTGCGTGAGAATCATGATAATTTTTTTAAAGTGAAACTTTTATTGTATCGCCTCAGAATATTTCGTTTACCTATCGCATGTCGCATTACAGTCGGCCGCGGAGTGGGGGTAAAGAAACCAATATGGCGGTACCTATAGGTCTCATCAGCTGTGCAGCGTTGGTATGGTACTACGATCGATGCAGTTTTTACCAGACACATTGAAAAAATAGAATGTATGTCAATGTTTACTTATTTTAGTTACCACAAAATATTATTTACATTTATAAACTGTGAGACTCAAAGCGAAGATGAAGTTAGTGATCAAATAATCGAAATTTAAAATAATTCAATGATTTATATAAATATTGATCTACGTTTTTAATATGTATATATATATCATACTGAACATTGTATTTATTTATGTATTCTGTACTTTAGTACGCAGAGTAAAATAAACATTCATAGTTATATATCTTGTCTACTATTATCATTTCCTTTTTCACGTCTTAAGTTAATATTACTTTTAAAATCCTAAATCAAGTAGCTTTCGAAAAATTCTCAATTAAATGCCTACAATCTGAAAAAAAGTTTCACTTTCATCGTGGTTTCCTAAAACCACACAACTTGTTTTAAATATGTAACTTAAAATAAAATAAAACTTAAAAAAAACACTTTTTGATGTAATAAATCTTGAGCAGAAATAACTGATAAGGATCCTAATAATTATTTTTGAATTATTTTTAACACCTCCAGGTATTAGCAGGTACAGCCATACATTACTTTATAAATAAATCTCTGGCGTCTTTCATAAGACACGAACAGAAAAAGGTACTTATTTTAAAATAAAAATTGTTAGACTTTCTAAGAAATAATGACATTCGTCTTCCGAATTAAATACAGCATTCTATATAATTTGACTCATTTCTTGTATCAAATTAAAATTTTTCAAATGTTTTAAAATTAACAATTTTAAAGTAAATTTTTTTTATTTGAAAATTATTTCTCATTTTATGTCAAAAATAAATATAAACCCTTACACCATTGGTTGAATTTATTAAAATCGTAAGGGATGATCATACGAAATAGATTCCTTGCCATATTTGATGAGTTAAGCATTACTGTTGTTTTTCGAAATTCGGAATTTCCGTGAACAAAATTCATGTTCTTCAATTCACAATATTAGATTAATGCATGTACTCGAAACAAATATTTAGGTGTACAATTTTAGTTCGAAGTCCATTAAATGGCGTTCTTTACAACGCTTTGTTGAAAAAGATGAAATATAGAACATTGCTGTTCACGTGTTTCGAATGGAGCTCGAGAAACTATAGTAAATTAATGACCAAACCTGATTTCACATAAATACTTAAAGCTTCGCAATAATATTGCGAGTTATACACCATAACAGAAAAACTTGAAATTTTGCAAAACTGTTGCATCATTCTCCCTGCCTAATCCATTGTGATGTCCATTCTAAACAAAGAACATCCCTTTTAATGTCCATTGTGATCAAAGACTATGGCTTTACTGTGAGGGATCTGTTTAGCATGAAACATTTTGGATTTAAATTTTCCAATACGGCCCAAACTATGTAAATAATACGGCGTATGTTGTGATAATATAATAAAATTTTGGAGCCGGAAAGGTAGATTTATTGATCTTTGCTAATGTATAATTTCGTTTATTGGCCACATATTTATTAGGTAAATATGATATTGCCTAACAACAATTTCATATATTCATCCCGTATGTTTTATATTTTGTGAACGTGAAATGGAAAAGGAATTACCAGCAGCTACATCTTTGTTACAAACTGAATATTGTTAATTATAATTAGGTCTGAATTTCTCGGATACCACTGTAATGAGACATTTTCCAAGAAAATTGTTTATTATGTTTGCACGTGTACTTTGACATAATAAAATTTAAAATTATTATTTGAAAATGACAAGTAGAGCGTGTTTCATTTCAATATACGGACAATTCAGTGCGCATTGCAGATTAATCGCCATTACGTTAGTAAGCGTTGGATTCGTCCAACCAAACGCACTAAGTTGGTGTACGAATGCATAAAGTTAACAAAAAAATATACTTGATGTCCCGAATCTATATGCCTTCAAATAGATTAGTATAACACCCGTATGAGTATATAAATAATGAGTGCCAGAAATAATTGTACTATCGCGCGCTTAATTCAAATTATCACTACGTAGGCACAAGTTGTTAGTCCTACGTACATTTATATATGGCCTCTTCACGATTACTAGGTTCTGAGTTAGTGCAACAGGCAAGCAGACAGATGGCCGTACGAGTTCTCGTTGGTTATCCTTAAAACTACAACTAATAATTTACTTTTATCAAACATACGTATCCAAATTGAGAATGAAAGTTAATAGCATAATGTGCAGTGAAATATTGTTATAATGATTCAATCTGTAGTGCAATCCTACATATATTTCTTTTGCCTGTTCGGTTTTGATATTCAGGTTACCTTTTGTTTTACGTCATCACCACTTAATCAATTACAGTCATCCGCTAGTAATAGGCTAAAGAAGATTAATTAATTTTTAATAATTTTCAGTAATAAAATTCATTAATTGTCTCGCAAAATTAATAAGCGTAAATCGTTATATATCTGAAAAATGGATGATTAAATGATAGTCCGATAAAAGCACACTATTAAAATAACGTTATTGATTAACTCTCAAGGTGTATTGAATATCAAAAAGGCATTTCCGCATTTCTTCCCTTCCTTATTTCATATCCATTTAAACTTTTTTTTTCCGATTATACAAGTAGTATAAAGATTAATATATGTACGAGTATGTCAATTTGAAATAAATATTTAATAATTTATCGAAGATTTTAAGATGAGGTAAAGATGGTATTTTCTATATCCATTGACATATATATATATATATATATATATATATATATATATATATATATATATATATATATATATATATATATAAATAAATATTAAAAGTAATAATCTAAAGTATAAATCGAAATAAAAGTCAAGAAAATAAGAAAAAAAAACATATTTATGTGCTTATAAAACATGTAATACAACTTGTGTACTTATAAAACTTATAAAAAGTAACATGTCACAATATTTTATTCCTTATATATATGCTAAATATAACAAAAATATATTCATAAATAATCTAAAAATATAGAATTGTAATTTGTATTTCTCTACTGCCTTATAAAATTAGTTACTAGCTACTAATCTAGCTTTACATGGTCTAAAAGTTTTCAGCGTCGAAATTTCGAATATACTCAAGAAATGTTCCAATCATATGATTTTTCCGTAATAAAATTAGAGAGCTTTCTATTTTTACCCTGGAAATTTCCCAATTCGTTTTAATCAAACAATGATACTTATATTTATAACATTATTTATGGTGAAATCTTTACCGCCATTTTGTATTGAGTTTTCGATGCCGGCACGTGTGCTCTTGCAAATAATTATTGAAGACGATATTTCTGGTGCAAATGGAGATTTTTTAATTTTAATATTATGGAAGTATACAATTTTATTGTTATCATAGTAGGTATTATGTATTGTTACTAAGGATCAATTTTTTAGGAAACTTTTAGTGTTTTAATTTATATCTCGACTATTTATCTGTCTGTCATGTCATAATATATAAATTTAGTTTATGAAATATATTTTTATATTTAGACATGATATTCGTGTTCAAAGGTAGTTTATGATTTGATATTTATATTTTATGTTGTTTAAAATAAAAGTTAAATTCATTGATTTAATTTTCAATTCATTCGTTTTGCCTTTATTTTTTAGACATCTACAAAAAAAATGAACAAAAGAAGCCGAAACCATCCAAGACACCAATTCCTGAAGAATTGTCTGTTGTTCAAAATGTTGAAATTGAATACATAAATTTATCTGAAACAGTATCTGATGACTTTAGGTTAAACATGTTTAATGTTGAAAATGTAAGATACATTAACCCTATTGATTTCAACCGTCTCTTATCTTCTATATCAAACGAGGTAATAGATTGTATTTCTGGTATGCTCGCACTTAACGATAATTTGAAATTTTTGATGCCAAGATTAACTTAAACATATATGTTGACATTGTTGCTTACAATGTAGAACAACGAGTTTAATTTAAAGATAGTAATATCATTCCCTTTTACCTCCAAACTCGTACTTATCCAACTTGGTTAACTTTACAAAAACTGTAAACTTTACAAAAATACCACAGCAAAAATATGATTTCTGATGATACCATTGAGCAGCGCACTTTCCAAGAAACTGAAAATAGTCATAGAAACTCTTCGGAATGTATTAGTCCTAATTCGTCAAATTTATCCAATCAAATAGAAAATCTGAAATCAAGATATCGAGAGAAGATCACATTTACAGACACAGATAGACAAAATATTTTCAAAGAGTTTTGACATATGAGCTGGCCAGAGAAAAAGATTTATGTTAATAATCTTGTGACATCATTACCTGTTAAGAGACCAAGGGGAAGAAAAACCGACAAAGAATTAAAAAGTGCACAATCTTTGTTTCTTGGTTTCTATGATTCAAAAATTCTATAAATCTAGTGATTAGGTTTAGTCAGATAATAAAAAATCCAAAACATTCAGTTAAAATTTAATGTATAAAAGCAATATAAAGGCAGTAAGAGTGGTAGAATCATTACATCATAAATGACGTAACTATAGATTTTCGGGAATACTGCCTTAAATCATGGTGTGCAACACATTATGCGTTATTTTGGCCTCAGAAGCAACATTTTAATCCTAGTAATTAGTGCAAATATCTTTCCTGACATGACTTTGGCACCGTGACTTTGGTACCATAACAAAAAAATTAAATATTTATCTATCAAAACCAAATAATAATTTATAATTCCACTAAAACCTGGCGATTTATCAACTTTAATTGCATTATAATTGATTTGCTATCAGTATACAAGGTGTTTTTCAACATCATGTGCCATGTCGTGAATTTGCCGTTCACTTGTATCTTTCGAAAGTGTCATTTTATCCGGTAATTTCGACGATTTGCCTTCAAGTACGCAACTAATAATTTCCTTAGCAGCTAATAATTTTTTAGCAACATTGTATTCTATTTCGGCCTTTACCATTTTAGATTTTATTAAAATTAACGCACGTAAATATACAGAGCTTTTTCATAGTTTTTTTTTAGACTCCAACTCTCTTTTTGGGCAAGAGAAAAATAAAAAAAATTAAGTATATATATATATATATATATATATATATATATATATATATATATATATATATATATTGATAAAATCGCACAGCACAAAAAAACCAAGAAGGCGTCCTTTATTAAAACTGAGTTGGTAATATATTGAACTGTATGATAATTGTCAACCGTTTCAGAAAAAACATCAGATTTACGATTATAGTGAAACAAAATGTGGAATTTGTTTACGAAAACATGTTATAAATATGCTCAGTAGGGTACATGGAATCACCTGTATGAATAATAAATATACATCTTATGTAAATATCTAAAGGTTCAAAGCTTGTTGCATGGAATTATTTTCTTTATTCTCATTTGTTCTTAGCAAACTCTTTAAATGTGGCATAACGCATTTTCAAATTTTCTTATGCCCTTTATTAGATTAATGGCAATGTTTTCACATTTGTTTAACATTTCTAGCTTTTTTTTTACTTTGAAAAGTTTCAATCATTATTAGAACACCCTGCTCTAATAATGATTGAAACTAACTTTTTTTCCTAATATGTTTAGTGACACTATAAGTTCTAATTGTAAGATCATCAAAAAATTTAAAATATCAAAGAAGAAGAAGTTGCGTTATCGAACTATTTTCATTAATAACCTTAAAAAGTCTGTGGTAACGAAAACTTGTTCAAAAATAAAAATATTTTCATATTTCTCAAGGATTTTATTTTAATGCAGCTGATCACGAGAGACACCAATTCAAACTTCTAATACAGACTGCCGCTTTAGAAAGTATCAGGCAGAAAATAATTTCCTATGAATGTTTAAACATTGGGAGAAATAATTTCACATGATCGAAAGCCTGGATATTGTCCAAAACTGTTGAAAAAAGTTTTGCAATTTTTTTCTTAGATCCGTCTTTGGTGGATTCTTTGATAATGGATTTTGGAGAAGGAGAACTAATGCCGAACTTTATCACTTATTTAAAGAACCAGATATAATAAAATTTACAAAAATTCAACGTATGAACTGGTCCGGCCATGTAATTAGAATGAAGGAAGATAGAACGAAAAAACAAATTTTTCTGGCCACGCCAATTAGCTCAAGAGGAAGAGGAAGACCCAAATTAAAGTAGGCGAACTACCTACAAAGTGTTTTCGGAGCTCTCAACATAACAAAATGAAAAAGCGTGGCGCCCAAAAGGAGGGCTTAGAATAGTCTGCTTGAGAAGGCCAGGGTCCACCACGGGCTGTCGAGCTAGTGATGAATGATGATGATGACTGAAAACCTAGATTTTTACATAACTTAGTGCTCTTTTTGGGTTTGTACCATCGTTCATATATATTTCCATCAAAGCCGTTTTCAAAGAAGTCTAATTTCCCTAATCTAGAGTTTTTCAATACTTTACTAATCCTCTCTATAGGTTCTTTTTAATCAGAGATTTTCATAAATACATGATACTCGCGCTCTAATTTTATTTTAAAACCTACACTTATTGAAACCTACACACGTGTGTCCTAATAGTTTAAAAGAAGAAGAATTTATTTAAAAATCTAATTCTTAATTATGTATAGGTTTTTGAATTATAAGGTACGGTGTTGCAGAGTAAAAATTAATTTGAGCCAAGTTTTCAAAAACAATAATAAAGATGATAAAGAGAACTACTGATAAGAAAAAACAGAACAAAATGACCAAAAACAATATATTATAAACGTATTGATACCCCAGTTCAAAATAATCTTTATTCCCTGTTTATTCTGGGGATGTTAATAACAACTTGAATAGCAGAAATTTAAAAAAATGCTAATTAAATGAAAATAATAAAATTTATAGGGCATACTCATAATGTAATACAATTAAATAAAGCAATCCAGTTTTCAAAAAAGAATATAAGCTCACGATTCCGTAGTGAAAAAACTAGTGTGAACGCGTAAAAAGCATACTCGATAAAAGCAAAGTTTATTTCCTGACAGGTAGCGGATGTCAAAGAGAATTGAAAAATCAAGTCGTGTCAAGCGAAAGCCCTGCGGCTTTTGCTATGGCTTGAGATAGCGGCGGGCAACCTCTCGCGTCGACAACACAAACAATTAGGGATAATTCACCATTTTCCCACAACTTTCAGTAAACGTCAATCAAACCGGCCCCTAGCGGCGAAATGTACACACGAACTAGTCTATTATTCAACACGTTACTAAGTTAATTGCGCCAGAAGATGGAGGTGCAAACGAATTGGACACACGGAACAATTACACATCACTTACTATATATTATTACAATCATTGTCATGAAAATAAATTGTTTAATAACCCAACCTTTTTATTACTTCCGACTCTACAATATTAGTAGTAGAAACTTATTGAACGAATCGAATATAATTGAAAATATAAAATAAATAATTTTTAATTTGGTCACAAAAGAAGTAAAATTAGTATTTTTTTAAAAGGTCGTGAATTCCATATTGTTAATGAAAGGTTGGGACTATTAGCATAAATTATTTTATAATAAAACTCCTTTAGTGATGATAAAGTAATCTTTAGACACAAGTAAAAAACCGTTCAGGGTGGAACAAATATATTCGTGTCATTATAAGAATGAAGCTTATTCAAGCATTCATCGCTCTATGTAGGTAAGCGAGGATAAAGAAACAGCTTTTGTTAACAAAAAATATCAAAAATTGCACATTTTACAAATTTACAACGTTGATTGCTGTCAGTACTTTAACCGGTGACCACATGGAAACACCCCACTATATTGGTTCTTCCAAGTTTCATGTCCATCTCATGACATTACTTCGTGTGCATTTTTTCCAATTCCGTGTATCTTGAAATTCACGTTTTTCAGACATATTACGTAGTGATTTATGACACAGCGCTAATCGTAGTTGGGTATGCTAAACTTACATATTAAAAGACAAACCCACCTTTATTTTTAGTGTTGTATGCCAAAATTAGGAATAAACAGCACTTATGGAATCACCTCATCGTTTGTCAGCCACAGAACTCTTCTCAAAGAACATTTGAGAAAAATTTAAAATATCGGCCTAAATGCTGGTGAAATGACCTAAATGTTAGAGTGCAATCGAAAATTTTTTTTCGAAACTGAGTGTTATATATCTCATAAATCTTATTAAAATACTATTTAAAATATATGTAATTTGTTTTTTTTTTAACTTTTTTACCAACATTTCCAAAAGTCTTGAAAATTGCCATATGCTCATTATGATCTTGGAAACTTTCGAAAATAAAAATATGATAAAAACTGAGAACCATATTTATTAAGTTATTGCAATGTTAGCTTAAAATATTTTATTCGAATGCTTTTTATCTGATTATTGGCGCATGCATCTTATGTATCTGATGCATATTCCATATTCGCGTCAAGTCTGTTTTTGAGAGATGTCAAAATATTTAATGGGATGTTTCGAAATGCTGGGTTCGACTCGCATTTGAGTGCTTTTTTCTTACGTTGCTTCGTCTGCCTACTAAACATTTCTTTATGTCCATACCTTATAAGACATTAATACAATAATACGTGCAAAGCATTTTGTAAATCATTTAGAATATATTCGAGAGAACCTTGATAATAAGTATTTGGCCGAAATACGTGAACCGCAATAATTTCAATAAAATTCTAAGGATAACAAGAGCAGTTCAGTTTATTTAAATCATTTTTTTTGCAAAAACTACTAAATTGTTAGCCACAAAAAAAATATATCTAATTCTTGACATTATTTGTAACGTTCTCGTTATATCGAAAACACAAATGAAATATTTTTTCCGCTTGAAAAAAAAATTCTAAAAACATACCGTAGCATATATCTAAAACAAAATTATATGTTATTTATAAGACTTTAATAATCCGTCTCCTGAACAAATGAACTTCACAACAGCTACACCGCCAAAATTTAAATATCAACTAATTGCGGAAATAACTTCAATAGAAACTAACTACAACCATCCATTTTGAAAAAGGTCATGAAATTTCCTAAGTTACGACTTAAACCTTTTATTTATAAAAATAATAAAAAAGTATCAAAAATATTAATAAATTTTTAAAAGACCAATTTCTCTTCTGATTTTCAAATATTTCACCATATTTCGTAAACTACGCGAGATAAAAATACTAATTATGGATAGAAAATAATATCAAATAAATTTTTAAAGGAAAGTCATAAGTCATGTAAATCGAAATTATATGCAAATATCCGAATAATTCATAAATATTTGGAAAAAAATGCTAAGTGTCTAACTAATATATCGTTGGCCGTGCACGGGAAAAAATCATTACAGCGAAATTAATTATGTCTTAATATTATAATTTTCCTTGTTAAATTATGTACGTCGTTTTGACAAACAACGTACATGTTACTATTTTTGTGAGATTGAAATAGTAAGTTATTAAAAAAAATGGAAGTATTTTATTCGTGTATTCCCGTAATACTCACTGAAATTAGGTGAAATGTAATTTTTCACTCAAATTTTTTACTTTCATTTATACGTGCTTAATGTCCAAAATATACCTAAAGAATAAAAAAATATTATGTGTATTAAATAAGTGCAAATATTTTATAATTTATTATAAAAATTGTTTAGCCAAGATCTCATCCTTGGTTGTAATTCTTTGGTTGGAAACACATTTTTTTATTGTTTCATCACAAAATATGTAATATACTGAATCTGTAAAAAGTATGTTGTGTTACGAATATGTAACAATATAATTATAATTAATTTCAGAAACGAATAATTTCGCACACATGAATTCGTGTACGCATTCTTGAATTCATGATATGTAAATAACATTAATAGATATTTAAAAAATACAGTAAATAGTCGTATATATATATATATATATATATATATATATATATATATATATGTGTGTGTGTGTGTGTGTGTGTGTGTGTACATATATTACACAAACTTTCCCCTTTAATTATTTTTTTCCGACTGTCAATATTTATTTAAAAGTCATATAACGAAGATCACAACTCACCTTTTCATAATATTTATTGCAAAAATTCATTCGAAATTTTGGCGCACACCACCTTTAATTGGCGATTCAGCGTAAGTTTTTATTTCAACCCGTAGTCGGGCCCGCAGACCGCTTATGGGAGGTATTATATGATAGGCCATAAAAAATTATCAGTATTTTGATTAATATGTAATAATACTTCATATAAAGGTACACATAATGTTCGACTTTCAATACAGTCATAAAATGCGCGAAATTAGCAATATTTGGAGAATTCGACTTAAAATAAAGTGTTGTGTAATATTTGCTCAAAGTTCTCTTCGTAAAATTTCCATATTTTTTGTTCTTTACTCGCAGAAACCAACTTATTTGTACAGCTGATGAAAAGCAGTATATACCGTACAAGATTATAAACAAAGTTTTGAAATGAAATATTATAGAAAATATTTTTAACGCCCCTATTAGCTAATATTAGGTGTAGAAATGAAATATTACCAAAAATATTTCAAATGTCCCTATTAGCAAATATTAAGTGTAGAAAATAATTTGTGTGTTCATGTAAATAACATTTTTTATAATAAATGTGCCCGCTTGCAATTGGAAAGTTACTGAGAAAGTTTCAATTTCTAACAAGTTTATAATAATCCAAACTCCGTTAATTACGAACAAATAGCATATAGCAATTATATCTACAAAGCAAATTTAGACTACACGAAATAAAGATGAAAAAAGGGAACAAAGAAAAGAGGAAGGTTGTGAAATTAACATTTTAAGGAAACATTAGTTAAACGAACACACTAGCGGAGAATTTCAAATTTAAATATATTGCGTACGTAGTAATCCCAAAGTAATAATTTATTTATTATATATTAAATGGAAAATATTTATTTACGAACAATCTTCAAATGATATAGAATTGTACTAAAGCTATTACAAGAGTACATAAAAACTGTCAACATCATACACATAGTTTGACAGTATATAGATTGCGCGAATGATTTCTGTAAGGGAAAAGTTAAATATTTCGATAATAAATGAATTTTTATATTTTATTAATATTTCGTTCTATACAAATTGAATTGGGGGTGTTTATATGAAAAATCATTTAAGTATGGAATTTCCAATAACCTTAAATTTCAAGATATATTTTCGATATTCCTGACACTTCGCTTTGTTAGTTTTGTTTTTTATTTATTGTGAAAGTAAGTCATTGGTTTACCAGACTCACGCATTTTCTGCCGTAATGTATCAAAACTAATCAAAATGTCTTTTGCAGGTTAAATTTCGCATAGTTCTACGAATTTCATCACGAAACTTATGTAGAACAGATATCTATAAATATCAAAAAATGTATGGCTAATGAAGGTACAGAAAGTCGGTGGTTGAAAAAATTGATATGGTTGATATGAACCATGTAAACGACCTGAAAACAAGTTGCTTAAAAATGAACTGAAAGTTGCATAGGTAGCAGATACGTTACGTGTAAATTAAAAATAAGATTTAACTTGACAATTATAATGAATCGTTTGAAACAAATCGGGAAGTTTAAGAAAATGGATAAATGGAAACACGTGGAACCCCCAAATTAAATGGCCATCAGAAGAGGAAACGTTTCGAAGCTTGGTTTTCTTTACTGTCGCAATAAAGTGACCTATTTTTATATCAGATTATTGAGTATAATGAAAAACAGACTCTTTTCGACAAAGTGTAAAAAACACACTCCAAAACTGAATATTCGCCAAATAAGCGACTAGTATCTGTTAGTCCAGCGCTGATATAATATACTGGAGTTTCATAAAACCTGATAAAATAAAACTCTTTGCATGAATGCTTTACATTTATCATTAACCACGTTTTTGCCCTTTAAATAAAATTTCACATAAAAAATAAATCACCCCTTTGATAAAATTGTTGTTCTATAAAACACAAAATATTAAATTAAGTTGGAAACGATAAATCTGTCCAGATTAGTTTGCCAATTCGACCGACAAATCAATTAGGAAATGATTGAAATATCCTTGAATCAATGACCTCGGTTAAGCCACAAAGCTGCCTTGCTATGTTAGTATAATTTTTATGAAACTCAATAATTGAAATTCTTTAATTGGCTATATTAGACAAACAAAAGCTCGTTTACAATATATTTTATTTATTGAATATATTTGGCGTTAATTTTGTAGAAATTCATTATTGAGACTACGTGATGTACTACTATTTCTACTTTCTTTAAGTTCTTTACCATGACGTAGGTTTCGTTGTATCACGACATATATTTTATTGTTCATAAGAATGAAATGTTTATATAAACCGAAAATATTTTGAATAAGTTTTTATTGATCTATACAGTAGTCGTACTAAATGGACCATTAATCGTTACTTGTTATGACTAACCTATTTGCTAGTATCATTTAAAGGCAGTACTTATTAGGAAATTACTATTTGATTATATTTCTACAGGTTGTTTAGCATAAAAAAACATATAGTATTTGAAAGAAAATCTATTTTTAACTTCAATGATTATTTTATTTTCCCTAAAATTATATACATTTACCTTTTTATTTATGCCTTCCATACACCTTCCATACTAATAGTTTCCATAAATCCAAATACACTACCAAATATGCAATGTGCAAATAATAATCAGATGAAAAATTGTAATGCCATCTTCTTTTCGTGTCATTTGAAGAACGTGTAACCCAAAAATTAATTTCATTTAATTTATTGTTTCGCCTATATAAATAATCATAAATAAGAAAGTAGTATTTTTTCGTTGACGTTGAATATTTTTAATATTTTACGTGTATTAAATATAGTTATTTGATGACAAAAATATTTTTTATAAATATATAAAAATTATAAATATATTTTTTTGTGATTTTGTAAAAATATTTTCGGATGAAATAAATTATATACGACTGAGAAAGTCTTCAGTGTAAGCATAATTTAATTTCATGCATATTTAATTGTATATAAAT
Organism: Druceiella hillmani; assembly: GCA_039881145.1. Lineage (NCBI taxonomy): Eukaryota > Metazoa > Arthropoda > Insecta > Lepidoptera > Hepialidae > Druceiella > Druceiella hillmani. The sequence goes on along the minus strand of JAYKKI010000007.1, from coordinate 12,325,035 downwards.
AACAGATAACAATAACAATTTGCCATGTGTTTAATTAAACTAGTAAGTTACCTCCTCTCAATGTCAATACAGTTACTTATTATGTAGCAAGAGACATTTGTGAGTTATTTCAGTTTTTTAACTAATTAATCAGTTTCCCTTTTCAAAGATTAAAAACATATATACAAAGTTTACGACAATGACCACATCATGTCATCACTTTCCAATTGGCGAAGGGAATGAATTCTATAATGAACCGCCTCTCTGCGGTCGTCCCTCTGCTTGAAATTCAGGTCGCGTAAAGAGTAGGGCTCGTGAATTTACTAATTTTTAATTACTTTTGTTAATTTAATTATGTGCGGTCTTATTATTTTATCCTAATTTCAATACACGCACAATTTTTAATAATTTTTTATTTCAAAAAGAAACAATAAGTCGTCATGTTCATAGAAGTTAATAATAGCAAACAATATCATATATTGTTTAACGTTTTAAATATCACAATACCCACATATTATGTGAATAGTTTAACTTAACTGAAATAAGTACCAATACTACTTGATGCCTAAAAATATATTTGAAATATTTTGAACGCGATATTAACGTTAGCCCTTGCAATTATAAGAAAATAACATCACTTTTTTAAATATCGGATTACATTGTGCCTCTAATAGTTTAACTGTCTTTGGATATTTTCTGGTTTCATACAAAAACAATTTTTCGATTGTCATAAAACTTAACGGTTTTGAACTGCATTTGAAAGTCGGCTTATATTTTCACCAAAACGAATTACAAATTGAGTAATTAGGTTGAAAAATTCTAAAGAGAAATTTTAATTATAAATGACGCAAAAATAGTAAACATCACTCACTCATAAAACCACGCAAAGCCGTTCACTGTTAAGAAACATCTAATATACATCCAAACAAGTGCTTCAATTGAAACAAAACTCAGCATAAGTGATATATTTCCGCGTGTAACAGATGCATGATATACGAAATTTGTACCTACGGAGGTGATCTAGAGCGACAAAATTTCCAATTTCTTTGTCTTTCAATAGCAACCACGGCCTGCCTTCAAATTGAGTGAGTTGAAAACGCAATTTCCCTATAATATATATTCACTTTATATTGTTATGAGATTTTTATATAGGGAAGCTGAGGCAGGTCTCATTGGCAGAAGGATCGAAGTAAATCGGTTGAATCTTGTATATTACTTTTATACTCCCTGATACAATATGTAATATGGGACAAAGTTTGCGAAGTCTGATAAACTTTATGAATTAAATTGTAAACCATTTTTTCGACTGAAAAAACTATTACGCCCAACGAAGCAAATGTTATCGATAGGAAAATATTTTACGGATATATATATATATATAACTTGCGTGTCAATCTACATAAGTAAATTATTGCGTATAATTTACTGTATGGAGTATTGCATAGTTTTTTGTACTGAATGTAATAATTAGTTTTTATTAAAAGTCAAATAAGTTCATATTTTGATATTTATTGTGATTGCTTTAGTTTTGAAATGTAAATACTGTGGAAACACGGATAAGAGTGTTCATATTTTATTTTCCTGGCTAAATACATTTGTAATTTAATAAAATATGCAAGTTAGGAATTAAAAATCAACCAACCACCAATCTATAGTTTTATACTATTACGCCGTTTGAAGCCAACATACACGTAAAATGCCGCGGTAAATTATTCGCATTGCATTACAATTTCGGAAGCTTGAAAGTCAGTGTTGTGCTTTCGAGTCATACATAACCGAGCTTGACGCTCCTAATCAGTTTCAAAAGAACGAACAAACCGCATCCTTTTAACCGCTGTTGAATTTTGAGCTAAATTAATTTTCTTCTTTTGATGCATTTTCTTATAAAAGAAAGTTCAATATCTGATGACGAAATTATCGAAAGCTAAAACATTAATATAAAACTAATTTTTGTTGATCAAGCCAAGCAATTATCATCTCAATAACTGATCAATAATAAGATAGAATTTAAAATGAGCCAAAAACACTAATTTCTTTTTTTTAAATGTTTTGACAAAAAAATCATAACGAAAATTAAGGCGGTTTTTCGACTTAAAAAAAATACTATAGTCAATTAATCCATTTAATAAACAACTGATAAAATTAAAAGATATCGCTTAAAGAAATCAGCGGTATATTTCAATTGATGGAATATGTGTATACTTTTTGAACTGGACGATAGTGTGCTTAAAAAACCGCTGCACGATTCAATAAACAAAATTATTTTATCATTGATTAAACTAACCTGCAGCGTGCTTAAAAAATAGCATTGCAATTTAATAAATCAAATTAAAATGTCTTTGATAATACTAATCAATATAATGCTTTCGAGAATAGCGCGTCAATTTAATTAATTAAACCAATAAATATATAGTATTAGAATTGTGTTAGATTCCTTGCCAACAGGCAAGGAATAAACCTAAAGATTAATGCGTTGATTAGAACATTGAATTTAAGCGCTAATATTTTTCAAGTGACCGTTATCCAATATTTCATTATATTTTAATTGTATATTATCATTAAAAGATATGGAATTTGTAAATAATGCTAAGGGTGTTTCGTTGAGACAACAGACTAAAGTGATTGAAATTTAATTTAATACAACCTAAAGTTTCGTAATGTGAGCTTAATATTTTCTAGACATTTTATTGTGTTTTAGAGACTTTCTAACTAGACAACACTAGCATTTGCTCCTATGTTGATAAGAAAATATATCTATCCAATTATTTTATTTACAAGATAAATGAGGGTATTTTACAGATAAGAAGATATTTTTGAAGGGGCTTTTATTTCATATATCAAAATAATAGAATTAGATTTACGATTTGGATTAAGAGAAATAAAAGTTTAATTGCGCAAGTTAATTTCATTGACAGAGCGTGACTGACTAGACGAAACAAGAATCTCAGTTAGATTGTGTTGAAATTTGACATAGTATTACACCTTATTAATTGACATGTTTTACTCTTGTTAACTTTTTTAAAGTACTCACATGTAAATTAAAAGGGGTAAATAAATTACTTAAAATATGTTTTTAAATGTCATGTTGGATATCATTTAAAAGTGTTAAGTGTAAATAATATTAACGTTTTTTCGTAATTGTAAAGTTCATTTAAAAATATATTCTAAAAGATTGCGAAAATCAAGCATCTCCCTCCTAATTTCCGGAACTACTGGATCAAAAATTATAAACAGTCAGGGTTGGTCAAAAAAATGCTGGGAACCTACAGCATTTATTCTAGATCTTATCAATTTTTTAATGCAAACCCTTTTTTTTAAGCCTATAATATATATAGGAGAAAATATACTTAAGTTTTGAAAAATTTATATTTGTAAATAATTTATTATAAATATTATATACACTTAAATGGTTATCAGAGCCTGTACGAATTTTACACGTAAACAGTTTTTTATTGACCTTTTAGCCAATACAAAATTTTCGTGATTAGATTTAGTAGAAAAAAATTAAAATTACCCTATGATTCAGAGGATTCAGTGGATTACGAGGACGAATTAATATTCGATTGAATACTGAGTTTTGTGTGGATCGAAATTTCAGTGGACGAATTAATATTTGATTTAATACTGAATTTTGAATGGATCAAAATTTAATGTAATACAAGATTCAATGAATTTAGCAAAAGGTATCTTAAATTAGTTATCATTTGATTTAATTTGACACGGGGTAGATTTGGTAACGAGTTTTTACACGAATTAACATTCAAATTAGTATAAAATTCAATGATATTAATAAATTATTTTTCACGTCATTCGAATTTTGACTTAATACAGGATACAAAGGATTTAGTATTTGATTTAGGATTTGGATCAGTGGAATGCCTAGAATTTCGAAACTACGACGGCACGAACGTGTCGCCCGATCGTTTAGTTTTCCGTTTTCAATGGTCATTGTTAGTTTGTTCCTTACTTAAACTTAGTATAGTTCCCTGATTTAGAAATATGGCTTTTCTTTTGAGTCGGGAAAACGTGTATTAAATTAATAATCCTTTTTGGCTTTCGGATGCAATCAACTGATTTGTTATAATTAGTAAAGAATGCTGTTATTATTTGTCGTTTTCGTTCATATAAATTACTGAAATGACACAAGACGTGAAGTGGAAAAATTTCACATTGGAGATAAGTCTCAGTTTCAATAAATAGAGAAAATTATACAACAAAATTATTAATAAATTTGGCATTATTCGAGAAATAACAGAAATGGCATTGATTAGCTGCCGACCAGGAAACCGTGGTTGGGTAACAGTACCTGCGAGAAGGCAATCAGGATATAGCTTGTAGGTTTCAGTGTAAAAGATACAGTCATCAAGATATAACGAAATTCAGTGATGTTTTAAAATTTGAAATATTTTTAATCAGTTTAGTAATTTGGTTTTTTTTTAGATTATGGGAAGCGGTGACACTAGAATAGTAAGACGCGGAGATGTACACAGGTGAGAAAATGTGGGAGATGATCAGAATCGGTAAAAACAATATTTCCACTTTCGGCTTCACTGTTGCAAAGATTGAAGAAAGAATAAAATTGTCTTAATTGAAAGATATTGATTGTTTTAAAACACAGTTTTTACAAGAGACTTGTATCCGCTCCGAATATAAAACCTAATTTGTCCTTAGATCACATATACATTTAGCATAAGAATAACGCGTATCGTAATGAATTTCATTTCTCCTACAATGCACAAAAACCGCTGCTAGGTCAGCAATATATTCAAAATACTACTTGTGGGAAAGAGTATATACATCTTAGTAATTTGAGATGCAGATCTCAAAAGACAAATTTAAAATATTTTTGACAAAAATGAATAGAAACGAAAAAAATATACATTAAACTGATAACGATGTAATGATGGACGTGAAGAACGTCTCTCAACATCGACGGCAGTCAATGATGCGCTGCTCCTGATAAAGATAGAAAAGACAGTAATATACTAGCAATTTGGGCGAATTTAAGCATTAATAAAAATAAGTACGAAAAATTCTATAAGAACATTAAGGCATCAGGGCGCCTTGTTCCTGGTGAACACTGCATTATTTTACTTAAGCTCAAAATCACCTTCGCTTTAAACGTAAGAAAAATTCCAGGGGATCACTCGAATACTGTATGCAACATCATCATAGATAATAAAAGCTGAATATACTATTAAAAGCCTGATTAAGAGGCAGCCTGCATAGTGGATATTTCGTTTTATTAGCCCGCAAAAGTGAAGAAAGAACAAAGTGGTGGAAAAGAGATGGTCGCCTTGTTCTTCGGAATGTTATACCAACCACTTTAATCTGCTTCCTATCTTGAAAATATTTTGAAAACAATGTCCGAATGCAAATAGAATCCTTCTTTCCCCAGACAACGTCTTCTGACACTCAGCCAGACGAACAACCGAATATTTGCATCCGATCCGCGGAGAAATTATATATCCCCCACACTCGCACGAAGCGGTTTCTATGTATTTATTCCCAAAAACTCCGTGATAAATGTGAGGAACCAGATTTTTTGCGAGGAATGCGATTCCTGAATGCTGAAAAGGCGGCAAGTGCCTTTGAAAAGGCCGTCCAAGAAAGATTGGCGACCGTTTTTATGGATTCATCGAATGAAAGGCTATGAGTATTGTACTTTGAAAAACAATGCATAAATTACAGCGTTGCTGGTTGTTTCCAGTTTTATTATTCTAAAAACTTTCAGTGTTCCCTAAAACGTCTAAAACAACGAAATTTTTTCTAGGATATATTTGCAATATAAGACAGCAAAAACAGATAATTTAATTATTTTTTAATTATCAAAATTTATTTTCCACAGAATATAAAAGAGAAATGTCGGCACGTCTGCATTTGGCAGGGAATTTTGTATATGACTTGGCTTTTTGACTAAAGGTTTTTTTAATATTTTTGTTTAAATTTAGATCTCACATACATACACATACACGTACACACATATATGTGTGTATGTGTGTACATGTATGTGTGTGTATTTGTATGTGTACGGTACAGACTTTATAAGACTATAGTGCCAATGCTAGAAAAGAGAATGCTTGTGGCTATAAAAGTTAAACGAGTGTATGCCGACTAGTCGACATACAATCTATCAGATGTAAAAGTTAAACGAGTCTATGTTTCATTATTATATGCATACGATGGTGCATGACTGTAGAAGTAAACTATCTTAGAAAAATACTTCTCCATATTACTGATTTTGACTTTCTATCACAATTTTTTCATGAATTGTTTTACATAACGTGTATATAATACATTTTTTTATTTTTCTTAAGTTGTAGATTTATCTCTGCATTATTATAAATATTTATGTAATCTGATAGATATTTTTTGCAAGTTGCACAAAAGAATGCTTAATAAACGATTATGTAAATGTTTTAATAGATATTTTATAGACAATGTAGTGTTTGGTATTGAATGTTAAGATAGAAATAGTATTATTGTGCGATTTTTAAATTAGTTTCAGGAACAGAGTACTCAACACCCATATTAATTCAAAATTAATCATGACATAATATGGTTTCTAAAAATATTTGAAGTTCTTAATTTTTGCAGAAACTTATAATCTATTTCTTTACTAAACCGCATTATAAAAATTCGCAGCAGAAAGCAATTCATAAACGAAATTTTAGATGCTCTGCCTAGTGTCATGATTTCTTGACCATCTATATGATTATACATATTCTAGCGACTAATCATATTGTGCCGTGCCATACACTTATTGAGAAGCAGAGATTTTGTGTGAAAATATTTAATTCTAAGAACTTAATTAATGCTTACACAAAACAATGGGATTGCTTTTAGTTATTATTGTTTATTATGTATTATTATTTATTACAATATAGTTATTTATCGACATCACTTATATATAAGGTACCACAAGAAAAATACTTAAAATGGTACTTATACTTACACTCCTTGTAATTTGCACAAGTCGAAGAATTGTGGCATAAGCAATGCCGGTTATTTCTATTTTATAACGAGCTATTTTGATACCCTTTTCTAGAACTGAGTAGTTTAATATGGTACGCGTCACTGACCTGTGAGATCAATTATGGATAAGTGTCAAAATATATTTTCGTTTTGCCAAATTTTAGATTGCCATCACATTATATTAATTATTTCACATATGACGTGACAAACCTTCCCTATACGGTTATAGCCAAAAAAATATACGGCACCGTGTAAAATTTCAAAAGATTTAATTTGATAAAAGGTTATAAATATGGTAATAAGTTAAAATACATCTTTTGTTTAACTTAGCGAAAAATACAAACTTCGACTGAAAAAGAAACACCAAACAGTAAGAAACGCCAAGCATTAAAAATAAAAAATTTCTTTATCTGGTACGACTTCCAGTGAATATGCTATTGCATATATTTTCGTTTTACCAAATTTTAGATTGCCATCACGTTATATTAATTATTTCACATATGACGTGACAAACCTTCCCTATACGGTTATAGCCAAAAAAATATAAAGTTGCGATGTGAACTTAGCCATAAAATGGATCATAACTTCTGATTATAATTTCAATGAAAATTAAACACAAAAAATTATCAAATAATTTTCTACAACACAAAAAATTTTTTCCTATAAACTATATACACATGTGACTGACTAAACTATTTTTCTTATTTCAACAATATGTAAAAATAAGAGGAAAATTAAACTTGTATATGTACGAAAATGCGAGTTTTTTATGAGATATTATATTCAGAAAGTCGAAAAGCAAGTGCTGCAAAATCTATAGCCACTTTACTATAATGTTTGTTCGCTGAATTAAAGAAAAATATTCTCAGAACTATAGATTATACAATAATATAATAATTTATCCCCAATAAATAAATGTATGAACATACCACTTTTAACAGTTTGCCTATACCACGTTTAACAGTAACCAGATACTCGTTTACCTAGTGATAATTATATCCTGATGAGTTTTTGGTATTATAATTATTTGTATTAAACAAAACATTCATATTAGATATTTATTAATTATAATTTACAGCCAATTAACTTACAAACATTAGCATTATTTATTTTTTTACGTAATTGAGATGTATGCGGATCATGTGTGGTGCGTATTGTCCTTGAGTAAACAGCATTTATTCTTGGCTATTATAATTCGAAACAAAGAACTGTAGTTTTTTGATTTTATGGTTGCTAATATTGGGTGTCATTATTTTATTTCCTAATATTTCAAAGTTATTTAAACGCATAATATAATGTATTTTTTCACAAGGAAGGTTCACGTACTAGGCGGTCTATTGTACCTCAAATGTGCCAACTGAATTTATGCATATATCAACTGAGATATTACTTTCTTAATATCATCATCAAATTCTCATGACATTTTGAAAACTAAGACAATCTATGGATTATTTTTTGACAAAATCCTAAATATTGTCAGATTTTTATTTTTCTGTTACTATCATTTGAGTAACATTTTAAATAGCTATTTTTAACGTTCCAAGCCAAAAAATGGCAAAAGATTACACACTCACATTCGATTTTTTTTATATGATAGAACCAAACAGAATATGAATTAATACCTGAATGTGATCTCAAAATAGAGTATATAATAAACATGTATCCACGTATTATTTTCAAACCTGACTGCCATTGTATTATTGCAAGTTGCCACACGCCTTTTATTACGATTTAATTAATTTCTATAAAATTTTTCCCTATTTGAATTTCAACGGATTTTAATGAAATATCTTATATAGATAATATACACTCAGTATTGAAATTTAGCTTAAATTATAGGAAAACATTCAAAATTTCTGCACAATTTGATCTAGTAAATAATATCAAACAAAATATTTATTTCTAAATAAATAATCATGGAAAAAATAATACTGTAAATAGCATAAATGTCCTTCAACCACAAAATCAAAGGCGGTATAAAAAATATGATAAGTTAGAAGACGGCCAATAACTGAGATTTCAGCATTTATCATTTTTCAAAAATTGTTCATAGGCGTAAATTAAGCTTTGTTTAGGCCAAATATGCTTGTGATATTCAAACGTTATCTGTTTATTTGTTTGTCTTTCTTTGACGTTTGGCAGCAGGCGTGCAAAACTACAAGAAAAAGCTACTTCTACAAAATTTTTTTTTTTTTAATACAAAGTTTGCAACAAATTATTAGAACGAACGTTTCGTGCTCGTCGTTTCTCATCACTTTTCGAGATCTCGGGTCAATTTCGTTGACGTTTCGAAAAGAAATACACCGTTAAAGAAAATAAATAATAATACCAAAGAAAATTTACAATACGACAAAAAACAACTACGACTAAATAATTAATTTTTCCAAATGTAATATTTTCAAAATTAATTAATGAATAATTTAATAAGGAGGCAATGTTGAACGTGGAACCATACATAATTCTTAAATCGTAGAACATTGAGACATAGGTTTCAATTTCCATGGTCGCAATATTATATGCACCTGCGCATATAATATTGAAACCATGGAAAAGGTTTAAACAGGATTAACTATTGTGATATAAATATAACGTGTACGCGAAGCAAATGCAAATTGATCAATTCAAACAGAAACCTAATTAAAATTGTAGTATTGCGAATTGATATATGTATATATATATATATATATATATATATATATATATATATATATATAAATGTATATATATATATATATATATATATATATGTATATATATATATATATATATATACCTTCATCACAAAATGTGACATTAACATTTATTTTTAAATAAAATGACAAAGTAACCATCCATAACCATGTTTACATAGCTAATGTTTGTTTAGAGATAAACAAACATTAGCTATGTAAACATTATATATATATGTAACATATTATTTTCTAAATTTTCCATGCCTACATAATAATATTAAATGTTAGGCAGACTTTATATTTGCCATTTAACGGAAGATAAAATACTTTTAGCCTGAAATAAATTACTTAAGTGAAAGATACTTACATGACTTTTGTGGTATTAAATTACGTCTTATATAACCATTAGTTTCCTGAGTAGTCATTCATTATGAAGATAAAACAAATCATTATGTATCATCAATACGTGATAGACTCGCATAAACAATTAATGCATGCAATCGATTCATCCTTTGATATATAATCACATAAATGTAACTTATTTTTATGAAAAAAAGGCAAAAGAAATACGAATTGTAGAAAAATATGGGCGAATGTATTCCAATTTTAGTATTTCTTGAGGCCAGATGAAAATTTAAAAAAACACACATACATTTATTATGTATTGCACGATACCAATTTACTGTGACTAGCTACTTTTGTTCGAGAATATTAAAATTTAATGAATAATTTGCATGTATTCTGTCTCATTAAAGCATATCAGTAGATAATACAAAGACATAATTAGTTTTGTTATACCTTATAGGATGAAATCAAAAATATATCCTAAAACACTTCTTCACAATCTAGATGTATTGTTCTAAGTTTTCATAATATAATTGTGGTAATAAAAAATTGTCTACAATAATTTTAATTACACATTAATAAAATTTTTGACAATTTTTTTTCATATAAGCAATCCTAGCTGATGTATTATTCATGTTCATTATAAATGCACAATAATTTTGATAGCTAAATATCATTTTTATTTACATTTTTCTTAGAAAATGTTGCAAGAACTAATTATATTTACGAATACACTTTAGTGATTGTAAAGCAAATTTTATTGCCTTTATTTATATTTTTCTTCGCCATTAAGTACTATTAAAATCGAAAATTATTATAAATAGCAAAACATGTGCAGTAAATTTTCCAACAAAAAAAATAGAAGTTTCAGGAAAATATATTTAATAATATTGTAGAAGGCAGAAAAGTTTTATTTTTGTTCATTTATACCCATTTAAACCTATCGAAATACGCCAGACAATTCTCACAATTAACTTGATCTAAGGTTATAATAAGCTTTTCATAAGTCTATTTAATATTGAATTTGCATAAAAATGTATAAGAGGGTAGAGCTATGTGCAAATATAATTTAATAGCAAAAACAATACACCTGATAATTTATTTAATTATTATGCTGTTTTAAATTTACCGCTCTTATTTGATAAATATAATGGTTATTGTTTTTCAACCCCGATCTGAATGACAGCAACACTTTATAAATATGATTCATAATTTAAATAACTCTCTTAATCTGTAGAAAATTTGATTTCCAGAAACATTACCACTATCACATGAAATATTTTCACTTCTTAATAATTTAGTAAAATAAAAATGAAAATTATTTCATTATTTCGTATATATTTTATTGACGACACGATATTACGTAAAATCTAAAAAAAATGTTCAGAAGTTTAAAATATTTATATAATAAATTGACATAAGCGATTCAACGAAAATATAACCTAACAGTTTCCATTGAATAATTTAGTTAATTCAGTTATTGAATGTTATTTAATACAACGTGAGAAATTATGAAAAAATATTCTACGTCAAAAACGTTTTATCCTTTTGACATATGACTTGATTTCAGCTAAAGATAATATAAATTAATTACATAAGATAAATTGAACACTAACATATAATTATCATAATATTGGCAGCAGGGAAGAAAGTTTATAAAATTTACTCGCCGACAAAGTATACCTCCCTTTTCAAATTTAATTGATTTCATATTATCTGTACTCAATATATGCCTTATTTGTACCAGTAAACATATTTTATATTTTTCTGTATGTCATGTACCAATAAATTTGTCCATTAATTTCTTCCGATTCGATGCAGAAACATCCGTATTCGTTAAGGTAGAAATAGATATGGGTAGCTCATTAAAATTTCCTGAGATGGAGCATTAACACCGGCACACCTTAATGAGTTGTTACATTGCACTAATTCAACTGACTTATGACGTAGCTCCGCATTTACATCTATTCCTTTGATTAAGTTACCCGCGATACTCGCGGTTTCTCAAAGCAAGATTGCTTCCTGAGTTGGCGATGGTGTGCAAATGGGCTTAAAAGCGCTGCGTCTTGGCAGCATAGTACCCCCCATACTTGCGGGAAAGGAGCTTCCTACGTAGGTACGTCCTACTTCTATGTATATGGGTAATTACACTATATTTTATGTGTGGGCAAAATGATGCTGTCTGCCTAACATGAATTTTATTACGCAGGTTATGGATTATAACTCTGGAATACATATAGTTTTATCATCGTGATATCATCTCAAGCGATTTAAAGACAGAAAATTTAAAAAAATCTCCGCCACACCGATGATGGGTACTGGTAGACTGTAGGAAAATTATAAAATACTAGAACTTAAATAAAACTAGTGGATTGTGTCCGATATAATAACATAAAATAAACGCATTGAAAAAACTACACTTACTATGTGGACTAAGTGGCTAGGTACTGCTAACATAATATATACATAAATAAACACTTCTTTTTTAGCTAATCAAAGTTTATCTCCTCAAGTTCAAATACAGTAGTGGTCCGGGTAAATATATACATATATATATATATATATATATATATATATATATATATATATATATACATATATATATACATATATATATATATATATATATATATATATGAACGCACGCACGCACGTAGGCAGATACGCATACAATACATTTGCTCTTTAGTGCTACGGCGATCAGAATGAAAACAAAGTCGAGATTAATACAAGTAGTTCAAGGAAAAATTATGATATAATTTCATCCAGATTATTATTATAAATGTTTACTAATCGGTATCGTAAAAATAGTCATAAAGGTAGCAGAGTTTATTTATAAGCCACTCGGAATTTTGTTTTAAGACAATGATAACGTGACAATCGTCCATGAAAGAGTTTATATCGAATTTATCTCTGAAACCCCATTGTCATTATAGAATTGTGATGAATAACATTCTGCCAAAATAAGATCCGTTATTTTAAACATGTAACCTAAATAACTGGTATTACAGTTTTTGTGTCGTTACCTAGCTACACGGGCTGTGCATGCACGTGGAACGTCACATGAGGAATTTATTTGCTAGGATGCAACCTGTCACAGTATCATTAGGAAATATTGATTTGCCAAAATAATTTGGACAAACACTTAATGTTTTCCTAAAAAAACCTTTTAGTTGTTAGAATGTTAAACCATAGATAATTTAAAAAAAAGGAAAATACATTAATTAAAATTACTTTTTTTTACTAAATTATAAAATTAACTGATATATTTTATGTCCTAATTATAATGTCACTCTTACAGAGTGTCACGATTCCCGTAAATGTGATTAAATCGCTCTTTTCTACGGTGAGAGCTGAATTGTCAAGAATAATGGATCTACGTACGTCACTACTAGTAAAAAAATATAATTTAATTATAACAGAACTAAAATTATATAATGTAATTATAATAGAAATAATATTGTATATTCTACATATTTTATACTAGTGAGAAATGAAGAATATTCAGTAAAGGAAAATAGTTTAGTTTTAGGATTGCGTAGCAGAAAAGTTCAGAGGGAACCGTATTCTTTTATCAATTATTTTGTGGATACGCCCTGAGAAGCCTCTAATTTGAAAACGAAGAAAACGATAGTCCTATATTTTACACATCTTATGTTATTCTTCAAGTGATTGTTAATGAATATTAATTAAATTGACATGGAATTAATTCATTGCTACGCATGCAAGACGCGTCTATGCATGCAACATTTAACCATTTTCATTAATTGAAAAGTCACATTTGGTTATTTAAATAGAGTTAATTTCATATAACTCTATGTAAATAACCAAATAGTTTCTTTATCAATAAAAGAAACCTAAATCAGTTTGGCGTGCTTTTTTACTTCTGTTATTCGTCTTTTATTTACGTTCACATTCATAGTTAAGAACTACGAGGCTCAATATGAAAAATTTATATTCGATATTTGTAAGGTTTCCCAAGTTCTTTGAATCTTGCAGTTTTTTTACTTACTTCCAAGTTTTAGCAAATTTCCCCAATGTCACAAATTTTTATAAATTTCATTATTTTTCCACCAATTTGGAATACGAGAACTCGACGGAAACGGTCATAATTTACTTGTAAGGGAACATCATATTGATACCATAACTGGCGAAATTGCTTTCATTGATACTTCAATCGAAAAAGTTTTCATACACTCCAATGACATTAATAAAGTTTTGATTTTTAAATAAATCTCAAAATTTTCTCTTTTAATCTTTATGCATAATCTAATATAATTAAATTGTTACTTGTACCATCTAAATTTTATTGACCAACTTAATTTTTTCAACATTTCTTTTAATCATTAATAAATATTGAATGGAAATATTAAGAAATGTTATTTAATTTTATTTAAGAAGAAAATTAATGAAGAAAATTAATTTTTCCATACATTTTGTATGGAGCGGCTTTTTTGATGATATATCGAGAACGGATTGACAGATTTTTTTTTCATTGAAAATTTATATGATTATTATACATTTATTAAATATTTTTTTTATCTCGGCTTCGAGAAGTTTCCTCGCGCATTGGAAAAGTAAAAAAATCACAAATAATTTAATTGTGTATAAAACGTAATATGTGATAAATGACGTAATATATAAAAAAGTGTGTCATAAATGACAGACACGAATGAAAATGATAATTGGTTTTTAATAATTCTTATTCAGTTTTCGACCGTTATTTCATTTGAATTCAATTAAATTAATTCTCTTTAAACGATTTCTTCTGAAATTCATTAGCGAAGAGTGATTTAAAATTGTTGAGTTAAGTTTTATGAAGATGTTCACTTTGTGAGGTTATGATATTTGTGATTATGCGGACATCGATATGTAATTTACGTGATTAATTTTTCTGCCATTAATTTTAAAGTGTTACCTATTCCTAAGTCGAATTGCACAACGAAGCCGTAATGCAATTCGACTTAGGAATATTGCGAACCAATTCACTGCAGATGAACAAGAAATTGCAAGGGAAGAGCGCCGAGTAAGTCGCCGCGAAACACAAGAACAAGACAAACAGCTCAGTTGGCAACGAAAAATCGTCGAGCTTATCGCAAAGATCAACAACGTAATAATCTTCGACGCGCAAGAAGAAATGCTTTAAGCGTTGATTTGAATCGAGTAGCATTTCAATACGATTGGATAATTGACTACAACCCGCATCCTTTCGTTCGAATTGGCCCAACTGATATTGAGTGTGACCATTGCGGTGTATTGAATTAGTGGCAAGATGAAATTGCCATTCTTGCTTCTGCCACCTGAGTCATTGCATTCATTACTTCGTACCGAAACACCAGAATCACGACATTTTCTATCGAACGTTCAAAGATACAAGGGATATTTCCAAATGATTTCATTTGGAGCAGACATTATCGAAGAACACGGATTCAATCTGACATTCAAGGTAATTTCTGCTAGACAAAATAAACGTTTATTTTCTTTTTTGTGATTATAATTTAATAAATCTAACTTCGCCTGACTTTATAGATCCAAGGCCAAATTCACAATCGAATTGGATTATTGCAACCGCTTGAAGGTGCACAGCATAAATTCATCTAAATTTACTTCATGGGCAGCATGGAGGAACAACTTGATCGGTGTCAAAAGATCAAATCGGCAATAAAAAGAGAAATTCTTCAAGATCTGCAGCAACTACTTCATGAATATCATACATTGGTTCGGTTGTTCATAACTACGTTGGATCGCATGCCAAGTGATGACTACAAACTCATAATTTTAATGTTATTTTAATTTAATTAAAATAGTTTTCATTTTTATTTGTATATTTATTGAATTTAATTAATTTTAAATATTCATTTTATCTTAATAAAAAACTGAATTTAATTTACCTAATAAGTTAACCCAACATTTATTAACTCTGAGGCGATACAAAGTTCGCCGGGTCAGCTAGTACTGAATATAAATAAAAACTTTACAGCACAAATAATTACAAAAACGCTATTAATAAAACGTTTATAAATTTAAATTATTCACCTTATTTTGGGATTCTTCCCTAGTTTAAATAAACATTTAGTAGTTTCAATAAACATTTTGCATTTTCCATATCGTTAATGTTACTTTATATATTATACCCACATTTTAATGCAAAATATTACATTTTTTACTTCATGTTATATTTCATAGTAAGGCAAATATTTATAGCCTACTGAAAACAGGCCACGAAACCTAGACACAATATCATCGAACTGGTGTGTACCAAGTACCAATATAAAGGTTGTAATGGAGTTGCAATAATACGATATAAAATGTAATATTGTAATGTTATACGTAAATGGAAATAGCCTTCGTTTCCAATAAGAAGTCGTTCTGATATGAGAGGATGGGAAAATATTGTGATATTGTTTCATTTTTTCACAGAAAAATATTTTTTTCGTCCTCGTTATATGACTTTTATCTAATTCGAACGTATAAAAGAGAAGAATAATGATAAAAAGTTATATTCTGTATTGGGTGGAATCTAGGTTGCAAAATATAAATATTGGAAAATATTCAAATACTGACTTTGATGGCTGTTAGTGGTTATGCAGGACAACGCTATTTTTTGTCGTATAGTCCTGTTTAACGATCAATGTTATTGGCAATATTCTGAAGCTTATTTTAAACATGGAGATATAGATTATTACCAGGTTTCTATAGTGAAAATGCCTATAGCTCAAAATGCCTTCGATTTTTATTTTGTTTCGACTCTCAATTCTAATGAGGAACGCTTGTTAGGAAGTTAAGAAAAAAATTTATTTGAAATAATTATTTATATATTTTTCTTCTTGTCTCTTTAATCCATGAAAACATAATGAGAATTGGTCATGTAGTTTAAGAGAAAAAAGATTTGCGATTTTTACATTTTCCTTAAAATACATTTGATATTATGCACATTAGTACCGAAAGTTATAGTATATTTGACGAAAAAAATAAAAATATTTGAGCTAATATTTGAGCTAAAGGCATTTTTACCATAGAAATCCAGTGATGTATTATTTAATAGAACTATTTATTTAAACGAATCACGAAGCAACTCTCCGAAAATAAGTTAAAATGTCAATGACATTTGCACAAAACTTGTACCAGAATTAATTTTAATCAATTTTCTTGATATAAATATCAAAGAAAGAAAATTTTAGGGTTTACGATTTGAAAGTTATTAGGGTTTTAAAATCAAACAAGTATTATCTAGTCGATATCGTAGTAGTAATAATATATAAAATGTTATTTATTCAATGCTGATGCTTGATGAATTATATAATTTAGGATGAATCCATTGCATCATCCACACCATACAATTTGGAATATATTGAAAACCAAGAATTGAAACCTGTAATTGAATCTCAGATATTATTTTCTGTACGTGTGTGTTACAGATTTCATGCCTTCTATACGATTTCATACCTCAACAGAAAATAACGGAGTCCTTACAAGACCATTCAAGTGTCCGTCCATCGTTTTGTATATCACAGCCTCAGAAAATATATAGCCTAGAAACTAATATGCGGCAAAGTGAGTATGCTTATTAAATTGCTTATATTTTATAGAAATTTTGAAAACGGTAAATGAAATAGTCGAATTATTAATTTCACATAATAAGAATAAAAATTATAATTTATTCATGGATAGAAAATACAACAAATAAAGTAATAGACATGTACAGAAATTTTCTTAATGCCAAAATAAAGATTAAGTTACACGCCTTAACTTTAGTTTTAAATTATTCAATATTGTATCCACAAAGCTAGCTCGGCTTGCGCAGTTATCACCGGCACGGCCAGGAAAATAATTCTTAGGAGCAGATAGATTATAAGGATAATACATAAAATATATATGTATATATATATACATATATGTATATATATATATATATATATATATATATATATATATATAATATATATATATATATACATATATTAGAATGTTGTATTAAATGTGTACAAAAAATATACTCGTTCCTCACCCTTTACTACAAAGATTTAATCAATATATATTATAAAAGTAAGTGTACAATATGCATGCCGCTAAAACTCAGAATCGAGTTCCGGTACGATTAAGGGAGTTATACAGTGTGGAAGCCCTCTATCCCCCATCCATGAAAAAGGTTCCCGTTTTTACCTGAAGGGCGTGCTTAAGGGCTGGAAGTTTCACTCTCTAGAAATTTCTGGAACAATCCAGAACAATCGAGAATATTTGAAAGCATTTAACAATATTCCTGAACATCCCGGAATATTCTGGATGTTGTGGAATGTTTAAAAATTCTGCAACTATATTTCATAATAAACGAAGAAATGGAAATTGATCAACGATGCACAAACATAAGTGGATTGAGACGAGAAATAATACAGTATGTACATAGGATCTTACACAAATACAATCAACTTATCCATATATTCGAAACAGTTATAAAGTTATAATTCGACCCGACAAGAGACCATCTGGAGAACACGAACCTCGATTTAATGCACCTCAGTTAGACGAAGCCGCGTTGTAATTGTGGATAATTAAAACACAAGCCCTGGCATAATGATGCAACGAAGAAGAGAAAGACTACAACGCATTGCAGAGACAAACCGTTCATATGATGCCATCCAATATCCATTAATATTTCTGCACGGAGAGGGTGGATATCATTTTAATGTAAAACAAATTGAACCTGAAACCGTCGAAGATACAAATAAAAAAGTCACGTCCAAGGAGTTCTATGCTTACAGCTTAATAGTCAGAGAGAATGAAACATAAAAAATAAAATTTTTCATTGGGGACGATGATGATTTTCTTAAATATAGATAATTCTATTAGTGTGACAGGAAACATGTTTTTTCTTTTAACATAATTGAAACATAGAGACAATATTTTTAATATTCAACCTTATTTAAAAAAATTCTCTACGTTGACCTCACTTATACGCCTTAGTTGTATGCCTCAGTTGTGATATCTTTGGTGCGCACCACAAAAATAAATCTTTACAAATTAAACATTATTTGTTCATGATGTTCTAATAACGTTTTCATACGTAGCTCATGCTTTGTTGTCAGCATCTCATAGTCTTTGTAACTAGGAAAAAAGAGAAAAATTCAACAAGAATAAATAAGCAAAGAATAATATAAATATAAGCGACGCTCTAAAAACGCTATCTGACGTAATGGAAGTAATTTGTCTTCACAATCATAGCCAACACAGACATAACCTCATATTTTATATGTTTGTCTATAAAAAGCCACAATTCCAGGTTGGATTTTTGAAATAACTTTGGACTAGTAGTTCTATTATTTCACTGAATGTATTTATTAGTAATAATAATACCTTTTTATATCAACCTCATAAAATGTAGAAAAACCCAGAATAAAAGTAGAATAACTTAATTTTAAGCATTTTTATCCGTAACAATATATGAATGTATAAAGAAGAATAAAAGAATTAAAACAAGTTTAACAAATTTGTTAATAAAGTAATCTACGTTAGCCTCACGTTAGTATCACAAAAAAATTGTATCACTGAAATTGCTGTAATAACATTTATGAATATTTGCAGTCACTTTTCAAAATAATATGAATATCTAAATGACAATTGAAATGAATATCTAAATGACAATTGAAGGTATCAAAATAAGGTCAGCTTTCAAATACAATTTTATAAAGCACCTTTGCATTTTTAGAAAAAAAATGTTTACTTCAACATTTTATTTCAATACATCTTAAAATTATAATAAGTACCGAATCAAAACATTTAAAACTTAAGAATATTTAAAATTAATACATGTTACTTTTTAAATCGTTTCCTTCTATATATATTTTATTCATGTTGTCAAAGGCATTTTTGCTTATATGTTTATAACAAAATTAAATATGGCCTCTGACAGAATAAATTAAATTTTAGAATTCAATTAAATTATTAAACGAAATATTTATTAACGTCATTACAGGATATTTTAAAAACTATCTATTTTTGTGGATTACCAATCGTGGTAATGTACAGTCAAAAATATTTACACTATGTCTACCTATGTCGGAAAAACTAAATTTTTTATTGTTAAACAAATCCTCTGGAAAACAATGTCTACCATCGTACTATGTACGTATGCATACACAAAAGTACATCACTCGAAATATAATAGAATGAGGTGCCAACCCGCCGCAGTATAATCGATTATCTGTTATAACAATCCGCGTTCACGTTCGCAAGTAACAACTCCCAATAATGAGCCGTCTATATTTATTATTTATCATGAAAGTTCTGTGGCCTATTGTGGTAATTGAATATTAGGCGCGAGATTCGGCAACTTCATGATAAATTGCTAGATATCTACCAGCTTGGAATTTATTGTTCTCTGAGGGTTAACCGTTCAGTTTCGTTTGTTAAGTTTAGATAACATAAGAAAAGAAACATGAGTATGGGTCGAAACAATTTATGTACATTTGTATATACGTAAAAGTGTATCTGTGTAAAGTATTAGAGGTATTTGCAATATTAAGGTAGCAGAGAGAAAAAAGGCAAAAAATACATTTACATGCTTTATATATTTCCTCTGTCTTTTAGACTTATTTTTCCATTGAAATAGATTGAAATAAAGCTGGAAAATTTAAAAAAACTAACGTTTTATTTTATCAGTTCTCCTATTTGATTTTAAAATACTACATTTCAAATTCCATTTTCTAATTTTTAAGTGCTTTCGTTTCATTTGCAAAACTTTTCGGTATAAAGCTAAAGATAAATATTTAAATCTACTTTGCTTCTATAAAAAGAACATTTGTAGGGATTTATTTCACTATATGCCAATATAACGTGTATCTATTTTCTAAGTCACTAACACTGTTTACCCTGTCCAAAATTACAAACGTGATGAAGTAATTTGCGTTGGATGGAATGGATAGAGAATTATTTTTATGTACAACTCGACCCCGGTCCTCATGCTATGGATGGTGGGTATAAAATGAGTGTTTAAAATTAATCAAAGTTTATTAGGCTATTGGTTATGAAGTATCTCATAATTAAAGTAGAAAACCCCATAAGATAACTCACATGTATTTCGATCCGTCTTTTACAGACGATTTCCTCAGAAAACAGACGACATAGAAAATTAAAATTTAACATAGTAATAATATTATAAACCTGTATATTTTGCATTTTATTTTCTTAATATTCTTATCAGAATTAATGAGAGAATAGAAAAGGTACTCAAAATAGTATAGTCGATCATCTGTTATAACAATCCCCATTCAGAGCGTCTCAGATTTTTTTTTAAATTTAATGTATCGTTTCGAGCATCGTTTAAAAGGACATGTTACAAGAAATACAAAAATATTTTTTCATAATTTTGAACTTCATATTTAAAGAGATTCTAAAAAAATATACTACTTATATTATTTTTTACTCTTGCACCTTTTTTGTATGCCTTATAAATATACAGTAGGAAAATACTTTGTGGAAAGTTAATATTTGTAAGTAGTTTAATAGAAAAACTGCTAACTATTAAACGTTTGTAAACACCTAAATGTATACGAAACCCTCGGGTGCGAATTCTACTAGTACTCAAACGATTTTTTATTATGCATGGAGTAGAAATGACAAATAAAATGTAAATCTACTAGTCTATTTTATTTGTGACATCTCCATATAATCCCGATGAAAATTTCACGGGATTTGTCCGTGAAGAAAACTGTTTTTAACGATATAATGCTTAATAAATTCTTACTATCTTAGTAGTTTTGTACTATGTAGTATAAATTATAAATTGTTACTATCTTAGTAGTTTTGTGCTATGTAGTATAAATAACAAATTGTTACTATCTTAGTAGTTTTGTATTATGTTGTATAAATTATAAATTGTTACTTTCTTAGTAGATTTGTTCTATGCAGTATAAATTATAAATTGTTACTATCTTAGTAGTTTTGTACTATCTACTATGTAGTTTTGTATTCAGATACATTAAGCTATCAATATCTTTTCAATTAATTGTGAACGTCACCACAGTTCTTTGTGTGGGCGTCTAAGTGTTTGCGTCTAAAGCGAGTACCTAAATTATTGCATTTGCTTTTATTTATTATAATAATAAATGACCTGAATAATCGTGGCTCAGTTGCCCATTATTGCTTATTAATTTAGACAAATTTAAATTATATCAATCGATTAAATTTGAGACTTTCCAAAGGAACTTCGACTCAATGCCTGAATAAACTATCAAACATTTATTTTGTAATATATAAAAAAATTGTTCAGGATGGAACAATGCGGTAAATCTATGTAGTACTTTTGTGGGTGTTCGTAGATGACTAAAGAAACATTCACCTTAATGAGATATTGATTATGAAGAAAAACCCCGCAGGGAGTTAAAGAGTCTAAATATATAGGTATAAGTGTACGAGTAATACACTCGTACGCCATTAATATCTTTTGTATTTTTGGTGCACCTTCATTTCTTTAGCCTAACATTGGACACGTATTTGATAATCATGTAATTGAAGAGTTAAGTTCAGTGTGATAAAGCTTAAAAATTAAGATTTAGAACCTCCGCCTTAACCAAAATATGTTTCGGATTCATTCCGCTTATAGAAATTAGAATATTCTTAGACTTTACAAAAAATATTCCTTAAACGGTCGTCTTTGGATATGATTTATCTTTGGGTAGGGAACTATTAAGAACGATGTGCTGAATATATGTCACTAGAAAAAGTATTACTTCGTTTTATAAAGTATGTACAAAAAAAGAGGCTGAGGTTCGAACAGAAAAGAACCTCGGGTGAAAGAAAATCATGTTAAAAAATTAAGTCTTAACGTAGTGAAAATTTTCTTCATTCTCTATAGGAGACAATATGATAGCCCAAATCACGGATATTGATAGGGATAGAGTACACTACCGTAAAGTTCTGATAACGACTGTAGAAATTATTAATTCTGGTTTGTATAAATCAGGTCATCACCTGCGGGAACTATTAAAGAAATATTTTCGATAAATCAGTTTTCTATGTATAAGAATAAAGTCATTTGATGTTGGAAAATCACCGAAAAGAAATTCACGCCCAGTTTTAAATGCACCGTCGCTTTTAGAAGGCGTAGCTATAAGAGGTGTAACTACAAAACAATATTTGGGAATTGAAGATGTCAGTACAGGGCTGTAGAAAATCTTGGAATATCAAAGTATATGGTTTTTCGACCTCGAATTTATTCTATTAATATGATTGTATTTTTAAGTTTTATTAATAGAAAAGAATGTAAATTTGTTGTAATATCTTGTTTCTTCGTGCTTATTTTCTTTTTTTCCATTTAAGATGCTTTTAATGGTTGAAAAAATAGTAATTTAGAATTTAATATCGTCTGATCTTATAATCCCACTTAATAAATAATATCACAATGGTACCTAATAAGCATACAATCTGAATGACTATTTCAATAATATTTTGAAAATTTCACAGTGATCCTGGGTAACCATAAACCTGGGTATAATTTTATTGGGATATAAACCAACCATCCTGGGTAAACATAAATTGATATGTCAAATATTACGACGGTGAAAAAGTATAATTTCCAAATGGTCTCACATTTGATTATTTATATTACCTCATATATTGAATCGACCACAAATCGAATTTTTTTTAGATAGTTCCATCTTTTAAATCATGGATGATGCAGATTACCAATTATTACAACTTTTGTATTCATTGTTAATAATTTTTTTTTAATTATATGCTTGCCTCTTTTTTTTTGTTTCAAAAATTATTTTGAAAAAAATACAGTATAAAAAAATTTTTTTAGAAGTATGGAATTTTTTCGATAAATTTATTTGAATGAAATATTTTCCGAGTGAAAAAATACAAATGAGCCTATGTATAAAAAAACTACATTTTGGTGTAAATATTCTCTGAAGTGTAAATTTAGTGGATATACTATATATTTATTTATACAATATTATAAATTATTATATTGAAACAAAAAATACAATACCATCTTAGTACCATTTTATTCATTACCAGCTTGCTTAACCCAATAGCTAAATCATATCTAATATAAAACATATAATTTGTATGACCCTCGACAATTGTACGAAATAGACATAGGTCACTGCCCTAAATTTTCCTAATTGCATAGCAATTTGTTTGTGTTTTCTTATTGTTTCCTTTGAATAAAAATAATACAAACTTTTAGATTAATAAAATCATGTCACAATTGACACAAGCTCTTCATTTGTGGTTCAGATGTTAATTATTTAAAATGAGTTACGATAAACTACAAACCATAAGAAAAATTATGTATTTGTACCATATTTCATTTACATCCAGTTGAAAGAATTTGAAAAATTCTATTTAGAATTTATAATAATCAAAATGGAAAATTTCTGGCAATGTTCTGAATATAGATTTGGTCTGGATCATAAAATAATTTTCTGTTTCGACACATACTAAAATAAATTAAATAAAACTGGCTAAATACGAGTCGAGTTCGCGCATGAAGTGCATCAAACAATATTATACTTATGAGTTTACATTTCCAAAGACATGTGTACTATTAAAGAAAACGCTTTTTGTCCGTTTAATTAGTGGATTATATGCACAAATTAATTTAAATTAAAATTAAAAATAAATTTTCAATTTAAGTGATATATCCAATGTTAAACTCTCAGACTTAGCGGTGAGCCACTATTCTACTTACCACCTGGTACCATGTTGGTAACCTACGAAGTACCCCTTGCTTCGATCAAATATTATATAAGTGTCTTAGTATTATTTTACAAGCACTCATCCAGTAAGAACCGAACAGGCAGAATTATGGACTGATGAATTAAAATTGCTTAGAGCAGATTTTCTTATTAACGCGATTAGTTTTTTTTCCATTAATAATATTCATATGTCGGAAGTATCTTCGATCGCAATATCTTGACTAGCACTTTAAGCAAACTAGGTAACTCCAACAATTTAAATTCATCAGTCAATTCTTACTGGATGAGTGCTAATAAAAGAATGCCAAGACACTTATATAATATTTGATCGAAGCAAGGGGTACTTCGATTACTAATCGGAATATTACTTTTTATTGCAGGAAATATTTTATTCATGTTATTTCAAGGTTTTTTGAGTGATTCTTTGACAGTACGCCGTTAGACAAAGTCCGTTGGGGAATTTTATTTAAATCGACCCCATAGTTACTGTGTGTTGCTCTAAAAATAGACAGACATACATATAGACATACAATATTTTTTAAAAAAGTCATTTTAACATATTATTCTTAGATACGCTTCTGGCAAAATTGTTTTAAAAAATATCAGTTTCCAAAGTCATCCCCATGTATGATTATATATAAAAATGCCAACAAAATATTATAGTTTCTATTGTAGATATGGATCAAGTATTTAAGGTATGAAACGGCTATTTCATTTCACAGACAGAGCCACGTTATTGTTTAATTCTATTTATTGATAACCACTACAGTATAAGAAAATTACCATGTGGAATATTCAAATAATATTCCACATGTTAATTTGTAGTATATTCGTATGCATTATTGTATGAACGATAAACACCGGATAACCTTACCGTGTTCCATAATTATATATTATAGGGATACATGTATATAAAAGACTTCTAAAATTATAAAAATATATCAGTTTTTATAGGCAATAAAATAATGATTTTTTTATTTACGCAATACGTAATACTGAATGATGATTGCCACCCATTTGTATTCAAAAACTTTTATAGTGCCTCTTGAATTTCCGTAGAAATGTCATGATTATAAACTCAAATAATAAAAGCCACTTTTCTACCATATTTTGATAGAAGAGTGCCATTTGTTTGAGATTGGCGATTGAGAGTGCTATGAATGACAAATCATTCCAGCAGATTGTGATGTTGGTGTTCTACCTAAAAACAATCAAAGAAACAAGTGTGCAAGCAATTTAAGTAACAAACTTACATCTCAATATGTTAAAATATATAGGTATAGTGACAGTGATATAGCTGAATAGAAAATACTTATGACCAAAGTTCTATATAAATATACCGAGAAAATGATTAACATAGGTTACACGAGCAAGACAAGGACAAGAATAGCACAAATAAAAGGGCAAAAAGAATGTGACCGATTAAGCATTTTTGTGTCTTCTTATTTTATTATAAATAAAAACAACGAAACTAAGAGTATTAAAGAATGGAATGTATCCGATAAAGTATTTGGCAACAATATTTTATTCTGTAAAACAAATTTGAAATAATGACAGTTTATTAAAATAATTAGAGATGTTTATCGCATAAAACTTTACCCCGATACTAATAAATATCATATTTAGAAAAAAAATCCGTCTATGGTAACGATTAATTAGCTAAAATTAATACTTACTGATCAGCAAATGTAACATCAAAGCGTAAAATTGGGTTCACAATTTTTTTTATATGCAATTGGCAATTAATATTGTAAGTAATCATCTCCAAGCCACTTCAATCCGCAATTTTTTATCATGAGTTAAGTACCATAGACGTATTTTTTTTCAAAGATATTAATTTATTTTAATTAAACGTTGTCATAAGTCATTAAAATGAAAATGCATCACCTATGTTTTTTTTATTTTGATAAACAAAAAATGTAGTAATTTGCATAACTAGAGCCGCGATCGTGAACTTGACTTAATATATTCCTTGGTAGCGACGCGAATATGAACTTAACTTTAGTACCTATCCCTATCTTTTATATAAATAAACAAAAGAAAAGTGTAAATGATAAAATCAAACACGAGGTTGGGTTGTGTCGTCGACATGGCCGTGTGTATTAATCATGATAATGTCTGTAATGAAATGGAAATAGTTTGTCTTGTTTAGTTCTCTTAACGTTATTTTATTTTATCGGCGACTTAGCTCGGATTTCCTTCTGGTTATATTGAGTTGGATTGTATTTTTCTTGGATCGGATTACGCTAGATTGAGTTTGATTTATATTGAGTTAGGTTGGATTGGGTTTGTTTTGGGTTAGATTGTGTTGGATTAGGTTGGACAAATACGTTTTTCTTAATGTTTTAACATTTTTAATGTAGTTGTTTTAGAGATGTTAAGGTTAAGAATTTTTCTTTTCAAATCTGCTTATTAGATATCATTGTGGAGTGTGATACATTTTTTTACAAAAAAACACCCATTACAAATAACCACTTTGGGCTACGTTAGATAAGTTTGACTTTACTTTGGGTAAAGTTGGATTTAAGTTGGGTATGTTTGGGTTGAATTTAGTTTTTTTTTGGACTAGGTTATGCTGGGTAATTTTAGTTGGAATCTTGTCAAGAACATTAAAGATTTACTATGCGTTTCCTGAGCACTGAAGAGCACAGGTGTCATGACCGAGTTTGGGTGATAAACGTCTAATAATAAGTTAGTAAGACATGACCAATGGCGATATAAATTTGTTCTTTGGCAAAATCATGATAAATGATTGAGCACAAAAACAGTAACAGGAACTTTTCAGTGATAATGAGTAAAATCATGGATTATTATACATATTTGATGAAGTTAATAAAGTAAATGACAAGGTAAGTATTATAAGAGTACGCACGAAGGTATAAATCCATGTTTTTAGACGGTTTTATTTACCTTCACCTTTCAAATGTTGTCATTGATTCAAATGTCGCGATCGAATTTTCAACAACTTCTGCCTAATCAATTCTCATAAAACTTTGCATGCATATTTTGTCTTCATAACAATGTAACTTTATGATTATAAATTTAAATTTTTTATCCATAATTCCTGATGTTTCTGGTGTACCTGCTTATACCGTTTTACAATTTTAACATTTGCAATTTTTTAATTAATATTGTAGATCTCAAGTATAGACACTATCATTAAACTTAGAATTTCAACTCCTCAGTCCTTATGATGCAGGATACTGCCTGCATATACCAAAAAACTTGAAGATATTTTGTTTTTAAATTGGTATTGTTGGTGTAGAGTCTTTGTCGTTGAACTTAGTTTCTTTGTCATTGATTGGGTTCTTTTGAACTTAGTTTCTTTGTCATTGTCCTGATATTGCAAGGGCACTGCCTACCTAAACCTTGAGACTTGAGTGTCTTCTATTTTTAAACTTTTATTTTGGGGCTCAAGCAGACTCTGACTTTGTACTTCGGGTTCGAACTCCCTAGTTTGGGCGTTTTGGAGATAAGGCCCACTTAAATCATGAGATATGAGAATCTACTGTTATTAATTAGTATTATGAACATCAAACAGAGACTCTGCCATTGAACTACTTAAATCGTGGGACTTGAGGATTTTTTGTTTTTAACTTAGTAATTTTGGTTTCCTATCAGAGACTACAGACTACTAACACTGAATACCAGTTCGAATTCCTCCACCTGATGCTCCAGTGGCATGACCTATTTTGTATATTTTTACTCATACCTATCGCATTAAACAAAAGTGTCCAAGTCAAATACACTATTCACTTACGTGTGCATGGGTGTGCATGAATGGGAGAGAAAAGAGAAGCGTCGACTTAGCACCATTCCAAAAATCTCTAGTAGTAGCGGAATCGTGCAAATTTATTTATGTTTATAAACGATATTTTACCGCAATAGTTTCGCACACATACCAGCACTATGATTATTTTATCATTTTCAAAGCGCTTCTTGTATTGTGTTTATTTGCTTTACGTTAATTTTTTTGGAAAAACGTATTATTCTCTACAATGGTATCTAATAAAGATATTTGAAAACAAAAATGTTAACAAATTTGACGTCTCTAAAGAAAGTTTTAAAAAGTTAAGCAACGCATATGTGTGCATAGATAACGCTATTACTGAATAGAATTTATGACTAGCATCAAGAAAATTGGCATACGTTTGATTCATTGGTCATTCATTAACATCACCTATTTACCGATTTCCTATTTTACTACGACTTTAGATTTCTAAATTATATTTTTTAAAAATCTCATTATAACTAATATCCATAGCTACCAATTTTTAGTTCAAGCAGACTGTGAGGGAAGGAAAGACTTTATTATCTTTAATTATTATTGTTAAATTATATAGTCACATGTATTAATTATATATACCAAATTCAAGAAAATGAAAAAAAAAATAGATTAATAAGTGTATATTCTGATTTAGTTCCGCACAGACTGGTGGAGTGTGAGATATGAGCGTGATGAAAAAATTATATCTCTAGTTACAGTTTTAAAAAAATATTCAATAGAAAGAAGAAATTAATGACATAGTAACCTGAATAATAAATAATATACAAAATGATAATTATTCGGCATTGTAGCCTAATAGGATGATCAATTAAAAATAAAAAAGGCAGTACGGGTTTAAATCTAGTTTACGAAAGCAAAAACAAAGCTGTATTACATTAGTTTCTTTCATGGCATTGCAAAAAAATAAATTTACACTACAAATCCTATCGCAAATTGAAATCGATGTTGACTTTAACTAGCTGTCATTCGTATCTATATCAACGGTGGAAGTGTACAACAAAAGCGGCACTGACCATTTTAAAACTTAAAATATTAGGGCCTACATTTTTTAGCTTAACAAGTACTATTTTAGTTCCTCGTATCCAAATATATACCAAAAATCGCTAAAAATGAAATAATATGTTATATATTATGCATATATAATAACTTTTGCTTGAATGCCATTTTCAAAATAATGTGTGGAAATTACATAAATATATTGACTCCAGGCTTCATCCAGAACAAGCCAGCTGGACAAAATAATTTGTGATTCATGAAATTGCATAATCATTGCTTCCAATGTGATTAAAACTATTTTTATTCACAAATCTAATACTATTCTAATTACTACAAGACAAAAAGTAAATACAATAACTGTAAATGCAACATAACTAAACTAATTACTTAGTAATTTATACACAATTAACTTTATTTGTTTCAAAAACTATCTGACATATTTTTAATTGAATTATTTTGAGATATTTGAGAATAATTACTCGTTATCATTAGATTCATCCTCATATAACAATCTTCCGAAATTGTATCAAAATATTTTTGCATACTTAAGGAAATTTCGTGCTTTCTTTGGCAAACATAAATTTTATTAGTCGACAATACACAGTGTATGATAGACGAGGGTTCTGCCGAGCAACGTCACCATTAAGAATATAAAGGGATATAAATAAAGGACGAACATAAATTCATCAGTTTAATTGGTATTGGTGAGTTTTTGTTGGTAGGTTCTATGGGCAGATCTTGTATCTCAACACTACTTTTTAACTAAAGCAAATAATGAGATGCCTCTGCCACCAGGAGGGTAACTTGTGATAACTTTACATTTAAAATCACAATTAAATGTTGAGCTCTCTTATCTAAACGAGCATAAAGTTTACTCGTGTCTCCATTATTTTCATTGCGTGTTAAATTGGCGACAAACAGGCGTTCGTGGCTTTTCCTGTATTTTAAAATTATGGAAATACCTAATGCTCAGCAAGTACACTCCACGTCCCATGTCTATTTATAGAGGTTACTGCCAGATTTTAAATCTTCACTATACGCCAAAGCCTCATCTTTCCTGCCCCTATTCACTACACTTCCAGTCACTAATTTCACTGAATACTTTGATTGCAATAAGTTTAGCCACGTTCCGCATACTTAAGTATCGAGAAGATAATCACACCTCATAAAATCTTCAGAACTTCTGGATTCAACCAAATCTTCAACATGAGAACGTTTGATTTTGATACTTGCTTTGCCATGTATATCGTCGACCATTAAAAATTCGGTGGTGAGTGTGATGAATAAATCCCACTGCCAAATCATAAGACATTAAATGTTATATCTTCATTTTCTAGCCACTCATCGTTAGACAGTGGTCTCGCATTATTTCACCACTTTCCCAGTTTTGCAAAAGTTATTAATAAAATCATCACGTTAATATTGCTTTATATCCTTTACAGATGGCCCTATTATGTTACTGTAATTTTGCTTCGTGGATATAAACTTGAAAAACGCCTCATTTCGGTCACTCTTTGAATGTTTTACTTTTTTTCCGGCATTTTGAAACTACCTCCTACAAAAAATAGAAAAGAAATATTGAACCAAAAAAATTACAAAAAATACTGAATTTATTATAATTTATGAGTGTAATTATTTCGAGTAGTGTGAAAAAAGATAAAAGAGGGGATTTTAGGTATTGTCATTTGAATTTGAAGTAAATTATAAGTTTATAGAATTGTAACGTTTTCCCTAACTTAGATGGAAATTTTATTTTAATATGAAATAATAGTATTCACTCTTGGTATTCGATTTTTACCCTTGGTAATTGAAGTGATTATTTAAATTTTTACTTCACTTTTTTATTACCTCACTTTTAAAAATAATTTAGACACTATTATGTTAATAAAAAAATTAAACTAATATTATGCATTTAACCGAATAGTGTTATGTATTCACCCCAATTACAGATGTTTGAAACGATCCATGTCAAAATAATATCTATCAATTACATTAACAATTATCTCATTAACAATTATAGGAAATTTTAATGTTGATTTTGTCCAGCAATTTTATTTTAGACGAGACACAATATGACGGACTAAAGTTTTGATTGCAGAAATAATATTTCCATACAAAATTAAGAGCATTAAAATAAAAAAGGCTTCATTCGAACCTATGAGGACATAAACACTGAAGCTTCTGTTTTTCTTAGTTCTAATTTTTATCAATGGTACGTGTAAATTTTCAATAGCTCATATTTTTCAAGGTAAAATCCTGTGTCAGAAGTAATAAAAATGTGTAATAAAATAATATTGGAATTAAATTTGTTACTTGCAATAAGTTTCCACGCAATGAGCTATATCTAAAAATTAATAATAATAATTGTGTTCAGAAATTAACAGTTGGGTCCACGTGGAGTCCACGTTGAGTAAACATTAGACTGATATGGCGAGCATATTTGGACCATTTGCATTTTACTGTACTCAATACTAAAACAAAGTAATAGAAATTTGTACGTAATTATTTTTTGCATAAACCAATTTTTCATTAAAAACATAGATGCCATGAAATGAAACCCATATAAATTCAAACAACAACTAAACGACTAAAGAGTTCGTTTCGTTAATTTACTACAAATAATTATTATAATATTTTAGATGAATATTACACTATGCAAAATTAACTAAGATATAATTGACGTTTTTTATATAGGATACGTAATATGATTTCACAAAAAGTTTAAAAAAAATTAGAAATGTTATAAGCTATATTTACATAAAAAAAATTGCCGAATAATTTGTGATTAACTGCAACAGTGTTTGAAATGGGGTCCCTACGAAATATTATCAAAAATAATTTTATCAAAAAACTGGCTGGTCGGCCGCCTATTTCAAATTATCTATATTGTATATGGGGTGTCAGGACTGGTGAGAGATTTTCATTGCCATTAGAACTGATTCAGTGGAATGACGAATTTAAAAAGAAAATAAGGAAAAATTTATAATCTTTACAAAGTTTATTTACATCCAAAATTTAAAAATAGATTTCTAATGATAAGTGATTCTCCATAAATTTTGCAAGCCTTGAAAGAGAAACATAATTGCAAGATTTAATTGATATGTCTGAATATTTAAACCGGTATTGTCTTGTTTTAGATAAACAAAATGGGGCATACACTTTTAAAGGTAAGTCACCTGCGTTGTTAAAAAGTTATTCCTTATTTGATTTAATATCTTTATTTCGTCGGTAGTTTATATACTCCCAAACTTATTTTAATACACACTTAATATCTTGACTATTGACTGTTACATTTATATACTATACATCTTGTGAATAATAGTGCTATTATTATCCGTATCGATGAATTTAATCACACCTTATGCGTGAATATGATGACTACCGTTAGTGTCTCTTGAGAGTATTAAGTTGACGGTTGAAATATAGATCCAACTAGCTCAATAACTACTTCGATAAACAATTCTACTTCGTTTACTACTTAGACTACAAATAATTCCATACTATTCTTAGCGACATTGCTCTCTATAATCAATATTTAACATCTTACGGATCTAATAAACCGTCTTGACAATTCCTTAATTTCCTATAATATCAACTCTACTCCTCGTAAATTATGCTAGCAAATGGGGATGGGATCGAACAGATAAAACAATTTGAAATTTCTAACTTCACACTCTGTGACCTTGTTTTTAGTGAAAAATATGTTTTAACCAGTTTTATACTATTTCTTATTTCAAAATATTTGTCAAATCTGTATTTGGCTTCTGCAAACATAATTGAATTACATAATTCCTTATCTTTGCCTTCCATTGAACGCAGCATGATGTCTATTTTACGTTTTTCTTTATTAAAAATAAGTATATAGCCAGAACTTTGGGTGAAAAACATACAAGCAATCCAGTTACTGTCATCACATTTCCCATTACATTGTTTGTATGCAATAAGACAATATTTAGTAACAGCTAACTAAAATTAGCTTGTACTTGCTCGAAGATGTAGAAGTCACGATTACGTGATTTAATGATAATATTACCATCCCGTGTCAATATTTAATTATAAGCTATTTACATCACAAGAATAATCATTATTATATTTGATACAATGAAAACCGTAACCCTAATGTAATTTCGACCAGCGCCGCCCAACTTGTCAAATATAAACTTCATAACCGGGTAGAGCAGTTAATTTTTATAAAAAGAAAAAATATTTTTCTGTCTACATACTGATAAATTTTGAGTTTATTTTAAACCTTAATGGACTTCCGGTTGAGTATAATTGAAAAATATTAGTATTTTTAGTATTCAGGAAGTAGAATTACTATAAATATAACATAAATTGGATAACGTAACCCATAACATAATTCAAGCGCACACCTTAAAGAACTGTTTTTCATCCTTATACCAAAAGTGTATGAAAGCTGGTGCGGTTTAGTTTGACATATCTATCGTAAGTTACACATTCTTATCGCCTGAAGCAATAATAAATGTTCTTATTGCCGGTAACCAGTAACTCTTGCCGAAACGGTTAATTTCAACAGTGTTCCCGTTCTTAGAGCCAAATTTATTCATTATCTTGATATAGTTGTACTATTTATGATTTCAATTAACTAACAATAATGGTAAATGTATTAAAACACAAACGTGTATTTAGTGCACGGCACAACAACTTAAGATCAAGTTTTAAGATACGGCTAATATGCTTCACCTAATAGGTAATGGTTTTAGATACTATGTATGTATATATTACCTATGTATGTATATATTTATAAAATCACTATATTATATTATTCAGATAACAAATTTTTACGGAACGGTTTTATTTGATAACAATAATTATATATATATATATATATATATATATATATATATATATATATAATTTACATCAAATGCGTCCCAACTTATAACTCAATTGTAACTATAACCTGGTGGAAGATAAACAGACCTGAATTATCGGTGTTAGATCAACATTTAATTTAATCATGTCATATTCAACAAACTGCATTAGTAAAAATTACTAATACTATCGTGAATAGTGTAGCCAATGACATTAGTATAAAATATATATTATGAATTTATTAAGTATATTATGGCGGTGCATAATTTTATTGTAAATTATTCACCTATCTATACGGAAGGTACGAGAGTGAAGACACGAACCTTACGTTTTAAAAAATTATCGAAATAAATTTTTGTTTTTTTATTGAAATCTATGCTTCTTTTTATTCTAGTCGAACTCATGCAGTAAAATCAAAGATGGTGGACTTAAAGTTTAAACTGAAATTTAAGTTACTTTAAGTCTGGTTAAATTTATTTTAAGATGTAAAGGTTATCACTGAAGAAAAACTCCGCCACATTAATAAAAAGCAAAAACTAATTAAAATTAAAAAATACGTTAATATAAAAATACGAAGGAATACTGCCACAAAACTAAGGTTTTTTTGGTCATTCAGTTACAAAAATGAGAAATGTTCATTCTGTGAGCGCAGTTGAAATAAGTTGAAGTGAATATGTTAACAATGTTAAAAAAAGGAAGCGAACGACCGTTTCATTTTTTCTTTGCATACTTTTTAAAATTAACCCGAATCACATATGAATCTACCGCTAATTTTTTTCCTTTCAAACTTCATCGCATTGAGCAGCTATCTTTCCATTCCCTTCCACTTACACTCTGTTAGGAGTTCTAATGCTTCATTATTACGGGGCAGAAACCTTACGTAACAAATTAATTTAATTACGAGTTTTGTCGAAAGCGATATCGCTTGCAAAAAAAATAAAACGAAATATATTTAATGAAGTAATGAAAAGCATTTCTGGTGAGCAAAATTTTGCTAGATGGTTATTTCATGAAAGCGAATTTTCATGTGTTTCAGTTAGTAGCGACGTGTATAGTCCAGAGCAATTCGATTTCGTGAAACAAATATATCATTAGATAAATAAGATAGAAAACATGTCATGGATAATTTTAAATATTATTCCATTAAACGAAGTTTGTAAAGATTTAATAGAATTATTATTATTATTTGAAAACATATTCTAACTTCAAAATTGTGCAATATTAGTGCCACTACTATCTGAACCGTATTAAGAATACGTATCCATAGATACAGGGATAATTTCCTGTCACTTCTCTTATTCTTCAAAATAAATAAAACGTTGCGCAGTACCTATTAATCATCAAGAGTTAAAATCCCGTAAACACTTTTACATAAATTTGTATTGTTTTCCTTTTAAAATCTCTTTTCAAATGTTTCAAATCGATCTGGGCCTTAATTTTAGATCTTTAAATTGATCTCGTTTCTTCAATCCGCAATAAATATATAGAAATTTTTAAATTATTCCTTAGGGTGAGAATGAAGGTGAGGAAAAGATGAGATTATAGTGGTGATAACATGAGAAGACAATCTTGTTTATTTATTTTTCCCGTCATCGTCATCTCATCGTCATCTCGTAAACATTTTATATTTATCTCTAATCATCCTCACCTCACCCTCATCTCATCATTAACGCATTTTTCTCGCCCCCGTCCTATCCCTATTGCATCCTCATCTTATCTTATGTTCATCCGCATCTCAAATTTTATTTACCCTCATCTCATTTTCATCGCATACTTAACTCGTGTTTATCATTATAATTATATTTCCAAACGAAAGAATACTTATGTAATAATATCACACTTATTCTTTTGAATCTCCATATATTATAAAACCGTAGATTAGAATGTCTGTACATGGAAAATGTTACCGAAAATAGAAAATTATTCAAGGGCACGTAATAAAAGTAATAGAACACTAAAATATTGTTTTCTTTTTTAATTCTAATTGTCTGTTTTGCGTATTTTTTTCAACATACATCATGTTAAAATTATTGAAGCAATTCAGATGATTTTTTTTTTAAAAAGAAGGTTTGACGAAAAATAACATGTAGTAAAATGAATGCATACGTCGGTCGTCTATCGCGCATACAATGTCTTGATTTGTATGTATGCGAAGTAATCTTACTTTGTTTTTTCAATTCATTTAAAATTTTATGTGTAAATTAATATCATTTTTATATGTAAATTAATATCATATCAATTAAAATACTTAATATTTTAGTTAATTTCATCCTTTTACATTAAAGTATTATACGCAATATTACACATGGTCTACACTAAATTCCTTACGGAGTAGGCAGAGAAAAGAGACTCGATAATTATTTTCTGCTTTTTAATGCAGTTCACAAAAGTGCGTTTTTTCTAATTTTTTAAATTATTAATTTATTGCTCTTTATTTCAAATTGTTACAAAAGGATGTTTTATTTTTAATAATTATTACTTTAATTTTCTTTGTGTTGAAACAAAACTTTTACATGTAAAATTTTTGTTTAAGACAAAAGAGGTTTTTAGATTTAAAACAAACATTTTTATTTTTTGTAACGAGGACATTAGGATCTTAGAATTTTATAAGGGAAAATGAACTTAAAATTGTTTTATTGTTGTTTATTCTTAATGAATTTCAATGAGAACACCAGACCATGACAACGAATTTATGGTATTGTCATTGGTTCTTGATGGCTGTGAAAAAATTTGAAATAATGCGGAGGTCTAAACGTAATAGTAAATTAAGTAGTAGAAA
This sequence comes from Druceiella hillmani, assembly GCA_039881145.1. Lineage (NCBI taxonomy): Eukaryota > Metazoa > Arthropoda > Insecta > Lepidoptera > Hepialidae > Druceiella > Druceiella hillmani. The sequence continues at coordinate 12,287,967 of JAYKKI010000007.1, read as the reverse complement.
ATTTTATTAAAAAATTCCGTTACATTTATACATACATACATATATACATAAAACTGATGCTAATATAAGCGTGTAAGAAATAAAAAATGGTTTCATGTTTATTAATATGGCGACAGAAACCAACCCGTTTCTTCACTTTTTCCTTATAAGAAGCCAATTATTTTGAAGCATATCATAACTTGATGTTTTAATCGTCAATAAGCAACTATGATACTATGTTCAATCTTGACAGCAAGCAATCAAAGGCACCTAATATGTTATTTTGTGTAAAAAAAATAACCTAAGAGAATCCTAATATTTTTAACAAAAATATTAAATATAAATATTTATTATGACCTTATTGACCGACTTTTAACCCAGTATATATAATATTTGGAAAGTAATAATAAACTTTTACATATAAGGATAAGAATTATTAAATTAAACATTTTATTTAAATGCAAAGAAAATTAGATCAAGAATCATGACATGTAAAATAATGCAACGAGCTGTTACGAAAATTCAATCCAAATATGTGAAAACTGCTAACGATTTCACTTATTGTTAAATTCATTTTCTTAGGAGAGAATATTATTCTTCACTCATAACTAAGTATCACTTATAATAAGGAGTAAACAATGAATAATATGAAAATAATTTTTAAAATTGCTGTTACAATGTATTTAACAAGTCGAAGATTTAATGTTATATGGAAAAATGTCAGGAAATACACATTGATCTATGAAACCTATTATAATTGCAAAGGTAACTTAAAGTTAAAAGAACAAATTTAAAAAAAAATAAATTTCACAAATTTATAGAAAAAAATGAACACAGCAAAGAGTTTCAAATTAACTCGTACATTTTCGTACTGAAAAAGTAATACAATGCAAACATCTGCGAGGAATCGTATAACAAGAAAAATTGTGATGAATTCGAAATAAAATAATCATTTCTTGTGAATTACGCACAAATTAATGTTAGTTGATCACAGTGTTATAAGTATTTTATAACTAATTTTCTGACTCAGTTCACCAAAGAATAGAAGCGAATATTTCTTGTTTTGTAATTGTTTTGCCTGTAAGAAAAAATATGTTGAGTTTGTTTCTCATTTAGTAACTTTGTAGTTTAATCATTATTGAAAACAAGGGCATAAAATAAGATAATTTTTTTTAAATTGATCAATATTATTTTGTCACCAATGAGATATGCCATTAATATTCTATTTTATTGCTGTACTATTCCTTTAATTCTGATATCTGGCTGTTAAAGATAATATAATTATCAGACATCTTTATATCTGATAATATAATTATCCGGTATCTTTATAACTATAAGAGTTTTCACTTGAAATATTAATTAAGGAAATTCTTAATTTGATTAATTGCCTTATTACTTAAATATCCATTTAAATCGTTATTCTCTTATATCAATTAAACCTTTAAAGTTAAACACTTCTGGCCTTTAATATGTAAAAATTTCTACGTTACCAAATTAAACTTAAATATTGGGCGCCTTAGGAATTTCACTATTATTTTCAAATTGCATTTGGACTTATTTAACCAACTTAAATATTTTTCACCCTTTTCTAAATCTCACAAGATATTAATGGGTAAAAACTAATAAATTGCAGAAAAGATGTGACCAATATGTAGAACATAATATAAGGCAAATTTCCTTTCATTTATTTTCTTTGATTTGTTTTCTATTAAGACGCTCTAAAAAAATCGATATCTTAGCTGATATTTTCAACGTATTTAGAAGCGTGTCACGATACCATATTGATTGCTAGGACTCATGTTTAAACCAATATTATTTATTATAATTATACTAAAATCTTTGGTTAATCATTACTTATCACAAAACAGACGTAAATGGCTGTCATATTTTTTTCTATACTTTTAGTGTCAAGAGTCAAATTAACGTTTCATTATAATTATCATGTATCCTAAAATTCAAAAGAAACTTTGCACAAGTATGACAAAATATAAGTCTATGAGAATGGATATACATGTGTTCATTTTGTGATATATTTTGTTAAGTGGAATAGTTACCAAGTTTTTTATTTCTTGTATAATATCTAATAATAAACAAAACGAAAAAATTGGTAATCCTAAATATACGTAATGTTTTAAATACGAAACTATGTTATTTATTAATTCATCAGTTGCTTAATAAATAACCAAAAACTAATCAATTCCTTGTTTATTTATTAGACAACCAAATTACGAAATCGATCGTATTATGGACTGACATGTTCAAGATAACGAAGTTCTTTAGGGAATAAGCAATGTTTTTCTGGCATTTTACTAAACTTGTTTAAACACTGGACGATTCCAGCCAATGAATTGACTGATGCTCCTCTTGAGAAGATCGGTGCATATTTCAGCGATATCGAGTTAGAAACCAGAATCAAATTCGATTGATGGCGTTGAATGTAAGAACTGGTCATCTTGTTGGTAAAAAAAAATGATCCCCAAAGAGCCAACATACAAATTAACGATTACTCTATACAATATGACCATGCTTGGTGTGTGTTTCCATTCGTACAATATACGAAATTATTATTATTTGTTTTATTATATAAAGAGTTATTTTTATGTAGATATCATATATTTTATTTTATGGAACAATATGTCAAATTATTGAGAACTGGTGGAATTATTGGGAAAATTCTTTAAAAAACATTCAATTTCATGCAATTATTTTCCATGCATTCAAGTTAAATTCATATAATTAAACGTTAATCCATTAATAAATGACAGCTGCTTGTCTCGGTTTTGGTATGAATACTTTTTTGAAGTATTTATATTGTATACGAGCTTTTAATATTGTATCTAACCAAGTAATTAAGCTGTCTATTCAAGTTTTGCAACAAAATTATCTCCTAAATATACAAAATTTGGTCAAACCTTTCTATTCTTTCACCAGAAAACGTAACGAAAAACCACAAAACGATAGTTTTATCGTTAAGGTCACAAAGTAAATAAAATATTAATGGATTTTTTTTGTAAATTATACATACGTATTTACATATATAGAATATGAAAAATATATTAGTGCATCTGTTTATATATAGCGACAGCTAATCCTTTTGCTGTATTATACACGGTTTGGTCTAAAAACACTTACAAGCTATAATTTTATAGCTGTTTCCAGAGGCCAACTATTGAAAGAAAAGAAATCGTTGTCATCGATGTTAAATATTAAAATATTATTGCGTCATTCTGCAACAATGCTTTTAAACTTCCTGAGGGGAACGTATCTTTTTTACTTTTACGGCCTCTCTTATCAAACTTTGTATCCGATACTATTCGATGTTTATTTCATTTTTATTTATTTTTGTAGGGGAAGAGGCTAAAATATCGTTACTGATATTAAGGGTCAGCTATCGATATGCACGATGCTAAAATAACGGATTAAAATATTAAGCCATGGATTTTCCAAGAAAAAATATTATTTCTTGGACAATCTATATAATCTGGACCACGTGAAGGGGATGTTAATAACAATAGCAAGGGCGATTCATAGCCTCCATTTAAGACAAAAAGGACTGTGAGATTTTGGAAAGCCAGGAAGTCGAAGGAAGTAACTCAAGCAAACCCTTGTTGATGATACTAATAAAGACAACGGTGAGAGGTCCAGTGGAAGAGCAAATTTTCACTTTCAGAACTCAGGACGAATTTTCTAGAATACCTCATACCTTCAGTACAACTTCAGCGGCATAGAGCATTGTAGGTCATGTTGTATGTTTTTTTCGTACTTTTAATCCTTTTAGCTTCAATGGCAAAATTTTAAAAACTGAACCCTAATGGAATCATTTCTTTGTCCGTCCATCCATCACCCTCAGGTAATTTTCTTGGAAAATATTCGGTATAACATGTCTAATTTGACACATAGATAGAAAATGGTGGTGAAATTATAAGCAAAAAGCATGTAAAAAGTTAAATATTGATTCCTGGGTTTAATGGCAGGGAGTAAATTATGAAATATAAAAAAAAATTCTGTCAAGGTTATAGTGTGGTATTTAAAATATAAGCTTAATAAATAATGAATTTTTTTAAAGGTTTTTTCTCAACTGACTCAGTGATATAATATCCAAAAGCACTAATATTCAATTTTTGAAAATCAGAGCTTCTGAAGGAAAAAGTTACTCTTTGCTAAAAATAATTACGAAAGAATCTTTAAACAATTTTTTTTAACGAAAAGATCGGAATCGACCTACAAGAAAACTTACATAGAGATGAAACTGATCTTATTCTTATGATACTAAGAAAATGCGTATCAAAGGTGGTAAGTAAACTAAAAATAAAATATTTATTCACTTTGGGAATCCATGTCAGCATTACGACCAGCTTTATATGAAAATTTTTCAATGCTATCGGGTGCTTTCGGTCTCGATAAATATCTCGAAATGCATTTATTGGGCAAAATAAATTATAGTTTCTTTTAAATGTTAAACTTTTTTAATAGTCTATTTCAGTGTTTCATAAGGAAGCTCTAGACAGAAATTTATCAAAAATAACAACCTGTTGGGAATAATTTTTCCATATTTATTTTATATACAATATCAAAATAATATGTTATACCTATAGAACATTATGTATTTAGTTATCTTTTATATGCCAATAAAGAACCAACAGAAAAAAAGAAATGAAAGTCTCTTGTTACGTATACAAAAACTATTCAAATTTTTATCCTTTTACAGATAATTATATTTTTCTTTTCTTTTCAGCTTTGTTTGTATGTGGTTAAACAGTTTAAATAATTATTTTATAAATTAATTTATGTGCTGTTTTTATATGCACCTACGTACACAAATTTCCATACACAATTGATAGTAGAAAATGGTAGAAGTAAGTAAATACTATATTTCCAAATGTAATGTTTCAAATGCAAATCCCTCACCCGTCTAATCTGTACAGTTTTGTAATAATGTTTCCTTTATTATTTTTTTTACCGATAAAAATTACGTGATAATTCAAGCCACTTTTATATAACTGCACGTTACATTATAAAAATTCTATAAAATAATCGTCAAATTCATCAGTCACAGATTTATTTCGTACAAACATAACGAAAATAATTTTAAAAGCACTCTTGTGATATCACTAGTTTTTTTTTTATATGTATCGAATCAAAAGTATCGAGTATATTTGTAACCATATTGTTATTAGCCAATAAACAGCCACAGACCATACAAAATAGCTGTTAGTCGTTTTGAAATGTCGGTTAGACATCAATGAGTTAACTGCATGGTGAGCAAAACCGTCGAGATTTCTGTAATTATATTCGTACCTCAATTAATCCCCGGTGACAAAACCGATTGATTACATTTCGAAGCATTGTGCAGAACTTAGAATTTTTTTTGTGCAGAACTTAGGAAAAGAGGAAGCAATCTTTTCGTATTCGTCTTCATCATTTAATATTTTTTATTACACTTATGAAATGATATTACACAAATAATTATATTCCTACTTCAATCGGTTAAATTAATCCGTGATGACCAAACTAATTAATTACATTTCAACGTATTGGATTTTTGTGCAGAACTTAGAAAAAGGAAAGTAAATTTTTCTTATCCCTTTTCATCATCCGTTTAACTTATACTGACTACGCGATTTAAGCCGTCTTGTTACAATTACCCTAGTAAAACAGGTCGAGAGATTATTTTGTGGCGGAGTTGTTCTACTTTCGATATATATGCAAATATTCTTAATCTTCCAAAATTATTATATTTATGGCTTTAGTAGCATTTAACGAACAGTTAAACTTTCACCTGCGTTCTTTGAAATGTTAGTCAAATATTTTAATTTCTATATTAGAATATTTAAATACGACGAAACTTGTCTGGATTAATATTTTCTTAACGTTTTTAATTAAATTTGCAACGTAGACCTACATCCATTAGTGTAATAGTCGCATTTGCACTACATAAATTGTAAATTTCTTGACGTCGTTTATTGTTTCGGGATAAGTGATTTAATACTCAACCTTGTATCCTTAAAGTAATTACATATTTTACAAATAAACTATTTAAAACGCCTTTTTACTTTTTATTTCTCATTTGTTAAGCGCTGAAATTAAATAATTAAGCGTTATTATAATTAATAATATAGCTCAAGTATAACCCTAAATATATTAATAGTAATTAAATATGTACAGTTTTTTATAAAATGCTACATACTTGACTTCTTTAGCATAAGTATTAATGAAATGAATAAACTAAATACTAACACAAGCTTTCAATAATTAAAAAGAAGTTACAGTTTATATTTAGATTTATCTCCTTTACTTTTTAAAATGAAGCAAACGACAGACAGTTTTAAAAATAATAGCCAAACATGTAACGTTGACCTACATTTTAAGGTTCCATAATGAGACTTATTAACTCATCATATCCGTACATCTACCTGTCCATATATACATATGTATACACACATATATGTATATATATCATATAGATATATATATTTATATATATATATATATATATATATATATATATATATATATGCAAACACATATGAAACTTTAAATGTAGATTGGGAATTGAAATAGGAATACATCTAAAATGGAGACGAAAATTTCGTTTATCGCAACTCAATTGGCGGGCTGTACTTGATTTATATCTCAAAACAAAATTTAAAGTTAATTTGCAACTTTTCATGTTTAAGATTCATTTAAGAAATATTGAGCTTTAAATGGAGGTACTTTGAGGTTTTTGCTATTTTCGTTTGAAGGATGTTAGCAAAATCCGAATAATATTTCAAATAAAAACAATTAACTTGCAACAACTATTTCAAAAGATATAGGTAACTATTCAACCTACTACTAAAAAACTTGCTAAAATGAAGTCTACTGGTATAGAATCTGCTTATTTGTATTCAGCGACACAAATTTTCTAGTTTTTTTATTAATCTGAAGTATTGAAATATGGTAACGCGACGCCGATAGACAATACGTTTAACCTACCTTCTATAATATAAAATATCATATACTATGGAACATATAAGGATAAACTACTTCAAACTTATTACATACTGTATCATTTCTTTTTAAATAGTATTTAACTTTACCACAAATAATGCTTGATACTGTTCATTACATCTCATAGTCGGCTGGTTGCAGCAAAACAATTTAATGGATGGCTTTAGAATTCAGAGCAGTTTCGATGTAAATTATAAAACAGAAGGCTGACATCCTAATTAAGTGAATGCTTTAAAAATGTCTCTATGTCCATCATCTCTAATCCTTCTTCTCCTGAACCTGTCTGGGCACTGTTGCATTGAATTTACGACACACTCCTTACATACATTCTTTTTTTCTTATCTTCCTACACTCAGCTCGATTGCAACAAGATCGAGTAGAACATATTCTGCAGAGAAAATGTGCACTCTATATTCCATGGAGAACTAAACAGCTTTAAATATGTATACCTTCCGTATAATCTTATATATGCCTTATATATTCCGTGAAGAACTAAACAACACTCTGCTTTAAACTACGATCAAAAAGTACATATAATGACAACTCAGTAAATACACTTAGATGAGCGATGTGATCAGAAGGGAAAAATAATTGCATGGCAGTTATTGAAATAAATTACTATTTCATGTCTTACCTAATAATTTCCAATTTCTCATTCTCAAAAAAGTATTTATTACCATAAAAGGGCCGAAACTCCTTATAAGTTTTAATTTAATGGATTTCTCTTTTTTGAGTTTTAGGAAAATGATGCTTGCTGCAATAATTTTGTTAAATAAAAGCATGTAATTACTTAAGATTTTAGGTTATCATTTTTCTTTAATGAATTTGGAATAAACAATTATAAAATAAATCTGTCATAATATCATTTCGAATGTTCTTCAGCCATCATCAGCCTTTAATATCTATTTCTGGACGTAAACCTTTCTCAAAACGCATCACCACACACCGGCCCAACGGGTTTTACGCGGATTTTTTAGGTTTCACTCCAATTTTTTAGACTTCACGCTGGTTTTTTTAGGTCAATCCATTTCGTTTAGAGACTTTCCATATTATGTTCACTATACATGGTCTGTCGAAAACTTGTCTGCCCCATTAGTTGTCGGTTGTTCGTCAAATGTGACTTACCTGCGGTCACTACTTCGGTTCTCCGCGAACTTTATATTTCTAATTATATCTTTCAGAGATACTCTGAGCGTAGCTCTTTCTTTCACTCGCTAAGCGAACTTAAATTTATGGATCAGACTAACTGCGAGCATTCACGTTTAAGCATCATAGGTCATTATGAGCGGAACGCAGTGATTGATGCGAATCGATTCCTTCCTTTTAGTGACTCCAGAATCATTAATGTGAAGATCTGAGACAAAAATTCCCAAATGCTGCTCAGCCCGATCAGATTATTTTGTAACCATCGAACACTATGTAATGAAACCTCAAGCGTTTTTAGAATCTCATACGCTCTGCGTTTAATGCAACGTCCCATGGTCTTCTTCTTCTGGTTACCAGTAACAATGAATTCCTCAATGCTGCCGTCAGGTTTTTACATAATATGTTCAAAATATACGAGAATTTTCTAGAGACAGATAGATGATAACGTTATTTCAATTCCGAGCTCTTTTAAAATCAAGACGTCGATTCAATGTTCACTCCATTAGAAGTGGAACATCCTTCTTCAACAGGACATTTCACCACTTTTTTACAATATCTTAAATAATCCTCTCATCACTTTATTTTTCCGATCCAAAATAATTCCAATACCTCTCAGTTCATGGTTTTCAGCTATATTTTGAAGATAAGAAGACCGTCCTAATTCCTCATCAAAGGACTATGAAAATAGAAAATGTGGCTTCGGTATCTGAAATACCTAAAAGAATCAATAAATCAAACACCTGATCCTATATTTCTGATATGTAGCTAGTGTTGTTTCATTTAATTTCATGTCAATATTTGTATACGTCTAATTTTCATTTTTTTTTATTTCAGCTTCAGTTTCTTCTACTTTTTATTTAATTAACCTAATTTTCTTTTTTATGTTTTTATTACCGGCATTTATTATTCAAATCTACGACTGCACCAATATTTCTCACATGTCAGGTATCAATTCAGACAATGAGGAACAGAAAACCTATGTCCCTTCCTATGTTGTCTTTATTAATATTATTTTTTTCTTTACATCACTAAATTATAGGAATCACTCAATTCTAGTTTCGACAATCTATCGTTCGACAATGTATCGTGTTTTCGAAATTAATCTGAAAAAGTTAACTTTTTTATTTACGGAATCCCGTGACTTTATTCACAAATTCTCCATTCTTATACTCATCCAATACCATTATTCCTTTTCTCCGGATATATCAAAATGAAAACATATTATTAATATTTATTATCATAAGCAATTCCTTTTTATTTTTGTGTAAGTAATATTAGGTTGGCAACTTTAAACCCGCCACTTTTTTCGATCGATTTATGAAATGTCATAGAAGCTTCAAGAATATTTCTTGTAGAGTATATAAAGAGTATAACATTCGAACTTCTGTTCAGTTTACGATTGGGTAATCGGCGAGTAAAAATAAATTAGGAATGGAAGTATTTCGAAGTGAACTTAGAGGAATTTTTCTTCATGAATATCGTTTAGCACGCAAAACCAGCGAAGCGCTACGCAACATACGCAACGACAGATGAAGGTATTCTCTTAGAAGAGTGCATCCTCTTACGACACAGACAAATTCTAAAGATTTACAGGAGGTAATTTTGATCTGTCCAATAAATTTCATCCAAAACGACCTCCTACAATTGATTTAAAAGCCTTATTGAAACAGATCCAAGATTAAGTTTGCTTTATTTGTCAGAATTATATTCATGCTCTTATACTGCAATGGCAACTTCATGCTTTGAGAAAGAAGTGGAAATATTCCGTTTGGCTGCTATATGAGCTAACACCCCTTCAACTTCAGAGGAGAGATAATATGTGCTTGGAGCTACTGAGTTCCCATAGTACCAACGAGAGGCTAAAATATCGGTTACAGGAGATAAAAGTGGGTGGCTTATGTAATTTTTTAGCGTGAACATGGCTAACGACTGGAGAAAAAAGTGTATCTAGACCACAATATAATATAGCACAAAAGATACTTTTGAATGCATGGTGGGGTATAAATGGAGTTATTCATTGGGAACTTTTTCAAGCTAACCGTACAATTACAGCTAAGATTTATTATGAGCAATTGAGCAAAGTCACCGCTAAACTTCTTTCAAATGAAAGCAAAATTTATTTTTACGTGACAATGCTCGACTTCATATAACAAAAGAAACGCTAGTCAACAGAACAGTAACCATATATATAACAAATATGTTAGCGATAACGCCACCACGCTGGAAAGGACAACGGTTATCAGTTACGAATAATAAATTTATGTTTATGGTGTTATTAACTAAGTGGATAACGCCACCCCGCCGCAGAAACGACAGTTATAAACTACGAAGAACCCACTAATTTTTCAAGTATAACGATAACGCCCACCTCCGCAAAGGACAAAAATCATTCTCATAATTTACTAAATTCAAGACAATAATATTAGAGATAACACCGCCCCAAAGGACAGCGATTATCAGCTACAAATAAGTTATTAATTTTGATATGTTATTTTTAAATATATTTACCATGTATGAATGAGATAATCTGTCTTTATATAGAAACTAATAAAAAGGTCTGCGTGCCCTGACTCTTGGTTAGTCAGCTCTAATAATTATAACACTCACAAAATGTACCGTATTTTTAAATAATAAATTTATTTTATCTCAACTATCGCCTCATATACATTAACCCGTGTGAAAAAACTACTTTTATTCGAATGGGGTATGGTACTTCACCCACCGTACTCTCCAGACCTTTCGCTGTCTAATTAATTTTTGTTTCCCTCCTCGCTTAAAGACGAAAGTCATATCAAAATCAAACTTCACTAGTTTTCCAGTTAAAGGCCCAAAGATTTCTACAAGTACGAAATGTTAGCTCTGCCTACACGTTAGCGACAAGTGTTAGATACCAACAATGCTCATATAGTAACGGTTGATTTTATTGACTACATGTAAAAAGTAGAAAACTTTTGTATACAGAGATGGCGGGTTTATAAGTTGCCAACCTAATAATTATCAGTCTTGTTTACGAGTTGTGATTTATCTCATATTTAAGTTTTTTAATTCCTTACCTATGGTTGATGAGAGAGCTATTACATCGACCTATCTATATGTATCTTACAATAAAAATAAAATAATAAATAAAATATATACATTTAAATGGGGTAATGAGACTTAATTTTATAATTTGCACAATTTCTATTCATTCTAATGTTTTCCAGTGCTTAGCGTGATCACCGATGTATGTGATTATTGTTATTTATATATATCTCAGCATCAAGTATAATTATGTACTTATATTTAAATTCCACTCTTGCTCTGCAAATACTTCAAAATTGATAAAGTAAGTAATAGGAGCATTTTATTTTTACGATTAATTTGGTTTATATTACATATATATTATATAAATATTTCAGTTTAATGAATCGTAAAGTATTAATAATAATTTTATTTTAAGACATTATTATTACAACATATCTGTGTTTAATGAATCATAAAGTAGTAATAATAATTAAATTTTAAGGCCTTAAAAGTAATAAACTAATAGCGTAAAATGGGCAAGCAATATCATAAAGTGACATGTGAGTCTTGGTATTCCATTACGCCCAACACAGACAATTGCTAATAATTGTAGAAAATAGAAAATGTAAAATCTACCACTGCGATGTATACGTTCCACAAATCTCAATCCCAGAAAAAATCGAGGGACTTGTACTATTGAATCGACCCACGCTGATTCAAAAGTTACGAGTTAAAATGCGTTAATGGAGCACAACATTTTTGTGGTTTCCTTCAGCGTAAACAAACGCTAACGGAAACCGCAAAAATTTTGTCGGCGATGCGCGAATATTAACTTACACGGAACATGGTGGAAATTCGACCAGCAACTTTGCCGCCGACTAACCATCTACAAAACTTGTTCGTCTGCGTTGCTCGTTGTAATAAGTTCCCATTTGTAAGATATTTCATAACTCGAGCTTACGGCAAAATACGCATTTTTTTTATGAACGGAGGTGAATACTATCTATTATGTTATAAAGGGAATACGAAAGAATATTCAGGTTATTTTGGTAGTTGTATATATGTACGTATGTACGTATATCTTAAATATATTATATGAACCTATTCGTTTTCATCAATAAATGCCACTTATCTGTTATTTACCAATCTGTAACAACTAAAAATATTATGTTTTCTTTCAATGCTAATCTTAAAAACAGAAATAAATGAATATAAATACTGTTGAGCTTGAGATAAAAAGCAAACTTCTGCCTATATATGAAGTGCAACGATTGTCCAAAAGTTTATGAAACAGAACGAAACATATAAATGTAAATATTAGAACCTTCATCGAATTACTAATATTAGCTTCAATTTATTTTACTAATAAAAAGAAAATAGGCATAAAATAAAAAGGCGTAAAAAGAACAGTCCTAGTAAGGATTGCAATTGCTTAAAGATACACATTCAAAGATTTGATCAACTCTGTGTTTCCACTTTCATGATTTTTCACAAAAGAGAAAAAGAAGTTCTACGTCCCAAATTTATTAATAATTTTTCTTACCGATCGCTCTCACCTTTTTTTAGTGATTCTCTATTTTTTACCTTATTCATTCAAGTCGATAAAAGTAATCTTAACATATGTACCTTTTTGTATGCATATTTATGGCCGCTCGTCCATAAATCACATGTATGTGTGTGTGTGTACGTCTCTGTTTTACGGCTACACACCTAGCCTTTCATTTTTACGAGATATATAAATTTTACTCAACTAATTTATAACTTTACTGATTATTAAAATAATTTTTATGAGTAATGAAATCAAGTGCTGCTTTTGATGAAGAGATTCATAATTAAAATTCAATATGTGGTGATTATTTAAATGAAGTTCTAAGTAAAAAGTTTTTAATTTGCCGTTAAAAAGCAAAGATAATGAATAATGAAAATACATCAAATTTGAAATAATACTTGATATCTTGGGTACTTAAAAATAAGACTATAAGAGGGAGTAATATCAGATTAACAATTTAATTTCTTATATGTGATCTTTCAATAGGTTAACGACGAAGAAACAAGTGAGAAAACGAAAATCTACCCGACTTGATTTTCAATAAGGGATTTCAATGAAGGGGTATATTTTTACCAATAACTTTTTAAAATTATTTGTTTAACTTATACAACCTTGCACGTATTAATCATCTAAATATTTGACTAACATTGAACTAAAATTTTTTAAAAAACAAAGGATAAAATAAAATCACACTTAAGCTTCTAACTCTTTAAAATAAATAAGAAAACAAGTGTAAAAAAAATACGGGTAATGCGCACACTATCATTTTATTAAAATTTCATACGTTTAAGAAACTGGACAAAAGAAGTCAAATTCCATCAAGAATAAAATTGTATAAATTTACAAATTAATTATTCTTTAAAAATTGTAGTGCAATAATTGCAACTAAATTCTTGTAGAGCTTTGCTAAGGAAGTGTATGTGAGTGAGTTAGAGCTTCGTGTTAAGATTTAATGGCAACATTTTGATATTGAGTATTCTCGAACGGAGTAATCATATCTTGTTTCACGCGGCATCAAATTTTGCGTCAATTGCATAAATTTGCTTGTTTTCTTTTTAATAAAAATTAAATGTTGAAGCATATTTAAGACCTTATAAGTTTTTCGAATTATGTTGATTATATTAAATTTAAGCGCACAATTATTGATAAATTTGGATAATTTTTTTATCATATTTTAAACTACAATTAAAATATGTAAGGAAATTGTTTAGGGACATTTTCAAATCAGTTTTTTTCAAAATTTATTTAATCACAATTCGATCTCTAGATTGTTAAGTGTAAGTATGAGAGTTAATTGTTTTCTTTTCGGTGACGGAATAATAAATTAGACGAATAAATTAGACAAAATAAGTATCAACCACATAAGCAGTAAATACAATAATATTTCTGCGCTAAAAATAAACGCCTCAACATTTGCAATAACTGACTGCTCTCGATATCGATTAATTAAAATTAATAATTCGTAAGTTTTCTTCGCGGATGGTGATAACCGTTTTATACCAATTATTACATTTAAAATGGATTTCCCATTCTACATTTTGCTCCTTCACCAGACCCAACGCCGTTCGAATTTTGTTTTTATAGATCATTAGAAGACGAATACTTTTATAATAAAAACCATCTTATTGGATGAAGAAAACTCCAAAAATTTACTGCAAAATTTTCAATTTAAAACCAGTGAGTTTCTATCTTGATGCTATATATTCTTTTCCCAATAAATAAATATGGGTTTGTCATAATGAGGGTACGTATATTATATATCATTATTTTCAAAATAAGCTACTTTAGATTATTCACTAATATGATTTTATAACTTAATAGCTTCCATTTCTCGTAACTAGTTAGCTTCCACTTATCCCATAGTAGTCTAGCTTGCATAACCGTGTACTGCTAACACACAAACAAACGCTTTTGAGAAATCTCAAAAGAACCCTGAAGTTAGTTTATCTAGCGCTAATAAAATGCTTTCATTCATTCAATTGAATTTGTCGTATATTTCACTATTTATATATCAAACAGGTTTCAGTTGATAACGTAGTTAATCAGAAAATCCGTCAGTCTTATCACTTTATGTTTTTCAAAAATATTACTGAATACCGGCAGAATAGAAACAGGACGATTATATTGCACTTCACTCTTTGAAATCTTGTTAAAAAATGCAACTTCTGCAACTCGCCACTGTCAACTTCAAAAAATTGAAAGCCGAGATCAAAGGCGTTACTAAAGCCTTGTTCAATTCTTTTATTAGTTCAGCGTACACATGCCACAGATCGACGTATTATTTCGGTTTCATAATTCAAAATAAATCATTTATATGATCATGGTAAATGGTTCAATTATAAATTCTTTCAAATTTTTATTTATGTACAGAGTTAACTAAGATGATTCTTTGAATGCAAGTTGATTTTTACTTAAGGTTTCCGTTATATTCAAAAAATACTTGTTAAAGTTTTTTTTAAATTATCGAGAAAAGTTTGTAATTTGATTACTTGTCCATAGTGATCCGACTCAATTAAATTAAACAAACTCTCATTTTCTGCCTTCATATCCGTAAATATATATCTATAGATATGATATATATATATATATATATATATATATATATATATATATATATTATCAAGGCAGTGTATAGTTGCAGACTAACTAGTGACCCTGATATATTCATAGATTTTTCAATTCAAAAAGAAACGGTCTAAAACGTCGGAAAGATAATTTTTTGTTAAACTGATTAAATTATAAAACTGATCTTAAAATCCCCACATAAAATAATTCCCTCATTGTTCAACACTCATCAGGTCTTTTCTTAAATACCACCATGTACTCTAGTGGTGATATATACAAATTATGATGAATGTTAAGATACATTATCAGTACTTTCATTATCACAAGAAGTAAGACACAACGGAAAAACGTATGTAATATGCCATATTGAATTGCTACAATTATAAAAATTGGGACAACAAAGCAAGAACTAATTACTGTAAGTTTATTTATTACTCACCTTAATATAATACTTACGCTAATGAATATAAAACACTGTTTTATAAATTACTCTTGTTTATAATTTGATTTTATACCTTTGCTGGGATTAGTAAATTGGGGCATCAGAATGCTAATAGACATGAATTCACATTAATTTCTTTCCACAGCCATATGAAACTCTTGTCTTTCAGGAACGCAACTTTTAATTAGTGATTCGACAAATATACAGATGGAAACTATTTTAACTATAAAAAAATAATGATAATTTATCAGAAATTGCAACAGCCATTTAAAGCTGCATAATATATCACTGCAGTTCTTAAAAGAAAACAAGAAATGTTAACTTTCTAAAACAAATCACGGATCTAATAGCAAAAAAGCGCGAGCTTAGAAGAAAATGCCACTGGATGAAATATTTCAATGACCACACCCTTCTAAATAAAGAAAGCCTTGATTAAATTAATAACATTAAAATGATACCAAAAACTTATAAAAATCGAAATTAAATGAATGATATCAACCAATACATTGTTGCCGATTCTGTTCAAGGAGTTCAGGAAATCGATATTTAAACTTTCAACCCAATTACAAGAACACTTCAAAACAAAAGTGTATGATCTACGATATTTTACAACGTCACGCTAGCCTTTGAAGAAACATGGTATTGAAGGATATATTAAGATCAATTCATCCTGATTATTACTACCAACCCTCAAAACCTTACTTGACACGTTCATGAAAAATGTGAAGACTCATACTCAGAACAGAAGTTTATTCAGGCTAACTTTCAACAACAAAGTATTTTAGGGCCAGTTTTTTTAAAATGTTTTGCATTAATGGCCTTTAAACTACACTGCTTAATACTATAGAGGTGTCTGTCGAAAGCGCAATTAAAAAATTACAAGATGATTCTATGTTTCTAAAACAATGTGACAATGTATAATATGAATACACCTTATTGCGTTCGTAACAGTGACCTTCATCGTAAATGCGATAGATATACTCGTAGTTCCATATATTATTGTTAATTTCACCAAATTTCATTAAAATAAATTTAAAACCCACATAGACGCGTGAAGATTTCTCGACATATCTAATATCACTAGACGACTCAAACAGACACACAACCATATGAAATTGTTAGATATTAGAACACGTTATTCAATCGTAGTATCTTATTTTTTAGTTATTTCAATATTATAATAGAATAATAAGAAATTAATCGTCAATTTTGTAAACTAATCTTTAATTGGCCTTAACATTTAAGTTTGGCTTTTTGAAAACAAATTCTTTATAACTTTTAATTTTTGGAAGGCAATTATTGACTAAATAATTCTATTTGTTTTAAATCAGACCTTTCTTATACGCGATAATTATTCTTTTCTATAAGACGTGGTGTTTATTCTTAATTTGAATAAGTAAATTAAAACCACTGAAAGAAATCAATACCAAATATATGAAAAAGTTAACAATGTATGTGAATGGAACAGTGAATGCATGAATTTTAATTTACAAATTTTAATTCAAAATTTTATCAATAGTACGCCGCTGACACTTAAAGATAAATGGGTATTTAATCCACGAAAACTTGCGCACATAAATAATAAATAAACATAAGAACACCAGAGCCAGGATTTTAACGAAATAAAGTTTAAAATGATTAGGTCTGATTATAATATTCTCCATAAATTAGAACATTGTTTAGTAACATTTACGATGTATAAATATTACAGAAATCGTGAAGAAAATTACTTCCATAAATTACACTATTAATGGATGAAGGGCAAGTTATTTTGAACTCAATCGCCCCACATATTATTATATCCCATAATATATCCAAACAAAAAATTTTCATCTACGGAAGACTAAAGTTAAAATGTGAGACCCTTCTTAATTATACAACCTCGGCAGAAAACTCAAAGTGACTCGCAGTACACAAAATAACGCAAAATTATGCCCTCAAAACTGAGAGAACAAAGGTTTTCAATCTCAATCTCCCGATTGAATCCACTCTGTGAACATGGGTAAAACATTTTTTTTTTCAATGACAAACTCGCCAAAACAAAGCGGCGAGCCGTCGCTAAGCTGCTGCGTGGCTTCCGGCATTTTCCTCCGGAATATTTGACGCGATAAAGAATATTTTAATATTGTTTTGGAGAAAGTTGGTATAATGAAAACGCGCGTCGGAAAAACAATGAAATTGTTTTGGATTTTATAAGACAACTGAATTTTATTGGCGATTTACTATATGAGAATGTGGACTCTACATTCTATTTTTTCCATCTCAATCAAAAACATATGTTTTGGGGACAACCCATAAAATAACCAAATTACGATGTATAATATAAATATACTTTATGTTATTAGTAAGTTTTGCAAAAGTAATAACAAGCCCTATACCACGAAAGCGCAAGCAAAAGATTAGTGATCAAGTAAATAATATTCCGCCAATCTTTATTACTAGAGTGCAGCACGCCAAAATACTGTTTATCAGTCTATCTATGTGAGTATATGCGTGTATCCAGATGTTACTTTCTATAGCTATAATAGGTAATCCGATTTCGACAAGTAAGGTTACGTTAGACTTGTCTGTCGGTTGCCATTTTGTCTAACGTGAAAAAATAGGAATTCCAAAAACTATCAAGAAGGATATCAAATTAAAAGTCTTGATGAGATTTCAAAAATATATTAAATGTTGTTCAAATAAATATTGCATTAAACAAAAAAACATATTTAAAAACTTGCCAAGCAATATTACTTAAAACTCGGCTTTGGGTTTTTCGTTAAATTTGATGATCCTATTTTTTCACGTTAGACAAAATGGCAACCGACAGACAAGGTTAATGATCCATCTTTTTTTTAGCCTTAAATTGTTAGTGTTTGGCAAAAGTCGAGAAAAAAATGGCTTATTCTGTCAAAGTACACACATACAAATGAATATTTAAAAAATATAATACTTTTCTTAGCCTTAATGGTTAGTTATCTTTATTTAGCCTTAAATTGTTAATATCCTGTAATTTGGCAAAAATCGAGAAAAAAATGGCTTATTTGATCAAAGTTAACACACAAATGAATATTTATAAAATATAATACTATTGAAGGAATCAAAATATTCAAACCAAATTATTTGCCTAAATCCGTTCCGAAGGGCAGTAAAGAAATAGATCAAAGAAAATAAAGAAAAGCTTGTGCAAGGTATGCAAAAATATTGAATTATCATAAATGACTAAAACGTTTCGAATTTGCTTTCCGAACTTATATGTTATCTTAGTCACGATTTTTTCTTATATTTCATTAAAACTGACAAGAAATGTTAATTTGATATTAAAGTAAACCGTTAAAAATATTACTGTATGTTTTGTGTTTTAATTCGGTAAGTAGTTTAAATAGTTATCATCAATAAGACAAACAGAACTTTTTCTATCAACTGAAAAAACATTTTGCGTTTAAAGGCATATTAATTTTAAATAAACTACGCAGTCATTGGTAAAATAAAAAATCCTAGTTCCAATTATTATAGAGAAAGACCTAAAATATTACCTGAAACTTTATTTTCGGATAACAAATTTATTTATGAATTTAGTCTTTTAACATATAAACGAAATTAGTTGCAAATTAAATTTGTGAAATATTCTATTTTTTTGACATGTTTTTATGAATTCTATTACATTCATTTTATTATAATTTTACGAGGTGTTCGGATAAAAAAATTCCATTTTTTTCATTTTGTTAGTTCATATCATTACTAAAATAAGTCTTTCGCTATTGAAAACCTTACTTGATATTCGCGCAAAAGACAAAGGAGAAAGTTGGTATAATGAAAATCTAAACTAAACTAAACTAAACTATAAATCTAAACTAAACTAAAACATCTCTACATAAAAAAAAATTACTCACTCCCAAAATTATCGATAAAATATAAAATCAAAACTTCTACCTTCCTTCCATGATTACTGTGGTACTAGTAGTAACTGTATAAAGTATCAGATTTTTAGACTGCCTCTATAGGAAAACAACAGTGATAGATAGATGGATTAAAAATCACTGACTTGAATACGTACCCAACTCTTTTTTTCAATTGTCGTTACAAATATTTAATCCAATATACCCCTACCTAATCTGACATAACTTGATCTAATCGATGCTAACCCAATACACCATAACTTAACCCAGCCTAACCTAACATGACCTAATCTGTCCCAATCCAATTTAATCATGAAAGTAACAGAAAAAGAAATTTTCATATTTTTATCCGTTAACAAGAAACAAAATAGCGGAGTTGCGTTATGGTTTTACTTGTATATCTTTACATAACTTGCAATTTATTTCATGATGGTTGTTATTTTGTCAATTAATTGAAAATAAGAAGTTTGTTAAGGGAGATGTGAAAACAGTTGACCTCTCTGCCATCTACCTCGTTAATTTCACTTCTCCTCTACCGGGTCCTAAAAGTATGTTGTAAGCATTATTTGCAAGCGTAATATTATAATTTTAAAATTTATGTTCTCCAAAATTATGCATCTTCACAGGGAAATATAATACTGCTGGAATATTAGAATACAACCTCCACCAAGTTTAATGAACTCCTTTTCTCGGTAGCTTGTTTTTAAATCTAAGCAAAAATATTTATTTTGAAGCTATCGCAGTAGGAGATGACACAATGGTATATTTATACATTATCATAAAATCTTTATTTGGAAGATTAGAAATATACGCCTAGTTAACATAATATTGTTTACTCCTTCTATCTGTATACTTCTTCAAGTACAAATGTTCAGTATTGAAAGAAACTTGAAAAATTTAAGATAATCTCTATTCAGCAATCGTCTGAAATTAAGCGTATATAACTAAAAAATTAAGATGGTAAAATACAATAAGGATCCGACTAAACTATGCACATTCTTTTTTTTTATTTACGAAACGGTTTGTTTTAAAGAACTCAGAACAAATAATTTACTCGGGCTTCATATAATAATTACCAGTCAAAGTATAAAATGCAATGGTAATCTATGGACCTGTTCGTTAAAACTGACTCCCTAGTAAACAAATATTATATTAAGAAAAGAATCCTCACGATAAACATATACGACTAACGTTTGAACTATTTCCACTAAAGTCTCTCCCAAAAGTAAAAAAAAATGAAACAAATTGAAGATTCCTAAAGAGAATCAGCAAAAAATATCAAAAATTGGTGGAGGAACCATTAAAGATAACAAGTACATCATTAGAAAGCCATTTAAATTTGCTGAAATAATTGTTATGGCAGATAATTTCAAATAACTGAAAAAAATTAATGGTGACGTTAATATGCCGCATTCCTTCCGTGATTGGCTATTAGGGGGTAGAGTGAAACTTTGGGGAAACGGACTACAATATACAAGCCAAGGTCAACATATTGAGATTTTAGGGTTATGATACATCATAGATGTTTTAAGGCCTTTCCCTGCTTCCATGTCAGACTCAACTATCATGTAACGTGCTGCTAAGAATCAAGGCAGCAATTTTAAAACATTTTTTGAAGAAAACTATGTAGTTATTCTTAATAGAGATTTCCGTAGTTCTGTAGTAGATTTTGCATTGCGCGGACATGAGATGCCAACCACAAAATTAAATCGCGAAATACAATACGTATATATTTTTCAATATATATAGTTTTCAATAGATTAGATGTGAATAATCCTCAGATACAGGAATTTCCTTACATTACAGAGAGTGATGTGGTAATGGTTGCATTAGGATTATATCATTTAAAATGCGCGAAGATAAACTGCGGTAAATATGTAAATGATGGGCTGTACTTGAACGAAATATTTCAAGGTGCCTCCTGATAAACGACATATTTCACTAGCCAATTTGTCCCAACATATATGGTTTTTAGGAGTACGTATTAGTCGAGACATATAAGAGCAAAAACTTACTGTGGCTATATTTTAGTCGACAGAAATCAAAAGGCCCATTTATTATATATCAATACCACTACAGTTGTTTGGTTTGACGATACACATTAGGCAGCTATGCCCATCTCGTATAGTATCTACAGTGTTGTACTTAGGATTTCGCAAGCCTTCCAGGGTTCCTGCAACCAATTTAATGTACGTAATTGTACTTAGTTTTTTTATTTACTAATACTACAAAAATAACATAACCTATGAAACATGGCCGTAATTTTTTTCTCGCAGCGATTTAAAATCAACCGCTATAATAAATGTTGTAATATATTGAAATATCTTTCTAATGACATATGTGGAGTAATTGTACTCATCTTGTATACCATTTTGTCCTGTTCTCCTATATTAGGGATAAATAACTGGCATTAAACTTGTAATGTAAAAAGTACAAGCGCAGTTAACGAGAGTTAAAAGCTGTGGCTCGTGCAAAGTACCCAGCTGTATACATTGCATTAGTAGTATTTTTTTAAAAATTATTTGTTTTCCAAATTAATTGTCATCATAAATAAACCTGAAACTAATTTTGAAAAATTATAAAGTTGTTATTATTTATTAACTGTACAATTAAGACGTCATTAAAGTAAAAAGGCAAAACTTTAACCATGAGTCGTAATGACTTAAATCATCTCAATACAATCAACGAATTTTTTTTAGATTAGTATCCACGAATACAAGAATTCTTAAAAATTATGTATGTTTATATATATATATATATATATATATATATATATATATATATATAAATATATATATATAAATATATATAAATATATATATATATATATAACCTCGTCATTTCATGGACCTACTCAGTTTTGGAAACAGAAAGAAGTCGCAGGGGGTAAATCTGGTGAATACGGTGGCCAAGGCATGATTAGGGTGTGTTTTTTAGTCAAAAAATTACGAACCATCAATGACAAATGAGCTGGCGCATTATCGTGTTGCAATATCCATGACCGGTTTTTCCACAATTATGGGCGTTTTCTTCGTATTGTTTCACGCAAATGGCGCATGACTTGAAGATAATATTTCTTATTAACCATACAACTTTTGGCAAGAACTCACGATGCACCACGCCGTTGTAATCGAAGAAAACAATGAGCAAAATGAAAAGCTTTTTTCGGTCATGGGTCTCCCGGTTGCTTTCATTGGGATGATTGGGCTTTGGTTTCGACGTCATAACCATACATCCATATTTCGTCGCCAGACATGACCCTTTTGAGCAAATCTACATCATCGTCGACGTCATTCAACAGCTCCTGAGCGATGCTCATGCGACGGCTCTTTCGGTCAACAATTAGTAATTTCGGAACAAATTTCGCTGTCACAAGCTTCATGCCCAATACCTCCGAAAAAATTCCACTGCATGAGCCAACCGACATACCTCAGCAACTTCTCTAATACTTCCTCAGCAAATTCTCTAATAGTGATTGGACGATTCTCCATAACAATTTTATTCACTGTTTTAACGTTTTCATCTGTTGTTGACGTGCTGAGCGGCCACCGTCATTAACATCTTCACGGCCTTCTATGAAGAGCTGGTACCACTTATAAACATTTTCTTGGTCAAAGTAGATTCCCCAAATACCATATTTAACGTTTTAAGTGCGTCGGAGCACTTAATTTTATTTTTCACACAAAATTTAATACACATTCTTCAATCCATTTTTTTTTATAGTAAAAAATCGCCAAGCACGACAAAACACGTCTAACATATCTGTTAAAGACAAACTAAAGATGCAAAATGGCTGATAATGTCAACATATGTTGAGGACATGTGTACCAACATAACAAAAATAAATTGAGAATCCAATGTACGTAGCCTGCGAAATTTGAAGTCACCTTTTTTTGAATAGACCAGGTATATCAAGTGTGGTGCTTAGGTAACTGTATGTTTTCTGCATGTTTGTGAGAAAGAGAGAGAAAGAGTCGTCAATACTCAATAAACATTGAAATGTGATTTTTAAAATGTTGATAAAATATTATGTTTCAATTTGTACAATTCAACTCCTGATATCTAATTTTATTCAGACCATCACGAACTTAAGAGGAAATAATACTTCATTTAATTAAACAGAAAGGGATACTTGCGGCATTTAACTAATACGAACACACCCATATACATCTAGGTACAATACTTGCTTGTGTACTTACATACATAAATATAAAAATACGGGCATATCAGTACGTTATCCTGTTTTGGCTTCATAATAGTCGAGTAAATATTATTGGCTGCTATGTAAACCGCGATACAAAGTGAGATCTTTTACTGAGACTTACGACTTTTTAGAATTTCATTACTAATACTTGGTTTAGGACTACTACTCGATTTAAGGAACAGAAAGTTGAAATCTGCAAGCTATTGGTAATTTAATATTCCTTATATTCCTCGTATTTTTTATTTATTTAAAATGGTGTTTGTAAAAGATTTTTTTTTCTTTTTTAGGTAAGTTATCTGGTTTAGTTTTCTTTTATGTTTATTTTTTGTAACATTTTTGAACATACAATGAAACCTTAGTTCTTTCATGCCTTAATGCATACCTTCATGTAACTCAGAAATGTTTGGCTGATTATAATTATACCTGCTTACTGATACCTGCTTATTGATTTTATTGTTTTCTTGCTTACATATATATAAGACAAACGAGTTCAAACTCCATGAGTTTACTTCTTACCAAAGAGGAGCTCCTATTACCGTCTTTCTGCTTCATCATCAGACGCTAGCCATCACTCAGGACCAAAAGCCTTATCAGATAAGTCAAATGAGTTCAAAGTCAATGACGTACCCTTCACTATTGAGGACATGTAAATATGGGTCAATTAAGACCGAACTCAATGAAATCACACCTGAATATAGCAACGTACTATTACCACAGGTCGACTGCATTATCAAGCCCTAGCCACTATCTTTCATAAAAGGATCCATCAAGACCAATCGAACTTCTCCCCGTCATTGAAGAGTTTTTGTTGCCATCACGCCAGTTTTTGTTGCCATAACAGATCTTAGCCACCATTTGTGATGAAATAACTCGTCAAAATAAGTGAAACGAAATAAACATCACCATTGAGAATTACGGTTACCATCTTCTGATTGCATCAGCAAATCCTAGCCACTTTTTGTGCCCAAAAGGTTTGACAAGAAAAGTATAACAAATGCAAGTATGATGAATCTACTCCTCGCAATCAAGGAGTTTTTCCACCATCTTCCGGCCCTATCGCCACACACTATTTAAAAGCTACTTAGGATACCTCAGGAGTTCATTATCATGTACCGACCATGTTTACATAGCCCATTTTCTTTTAAACAAATAAAATAATAAAAACTGATCAAAGCGTCTACGAGTTATAGTACATATATGTGAAAAATGAAAAAAATACATACAAGTCGATTTTGATGAAAAGAATGTCAGGCTACTGATGACAATGATATCATTGACCTTTGATTATATGTCGCATTATCACTGATAACTAAATAAACTAAGTAATCTATGCAAGTAAAATGCGGACCAACGTACTTCTTCATATTTATAATTTCATATAAAATCTTGAAACATAATAATAACAAACATATGCACCCTAACAATGTAACGATACGTCATATGTATGAGTCAGAATTATTGAGTCGTAAAAATATCATATTTCTCAATCGGCTAAGTTTGCATATTTTGGATAATAGAAACATTAAGGAGATTGTATTTAATTTTACGCTGTAAAAATTCCAATAAAACTCAAATTATGCAAAAACCATTGTTGTGATGTTAATAAATATTATGTCAACCAGACAGCTGAAAGTATTTTACTATAGTGCAAATAAGTCATTGATTGATGTTATTATCATCAGCCAAATATTTCTGAGTTAACCAAGGCAATCAATACACACATATAGGTAGAAGTAAAATCGATAACTTCCACTTTCTTATCAATAATTAAAATTATTCGAATTAGTTGACCATTCCTTCGATATCACTTTCTTTTTAAACAATCCCTTAATTTAAATATTATATCGGATCTCTGTAGAACTAGAAGGCTTTTAATGCAATGATATATATATGTGTATATATATATATATATGTGTGTGTGTGTGTGTGTGTGTGTGTGTGTGTGTGTGTGTGTAAATATATATGATAAGACAGGCAAGAAACTTATTCCCAAAACGATTTATTCAATAATTTGACGCAAAGACGTTCCTCGGGCAACTTATTCTATTACTTGAGAGCAACGGACGTTCGAACAAGCTCACCAGTTATATTAAATATTTAGATACTAAGTTAATAAATAATTAAATATTTATACACTCACTATATCTCTTTCTGTATGAGAGCTACATACTACAACTTATTTTTTATCGTCGTGCATAAAACACTATTACTCGTATTTATGATAATTTTTCGAGACGGATGATTTTGTCTAACTTAAAGGTGAAAAACCTTAATTCCAGCATGGTTGAGACTTAAAGTAAAATTAATATTATATTTAACCTTCTATTCATTTATATTTATATTTAACCTTCTATTTACCTGATAAAGAGATTAGAAGGTTAAATATAAATATTAATTTATATTTAACCTTCTGTTCACCTGATAAGGAGAAAAGAAATATAGAGATGGGGTAAAAATTCCTACCTTGCTTAGACAGTTCAATAAAATGTTATTATTCACGTGACAAAAAGTAGAGAAAGAGCATCGACAGTAGAGCAATTGGTGTAGTTGATTACAGTTACCGATGGTAGAGTCAACCTTTTGTATCATAATTATCGAAAATCAGAAAATAGTAAATCTAAGGAATATCAGCTTGGCCTCAAAAAAGGAGGCATAAATGGGTCGTTTCTCCTTATAAGGCTATTTTCTTAAAATGTTAAAACTTAGTTTGATATAAAACTAAACACTTATAAGTTTTATATATTTTATGTATGCAATCGCCATAAACTCACTATCAACTTCGTAATATTATTATCAAACAATTAAATACATGTGGAAGAAACTATTTCTATGCCTGACTAGTTGCATCACACTTTATACATCAGATATGTCGAATATGACTTGGATATCATGGGACATCCAATTCGGACTGAAAGGCATGGCTGTAAATATCTTTCTTGCGTTTACCATCTTATTTAGGTGACAGCTGTTACGTTAACGATGATCCGCCATTAAAGGCTTTGCCAAATTATATGCCTTGATCCAAACTCTTGTATCCGCAAAGAATGAAGATTACTTCTAAAAGATTTTGAGTACGATACGCATCAGACTAATCAGCTAAAGTAATAGAGTTGACGTAATTTATCGAAATATAGTGTTAATCGCGATATTCACCAAGAAGCTACATAATCCTTTCTTATTCCGACCAGTTGCGTAGGTTGAAATGTGCGCCAAAATAGATAAAACCTATAAAGGATAGCGAAGTGCGGCCGCGCCGCTTGGTTACGACCGATATGGGAAAGTATCGAAATAGTGTTTATTTTATTTTCTGCAATAAATAATAAAAGCGGAGAAAAGGGACGTTGAGGGTAATCTTATCGGCTGTAACATCTGAAATAAAATTGTTTAAGGGTAAGTGGCGCTCAGATATCCTGTGTTAACGAAAAAATAACTGTGACTAGAACGAATGTGAAATAAAATGTAAAAAGCTTATATTCGGGTATGGAAATCTTATACTATATTACTCGCATATTCTTGGTCATTATTTTCAATGTCAGTTATTCATAATTGTTATTATATAGTGAATTTAATATTGTGTTAATAATTGGTTAGGACACTGAACGTAACGTGTTTTTCACTTTTATCCTATAATTGATTTTATTAAAGGCTAAAAATAAATTTTACAATTTTATATTAATTAACATTTATTTTTAATTAGAGGTTAATTGAAAATAAATGTTAATTAATATAAACTTATATCATTTATTTTTTACAAACAAAATTTTCGCTTAAAATAAAAAATCCCTGGAATATAAAATAAAATAAATATACGTCGAATGTAAAATCCAAAAATGTTCAATAACTGTATCATTATAAGTATTAATAAATATCAAGCAATAATTTTTTTATTCATTTAAAATTGTAAAATAAATTTTATTCACTCATGAACTTTTGAAACTCTATATTATTAAAAAACATTTTTATTCATTGTTTTATAAGTGTGTGTAAAACTGCGGCCTAGGAATAGAATATTATAAAAGGAATGATAATAGGGCTTTTTAAGTAAGAAACTACCAATTTTATTGATATATGAAATAGGCAGTGTGTTTATCATTTAAACACACTACCTTTTGAATTTTCTAGTCTATAACTGCTGTTCAGAAAAAAATAAATACATCCGATACACTTACAACGCATACAATGGCCTTTATCTTAATAAACAGCAACCGTTATTAACTACAAAGCAGAATATTTTTTTCTGATACATCATTCTGAACAGAATGTTAATATAAGAAAAAAATATATATACAACCAATTTCAACCAATGTATCTGCTACGCCTATTCTTTATTTAATTAACACTATTAGATTTATTCATTACTCCGCCTGCGTTATAATACATAAATACGTGAGCAGAATTCTAGCAGAATATAGAGTACGGCAATATTACGTATTTCTTACCTTTTCAAATATAATGAGTTTAATAATAAATTACTGAATAATGAATTTTCTTTCACGTGAAACTCGCATTAATTACATCGATAAAGAGTTTTAACAAACATCGAATGGCATTTGTTATTACGTAGATCATCTTTCCTTACTGTAGATTATTTGATACTGTGATAAATTTGTAATTTGTTAGTGAATAATTAATTAATATTCAAAAGAAAAATAATGAACACATTTTTATCATTACAAAATGAGTACCAATCTTGATGATGCTTAATTAATAAAAGCGCTATGAATCATCTATTTCTATTAATTAACCAGAAATTTTAAAACATTGTATTTACAATTTTCAAACACATTATTATAAAATAATTAGAATCACACTGAACTTAAATAAAATAACATTTTATTATTTTTGTTGTCAAAGAAGATAAGCAATTTTCAAATTATTAATTACTCTAAAAATTGTAACTCTGTTAAAAATTGAAAATTGCCAGCTAGCATATTTTTCACAAAAAAAGAATCTGACAAATAGTAGTCAAGGTCTATTCCATTAATTTTTATTGACTTCAAAAAAGGGGGTTTACTGTTTCGCTTGTACATAAGAAAGTACATGATTATGTTTGCCATTTTCTTCAAAAAACACTGAATGGATTTTAATGATTCTTTTACCTGGAGAATCTTCATGTTGAAGGACCGGTTTAGATAAAGTTATGAAATGAGACGGATATTTTAACTGAATTAAGACATCACTAGTACCTTGATAGGATGGCTTCAAAACTTCCTAAAGTTTCTACTAATTGATGAAATCGTGATAAATATTGACGCCTTTTATATAAGTGTAGCCATATTACCTTGTAAAATCCATCAACAAATAACAAAGAAGGGAAAATAAACCTTTTTTGATAGTTCATTTACCCGTAATATTATCATATTAAAAAAAGTTTAGGTGTACGAAACGTAAACATGTTTATCCTATGTCATAAATATGTTTAAAGAACTTGTGACGGGTGTGCTAATTTATCAAATTATGACACATACTCATGCCTTTTATACGAGTATACCTGTATATCCTTATAAACAATGCGTGTAGAGGATAAAGAGCACAGCAATATATTCATGTTTAACAATTAGTAGAAATTAAATTATTAACTACTTTGTCTCAAAATTCACATTTTGCGCATAAGTATACACGTGAGTAAGTTCGCGATTCCCTCAAAAACCACCAAATTACTTTCTATAATTCTTTCTCCCCTAAAATTGTCATATCAAAGTTAAGGTTTAAGTATAACAAACATTAAAATATCCATCTCATTTCAAGAGTTACACTTTAAAACTTGTGAAGGGTGGAACAGTTTGTCAAAAGGTGACACGTGATGATGCATTTTATAAGATTGTATACAAATCACATTGTAAAAAAATCTAAAGAGCAACAAAGGTTAAAAACAGGTAATAAATGTTAAGGTATAATTATTACTGCATTATCATAATTCAAATACTTGCAAAGTATGCGTTAATTCATCATATTACGGCCCGTGTAATTGTCTTTTATACGTGTATAGCCATTTCACCTTATAGAACTACAAAGCAAATTAATTTTTATATAGATAGATAAGATATCAAGTAGTTACAAAGAATGAAGAATATAGCAACTTTGACACTGAAATGTAAATTAATAATATTTTTGTCCCACGTATGTATAAAAGTGAGTATATTTGTTCTACGTATGTATAAAAGTGAGTATATTTGCTATTTTCTCCAAAACTGCTACCTAGTATGTGAAACGATCATACACTTTTATAGTATATGAGAAGCGTATACTAAGGAATGGATTTGATATTGCCACTGGTGGTCGTATGGGACACCTGCGATTTTCTGGGGATGGCGGTAAAATTAATTTGGATGTTAATTTAGTTAGTGGGCGTTATGATGTTGAGCACGGGTGCACGTATATTTACAAAGGAATGTTAAATGTTATTCTTATAATAATTGATGGGACAGAAAATTAACCATTCACTTCAATTATCGATCGACGCGAACCTAATAAGACTGAGATTCAAATTATTAATAGTAATTGCATATATTAATTCAATATAGAGCTTGTACAGAATCTATGTGGCATACTCTGTAATTATATGTAAAATAAATACTCTAATTCCATATAAAATCTTACGTTGCGTTGTTTATGGTGCAAACAATTGATACACAGAGACGATTTACCTTCCATTGAATTTATCAAGTGTCCTCTCAAAAATTTAAAGATTATGCGGAGATAAAGCGACCGATAAAGTTCAATATGTTAAAGAACCCGAGAATAATAAAACAAAAAAAAATAAAAGTTAAACTTTATACGAAATTCTAACATTATCTTATTTATATCATCCATCTCAGACCATAAAGATATTCGACAACAGGAAATTAAAACACACGTACCCACGCACCCCAAAAACGTAACATTAAAAGGTTCAAGTTCCTGCTTAAAAAATTAGTGACATAAAAGTAGTTAACATTTTGCAGAGCTTTACTAGAAAATTATTGAGTGAATTGGAGCTTGGCGTCTATTTATCGAATGTTAATTCCATCACAAGATTGACTTGGTCGCGTTAAAAGTTTTCAGGTACTTTTTCATATAACAAGTAGAGTTTTGTAAATAGAAATTTTTTTTTTTGTACGTTTCATATATCTTTATTATGTGGCAAAGAATAGAGAGATACAAACTAATCGCGGTCAAGTTCATTATTTTGATAGATTAAATAAATCTAACTGTCTAAAAAAGCTGTGGAAAAAAGAACTCTGGAAAAAAAACCATCTACCTTTTCTCCGTATTTTTGGTTATTTAACTCCGCAGTCATTTATTTATTTATTAAAATGTTTAGTCTATGGAAATGTCCCCTTCCTGTATCGTTTGTGTCGTTCGTGGTCCGTCACTGTACGTCCATGACATCGTTTTACTCCATGACATCAAGAATTGCAGTAGTTTTTTGTATCGCCAAAGAAAATTTCCACAATCGTGTACACGGTTTTACAAACAAAACAAGAATTCAGCATTTTATAGACCCAGTGGCCTTAGAGCCAAAATATTTTAACATTTAAAAACCAAGGAAGCTGTCATACACGTTATAAACTACCAACGTGCAAATTATCTAAAAACAACAAAATCTAAGTAAAAATGTCTTAAAATAATTCAGAAACAAATTAAAAGTTAACTGGTCGTGATAAGTATTCCACCTGAAAGTTCGCCGCAAAAACTTATCTTCAATATGAAGAATTGTGGAGCTGTATCGAAAATGTTAAATAACTGATTTGATGGATGATTTAGAGACAAGAACAAAAATTATCTTATTAATTGGCAAAACGCTTTAAGTTCCTATGAAAAGAAACTCAGACCCTCCCGTGATCAATTAGTAACATATCTGAAAAATTGAAGCAAACGAAACCAAAAAGGAAATATTTATTTTAAAAATTATTTTGGCGAATTAATTGACGAAAATGAGTTGGAATAGATTAAAAAGGATAAATAAAATAAAATAGTTAATATAAAAATATGCTAATGAATTAAATTAACATTTTCGTCCCCTTATAAATTAAAATCTTTTAATTTTACGGAGAAAATCAAACTAGTATCGCAAAATGCAGCCTTCAAGTTTTCATAAAGGAACTAAAAACTTTTATCCCCTAATGTTAACAATAATATTTTTTTATCGTATTATGATAAAAATACAATCAGCTGACAATTTGAATAAATTTCCACATTTCATAACATATCAATGTTGTCGACTGTAATTACATTTGTGGAATAATTATTAACTCGTAGCCCAGTGGCCAAAATTTTAATAAGAATTCATAAAATTTCTAAGGTAGAACCTTATTGAGGTTCTTTTATCAAAGAG
Organism: Druceiella hillmani; assembly: GCA_039881145.1. NCBI lineage: Eukaryota > Metazoa > Arthropoda > Insecta > Lepidoptera > Hepialidae > Druceiella > Druceiella hillmani. The sequence continues at coordinate 12,255,891 of JAYKKI010000007.1, read as the reverse complement.
TATAATCATTCCATATAATTTTTTGAATTTATTTCTATTACATAAGTTGAAAGCATTTACAAATACGTCATTGGTGTGTTTTGTTTGGCTTACAGTTTCATATTAATTAAACGTTTTTTTACCGTGACTTACACTCGACAGACTATGAAAAAAGGGATATTTGAATTTACGCCAAAATTTACAGCTCGAAACTCATTTAATCAATTTGACATTTTAAATTATTTGGCAACAGGCTCTGTGCGATTGCATGACCACAGACTATTATGTGTTTGACCTTGATAGTAAACAAATATAATTTAATGAATTTGTAATATATTTTATATATACATTTTAGCTTTCTACACTCATTCTCGTAATAAACTTTCACTAGGCCATATCTCACAATCCTCCGTGAGCGCAATATGCTTAAAAAGGTGTTCAAAATTTTCTCTTCACATATTAATACGTAGATTAGCCATTGAGGTTGTACTCAATATGTGTGTAAAGATACCGACAAAACTTAGCATTTTTTCATGAATTATGTTATCAAGTTTTTATTTTTCCAGCTTCGCATCCCAGTTTTATCTCTACATTTTTCTTTACATGACCTCATTTCCTATGCAATAACGGTCGACGAGTACTCACAACTATTTTTTCGACGAGGGTAATCCCCCCACCCACCCCCTCACCCTCTTGTTTCCGAAACTACTTTAACTACTACTTACTAATTGTAAAAAAAATATATGTTTCTAAGAACCCGTGCAAAGAAGAAAACAATGGTGATGATTACAGATAACCCATTTTTTAAATGTTCCCTAAGATTCTATGCATAGGAAAGAAATAACATTACATTTATATTAATTTTTTTTATTTACAAAACCAATTTTCTCAGAAATCATGAGACGTAGAAACTTTATAGTTGGTATATGATACAGTTTATTATCCCACATATTTTGCGCAGATATTAAATCAAATTTTTAAAATAATCGTATAATCTTTAAAGAGGTAAAGAAAGGTTGTAAAAAATATTACTTTCTCGTTTTATATATCACTTAGAGCGCCATTTAAAAAGGCTTTTACAAAAATATTTTTCACAATTTTAAATTGCCTGCTTAAAAGATGTTCTAAAAAATATGTAAAAACATAGCATTTCGCTCCCTTATTTCCGAAACTACAGAGCAAGAATTATACAAACAACAGGTTTGGTAAAATCTATAGGTAGAAACCTGAAGATTACAAAAAAAAACTATAGCAATTATTCCAGATATTTGGAACGTGCAACATGTTTTTACTCCTGTGAAAGATATAGTATATGCATCGTTGCAATATATTTACGTTGTGAAGAACTAATATTTGAAATTATTTCTATAGAAATCTAAGCTTAACTATTAATAAATGCCGAAATATTTACGGAATCCTATAATGCAGTTACTACTTGTGTTTGACAGGTTTTATTTTTTTTTTAACACACAGTACACCGGTTTTTTATAAAAAGGCCACATATTTTTCATTTAAACTTTAAGCGAATTTCATTGATATGAAAAAATTTGAGATGGGAATTACTTTTCCAGACAATCGTCATACTTCAACGGATTTATTGTTAATAAAAAAACACAAATCGTTAATATCAAAATACAACAACAAATACAGTTTTTTGGCTAGGGATTTTATTTTTGTCATACAAATATTTACATCCTTTGCTCTTAGTTAAAAACATTAGTGTATAATGAAATTTTTATTGTATTGTGCACTGTGTGCGTGCATTTCAATAAATAAAATAAACTTCCGAAAAAAGTTTGCTTTTGCAAAGACATACTCGGTTTTAAGATATTTTCGGTGGCAAGTATTCTTATATTTCTTTGTGAATTTAACAAATTTTAAATATATTCATTAATTTAAGAAATATAATTTAATTACTTACTTGTCAACAAAAGTAACATTTTCGATATCAACAAGCAGTGTAATTTAATAGCATAACAGCCTACCTTTATAAAAATAAATTATTAATATATTGTCAAAAAATGGGAAGCGGTCTTCAATACTTTAATATTTATATAATTTTACTTTGATTTTATATTTGAATAATTTTTTGGATATATTGGGCATTTCAAAACGATTTCAATATTGATGAAATTTTGGACTTAAAAAAATTACATTCGCCATTCTGTGCCCAATTTCATTATATTTACAATCACATATTAATATTTACCATTAATATTTACAATCACACCCTATCAAATTTTAACTATTATTCCCACAGGAAAAATCGATAAGTAAGATTAGTTTCTACTTGGCCTACAAAACACATTTTATGGACGAAGCACTGAAAAAAGCGTATATGCGTCAAGGAATTATGATGTATGAGGTAAAATATCGCCAAATGTAAAGGTAAAACTCGTTTTATTTTTTCTTCACCCAAAATCGTGACCATGATCATGAAGATTGATCAGTGCCCACATATATTGCAAAAAATGTTGAAATAAATTATAATAACACGTGGAGAATGTGTTAAAAATACCGTTTCTTGATTGTATTCGTATAATCTCGTACCTTTATTAATATTTCTATAAAGAATATTCTCAGTACACGTAGCTATATATTATGATACACATCTGATAGTAATGATTAAATAAGAAATGAAATCCAACGTAATGCTGAACGACTTTCAAATATAAATTTTTTCTCGCCTAATCGATATTATAATAATATAATATTATTTTTAGGATTATCTCTCACCCGGAGTACAACAACTAAATTAACACTGCACATTTTAGCTGATTTATATTTATAATTATAGAATTTAATACTAAAATATTAGTGTCATAATTACTAAAAAATTGTTTATTATAAATAATTAATTTCTTAAATTTTTTTATTACAGGTGATTGCTTAAATTAAAAAAATAAGTTTAAAATAAGTTTATTCCACAAAATTTAAAAAGTGTCATAGCAATATTAATAGCTGTTTGAAACACTAATAAAAACGATATTGAATTGCAAAGAGCATCGGACGCTAAATTAAATACTGGGTTATCCAACATACCCATGTTTTTTTTTCAAGTTTCCGAGATTTTTATTTGAGAAATAGGCATTTACTGCCTATTTCTATTATAAATCTGTTGTGCATAAAGTAAACCTCTCTTGTAGACTTCTAGATCTAAAATTTTTAAAACAAATTCGTGCTTAGCTCTTCAATTTCAAGTAATGTACACATAATAATTTTCCAGTTAAACTACTTGCCGGGGAACCTTTGTCACTATAAGTAGATTTTAAATAGTTTAAAATAATTTTAGTTTTTTTACATTTCACATTTATTTCTTTTAGTCGGTACGTCGGCTTATTTTTTTTCCAGAATGTATTTTCGTATTTTACGCATTAGTATAATATAATTTATGAAATCATGATTCAAATTAAAATTTTCTTATTAAATTCACTCTTTGGCAATGAAATTGTATTTGTCATTAACCTGTAACTTATACGGTGTATAATTAAATAATGTTCATAACAGGTAATAGAGATAGAAATGATTAAATTCAAACTGTTATAAAATATATTGTGTAACAAAAATAAAACAAGTTAAGTATAAACAAAACTCACATACGACGATTCCGTATACAATCAGTTACATATAAACATTAAATGGTGTCTTATTAACATTAAAATATTTGCATATTTTAATTAATTTTTAATACTTAGATAACACATTGAATCTTATTAATAAAAATGACTTAAACCGAGCCTTAAACTAAACCTAAGTATGAGTCCATTTTTAAAAGTTATTAATAAACACGGAGTAATAGTGGTTTAACTATATATTTTTAAATATACCTTAAGGTAGGTCAAATTGGATTATTCACAATTATTCACAATTCCAAGCAGTCGCCAACATAATAAAATAAAAACTAGCATCGGTACGTATATACACGGCTTTATAATTGCTTAACGCTGCCGTCAGATTGGCATACGGGACTGGTAATTTCTGACCGACTGTATTACCCATTTATATTATTAAAATGTTAAATTTAAGAGAAAAAGAACGAAATCTGTTAACTGGGATGAAGAAGAAAAGTTAAGATGAATTAAATGTTTCATGATCAAATATTGTATATACTAGTAATAGTATTAAGAAATATGTTTCTGTTTACAGCAAAAGAGATGTTCTTAAAGAACACATTGTGGTGTTTTCAAATAAAAGTTTGGAGACAAACGTTAATAAAATTTAAAAAAAAATTTGGGCAGTCGATTATTGCAGGTAAATTATTTGAAATAATATAGTTCCGTTTTTAAGGTTACATCATCACACGATTTCTTTTGTAAACTTATTTTTCCATATTCGATAACGATATCGGACGCTAGTTTATATCGTTTAGCTAAAATTTATTTTCCATAATTTTAAATTTATTTTCAGATTAAATAGTTCAAATGTAAGGCAAAGAGTATTAAGGCAAGTCCAAATGCTGTAGAAAATAATTAAAATGGGGTGTTAAAAATTTATCGGAACTACACCCATCTAAAGGCGACCCCATCCTTAAAAACTCTACTCTTCAGAATCAACTAGGACATGAAATGAGTGACTCTGATGAAGGTGTATTAACTAATGCCAGTAGGCTTTGCTTAACCATTAAAATTGGAGACTAGCATTATATTTATTTCTTAATTATCAATAAATTAAAGTCTTGTTATTATATAGGTAATTATTGTTGGTTTCTCTGCAGAAAACAAATAAAAGGAACAAGTAATATACATACTTATTTGTAGCGTTATTAATATTTGCATGATATCAGAAGAGGATAAAAATATCTAATTTGGATTTTCTTGTTTGTTTTATTTACTAAGATACTTTTCATTATTATCCAAAAAAAATAAATCTAGTGGCGAATTGAATAGTAATAATAGCATTATATATATATATATATATATATATATATATATGTATATATATATATATATAAATATATATATATATATATATGTATATATATATATATACATATATATATATATATATATATATATATATATATATATTATCATTATACCTCTTATTTTGTGGGTACAAAGAAATGTAGAATTAATACAAGAGCCATATAAGGGCAGAGAAAAGCATATATAAGGAGAAGATACAAAATTCAAATCTGATACAGATTGGATTTCCTTTCTTGCTTTATCAATACCTTTTATTTGTCCTTCACAAAAATAATAAATTCAATGACAAACTAAATAGTAATAGCATTATAATTACATATATTATCGTTGCATATCAATCTAAAAACGAAAAATAAAATAAAAACGGAAAATCTTTCTGTTTGCTAGCGACTTTCTTTACATGCAGTAAAGTGATTTTATGGTATAATTTATAAATATAATCATTCTTTGATATAATAATATTAAACTTGTAACCATTTCCTTAAAACTTTACGTTATAAAGTCTTAAATTTTGATAGTGTTTATTGTTTTACGGAAAACCAGATGGAATTACAAGATGACAATATTTAGCTAGGCCAAAAAATATAGGCTTTTGGACTACGCATGGAAAATGAAGGAGCATCAAATGTTCAAAGTGAAACACGCCATGGATGTCAAAGAACATATACTTAATTAAAACGAAAACTCAAAAAAGTCAGATCGACTTTTAAATAAAAATGGATATCAGAATAATTTGAGTTTTAATTTTTCTCCTTTTATATTATAAATTATGACATTTTATATTTCTCTCTATTCATATATTTCTTAATACCTACTATTTAAATTTTTATACTTTTCTTTACTATGTATATTTACAATATGTGATCTTACTTTGATGGGTTACAACTTTTGTAAATTAAAAACGAAATTACTAAATAAAATCAAACGTTCCAGATATATATTTTTTATTTTAAATATATGTGAGGTTAGAATATGATTTCAAAACATAGCCTAAATATATATATATATATATATATATATATATATATATATGTATATATATGTATATATATATATATATATATATATATATATGTATATATATGTATATATATATATATATATATATATATATATGTATATATATGTATATATATATATATATATATATTTCAATATAAAAAAATTATTTTGTCAACACACTTATAATTAAATTATTTATATAACGGTATTAGTAAATTATATATTTAGTAGCAACCATTACAATATACAAAAATAATTATACCAGTTCTTCAATAATTATAAAATTTCTACTTTATATTAAAGAATTTAACAGCAAATGTGATGAAATCTACGTGGAAACTAAGTACAGGAAGTAAAGTGGATGATTTAGTTTTACCAGAGAATATCATTTTTAAAAGCAAAATACGAGGCGGTTAAACATTTCTGAACATAAGGTACTATAAATCAAGAAAATGGTCTCAAAAAATATTGATTTTCAAATATAATCTCCCACAAGTTTAATACATTTTCGACACCTTTTAAAAAGGACTTGTTAATTGCTGAAGAAATAGTTCGTACCATTGCCCTTAAAATGTTCTTCTAAGGCTCAAATCTTCGGCTACCTAAATTCTTTTTTAAACTACTAAAAAGCAAGTAATCGGCGGTAGTAAAATCTGGATTGAAAGGTGGGTAGTTCTCACTTGCACATTATTGAGACTGTACACTGACTCATGTAAAAGTAATATTTTCGACTGACTCATGGTGTGTAAGTCAATATAGATATTTTCGAGTATGTTGAGATAAATTCTATTCTATATATTTTGTCACTATATAGAATGTCAGATTTTCATGTTGAACAATTTTTTTAACAAAACGATTGTGGGTGAGAGATGGAAGGATATACAGACTTATGAGTGATTCTTTTGAGGGTGACCGTTTTTCTTTAAGAACTCTTAAATTGAGTATCTTCGTAGATAAGTGAGATATAGATTAGTGAGAATAGGTAACTGATATTATTACAAAATGAAACATAATATAACGCGGAAGAAATAAGCATTTCGTTACAATCACCTCGCTTCTATTCATTTGCGAGACAGAAACTGTCTGTTCATTATGTTATGACTTATATATTTCAAATCTGCAGGAAAATTGTAATTTATGTAAATAATACCTAAAAGCCTACAACCTGCTTTCAAAAAATATAGAATAGAGATAGTCAAACGTTTTGTAAAGATAAATATATTTCTCTTTCTTTTTATTTAAAGACCAAACATTCCGCTTTATATTTTCATTTGCTACAGATATCAAGCGCTCCTTAAGATATTGTGAAGCATTTGACATGGCAGAGTTTTTTTAAATTACTTTTCCTTTGATATGAAAATTTTGCAGAAATAAGTTTTAATTAAAGCAAATTGTTTTTTAACGTGATTCCGTATCTTTATGTTTTATGTAAAATTATAATCGTACTAACTTTTGATAAACCACTTGTAAAACAAATTTAAAGTTTCATAATTTGAAGACCATTATTTTAACAAATATTACATCAGCTTTTCGATTGAAATCTTTCTGTAAGCCACATTGTAAAGTTTCACAGAAGATACGAGTAATTTCATACACTTTCGTAATTGCCTAGGTTATCTATTCCATACCTCATATGTCCTTCTATTAAAAATATTTCCAGTTCATACAGAAACATATTCTTTTGATTAGTTTTACCTAGCAAGTATTTCTTTTTCTTTCTTATTGTGCAATAGGTAGAAATGACACTATTATAGTTTAGTGTTGAAAAAATATATTTAATTTGAAGTTGCATGAAAGGTCAGATGTTCATGCAACTTAAGTTTTAGTGCCAAAAAAAGAAGTAATAATATATTTGTTTTTATCTAGCTGTGGTTTCAAGACCTATTTCCTTACTATGATGTAAAGAAGACGTCTTATGTAAAACTTTCCATAGCGTAGGTACATAAGAGGCTGACGTTATATATTTTTGGGCCGAATTTGTAACAATGGTTTCTCTCAAAAGTCAATATTTAAAATGGAATACAAATTTTGTAAGCTTATAAAGTGACAGCTTTAAATTTATATCTATTTAACAAACTTTTGGCGCTTTTATAAATTCTATTTTATTTATTTTAGTATTTCTAGAAGACCAACTAACAATGTGAATTATACGACTATCTGCTTACTTGATTTGTAGCTTTCCATAAATAGGTATTTCCGGATTGTATTCGATAGTGTATTTTGTGAAATGTTTTCGTATCTTTTAACCCATATATTTCCATTTAATATTACCTTATTTTGGAAAAATATACTGCTTAAATACGCTCCATACTCGAAAATATCTTCGTCTAAATTAAGATATTCAAAGAATGTATACACATTTCAATATCCTCGTTATCAAAACTGTCAAAATACCGATTACATCAAACTCTTGTTATATTGAATTTCTGTCCGATGATTAAAACATTAAATATCTCTGTTCTATATACCTCTTTACTTGCATTATATTATTGTGTAAAATATTATCATATTTAATATATATCATACTACATCTAAAAATTTTAATATTAGTATGTATAGCTGGTTGAGTAAAAAACAAAATATTGAAACATTTTATTACTAATTATGAAACATTTCGATTGTTTTTCCATTTCAAGCCCGTAAATCCCATTATTAATATAAAGAAGAAATTTCATTTGCTCGTTGTTTAAGGATTCAGACAAAAAATACTAATGCGACTGACATTAAAATTTCACAAGAATAGCTTATAGTTTCTAGATTAATATGGTATGATAATAAAATAATTATTGAGGTAGAGTTAACGATGCCAACGTAGTCGGAATAGAAGTCACAGATATGGATATTTTCGAAAAGAACGCTTGCATAACTATTGCACATAAACTAACACTATATGTTAGAAAAACTGTAGGTATTAAAAAGTCCGAAACAGGACACATCTATATTTTATTGACAGTGAGAGTAACTATTTTAAATATAATGAAATTTATTTAAATTATAAATGCGTATTTTAGTAACATTCAGTGCGATGTTCTCAGCCAAGGACAAGGTAACGAAGAGCAAAAATTGACACGTTTATCACAGAATATCACTAAACGTTTTACATCGCGACGATAAAACTGCATCTTATACTATAGATAAATATCCACAAATAATATTTAGCTACGCACAGCGGCACAAAATGTAATATATTGTTCAGCGACCTACTAAAATATTTTAATTTCACTATATTCCAAAATAATTACTTAGGGTGCGTATTTTATTATGACCTTTCAATTGGATCATTGCGTATTCCTTTAGTTCTCTTCATTTGTGAATATATTTATGAAAGTTTATACATTTATTTTATTTTTGTTGAAATAACTTTATTCTTTTTATAATTATACTTTTTAGAATGTTATTTAAATGCATGTTATTTTATTGCTTTGATATTGAGGGCGTATAATGGAGGCAAATTTTTTGTTAAATTTTACATATTTTGTAGATATTAAAATACAGAAATTTCTTTGGTTTCTACATAAAGACAGTTTTAATGTACATATTTTATAGACACAGAAAATTCTTTAGATTACTGTATAAAGACGGTTTTTAGGATGACTTGATCTCAAGACCAAACTTTCAGTTGCCTGAGTAGAGATTTAGGCAGAAAATATTTTTTACTGGGACCACTATATTTTGCACGTCGCGGTAGAGTAAAGAGATTATTATATATATATATATATATATATATATATATATATATATATATATATATATATATATATATTCGCAAATAAAACACGCCACGTTGTAAATGGAGAAATAATATAAAATTCAAAAATATAATTATCTCCAAAAATATGCCACTTTATATATGAATTAATTTTTATACTAGTTATGTGAGTGACTTGATAGGTGATGGTTTTATATTATTATTAATTAAAATAAAACAAAAGCATCGTATTTCGTTCGAGGAAAAAAAATATGTATAAAAAAATTATTCAAATATCTTAATCGTACTATAGGACGAGAGGGCGTACCGCTGGTAATTAACATTTTGAATAATATTTAGAATAAAACAATCTGGTCTAAAACAACTTTTATTTCATCTTTGGATATATTTGTGACGTCTGCTTTAGACAAATAAAAAAATACTTACGTTGATGTTTACGTATGACATAGCATGTGGTCTGGTAGACCCGAAAGCGCACCATCACTCTTTACGGTGGTGCACGCCGCATTAGTTTGAGGTGGTGAGATTTGCATGAAATGGTAACAACAAAGAGATTAATTTTTAAAACTTACAGTTAAATTATTGAGAAGTTATCAGCAATTTTTTATTACATGACTGTATTTAACCCCACTTACTTTAACGAAGGCTATAAAGTTACAACTTTCTCACGTTAAATCTAGATGGAACGAGGCGAAGTTTATTGTATATATTAGAAGTAACAAAACAAAATATTTTAATGGTCAACATATTTGAATCTCACATAATTGAACATATTTTTCGTAACTTTATAAATTCTTTACATTCCTTATAATTTTTCTATAAATCCTCGTAAACTTTAATGAAATTCTTTAGTTCGAAGTTTAATACAGGATTTAAAGTTAGATTATATTTACAAATAAATGCCCTTTACAAACATAAAGATGTTGTTTGTAAAGTACTAGAAAACTTCTTATTGGAGATGAAAAAATACCACTTGTATTTTTGGTTCGCTTGTTGTTGCTTATTTCCTTAAGTAGCATTCCGCGTTGAGAATGTTAAAACGAAAACTTTCTATAACAAAGGAAAAGTACAGTTTTTTTCGTAATCGAGTTTTAATTAAATTTCCATCATTCATTAAAGTAAACATTTTGTTTATAATTTTGGTGATAAAAATATTATAAAAATCCATGATATTACGAAGATATAAGGTGGACAATAATTATATTCATAAATGTATCAATTTTGCAAAACATTTCGCCATGCTTATTTCTCTACCGATGCCAATAGTAGATGAATACAAAATAATTATATATAGTCGAATACTAATAAAATGTTTCTAACCATTGCATCATTTCCATCTTCACTGGCATTTATCAGTGAAGGTGGAAATGATGCAATGGTTAAATATTCACAATATGTCAATATTCAGCTTTTCTAATATTTCTATCCTCACTGACATAAACCATTCTATACAGACTCGTTTATTTTTAATAATCATTTCATTGAAGGGATGTCAAACAAATATTGTTTATCTTAGCAATAACTTCAAGGATTTATTTGTTTAAAACCTTGAAATAATAGAAGATCTAAAAGGAAATTTAGATGAAATATGTCTACTTCATCCATAAGCGCACAGGTTTTTATGGGTGTCACGAACTCCGCTACGACTAAAGAAATAAATTTCGATGTACAATGCAATCTTGTTTATCTTGTTTATCACTAAATAAGACGTTTATTTATTACTTAGAGTTTCATTCAACTTTACTGTGTAATTTCGTTCTGTTTTATCAGCGAATTAAATTTAATTTTAAAATAATATTTACGAAGTCTTTCAAAGTAACACATTCCTTTTGTGAGGTTTTTGATGCAATCTTTGTTTTCTTTGTTTTCTTTGAGTGTATACTGTCACTATGTCTTGGTGTACCTTGTGCGAGGGGTTGAATTCGATCGAAGTATAACGGCATCTTCGAGTTGCCTTACTAATTTAATCGTCGCATAACTTTTGATTAGACGGTGAAATCTTGTCAATTCTTTTATTTGCATAATTTTATCAGCGAGTTATGAACGAAAATTTTCAAATTTATAATAAAAGTACGATTGCAAAAGACCATGGGTAGATTTGTGTGGACACTGGCCTCTCTGCGGGTGCAATAAAAATATATACGTTATTAAAGACGTCTATTTGAGCTTTTATTTTTACCATTGGGTTTAGCTCTTGAGATACCGAAGAATAGAGGTATATGCATTCTTGAAAACCTAAAATGCATATATTTCTTACTGAATACCTATTTAAGAAGAATAATAATAAGATGATCATGATGAAAATTTCTATTTACTGGATTTATTTAAATTAAGGTTTCTAATGTATGATTATTTATTACCTAAATAAAATAAATCATATACAGGTACATAGAATACCTAATTAAAGAAAAAGCTTAATTGCAAACTCAACATAAAAGTATGTAGGTAGCATGCTAATTATCGAAATAATGATGAGTTTTAAGTAAATTCATACAATGCCTTATAAAAAACAAAAGTGAAATTGAAGCAAATAATTTTATAATCTACCTACATGTACTGACTTTTATATTGATCAATCAATTATAATATCTAAAAAATATGAAATATATTACTCATTCCTTATCAAAAACGCCTATAACACGCAGGCCGATTTTTGTAGCGCCCTCTTTCCAAGCATGCCTATCTGTGGATTAAGATGTCATTAAAACATGTGATCCAAAAAATTTGTTTGTTTACCAATTTATGAAGGACGCGTTTTTGTTCCTGAATCTAAATATGTAGAAAAGTTACTCTTAAAATTTGGCGTGAATAATACGAACTGCAATAACCTCTCTGATATTTAGCTATTTTTAGCAGGGATAATATTAGTTATAATGTCAGTTGACTTTTAAACTTGATGAGTTATTTTGTAAACAAACACAAATGGAACGAATTAAAGAATAACATATTTAAGGATATCGAAAAATACAACTTTTTGTTGTCATTTATAAAAATTAACTAGAGACTTTTAGTAACGCAGATATTGCCAAAGTTGCTGGCACTCATCCATCAATATGTAGACAAATGTTATTAAAAATTTAAACTGCTGTAATATCTTCACGGTGATTTATTTTCGTCACCAAATTAAACTGCAAAAGAAATAAATTGAATAAGAAGGCAATGGACGGACATTGATGAATTAATCTAGATACAAAATATTTTAAAGGACAAAGCCGCAATTAACATTATATCTATTGTTTTAATCTATCTTTAACCCTTGCTACTTCTGTATTGTGCCATAATTTTATGGTTCTAATATTATGAAAAGTAAAATACATTAATTGCTCGTATCTTACAGTTGTTACGAAGTACCATGAAAGTGAAATTTTTGTGAGGTGATGACCGTGTGTACGCGGTTACTAGGTTTTGTGTTATTTTGTATTTACCATTTTAGTCTAATTTAATTATAATGTAAATTTTATGCCCTATTTTGGAATGAAACCAAATTTTGTGGTATTTAATTTTAGTTTTTTCCGTTATTTTGGTAAATTTATGTCAAGTTTAAAGAAATTTAATCTACGTCACATTACATAACTTATATAAATATGAAGTCATTTAGCAGAAAACAATTTTCAAATTTTCAAACCTGTGGTATTTATGAAATTATTAAATTAAAATAATTTATATAAAATTAGTAAATTAAATTTTATGTGGATTATACTTAAAATATCAATAACCTTTATTACAATATATATATATATATATATATATATTTGAATATATTACTTATTATTATAATCAATATAAGAAATTAAAACGAAACAATAAAATGATATATAAGAAGAAATATCATGAAACCCACCCATATTTTGTTTAAAAAAATCTCATTCAAGTATTCTACAAAAATCTATAAATAAACCAAGACTCTGTTTGCTTCGATACCTCCTCATTATACAATAAAATTTTACTGAAAATCTCCATCTTTCTCTCAACTCTTCTCAATATATTTATTGTATTATCTTCTAAAGTTGTATGTTTATACGCTCAACTAAAATAGTTTGTTAAAGTTGCATGGTCCTTATTTATCCCAGATCATCTAATCTCTGGTCACGTATGTAGCTCCTTTCAACACTGACACTATCTTTAGTAATAACGAATACGACAAGAGAGAAACAGAGAAAGAGAGTGAGAAAGAGAAAAATTATACCCAAAACTTTCTGCTTCCGTAATACATTTATTACTCACGTTTTAGGGTCAATAAAAAGTGATATTATATTACTTAGTACGGAAAAAATTGTATTATTAATGTCCAACTTTCTTTTAAACAGACGGGATATTCTCAGAAGGTTCAGGCGGTTGGAACTTTGAGTTTTTCCTTCTCCTTTTCGTACTTTTCTATTTTTTTAATCGTGCCAGTTTATAGAGATAAAGTTTCCGAATTTCGAAACTTATTAACGATCAGTGATAGCTGAAATACCAAGACATGAACGTTTAATAAAATAAACAAGACACTAAAAGCTAAGGTAAAAAATAAATAACACCAAATAATATTTGAAATAAATATGACCATCAAATCAAATTTGTTTAAAATAAAACACTTTTTTTCCAATTTTATGTAGTATGTCTTGAAAAAAAATTAATGTATTTGAATTTAATACATCAATTTTTTTTTGAAGTCTCTAAAGACATACTACATAAAATTTGAAAAAAGTGTTTTCTTTTAAACAACTTTGATTTGATGTTTAAGTACTTTACTCCTGAGCAACTAGATATGTGTTGAGTTGTCCAGAATGAACCCCGCCTCAGAAAATCATTACCACATATTCTATTATTATTCTCACAGAATACACGAAAGAATAAAAAGAAGATATAGAGGAATTCTTACCTTATACTTAGAAAAAATATGAGTAAAAAGTGAGCATGAGATATTTAAAGAAGAAAACAAAAAAAAATGGAAGCAAGCAAGAAAGTACGAAAAATTAATTCATTATTTTATTATTGCAGATAAAAGTCGAAACATGTAAAGTAAAAATGAAACATTCTTTCTGTATACCTGGCGAGAAAATTAAATTTCAACGAATATACTTTTTAATTTTGTAATAATTAACTTTAAACAATTTTGCATTGTATTTTCCAGTAATTTACAAAAATTTTTCTATGAAATCGATAGTAATATATTTCATATCCTTAAAATGAAATTTATTACTATTGATTCTATGAAACATTTAAACGAGTAAATTACTGATTATTTTGAACGGATTCGGTCCTGTGTTATGCAAAACTATAAAGTTATATTATTAAATAAAAAAAATATTAATCACGTAAGTCACGTCATTTCTATAAAGTAAAACTCGATTTTTTAATTCGTCACTATATTTTATAATATTAACTTTTTTTTTGTATTATGTATATTTTTTAAAGGATACTGACACAATTTTTTGCAATCTTCAAATAATATTTATCTTATAATTAATTTTAAAATTCATAACTTAAAAATGATAAAAAGTATAATTATTATAATTTATGCCATATATTTTTAGTAATTTTAGTCTATCGAGATCAAAATATTTGATATAATTAATTATGAATTTCGTCGTATTTTACGTAATAATAACAGTCACATTTACATTTGTATCTAATGACTTATGTATTATTTCATTTCCAATATGTTTCGAATAGTTTTAAATTTAGTTTATTTACGAGACTTAATTAAGTAACTTAACTGTACCCATATGAATTCTTCGTGTGGATCGATTTTGGATCCAAGACTTTTAATATAGTATTTAATAAATATATTAGACACTATCTTTGCCCGCCCTAATATATACGCGTGAGAAACCGGTATAAATGGCTTATTATATAATAAGTTCAAAGATCAATTTACGGGACATTCAATAACTGCCTGGTTTATATATGGCTGTGTTGTTCTACTGGAAGTAAATATGAATTATGTTTGATAAAAAAACTACCTGTTTCAATCTATTAATATATTATTATTTAATAGGTTGAAATACTACTGTTAAATATGGATTAGAATCTCCGCACATTAACGATGAAAACTCGAAGAAAAATTATTTATACTAAAATAATTTCGACCCAGTATAATTACAAAACATGAATTAAACAAATTAATAAAAATTAAATACTGCACGCTATGAAGCCTGTAAGAACGTTTCAACTAGCATTAACTGAGCTGAGACATGTCATATCTCCTCGATGCTAGAGGAGGTGCCGGTAGAATTTTTTTTATTAATCCATTTTATTGGCAAAAATACGAGTACAATACTAATTGCATTATTTGGTATCGCTGCGATACTGTATATCATCTAGAGGAAAGATAACACATATTTCAAGTTTAAGATGCATACTGTAGCCGAAGTCATGAAAAGATCAGTGCATGGTATTTAAAAAAAAAGAGCTATAAGGCGAAAGTGCTACAGGAATATGTTTTTGTAGTCCGGAATGAACGTACTGATAAAATATCAATCTAAGCTCTTAACGAAACAATAAAATATCTTGGAAATAATGATGGTGTTTTCAAATGGATCACATTTTTATTGTGTCGTGATTTTCAACAAACTTTGTATGTTGTCATCAGAAATATGCACACTGGGGAAATTATTGCGTGTCTCAAGTGTTGAGTGCTTTAACAACAGATCAATAAGCTTTATTTGTCTTAAAACATGAGAGCTCAGAAGGAAAGACCCGAATTTAGTCAATTGTTTCTAGGCACAGAAGAAGGATAATTTGCTAAGCTACTCGATATAAATACCGGCCAGATTGCATTGCGTGCGGATAACTTATTACATATTACCTATACTAAGGTGCCTAATCTGATTACAAAAGACGATCATTTGTGGTGCGATAAATCGTTTTTTTTTAAAACAACGGCAGGCTTCCTTCTTGATGACAATGAGAAAAAAACACTACATACAAATGAGTGTTTAACACTGTCATTCTTCTCAGTGTGTGCGATTCTAAAGTTTAAAATTTGAGTCTCATTAATATTATTACGAAATTCAAACGACTAAAAACTTAACTATAATATGAGACTATATGAAGAACAGAAAAATATTGTGAGAGATATAATTTCAATTGGTTCGGGGATAGAATGCGTATCTCACATTGAAATATTTTCCAGTAATGGTTCATTTAAACTTAAATACATAAAATTATGCCCAGTTTACGGTTTCTTTCACTGTTAAAGGGAATAAATTTGAAAGCCTAATTTGTTCAAAAAATGTAAATATAAAAGCCTGAGAAAAATGGTCGTTGACTTAACTATAGATCATATTACCAAAGGCCGTTTGTATATGACTTATACTCATATTAGCAATTTAAACAATGTTATTTTTCTATCAAAAAAAGACAAAACAATATATCTCATGTATAAAAAATGTTGTAAAAATAAATAAAATAAGTTACATTAAAACCTTCTTTTTTGCTTTTTCTATTCTATCGCTTAAAAACTTCACGCGAACAAACGCTAGTTACATAGAATAAAATAAACTTGCAAATTGAGATGGTAAGTATATAAGTTGCCAAACTAATGTTTTCTATGCCTCTCTATTATTCAAATAAAAGATGAAAAATTATGGAATGAAGAAATAAATTTAAATAAAATTAATTTTTATATAATTTATAGAAACTTTGTATTTTTACGTATTTTTGAATGATTATATTTCAATGACGTGCACAAGTTCAACTAGAACTCAGAATTGGAGTTCGCAAATAAAATCTTTATCAATGTTTTGAATGAAACATAGGGCATTATGCCTTATTATGCAGAGAAGGCACGAGTCTTATTATCTCCCAACGATAAATGTAGATAGATGAAAATGTAGACAGATGATGTAGCCATCTCCCGGAGCCTTCTGTGAAATGTGGTACGATGAAATATATGAAATACTTAATGTGAAAATATATTGAATGACTTTAACTATCATTTGACTATAGCTAAAGTCGTTTATAATATCTAAAACACATTTTAAAAACAATTTAGTCAACACTATACGGTCATGAAAAAGGCGCTTTTTATAAAATATGTTTCAACTGCACAAATATTATTAATTTACATTGTCCTGATTAAGAATTGTTGCAGATTAAACATATATAAATATAGTCACAATCTTAACGCAAAAATGTATTTAAAATACTTATACATAGTTTATCGTGGAAATACTTGACGGCAGCCGAGCCGGTGTAATATAAACATTATTAAAATACGAGCAATTTTTCAATCTTTTTATACCAAAATTTTTGTAAATAAATATAATCAGCTAAGACCTGGCTCTGGCAATAAATTATTTCGTGGCTCCGCTGTTTACGATTACGCTCACATTATTTGATAATGACGACCGTTAATGGCTTTTGAGGCTTATCTGTAGGTCGCCGCCAAACGTCTACCGGGACTCGCTCTCCATGACCGTTATTATTTTATCGTTCGTATATTATCTAATGTTAACACTCCAGTGCAACTTTGTTTGCCCAGAATTTGTGTGACATGATTGTACACGTCCCTCAATCCAATACCCCGCTGCCCGAGCCTGCTGCTGGTGCCGCCGCTTCGCTGGTCATGCTACGCTTGTCTTTTGCTTGTTGGAAAACACTGTCATATATTTTGAATGAATAATTCAAGTAGCAAATTGTTCACATTATCCGTGAAAAATAGACAAAGAATAATGCAAACTTTCTTTTAGATCTCTTTGAGACATGCAATTCGTTCTTATGTCTGTTTTATACGTAATTGCGTATTCAGCGTAAGCCAAGAAAACAGTATATTTGGTCGTTTTTCTTCAGTGTGAATTACAAATATTGCTGTGTCTTATAGAGCCTCAATTTTTAAAAAATAAAGCATGGCGAATTTGGAATAATCTCGCTTTTAACGGTCAAATAGTTTCTGAGTATCGGGTTAGTAATTTTGGAGTTTGCATGTTAAATTTAAATTGACCAAACACAAGCTCACACTCTCTACTTATATTGATAGCATAGATATCTCAGAGAATATTTAAATTACGTAATACTCTCTATTGCCATTGTCGTTGAAATCGTCACTTACGTTAAATAACAAAAATTATTCATTTCATAAAAATTGTTATGATAATGATTGAGATTTAACTTCAATTTTTATCAAAATATTTATCAATATTTATCTAATTTGAGGCTTATCAACAATATTTGGTTGGCTACAATAATTCAATTCATGTATTTCCAATATGCTAAATATTCTGATATGTATCTGTATTATAAATACTATTTCAATATTGATTTACAGCTTCAACAAACTCCTAATATAAATATTTTCCACCGCAAACTTGTTACGAAATATAATTAACAAAAAAAAATTATTTCAATGAAACAAGATCAGAAAAGCTTTTGAAATGAATCTTTTGATGAGCCTGCTTTAATTTAATTAACAAAAAACCTTTCAAAGCTTCTTCAGCAACTAAGTGCCTGTACATAGGAAATATGATTACACCACTTATCTTGATGAAATATTTTACTCTCGCACCTGTCTTTCGCTGAACGCTTTCAGCTTTTAGCTTTTATATAGTAAATGTTTATAAATATCGAGCTTTTATGTAGTAAATGCTCATAAATACAGCGTGAAAATATTTTAAGAATAAACAAATTTTCTGCGTCTTATTTTGATACGGCTTTCATTCTCATTTTTGTTTTTATTTGTAAATTCAAGCTCTCTTCCTCCCACACTGGTAGGCAGCGGTTATTGAACTATACATTCCTCTATTTTGATAAAAATAATTCACTTCATTCAATTTATTTACGCTGCATTATTAATATTTTCTCTTATTTAATATTTTCTTCTGTACTCACGTCATTTTCATTTAATTATTTTATATTTTCTAACAAAGCCAAATATTCCATTCCTACGTAACATTTTGGGGTGTGGTCAACATGGTTTTCAATATACTTTAATCTTTTTGTGGCGTTACAATAATCTTACATCTAGCACTACTTCCAATAGGGTGTGAAAAGTATACAAGCATAAATAATTTACTAATAAATTAGTTGTTGGTATGTCAGAGTTGGAGAGTTCGCTGTTTTCTTGTGAGGCAGCACGCACGAAAAAAACACGAGTGCGTGCGCGTGTTTTATAATTTTTTGTATATATGTATATATATATATATATATATATATATATATATATATATTTCGTATGCGACTTTGTGTATCTCATTTTGCTGATCGTTCTTCTGTTAACTTGACACCCTCGAGAATGTTACCAACTTGGTTACTTTTCGGCAGCTGCTTTCTTAACAATTGTTGCCGTGATAATTTGTTTACTAAAGTGTACATACATACTTTATTGTCTTTAGGCTACTCAAATTTGGAACTTAGAGTTAAGAATTTAATTTATGTTTGCCAGGATCGGATCCTATTTTTCCTGTCGACCTCATGTCAATTAGGACTGGCGTGAGTATCACGATAAATAAATATTATAAATGGAATATTCATAGAAATTATAAACTTCAAATGTTGCATAGTAAATTGTAATGCAGTAATATATATATATATATATATATATATATATATATATATATATTATATATATATATATATATATATATATATATATGTATATATATATATATATATATATATATATATATAAATATCTATTTAACAACATTCGCGGACTTATAGCAGTAGGTTAACAATAACTCTCATTAGCCTTTTCTCGTGAATTATTTCATTCGTTAATGTTTTATAGAAAAACAACCTGTGACTCCGGACGGACGCTACCCAATAATACACTTTAGTTATTGACATATTTAATGATTTTAGAAATGCATTTTGAATGACTCTATTCCAGTTGTAATCTTTTTTCCGCAATTTCATCCGTGTTATTTTTGATTGTTTTCTTCGGTTTTCTTCGAGCGAAAACTCGGAATTACTTAGATAATAACTGACTTTTCATTTTATATTGTGTACTCTAATTCAAACAATTATAATAAAAAACTATTTTGTTTTCTTAATATTTAAATATGTGCAAAGTTTTATAATTTATAAGAACTTTTAATTATACCAAAAGGTTTTCAAAGTTTAATTAACGTGGGACTGTTTTTAAAATAAAAACATAAAGGAAAAATATTTTAATACTGTTTTTACAGGAAATTTAACACAGCGAACCTGTGTAATTTCTAGAATTAAGGAATTTACCGTGTCGCAACACCAGCGTTTTTTTCATTTCCTCTTTTCTAGAGCAAGCCGCCAGTGGAGATGAGTAATAATAAACATTGTTAAGTGATACATAGTTGCTTTTAATGAGGTACAGCAGGGAAAAAAAATTTTTAGCCAAATTTTAATTCCTTATAAAATATGGGTACCCACACCATACTAGAATCTCAACAGTAATTAATTCAATAGGGCACTCAGCTTCTTAAATGAAACAAAAAATTTAACCAATATTTACGAAAAATATCATATGTTCCGTATTTTGGAAAAGAAGAGCATTTTTTGTCGATTTTATGTCACATAGAAAACAAAAAATTCGTGTACTAGTACTACCATGAGAAGAACTACGAAAATGGCGTCAAGATCTCGTTCATTCTCTAGGAACAACTTGACGATCCATCATAATTTTACACCCAATGACTACAACTTCCATTTTAAGCGGCACCATCGAAATTGAATAGAAATTATTTCAAAAGAAATTAACTTTCTAGAATTGTAAATCAAAATTCAAACACTAATGTAATATTGTATATTTTTCAGCGTTAAAATACTTTGCCTTGATGAATTTGCACTATTATGAGCACCTGAGTAACAAATAATTGATGTATATCTATTATTCATCAATCAGGTAGACTATTTAAAGTCGTCCAAAAGTTGTTTATACAGACCACATCGTGATAAGTCGATTAGAAACAACGTTAGTTTCGCAAAAAACAAAAATCAATAAGTCATCATTTTTTTTTAAATCTTTTCTCCAGTCACATAAATCACTTTTGTTCGAAAACTATTCCACTAAATCACTTAGAAATAGAGTAATCATGTAGTAATAATGTAATGTGATTTTTGTGTCTATTTTTAACTTTTATTACTGCATGAAACTTTATGTTATTTTTTTCTGTTTTCAAAATAGAAACATACATTTAAAAAAGCCACTGTAGTGAAATCCCTAGGATATGGTAACAGTCTAAACAAAAAATCGTAGTGATATAACTAATGTAACATTTTCAGAAATTAACATCACATCAGTAAGTCACTAAATGTGAAATTTCTGCCATAATCGCAATTTCAACAAAATTGTGTTTCTTTTAAAAAACACTGATCTAACTTAATTTTCCCTATATTATTCACAAATCAACCTTTATTAGTATTAACATACACAAAATTAATTAAGGTAAAATGACTCTTATAGACAAAACTCTTTTATATTTCGGACGTATTAGAAAGAGAGCGACACATCCTGTTGTATTATTTAGAACTCATTAGACTAGTTGTGTGTAGAGAATCATTTGGCAATGTAAATAGGCCACTTGTATTTATGCCGATAGTGTCAACTCGTACAGGTAGACAAGATTGAAAGCGGACAGCGGAGTCCAGTCGACGACAGGATTTATTAGATATTTTGCATCCAGGGTAAAAAAACTATATGCAATACCGATAACGACGACAGGATTTATTGGATATTTTGCATCCAGGGTAAAAAAACTATATGCAATACCGATAACGACGACAGGATTTATTAGATATTTTGCATCCAGGGTAAAAAAACTATATGCAATACCGATAACGACGACAGGATTTATTGGATATTTTGCATCCAGGGTAAAAAAACTATATGCAATACCGATAACGACGACAGGATTTATTAGATATTTTGCATCCAGGGTAAAAAAACTATATGCAATACCGATAACGATGACAGGATTTATTGGACATTTTGCATCCAGGGTAAAAAAACTATAATCAATACCGATAACGACGACAGGATTTATTGGATATTTTGCATCCAGGGTAAAAAAATTATATGCAATAAATTAATTTTTGTGAGAAGGCATAGACATTTCATGCCCATATTTGTTCTCCTATAGTGAACAATTATTGAAACAAATGAACTTGTATTAATTTGTTATCAAGTGTAATGCGTGCTTAATTACATTCAGGTTATGTCAAAATATATTAAAATGATTTTTTATTGGAAATCGTAAATATCGTTATTTTTCACATAATCGCAGACAGTGATCATAACGTGGTAATTTTATGGAACTAAAAAAAATACAGGTCAACAGTGCTTTATCTCGTGATAAATGGGGATGAAATGTTGTTGGAGTGTACTGTTGTTGCGACTTTTGCTAGAGAGTTTTTTTTATGAATCTCTTCTCTCTTTAATGCAAATATGTTGAAAATTACATATTACATTCACAAAATGAACATTAATTGAGTATTGTTCATATTGAGGCTATGGCGTAAATTCTTTTCAATTTTATGATAATTATTTGTTTAAAGCGAAACACGATAAATTTTAAATATTGACCTATGCCTATATAAGTACTGCGCAGGTTGTAGTTGCGATTTTTATGTCTTGAAATTATATTTTCTTACATACCGCAGGAAGAAAACTTGATTTAAAAGCAGCGTCCTTGAAACTGTTACCCAATATTTTCCATCAAACTATTAAAGAATAAGCAGTAATATTTACATTTTCGTCGCTTTGCTCCACTTCAAATAATAAAATCACCTATCTCCTCTGTATTGCGCAACAGCATAAAACAGATGTATGCATACATATCACGAAGGGATGGAATTGAATTTTCAACACACACGATTTAATTCCAGGTACCTACGGCAATGTATAAATCGGAAAACTTGTCTCATTGTGTCCCTTTTCTAAGTGAAAATCCTACATATCAAGCAGACAATTCTTTACACTCTGTGACATATTATTTACCACGAGCTTTTGTAAATTAAAACGTTTACCAGGCTATAAATTTCATTTAAGTTTTTTTTCCAGTTGGCATATTATATTTATTTTTCAAACTTTGAACTGTTAGTAATTATAATTGATATTTTTAGCTAAGATAAAATCTCGACAAAACTACTACCTACTGAATGATATATAGACCATTATTTGTGAAGTGTAGTGACTGAAGGAGAACGGACTTGACAGGTTCTGTGTCATACAACACAAATATAAATTAATTGAAGTTTAATGATGATTTCAGGTTATGTCTTAAATCGATTCGTTTTGGTTTTATCACATAGATTGGAGTAAATACTGGAATAAATAACATATGTAAAATAATTTGATAAATATGACGTTAGTATTTTTGATGGATGAATACAATGTAGCAATGTAGATACAGCGTACTGGATTTGAAATTGTTTTAATTCTTTGAAACCTAAGTTACTGGATACAAATAAAGCCTACCTAATTTAGATAGGTCTTATTTGTACACAGATATATTTATATATACATATATATTTATATATACATATATATATATATATATATATATATATATATATATATATATATATATATATATATTATTGCAAAAATTGTAGCTTTTCTGCTTTTGCAAGTAATTTATGACTATAATTTGTAGAAAATAATTACAATCAGTCATTGCGATATGTTTTATGTCGGGATATTATCGAATATAAAACATAAACGAATTTTTCCTTGTATATTCAAATGAATGCAAATTTATAAACTAATTTATTTTTTATTAATATCTCTTTTGTTTTTCAGCTCTTTATAGTTTGTGAATTATCGATCAATTTGAATTTTTATAGTTTTCGTGAAAGTCTAAGTTTTTCATTAGGATTTATTTTGTCGACACGAGAAGATGTTTTTCTATAAGGCTACAACATGACGAGGTAGTTTTCTATTATTCTTATATCCACCTAAACGTTATTTCTTACTTTTGTTTTTCTAGCTGAAATTAGGTGTAAATTGATAACATTTATATTTATTAGCCTATGAAAGTACATAAGTGTGTGATGTGTCCAGATCTTAGTTTCTGGAGCCGGAACGGATAAGCCGATGTGAACAAATGCAGTATCGTTAGAATTGTTTTAATATTTCGGGAATCTGTAAGTAGATTACTACAAAATGTTTGCTATAGAGTAGTTGAGATACGCCAGCACGAAAAAAGAAAGTTACGGGAATTTTATAAGATAGCTATTAAATTAGATATCATGATGACAGAAATACAAAACAACATAATATATTGTGTAAATAAATATGATCATTAATACAACAAATTTTAACTTGCCCAACTTTGGTTAGACATTTAATTTTATTTCATTTGTTAATACTTGATTTTAAAATCTGGTTTTTACCCTTAACTTGTTAGAATTAATGAAATTTCGAGATGGATATGAATTTCGAGGCGATAATGTTATCAGTACACAGTCTCTCAACAAAAACCTGCGTAGCTATTTATTCATAAGATGACACTTCGTAACTATATATCTATGACGAGGTGAAATTAGCGCTGACATAACGCTACACTTCATCTTATTTCTAATACTGTATCTTGTTATTATACAAAGGTTCTGGTAAATGTTTTGATTTACATAAGCTCGTGGTAAGTAATATGTCACAGAGAGTAAAGAATTGTCTGCTTGATATGTAGGATTGTCACTTAGAAAGGGGATACAACGAGACAAGTTTTCCAATTTAGATATCGCCGTCGGGACCTGGAATTAAATCGTGTGTGTTCAAAATTTAATTCCATCCCTTCGTGGTATGTATGCATACATCAGTTTTACGCTGTTGTGGAATACAAAGAGGAGATAGGTGGATTTTATTTTTTGTAGTGAAGCAAAGCGACAAAAATTTAAATATTACTACGTATTCTTTAATATAATAATAAAAAAATAACTTTATTATAAATTTTTGTAACGAGTATGGCCTCCTCTAGCTAAAATCAATGCGCTTAATCTGCTAGGCATGCTTTCGTCGACGTTTTTTATCATTTCCTGAGGAATACGTTCCCATTCAGCGACGATCACATTTTTAAGGGCCTGAATGTTTTCTGGAACTGGTTTTACGGCTCTGATGCGTCATTTGAGATTATCCCACATGTATTCTATGGGATTGAGGTCGGGACTTCTAGCTGGCCAGTCTAACCTACGAATTCCGGCCTCCCGCATATACGTATCAACGTCTCTAGAGCGGTGGGCGCGAGCGTTGTCGTCCATAAAAATGGACTCGCCTCCAATTTCTGTTAATGCGGGTTGGGCATGAGGAATAAGAATCTCTGTTATGTAGCTTTGCGCATTAAATGTGTCATTTTCAATAAAAACTAACTCAGTACGGTCATCTGAGTTAATACCAGCCCAAAACGTTACGGAGCCGCAACCGTAAGGGGTGATTTCCTCAAAGCACACTTCTGCAAAGCGTTCTCCAGGTCTTCGTAAGACTCTCCGACAACGATCCTCACCACTAATCGATATATGAGCTTCATCAGAGAATAACATACTATTCTCAATCTAGAATCTCAATCTGACAACTCGATGCTCACGGAGCAATATAGGGCCCCGAGCTGGGCGATAGCTACGTATATTGATGGCCTGAAGTCTCCTTTTGACTGTCCATAGGCTTACTCGTGTACCTCTGGCGTCTTCGAGGTTCTGTTTGAGATCCACGTACGTAACTTGACGATTTCGTAGCGCTTGACTGACTATGAAGCGGACGTCCCGTGGCTCAGTGCACCGTTCTGGAAGAATCCAGAACCGGGCCTTCTACTGATGAAACCCGTTTCGTGGTATCGTTGCCAAGTCCTTTGTATGGTGGAACGGCTCACATTATACTGCTGAGACACATAACATTGGCTACAGCCTTCTTCAAGCAGCTCAATATTTTACTAGCTCTTATCGTTTTTTCAACCATAGTGAGAACAGCAAACAGAAGTGAACTGATGCAGCAAATAGCAGAACTTTTATTAAAATTTATTTTTTAAAATAAAAAACGTAACAGATGAAAAAGAACTTAATAATATTTGGATTTCATTTACCGCCAAAAAATACGTTTTTGTCAGTGAAAGAGAATTTTCATTCAAAAAGAATAAATTTAAAATTTAGAACGTTCCTTTTTATGTGCCAGCATACACTATACCTGCCAGTAACAATTACAATTAATACAACCTCTTAATAAATAATATTTTGTTAATAATATGACAAAATCAAAACCGCCCGTTTTTCATGCAAAAGAGTATATATCGCAATGACTGATTGTAATTATTTTCTACAAATTATAGTCATAAATTACTTGTAAAAGCAGAAAAGCTACAATTTTCGCAATAATATAATATATATATATATATATATATATATATATATATATATATATATATATATATATGTATATATATATATATATATATATATATATATATTATTTTTAGAAACTATGTTACCGAAAACTTGGGATTCAAACGAAAAACAAAAAGAGCAAGTCACAAAATATATATTTTTATTTATGTATAGGTAGAGAAATGAGTTTAATTATGATTACTTCTTGAGAATTATAAATTCCAAAGTAATTTGTCAACCTACCCTTTAACATATGCGTGCGTCAATTAAGCGAATTGTTATATATTTTCCTTCCGATTTACATACATGAAAGATTTTAGGAAGTTTTTCAAAAATTTATTTAATTTCCTGTTTAACATTACCAGCATTTGATTATGTCATTTAATATACAGTCGATTACTTAGCTTTAATCCTAATTTATTTTATGTAAGTTTATGCGACAATAAGTTTATATGAATATACCGACGATAAGAGTGTGTTATAAAAGTATCGCGAGGTATACGGTAGTTTTATTTTACTTTATACATATTAAATTAGTATTTAATGACCTTTTACGAAAGTGAAGACAAGAATTCAAAATTCGCCGCACGAGTAAAATTTTTACATCGGATGTTAGCTCCTTCTCGTTGCCAGAACAGCGATTTATCATTCGAATCTAGATAAGGGAAGAGTAATGTGCGAACAGGTTGCAACTTGGTGGCTATATTTCCTTGCGCCGCCTGTTTTAATTCAAGCGGGCAGGATCTACCGAGACGGCAAGACGGGGGAATACAGCAAGACGGCGCAGGAAGAAGGACTGTGAGCCGGATATTGATATCGCTCGAGGTATCCGTAGCAACTGTCTTATTAAATTTTGACTATACTTTGAGACAAAAATATATTAGTGGTGATACCAGCAGTAAATATTAAATGATTTTTCATTGCTTATTCATTGCAAATGATAAGTGAAAAATGATGTAGTACTTTGGGGTGTATATATATATATATATATATATATATATATATGTATATATATATATATTTGTATATATATATATATATATACATATATATATATATATATATATATATATATATATATATATATATATATATATTTACTGCTAATTTAAATAATTATCGGAAATCCCATTCCAATATTATTGAATGTCAGTTGTCAAGAATAAAACTGATCATGGTTTGTATATGACAAAACATTAAGATCGGGAACTTAAATCCATTATTTTTGGAGGACAAGTTAATACGATACACCACAGAATGTAAAAAAAGGATGTGCATAGTGGATCCTGCACAAAAAAACTTCCGCAAGTAATTTTTAGGGTTCCGGGTCCCGAACGAAAAAAAAACAAAACTCTTATAACATCTCCCGATTTTGCAACTGAGAGCAAACAAATAGTACACTAACACTTGCCCGCCGGCTTTGTTCGAGGAATTAATTTTTCAGAGCTCTTGTTCGGAAACTTACAATCTCTTCTATTAGAACCTTCTTAGAGTCCCAATCTTGCACGTCGTCACTTGGAATTTTCTTATTAGTTTAAAATACGTATAAATACGTATAAATACTAATAATATTATCTATTTTGATGGGTACCGATAATAACGTACGACACAGATTATATGTACACGTATACATATATATGTTACTGCGAACCATCTACAAACTAAAGTTCATCCCTTAAAATCCTATGAACGTCTTACTAAAAATATACTTTCCTTCAACAACTATTTGTTGGAGGAAGTGGAATGAAAATATGAAAATAGATGAATTTACGCACCTAGTTTGGTGAAAAACTGATTAAGAGAATGGTCGAAGATTTTACCTAGTTGTTCCATCGAGCAGACATGCTCAAAACGCAGTGACCGGTCGTTTCACGGCTTTAGATACACTAATGCATAGCTCCGAAATTTAGGATTTGATTTTAATTTTTCTTTACCAATATAAACATGAAGTATGGTTATAAACTAATAACTGAAGTATAACCAAAGCATTTTTATCATACTTATTTAGTAATGGGTTTAAAAAATAATGAAAAAATAAAAAAAAACTGTTTCTTTAAGATGAATGGTTCGTTATTGAAATGTATTCATAATATATGTTTATATATATATATATATATATATATATATATATATATATATATATATTTATTACCATAATAAATGATCAACAATAAATAAATGAAAAAAATGTATATGCTAACAACAATTTTATCTGATCTACCCATTTTCTTGTTACGTGAAATCCGTCGGTAAAATAAAACAAAAGAAAGCAAGAAAGAGAAAAGTAAATGCAGTATTAGAAAGTAATGCTTAATTACTTTCTATAATCTTAAGTCCTTTCCAAAATTCTGAATGAAAAAATATCATAAAATTCCGATACAAAATTCAAATGCTTTTAAAGAAGCTAGAGAAAGAGAGTTTAGAGAGAATGAACAATTATAAGATTTCACAATTATAAGGTTTCTTTATAAATGAAGGTCATAGGATTTAAATGGTATTTCCTTCAACGATATACACTGAACAAACCGTTTGAATAGAAACAATAAGCTCATGTTATACATATGACCTCACTATTGTTCTTGGGCGGTCTATTAGTGTAGCATGAATGACGACACAGTTTGTAATTTGGATTTTTTACACTTTCTATTTTTTGCAATTTTGTTTGACATTCAATTAATATGTGAATAAATATTTTTTTAGGATTTGACATGATATTTCAATTCTTTTTGATATTTCATTGGGTTTTGCTTGCCCAAGTCGTTTATAAATCGTCCCGTATTTATAATATAATTGTTTATACAAATATGCACACTTCAATATATATTGTTATTATATTTCGTATATGAAAGTGACACTTTCGTAAACGTACACTAGTATTTTATACCCAAGTCTGCATTTGATCATTTAAAAAAAAACAATTTATTTCATACATACAACAATTATAATATAAACATTACGACAATAATAGCTACGCCTTAAATAACGCGTACACATACACTAAATTTTTCAATAATATTAAAAGCAAAACTAAGAAACGGGACAATACATATTGGTATGGCCGGTCAATTTAATAATTAAGAAAGTAACTATAGCCTGTGGGTGAATCTGCAACCATTGGATTCTTTAGTTTATTTCTTTTTTTTAAATATATAATTTTGTATATTCTTATCGCATTTTAACTTAAATATTTACGTCGGAGTGGTGCGAGTCAGCGCGAGCGCCGACTTTACTTACAAAGGCCACGCGCATCCAAAGGGTTAAGGAGTATGTAAATATAAAAAGGAAATTATGAGGCTAACCGTTCTTTTTCACTTAAACTAAATGTGAAAATAATGGTAAAGCGTATCATGCAATCACAGAGCGTAATATAGACTTTACTCAACCAACGTGGTTGTAGTAGACGGCACAATCAAAAGTTTCTCGTCCAAATATACTTAGTTCATATTTTTAAATCATTACTTGTACAAATGTTTATGTTATTACATAATCACACTAAACGTGACTATTAAAATGCAACTTTCATTACGAAGTAAATAACTATCTATCTCGAGTGTGTCATCAAATTTTACTAAATTAACAAAGTCGTGTGAAGCGCATAAACGTTGAAAATTTATGAGAGGTTATTTCAACCCTATCTCAATCGTAAACTCTTAAAGAAATCTTGCAATTTAGTCACTATTTACCAAATATTTCGACTCGATCACAAAAAATGCATATTTTCATTATATTATACACGATTAATTTTGAGAAAGGATTGTCTCGAGGGATGTTAACTATTTCATTAACTTCGTGGGTTAGACATTAAAAACTAATCAAGATAAGGTTGGTTTCGACTTTTAATTTATTTAATAATGGAGATCTGGGAGTTGTCATATTTTTGCACTGGTTTTTTATATCTGTATCCATTTTATTATAGACACGCAGATACTCAAATTTTATTTTCATCTCTCCGTCTTTAAATTTTTCTATTTTAAGCAAAATTAGGAGTGAAGAGGATAACATTTTCCAATCCGATCGAATAAATATCATTTTATTTTTTTTTAATTTAAAATCGATTTTGTTATTATGCACGTGTGCAACGTTCTCGTGCTTTGGTTGAAAACTAGCGGTCTTGTTTAAAATTAAGTTACTTGCTTAAACTCCTTGTAATTTTGTACTAACGAGATGGTCTCCTTTTATGTAATGACAATAAAGTATGATGCCGCCTACACGCCCAACCGCCCTACCGCATGCACATACGTACGCATAGGCACCGTGGACCGATGGGCGAGCTCAAAGCTAGAACATTTAGCTGTTTGTAAATATTTCTGCCCCTTTTTTATTTTTATGCTAATTTCAAAATTTAAAAAAGAAAAACTGCACTTCGAAGAAAAAATTGAAATTCGAATTTTGTTAGTCGTTTCGAATTACTAATGTATAGACAGCTTCCTTCCTACTTTTATATATCTATGTATCTTCTCCAGTTTTGACCCCGGTATCGCTAATATAAGCTATGAACGGAAAATATACTTAACTGAAACTGAATTATATTACTAATTGTCATTACAGTTTTCAAACTGCTATTTTATTTAATAACTGTTGGGTCTGTAATGTTTGAGTAAACTTGGTTAAGTTAATATTTAATAATGTGAAAAATAATAAATACAAAGAAAAAACTATTGAAATTTGGAATCTTTATCAGTGATATTTTTCCATTATCAAAAGTTTTTGCTCATCACTAATTCTCGCATTATACCAATTTATTTATATTATTTTATTTTAAATTACTTGGACCGATTAACTTTCAAATCATAAGGAAGGATAGCAAATTCTCGCAGATTTTTTTGTAATTTTATTGGAGAAAAATTACATGAAAATAAAATATATATTATAAAAATTATATTTTTTTAGGCTCTAGTTTAATATCTAATGCGCTAACATTCAAAAAAATAGTTTTGTTAGCATCTCTGTCATCCCTCAAAATGGCCGTGTTAGTTTTACTTGTGCTTTAATTTTATTGTATCATAACTAGTCAAGTTTTGTCTAAATAATATATTCATTTATTACGTCATGTTTTTAGCTAACGATCTCAACCTTTCATAAATGACAGTATTCTTATACATCTGAAAGAATAGCATGTTAAGAACCATTCTTTAGTTAAATTAATCTTTCCAGACAGTTGTACTGTATTTGGTAATACGTACTCTTAATTGCGTTCGAACAATTGAAACTAAAACCATTGTCTGGTAAATATTAAAAAATAAAACATATTGTTAATTAATTTTCCCCTATCCCCAGCGCCTAATTACCACGACAAATGAATTGGAATAATATCGTATGCGATGTTATGATGATTGCGTCTATCCAACTAATAATGCCTTCATTTTGCGGGACAATTAACTTAGCAAGGTATGAAATAATAAACTAGTCGGCACACACATTTTACCCTGGGGTCGGTTTAATTAATTCGGTTTTGGGAAAATTGAAAATTAACGAATGTTGCTCGTGATGCCCAGGCGAGACGTTGTGATGTGGACATCGCTGTTACCCCAAATCCCAGGGGCGCGGCTTTCACTCGACTGATTTGCCTTGATGTGTGCAGCCTATCGGAGAATAAAATGTTATTTACTTTATAATATTTATATATCCTTTCCGATTTTGTCCGCGGTATCGTATCGATAATTTAAGCTCTGATCGGAAAATATATTTATTTGAAATTGAATTACATAACCCATTGTCATTATGATTTTCAAAACAATATTTAAATGAATAACACACATATTAATATATTAATATATAAATATATATATATATATATATATATATATATATATATATATATATGTATGTATGTATGTAAATATGTACATATATACATACACACACACACACATATATATATATATATATGTATATGTATACACGTACATGTTCGTCTTTTCGTGTGAGAAATACAGCCGAGCAAAAATTTATAAGGCTCGCATAATTTAAAAAAAATATTATTTATTTTCATTATTATTATTTATTTTTATTAAAGCATTATTATAAATTACCAAACACACCTGCGTATTATATATATATGCTATTGTTATGTTTTGGAGTAATCATTAAACCATTGTCAGTGCAGGGAGAGGGAGAGAGAAAGAAGGAGGCAAGGGGAAGGGGGGAGGGGAGAAGGCGAAGGCGATGGCGAAAAGGAAGGCGAAGGCGAAGGCGAAGTGGAAAGGTAAAGGGACGGAGAAACAATTTACGTACAAGCAATTGTACTTTCCTATGGGAAATTCAAAATACACCGAGCAAACTTCGGTCACCCGGTACTTACTAATAAAATGTAAAAAAGTGAACATTTTTTATAGTTTAAAAAAATTATTATTTAATATATGTAGCTGGTGCTAACAGGCCAAAAAGCTGGTTAAATTTGGGATCAAGTAAATATACACTTAACATGTTTTAAAAGATTTCGTTGATTGTTTTTATGTTGTCATATATTAGTTTATTAACCCATTAAAAATGCACAATTTACCGTTTATTTAAGTCTTTTTTTATCAAAAGACAATACAAATTATCACTTCAATTCACTAGTTTTGTGAAATGATTTAATCATACGTACCTAATGGCATTCTCCTGGAACGTAATAAAAGAATTATAATAATGAAAGAGTAATAAAAAAATTAGTTATATATTTTAATATAAGAGTAAATTTAAAGTTGTATGCAAAATAAATATTTAAAAATAATAGAGTTCAAATTAATAAATTGAAAATGCGTCAGGAATACAATGCAATAATTGCTTCATTATTGAAAAAAATAATCAAAAGTTAACGTCTTTTTTTCGTCAGCCATAGTGATATTAGCTATCAATCAAAGATAAGCAATAAAACATACAAATACAAAAAACTAGGTTGCATTACGTCCAAACGCTTGTGAAAAATACAATTAAAATTGTCTTTGAATATGGCCATGTGTGATAAAATCCAGACTTCTATAATTATCGGCCATATTAAATTTTTAGCAAAAAGATAGAAACCGATACATTCACTCCCACAAACAATAAACAATTCATGATATAATTATCTGTCTTAAAATTTATTATCTGATATATTTGTTGTCGATGAACGGAATCAGATTTCAGAAATTATAAACAATACTAAGTTTAAATCTTCAAAATTAAAATATTTCACCAAGACAAAGGACAAATTATTAAGACAATTTTGGAATCTAATTCTTATACTGTTTCAAAATAAATTCAATTTCAGACCAAGTCAAAATTAACTTTAAAATGTTTTCTAATAAACAAATCTCATGCGATGAAGCCATATTATTGTTCACAATCCATACATTGAATTTAATTGAAATTTTTAGAATAAGTGCTGGAATTTGTCATGGTATATTCTTCTGATTTTCAAGCCATTGAGTTGTATTGTGGTTTTGTTCAATGTTTTAGTCTGTATATTACGTATATTGAAACGAATATTTTTATCACGTTTCCTATAAAGCTACTCATATACTCACGTTAGAGAAAATATGTAAAAAAATATTAGATTATAATATCAAATAATTCATATTACTAATGCTCATAGCCCGCTTGAAACCATTTTTCCACGCATTTACATAGATTAGATCGATGTTGAAATATTTGCCCAAATTGACATATTTTCTGCTGCACTAGCCAATTTACGATGTGGTTAAAAAGTTGACAATTATAGTTATTATTGTCTGATAGTAATTTATAACTATTTAGGGCAATGTTTAATTTCAATTGCTGTATGTTATTAAATTTTTTTTCATAATTGTTTGTATTATCTTTATGCTCATATATTTTCAATACTTACCCGTAAATTGCAAACTTTTTTTTAAATGTAAATTTTAAAAAATTTTCTGCCGCTCTCAGGTGGAATATACTTTGTTCATACTCGCATACATTACGCATACTAGTCGCCATTTTCAACATACACGAGTAGCTATAAACGTTGACATACAATTTCAAATAGATATAAAATTTTATGTCGCAATTTTAATACAGAAACGTGAAAACCCATCATGTACGATAATAGTGATTGTGTGAAGATTTCATAAATGACATCATGGCAAAAAGATCTGTTAGATGTCTTTGGAGGATAATTAAAATATAATAAACGATGATATATACAGATGAGATAGGCTTGTCTCTGGTACTTGGTAATCTCAAGAGGCCTACTAGCTTAAATGGAAATCTAGAATATGGTTCTCGTGGACTATATCTTGTAGTTTACAAATTGGAAAGAAAACTTTGAACGCTCTCTTAGCAACAAGTTCTAATGGAAGTCTAGCAGATGCTAGAGTCAGTTCCTCTCGGAATCAGTTTTATAAAAATTAAATACATAAGCTATATTAATTTTTGTTTAATTTCAATTTAGTTACTGATGTGATAAATATAATAAGGGGGCTAATTAATATGTAAAAAATTCAGGTTATAGACTACAATTTGAATGACGGCGATTTTCATTGATCACTCATCGAGATTTAAAAAGTTATTTTCAATAGTTGCTCAAACAATTTTCTCTTCTTAGAATTACAGAAAAACTTACTTTCAAAATGTAGTACAAAATATTTTACAAACGCGTTATACAGTTAAATATTGCATGCTTATGTATGTGGTAATATTTCAAGTAATATCAAAAATTAAACGAAAAAAACACTTTTCAGAGATAGGCTACTTATAAAGATTTAAACACCTTGCAAAAGACGAAGTAACGAATGACGTATTCTTCTATCAGGCAACATGTCATGCAATGAATAATGTCTGGCAACAATCTGAGTTGCAATACAATATTCATTTTTTTACCACCCAATTAAAGTCGTTTCTAAAATCATTTTCTATTTCGAACATAAAAGTTTACACGGGGCATTCCAAAAATAATAATGATTAAAAATTTTCAACTTATTTATTCTATGCGAATAATTCTCGGAAAGCATCTAAAATTACATGTGAATAAAAGTGATAATGGCCACCTAAAGCGTGATTTAGATATTTTGGTAATGTTCAAAAATAATGAATCTGTGTTATTTAATATTTAAAAAATATGGCAATATACGTAACAAGCATAAGTAACAAGTTTCAAATTAATTTAATCTCAGACCCACTAGAAAAATTACGACACTAGATGAGAAATATAAGTCAAAATATTATGTTGATAGAAATCATAAAAGGGAGTAGTTTTCATTCTATGTTATGACGTTTTTAGGTTGACACCATTACTCTTGTAGAATCACCAGATTTTCTCAGTCTGACATTATATTGGCTCGTGAATATTTCCAATAAAATAATGCAAATATTATTTGAGAGACCATATTTCCGTAGATAGTAGGTTTAAATGAGAAATGTATGGATATGGTAATCGTCGTTGAGTTTAGTTATTAAAATAATGTGTGTATTTGATCGCAAAGACTTAAGGACGTATTTACAAAATTCTGTCGCTCGGGAATGAATATTTACTACTCGTAAAATCACTACTACATGCGTAGCCATAGCACTTATGGTGTGCAACTAATTTATAGTCTATCCGCATTACTTGATCACATATATTATAATTGAAATGAAAATATCTTGAATATATTTGGCGTTAATTTTATAGGAATTCATTATTCACAATTGAATAAAACTACGTGATGTAGTATTATTTCTACTTTCTTTAATTTCTTTACCACGACCTAGGTTTCGTTGTATTACAACATCTTCAGGTGGAAATAATACTACATCACGTAGTTTCATTTAGTTATGAAAATATGTATTAAATTTTTCGTTAATTAAAATTTCATCCATTGGCAGGGCCAGCTAACTAGAATAGCTATGTGCAATGGTTTTATTTTTCACGTGCGGCTTTATCGAGGTAGCAATAATTCGTGACTACTAATTAGTGTTTACCAGTATTCATTCCTTTTGACGTGCACTTTGGTTGGTTTAATTTATTGATTGATATAAATTAAAAACATGACTTAAAAACTTAATCGACAAATGTCATTTTTAAGTGAATAAGAGTTTAAACTAAAAACTATCTCCTCTAATATCTATATTCGCAAAATATTTTCGAGGTACAAACAGAACAATTATAACGTTTTATTATGTCGCATCGAAGTAACGAGTCGACGTGATTGTTTGAATCGTTACGTAGGCAATATAAAGGAGCAAGAGAATCACTCGATTAAATCTTTATATTAAAGCCCTACCAATAATATTATGAATGCACAAAAATATATTTTAGATGTCTCTCGTGTTAAAAAAAAGTGTCGAATTTATGGGTAAAAAACAATAATATTTGTTTGTTCTTCTTCACGTCGTAGCTGAACGATTTGTCGTGTTAGCATCTATTGAATGAGTTATTATATCAGAAAATTTTGAATAATTTCTAGATGTATTTTTCTAAATTTATATTAAGAAAATTTCCTTTTTTGTTTTTTTGGGCATAATTCTAATTATATATATGCGATCTCTCACTACCCAGTAGTTGCGTCGAAGGGTTGCCTGTATGGGTTGAGTACCTCCTTCCACTGTGGAGTGCGATGATATATGTTTCGTAAAATGAACAAATCAGCATTGTGAGTGATTATACTCCTTACAAACGCATTGGAATATTTACCAGAGCAAACGTATCATAACATTTACTGATGCAGGATGATATAGACACATTGGTGAATTGAAAGAACTGAAGGCACTATTGTTATTCAGCTGTAAGTACGCCTGTTTGTTCAAATGCTTCTTCTCGTAAGATATATTTTAGATTACTAATAAAAAATCTATAGAGCCTTACTGACTTTTCCGTAGAGTTCAGTTTTAAAGATGAGGAGCATGATGTATTCAGATAGATCCATCCAAAGGTTGTATTTGGAGCGGTAGTAATTTTTGCATCTATTTTTATGAAATCATTTGTAAATGACTGGCTCCAGACACCGGTTCTCAGTATTAATTCCACGTACTCTAGATGGTTATAATAAGGATCAGCTAGCCATAGATTATTGGGTAATATCCAAGTTTATTTTAAGAATTTAGAGGAAGGCACCTGTCGCTTAGATGTACAAGGAGGAATAACAAGATATTTTATCATTTTATTGAAATGCATGATTGAATAATTATAACAGGAAGACCATGAGGACATTTTGATTGAGTTGAACTAATAAGTGATATAGGACGCATAATGCGAGGCACATATAAACGCTGCAAGATTTACTCAGTAATAAGTGGGCCTTCGTCGAGGAAAACGCGGGCCAGTAAAGATTCCCCGTGCGGATTGAGGACTTTGACGATTGCTGCTGTAAGCAATACTAGTCTACGATAATTCTGAACTTGTACATGGGTTGACTGATAATATTAATTGTGTAGTGAGACTTGCGACTGCAGGGACTATGGTGGCGACACATAGGGTACCTGGACTCTGTGTGGCGACTGCTGGCAGGTAAAACATCGATTTTCAAAAAGGAGAACTATGATATATATAAAGAAATTTCATGAAATATAATTATATTTCAACTATTATCATAATATATACGAGTACAAACACGTAAAAACACACATAGTACTCGATGTAAAACTAATATTATACATGAAATGCTATCTGGGTGAGATGGAGAACTAACAATCTAAATGAAGTGCTGTCTGGCTGTCTAAGTAATATTCAGGCTATCAAATAACAAGTGTTCGATGTTGTAAAATATAAATTATTATAGTGTTCGTTATTACGAACTTAAAAAAAACCTTCAATTGTTAATTTAGTTGGCAAAAAAGAAACTGCCAATGCAAAGAAACAAGAAAAATTACCAACACAAAGAAACTTCATAAAAGATAATTGTGTTATAACTATCGTCATACTGTATACGAGTATAAGCACGTAGAAACATACATAGTACTCGATGTAGAACTAACAATCTAGATTAAATATTGTCTGGATAAACTCAATCAGCTTCAAAAACAAATCGCGTGCTCGTCAGCAAGTAATGGATTGCGATATTATTATTTCTCGTTGTACTAGAAATTGAGTTATTCTTTTATGAAAATTTAATGCTGATGAAGCACTCGAATACTGATAAATTTTGGATGCCATGTTTTCTTTTCTATTTCAAAATAAATTAGAAAAAGACTTTAATTATTCATTAGGATATATCCCCAAAAGCCTAATTAGAAAGTTTCCCTCATTTATAGTAATTGAAATTATAACAAAAGTGACTCCGTCCTAAGTGTACTATTTCTGATTAAGAAACTGAACCACGTGTAAAAGTTAAAAAGTTAGGGCAGTATTATTTTTTATTCAATATATAGTTAAACCATAGCATAATATATACATTATTACGATCGGTGGTGTAGAATAGAATGATATAAATTTACAATAACCTGTGATTTCAATAATTTTATAAGCAATTAAATAAAGTTAGCTTTAATTGAAAGAATTATAAATTAATTTTAGAATTAGGCTTCATTGGAGACCATTTAATATATACAGAATATGATAAACTACCTATATCGACGTTATAAACATTAAATTAGTTATTTTCAAGTCATCGAATCTAGGTGAAAAAAACGGAAATATAATTTGAACATTCTGAACTAAAACTTAATATGAATTACAATACATAAAATGGTAATTATTAACATGTGGAAAATTTCATTTTCATATTTTGCTTAAATTATTTCTGAAATTTTCACTGTTCATTTCTTTTACTATTTTCTGAACAATATTATTTTAAACTATATTTCATTTACATTAGTGCCAATTCAATAGTCTAGGAACTAAAATTCTCATTACGGTGAACAGTCACGAAACGCGTTATCACTTGGCGTGATCGGAAACGGAAATGGCATTGGAATATTTACTATAATATCTTCATCCATTTTCATCGATTTCTTCCTAACTTAACCAGCCAGAACATTATTCTGTTCAAAAATTGTAAAATAATAGTGTAGGTTTAATCACAAATATCAGTTTAATCACAAATCGCAATTTAAATATTATTAAAGAACTTATTTTCACCGTTTATATCATATCATCGCATTTAGAATAATGAACTAATCAGATTGCCTCGTAAGTAGTGAATTTACAACTTGTAATTATTAAAAGTATGAATCCGGGTACTAAAAACGTTACTTAAAAAATTTGTACAAAATAAGTTTCACTCTGACCGTTTTTATCCTAAACTATCTCTTTGTCCCTAGAAGTATGAAAGTTTGCATCATTAGTATTACTATATAAACTACACCCACACTGTTTTGTTCATTAATCGTTTACATTAAGCTATTAATGCCCTCAATATTTCGTATAAATTGTCTATATTAAAACTAATAGATAAAACTTGTGGTGATACTTCAGTAAGCGACATCGTCGATATGTTTGACGATCGCACATATCCAATTGCGTCTGGAGAATTTCTTTGATGTTAACATTATTTATTTAAAAAAAATTATTTTAAATAAAAATTATTTAATTTTTTGTTTAAAATTATTTAAAAGAGATTTGATGTTAAAAATTATTAATAATATATTCGTTGAAAAAGAAAATTAGATATATTTATATTTTTATTGGGATGCCGAGGTTAACGTATATCGGAATACATACTTAATATGTGAGATACATGTTACAGCCGCTAGGTTAAAAATGAATTCCCCTTCTATTTGTGCCCATAAAATTTTCATTGGATGAAAACCAAAAATACATTCTTTCGTTAAGCTTTCCCTAAATATATGTGCATGTGAGATAGGTCTAGAGAGCTATATCATCTACATTCAGGATTTCATGCACGTGACATACGTGCGTTGCCCTAAATTTTATTTTAATTGCCAATACTTGCACAGTGTTGCCGGCGCGAGCCGCATACACGATGAGGGCGAGCCTATTTCGCTCCGGGCACTCGCTACATTCGAGAGCTTTATTAACATAAGAGGATGTTTACTGTTGAAATTCAACTACAACCGTCGGCGGATAACAAACTAACCATCAGCGTATAATAAAGTTATCCCAAATACAAATTATAAATTACATTGATCTATACATACTACACTTTAAAAGTAATATTATACTCAAACACCTTATGTAACTATGTGGTTACACATAATGTTTGAGGTCTCTGACGCTGATGGTTTCTAAGATGAAATTTTACATATTATCTAAATTATTTCAAGATGTAATTTTCTTTGATCTTATGACGATGTCTTTGTATATTGAGCGAATTCTAGTCGTCACGATATTTATAATATATTGTCAAAGCTGAGAGTGTTAATTTGTTTTCAATGTAATTAATATAACTCATTATGATTAAAAATATAATGCACTGCATGCTGTAATTTCATAGGGATATTAAGTTCTACGACTCGAGCTCCAGTCATGCACTTGCTGTAATATGTTTTATCGAGTTTCTGCCGTCGATTATACATAATATTTTATTTTGTCAACGTATCAAAATTATGTTCTACCCCACATAAATTCCGAATCTCCGCACATCCTTCTATTTAAAATCTGCGTACATCTTTCTATTTAAAATCTACCATCTGCTGCAATATTTCTTCGTAATAAGATTTTGTTTTGTTTATTCGAAAATATCTAGGTACTTGTGTATAGTACTTAAAGGAAAAAATCTAATATTTCTACACCAGTAATGGAATTTGTCTAAAAGACTTTTATCTTTTGATTAAAATTGTTCACTTTTGGGATTTATCAAAAGGTATTCTTTTGAATAATACTTCTCATCTTCTGTTAATTATCTTGTCACTTTTGAAACTGAGACGAATTCACAAGTTTCATAGGAAATTACTCTAATATTGAAATGACTAAAAAACTCATAGCGATAATACCCGCATATAACCCTGTAGACAAAATATGAATGTACATATAGACATTTACAGTTACTGTAGTGAACAAAAGCAAATAAAAATAAGTGCAGAATTAATACAGAGTTACTTTAATAACTTCAATTGATAAAGCAATCTCTTTTATAGTGTTCTTCTTGGAAAAAGCCGTGGCTTTTTGTCACCCCTTAATACACTGGCACTGCTTATATTATGGCTCAAAGGTAGCGGGGATAATAACGTCTAAAATATTATTTTTGAGTTTAATGAAAATAATTGTTTTATTTAAATATTTTAAAAAATACACTGTTCCTATGTTAACCTGATAATAGAAGAAAACAAAAGTTAATTAAGTTAAGATTTAGTAAGTTTGTTTTAGTAACTAGCCTAAACAATTTAACAGCGTCTTGTTATTTAGTGTTTCGCAAATACCGTCAACATAAACAATTTGTTCTAAATAATAAATTCTTAGACGCGCGGCAAATTTCGTCAGTAGATGATATTTAGTACTCAAAAAAATATTTTGAGAAAAATTCTGAGCGGTAAAATTGTTCACGTTCAGGATATACGGAACATGTAAGGATATTAATATCAGTATAACAATATGTAGGATATAAAAACTCAACAAACTTAATAAATCAAATGCAATCAAAGTCATGCCAAAATCTCAAGAAACTTGATAAATCCAGTCGGCATCAATTATGTTTGCGAGTACCAGTGACGAGGTGAATTAAAATAAAATTTATAGAATTCGGAATAAGATTTTAGAAAATAAATAACATTATAAAATGATCGATTCAAATGGTCAACTTGAAATCGTCAGTATATTAACATCCTTCTCCAAATACATTGGGCAAATATTATACAATATTACTTTCCATATGTAGTGTAGATTTACTGTTCTGCAATATAAAATGTAGTTGTGACAACTTTACTTTTTACATTATATTTCAGTCAACGGTTTTAGTTAAAATTCAACGTTCTTATTTACGGCAATAGGGCCACTCAAAAGCAAGTAAGCGAATGCTTGGCGAGAAATAAGCGCGCGCTAATCACGTATGCGGCGAGTGTCTGCTCCAATCTGCGCAAATATATGCAATTAAAATAAATTCCATAATGAATTGAAACTCATTACATGTACAGTAATTGATAGTAAGCGCGTTGTTGTTGTACGATAATGACACGGTACCGCTGTAAGACTTTTTCACATAACTGCACAATCATGTGTAATTTGTAAGTATGTCACGCAAATACGATGTTTTAGTCTGAAATGTGGAAAATTAAAAATATTGGAGGCAGGATGTATAATATACGATAATACTAGAAAAAAAGTATTTTAACGATTCCCGTAACCCTTATTTTATTTACATAAAATAATTTGAACGATTGAAAATAAGAGGATATTGGCAACTGAAACGAATTTCTCTAAGAATATGAAGTAAAAATTGAGAAAACCAAAATAATTTCACAAGAGTGAGCTAAATATAGCTGTTCACTTTTATTCACTTACGAGAAAATATTGTTGTTAATTTAAGAACTTCGGTCGCATTTCTCTACAACGATTATCAAGTAGAGTGACGAAAGTGAAGAAACAGCTTTGTTATATACGTTCATTGGAAACCAAATGACCGTATTCGTTTCAAAGATAAAAAGATATAGACAAATTTTAACACGATGTGAACTGTCATAATCTGAGAAAAAAGTTTGTATCAAAGTGGCTGCGAATTGCTTTAGGTAAAGTATGCAGCACCCGATAGTGTGATATGGAATGTGATTCACCAAATCTTAACAGGATTAGTGTGGATTCTTAATAGGATTAGTGTGACTTCCTCATGTCATATCAAGAAAAGCTCCACAGGTTTCAATATTTTCGATCGATTTCTGGATATTAGTTTGGTTGAAATTAACAATATTATTTTCAACCAAACTGTAGCCATAATCAAATTTATAAAACACGATGAAATACAGTAAAATAAAGTATCAAATAACACAAACAAGTTTTGCAATAAAAATATAAGTTACCGATATAGCGTTCAAAAACGTGTATTAATTTCGCAGATAGCATGCTTGACAATGGTAAATAAAAGTATATTTTCTTACTCTTGGCGAATATCTAAAGGTATCGAAAAATCAAGTTGCGTGAAGTGAGGGGGTGACTTGGGACAGCGGCGACGTTCGCTTCAAACTACAAACTCTCAGGTCGATATCACAAGCAATTTGAGGTAATCCTCAACTTTCCGCAACTTTCAATAGATATCGACCAGACCAGCCGTGGTGACAAGGTATACACGCGAACTAATCTATTATTCAATATGTCACTAAGTTTGAGATATAGATGAATTGGATAGGCCAAAAACCCCACGAAATATATATTATGTCATTAAAATCGATGTCATAAAAACGAATTAATTTCCTACCCAAATTTATGTTATTACTACTGGCACTAAAATTATTGTAGTTGTAACAGGTTCAACGAATTTAAAGATTGAATAAATACTTTTTGTTCAGTCCGATGAACACGTTGG
Source organism: Druceiella hillmani (assembly GCA_039881145.1). NCBI lineage: Eukaryota > Metazoa > Arthropoda > Insecta > Lepidoptera > Hepialidae > Druceiella > Druceiella hillmani. The sequence continues at coordinate 12,211,696 of JAYKKI010000007.1, read as the reverse complement.
AACCAAAATAGGTTTTTCCAGGAGGTCATGAATTCCCAATCATTTAAAAAACTGTCGTAAATTACATAGTGATAAAACATTGACATGAAATTGACATGATTGACGTGAATCTCATTTAATAAAATCTATTAGCTTTATGTAGATATACGAAGTTAAAGTGACAGCTTTTGATAGAGGATACTGTTGAAACATGCATATCGACATTTTGAATAAATCTACGAAATCTGTAACACGATCGGCGGTCTTTGAATGGGTGAACACATGGAAATACAACTATACATTAGTCTTCTTTAAGAATTTTTACGTCGAGCGCCAACAATTACCGTAGGTATATTTTCTACTCTGCTTTTTATTTGCAATCTACGTACATTTTTTATTCCCTATATTGTGATTTATACTCTGCGCATATATTACCTAATTAAATAAAATGGAATTAATGTGAAAAATAAAAAAAATTTAAACCGGTGATGTTATTCGTATCGACGGATCTGAAGCATTTATAATGATTTTTGTAATTACTTGTATTACAAATTATAATAGTTGAAGGCAATACAATTTTGAAAAACAATTCAATACGCTATTTAATAAATATGGGGTTCTAGAAGTTATTTCACCTTCATTACCGAATATCATACTACAAATATATTTCAAATATATCCAAATAATGCGTACGAATCAGTCTAAATGCTAAATTTTCATATGATTTTAGTTCAACCTGCTCGCTTTTAACAATACTACTAATTTTTGTTGAAAAATTATCCACCGCTGTCGATGTACCAGTAAAGGGTCCTATTTTAATAGCGTTAATGGTAATTGGTATTTAATTTATGGTTAAAAATGATCTGTTTCTATTTAATCGTAAATTTATTACGTTCAAAAAGAGATTTTTTGAAAATCAAATCGTTAATTACACTAGTATAAAATAAGTACCCTAAATTTTCATAAATTAAATATATATACTACTAAATAGTATATCGACGTACCCATTATCGACTTAAACTATGTGCGTAAATGTCACAATATGCGTACGTGTGTGTGCGCGGACCGGCAAGCCGTTGAGCGAAGGGAAGATAAACGAGTCTACTGGCTCCCGCGTATAAGAAAACAGCCGTGCGGGTAGTTAAGCGGGCTTCATTTGGAGGACAAGTAGGCGGATTAGCTGGCGTGCTATTTCCATCTTCGTCGTACGTTAATTATCCTTAAAATTATTAAACTTGTTTCTTAGAGATCATATTCGTTTCGTGTCATGAGAGTACCTCGTCCGCATCACATACTAGAAATGTTACTCGAAAGTTTTGTTGTAACATCTGTAGGGCCTTCCATTGAACCTGAAATTATGATTTTTGAAAGATTTAAGGCATCATTGGAATATGATGCAATTGTAAACAGAAACGTCGAAAATTTCACATCAACAAACAATGTGATTTTTTTCAAAAGTCACGGGAATTTCTTGCAAGGTCATTCAAAAAGATCCTGAGCTATGGGAAGAGGAAGAAAGCTTCAAATCAGCTAAAGAAATTGTGCAACATATGAGAGTCTTTAACGATATAGCTGAGAGGGGCGTTGCATTGATGGAAGAGTGCAATAAATTACATACTAATGAGGAAGAGCAGAAGCAATACTTAATGTTGTTAGTTAAGAATTATAGGCAGAAAAACCCAAATTGTAATAAGGCAAATCTACTATATATTTTTTTCGATTTACTTAATAATTTAAAGGAACTATAGTTATTGTTATTTAGTATAATATTTCCCTAAAACCTATGTATAACACTCATTTCTGGTATTAATAAACTCTTAAAAATAATGCTTTTTTTTCAAATTTCAAAAGTGGGTAGCAACCCTTAAATATAAATTTAAAAAAAAATAAAAAATCCTGGGACGTTTTTTAGTGGAATAGATAAAACGAAAGTTTTTACATTCTTTCACTCTCAACCCTTTAAGGGTTGAGAGTGAAAGAATGTAAAAACAATTTTCGGTCTTTTATGAATCACCCTAATATATATCTGATTAACATTAGTTAAACTGTTATTTATATTGGTCTCCTTACAGACGATGACAACGGTGATTTTCTCCCAGTAGAAAGTGAGCAAAACGAGATATTGACTCTGCCAGTCTGAATATCGTGAAAAAATGAACGAACTGACTAATATAAGTGATGTAAATACACGAAATGAAGAGAAAGTGGAGAACGCAAATCCTCATCCGAGTGAAAAATGGTGTTTTTTTTAAAATTGATACTTAACATTAAAAATTACCTCGGTAAGACAAAGTTCACGTTGTAAGTGACCGACAAAACTAAATTATCCTCCATAATTATCATATACTTCCTCAGCTATCATTAATCAGTGACATAGTTTGGAATTTAAGCATTTACACGTCATGTGCCCCAAGTATTCATACGGCATGATTATAGGCTAAGACCACTTACCCGAACTTCAGTATAATACCAGAAATTAAAATATAAATATATGTATATAATACATATGTATATATATATATATATATATATATATATATATATATATATATATATGAAACAACCTTTACTATTACTACAATATATATTTTAATATACATCGTGGTGTTTTCCTTGTTTCAGAAACCATGTTAATTTATTATGGTGCAAATACATTATTTTCCGAATTTTGTATTTAATATGTTGAAATGTAGGTGTATGGGAGCATGTCGATTTGAAAGTACCAACTCCTTAAAACCAAGAATAAAGTTTGAACATATTCATTCCAAGCGCAAGTAATTGTAAAAAGTAGTGATTTATTATTTGTGTCAGCGAAAATTTGCTAAAAAGGTCCGTTTCCAAATGGTCAAGAAAAAAATATCTTATCTACACTATAATTAATATGGACTGGAAAAAATTAACTTATATTGGAAGATTCGAACTTTCTGACGTACACAATTTACGATTTTTTAACTGCATGTAAAAATAAAAAATCATTTCATCAAATTAATGATCGTCACTTTTATTAGATATTCTAAGAGATCTCATGAATTTTCATCATTATCAATAATTATGGCCTGATAGAAATAAGTAAAACTTGGAGCAAGCACAATTTGGTACATCCAAAACCTGTATTAAAACATGAGACGTTTTAACACAGATTCTGGATGCACCAAATTGTTTAAAGATACGTTATTAAGAGCTAATAATGTATCTGTAATCGCTTTTACGACGTACGGCCAAGAATTCTTATGCAATAATATAATTATATATATATATATATCATATATATATATATATATATATATATATATATATATATATGTATATATATTTAGACGTTTCCAATTGAAGACTAGATTTAAAAGCAAAAAAGATGATAGTTTTAATGTTCTTCACTGAGTAATTTTTCAACCAGATGATAGCGCTAGAAATATATAATAAAAGGAGATAAATCTTGACTACAAATTATGTAATATTATCCTATTTTCATAGCATTGGAATTTTCTTTCAGAAGAATCGCGAATAAAAAATGCTCTAGTTTCTAATTGTCACTCATTTCTCGTCTTTATATTACTAGATATAACATTCACTTATCACTTTCTGATCTGTCTAAAACAATAATATTGGAAATTTAATGATTATGTTTGACGGGTAGATTGTAATTATTTTTAACGTTAGGTGAAATAATATATTTACTTAAGGTAAAAAATTAAATTTCCTTTGAGTACGTCATCCCCAAAATTTAAGAGAGCTAGAGGGAACGCAAGGATTGACGCTATGATAGCGTCAATACACAGATTTTTTCTTGAAACTAATCAGCAACGACGTTCTTGTAATCGACTCAGTACAAATCGCGGTAATATATCTTGAACACAGGATACGAGACGCATTACCCTTCGAAAATATTCAGAATAAATTTGTAAGTAACACTGAAGTCGCATTACGACAGCATCATACTTCATTTTTTTTACAATTTCTGTATTCACATTAGATACTTAATTAATAAATTCACATTACGAATCATATGTTTTAAGTATAAATTCGTTAAATTTAAAAGAGCACAGAAAATTGATTCAATTAAAAAAAATGCAAATTGTGTGTCAAATTCGCACATCGTGAGTTTGTGTCAAAATGGAAAAATGTTGTTCTGCTAAGCAAAAAATTACGTGTAAAAGATAATTTTTATAACAAAATATTAGAAAAAAAACTAGGTTTTTTTTTCAACGCATTTTTTTTAACTATCTGTAAATGTTTTGTTCTTGCCTTTATAAGGTTTGTTTATGTACACATACATTTATTATGGCCATTTTAGAGGGACAAATAAACTATTTTATTATTTTTTTTTTGCTTTTTAGGTATCGTGTAGGATATCGGAGGAAGGGTAAATCCAACATGGATCGAAGTGGAAATGTTATGTTTGGTATAAAAAAAAACAGAAATTCTAAATACCTATGTCTACGTTCTGGGAAAACTACAAAATGTCCACTAAAAAGTTTTATTAGGTATTTTTAAATCTTTTTGATTCGAGGAAGTCCGTGTTAGAGGTGATCGATGATAAAACAAACGAGGTACGGAACCATCGATGTGCACCAGGCTCGCATTTGGCCTGTTTTTGTTTTTAATTTAATTGTATCGGAATTTTATACTTGGACTACAAATATTATTGAAAATATTCATCAGAACTATGTTTCTGTCCTTTTCTATCTCTGGAATTTCTAAAGTCAAATTTATTAAAGAAATACTAAATTTACAAGAAATTTCTCTAAACATTACTAAAACGTTATTATAAAGATCACAACTTTCAAAAAATCACGATACAATACGCATATAAAAAACGTCCTTAACAGCACTATTTATATACTGTGCCCATTGTATAAGAAATGTAAATTGCCTCTAAATAAGACTGCGATTTGTTTAGTTAGCAAATAAAAAAAATATAAATTGATACGTTACAATACCATAATACGTTATTTTAAGATGTATCTCTATATGAAGAACGACACAAGTGGATAACAAACCTCTAAACGCATGGCGAAAATTGAAGATGTCGGTCAATATTCATTGTTATCCTAACTGATACAGAAAACATAAATGTGTGTAACACGAAAGCAATAAAAGAACATTTAAATAAAATATTAATAAAATTTGTTTTGATTGTAAATGAGTGTCTACTAATTTTTAATAATCTTCTTAATACTCGATATTTTCAGAAATATACGAAGTATTTTACAGGCACAAACTTATTTTTTTTATGACGTCAGATTTGAAAATAAAGTAAACAAAGCCGATATGGGCATATTCAAATTGATTATCGGACTTCAGCCTTTCCCTCAATCGTATATGCCTAATATGAAATTAAATCCACTGCTACCTTCTTTCCAAGCTCCCTAAAAATAAATAATTCGAGTTAAATTAAAATAATGACTACACTTGTAAATTTTCATATATAGAGTGGGTTATGATTTGAAAGGCATAAGGGTCTCAAATATTTTTTCTCATTGTTATAAGTTGTATTTCTTTAGGAATGTAGGGAAAAATGTCAAAGAAAAACATTAATGCAGAGAAAAAGGTTTTTAATTTTTAAATATAAAATTTAAGGACGGTATAAATAAAGACCGTAATTATTTTTAATATTATGTATCTTATGTGTATAATTTGCTCATGAGGAATATACCGATATTTCAAATTGTGTTTTGCAAAACATTTTTCAAAAGTATGTAAAAATTTAGCATTCCCCCTTTTTACCAAACTACTGGTATGTTTATTTTATGAAAATTTAATATTTTTAAATAGTTTAATAAAAATACTACGTACACTTAAGCTTTTATAAATGCCTAAATGCGTACGGACCTTCGTAGCGCTGGTTTTACTCATGTTTGACAGATTTTTATTTATTTTAATTTTTTTGTAAATTCATGCACATGTTATAGTTTTAAAGTTTATCTGCCATAGTTTTGCTAGCGTTATATTCATAATCAAATTAATCATCTCACAGCATTATTATTATTAATATGGGTTTAATTTCATATATTCGACTTTTACACCATTTTATTTATTCCTTCTAGTAAATTATTTTAGTAAATAATCACTAAAGGAGTATTTGAATTATTTCGTCAACTAGCTTGTTAGCTTGTTGTGATTTTCGAATGAAAAACACATAAGACAAAAACGACACGTATTCTGTGTTTTTATAAAAATTTTAAACTAACATTCCAAAATAACACGAATTTATTAAAAGTTTTTTTCACAAAACCTCTAAAAAAGTATCTATTTTATCTGTGTATACTAACTTTCACGCGCGGCTTCGCTCATCTTCGCCATCTAAAATGAATAAACTAAATTAAATGTTAAGCCTTTAGTTTCGTGGTTTTATGATACAAATGACAATTAATATATAAATATTTCCCTCCAAATTACGGATTAAAGGACGCGATTCTGTTGCTACCTTATATTCAAAAAATCATGTCAATCCGTAGCTTCGTTGTGACGTTAAATCGTTATTCCCATTGTCTACTTTTTTGTTCCAAAGAAGAATTTTCTCAAAGGAATAAGATTTCCCGAAAAAGAAAGGAGCCCATATCATATATCGACCGACTTTATCTTTGTGTCTTAACTATCTTTGTGTCAAAACTCACATTGTGGCTTTATCTTACTGTGACTTTGTCTTTGTGTCTTAACTATTCGTGTCTTACCTATCTTTTTGTCAAAATCACATTAATCTATTGCTCCGATGCGACATGAAAAAAGAACAAATAAACATATTTTTTTATTTATAAATATTAGTTAGGATGATATTTCCCGGAACGATCCGAAACTGGAGTGGCCTGTGTCATTTATCGGCTCGCCAACTAGCTATATGCAAATAACCTATATAAAAATTACGCGAATTCGTTCGTCCGTTGTAAAGTGAAAGAATAACAAAGAAACACACTTTTAGATTTTTAACGTTTGTTGGTTTTGTCGTATTAATTAGGATGAAATTTCCTGGGTCGGAAAGTGTCATTTCCTCGCCCACCAACTACCGTTGTGCAAAATACACGTCGATCTTTTACTGTAGTTACAAGTGAAAAAGGACAAACAAACACAATTTCTCAGTTATATTGCAAGTTAAAACTATAATATTATATTAGTTGAAGTACAATAGAAATATAATATTAGTTGAAATGAAGCGACACAAAATGTAACCTGTCATTTCCCGGCAAGCAAATTACTTCTCAACATAAAATTACGTTGATAATTGTTTAGTTGTGATGGGAAAGAACTACAAACACAATTTTTTGTTTATAATATTGTAGGTATGACTCTAAATTCAGCATTGAACTGAGTAATTATGTTGCTCCTTTATATTGCATTTATAACGATTTAAAAAACCATCTCGCTCGTTGCTCCGTCGCGACGCTGCTTTTTTATTCACTTTGTGTATTTTAAAGTTTTAAACAAAATTTCCTCCTAATAAAAGGTATTACATATTATTTCCCTGTACTCCCCCTATATTTATACATATACTACATGCATTTTGGAAAAGACGAATGAAACAAGGAAACGTCACGAAATGCGGAAAGTATTAGAGAAGTCAATCTTTTTATTTTAATTCTTATTTACATCAAAATAAAACATTTAGTGGTTATATTCTTAAGCCTTGTTTTTAATTTACAAGCAGAAATCAATGAAATAAACCAAACTGCATGTTAAAAGTAAAAAATAGTAGGTACTAATCTGTAGTCACGAGTTGTTGCTACATCGATTAAACAGCATGTGGAAAACAAACTCTTTTTACATAACCATTGTAGTTATCTGGCCCGGTCACCGAATGAAACCCTAATAATACTAACATATATTATTGTTGTATGGAGTAATTTTAATATTACAAAATAAATAAACTTCAAATGTTACTAAACAAGTATTGAACACGTATTTTTATGTTAATTATAAGGTAGGTGATCAAGGCAATGCGAATAGGCTATAAAATTTGTTACACACCATAAGCTGCATCACTTCGTGTGCTTTTACAACTAATAAATATCAGTTTTTGAGCGGCGCGATTTTATATACACGTCCTTAAAAAAATTGTACGAAACTTTAATTACAATTTTTGGCTTTGGTTTAAACAATGACAAAAAAGTAACGTTTAAGTCAAACTTATACCATTTAGGAGTTAGCGAATGGACAGTGGTATCATCTAATATTTTCGATAATATTATCTAAGGATTAAAAATTGTCCAACTTAAAATGAATTTTGTTGACATTTACTTTTATATTGCACTATCTATAGTGATTTTTCGAATAAATGATATTACTCATAACATTTCTTAGAGATGCAATGAAAGCTATATTTATTATATTTTAGTAACGCATAATCAAAATACTTAATGGAAAATAATATATTTCTTTATTATTTTCATCTTCATTTTACACATTTTTTTTCATTCCACTTTTATTTTATAATTACAATGATATTTTGAATAAACAAAAAATAGACATAATTTTTTACCAGCAAATATTATGTTATAGTGTTATGAATCGAATGTGTATTTTTATTGAATATCTTTAAATACACATCTATGTTTAGATAACTTCTGTTATGGCCGATTGTGTATATAAAAAGTAATAAATGTTAAATATAAGAAAATAATATTTTCTTCGAATGAAAAAATATAAAAGTAGATATATTTCAGGAATAAAAACGTTGTGTGCACTTCACTATGGAAATATTAAACTCTTTGAGGTAAGCCGATTTGCGAAGATGGTTTCGCAACTAACCTGAAAGGAAAACGAAGAATATGTCGATTACGTCAGCTGTCACTAGTTGAACTGTAACAGAAAAATAAGTTATTTTTCCCAATGTTGAAAGTATAACAGATAAACATATTTACAGAGTGTTGAAATGATTTAGGTCAACAACAAACGCACCTTATAAAACAAATGTACACACATAAGCAGAATATTGCAAAATTCTCTTTTTTTCTTTTAAGAAATGATCTTCTGAATCCTTTTTTTTGTTCATACTTTTTTTTCTTCTCTAGTTATTATTTTACATTAATTTGTTTCTCTTTAAAAAGAAGGAAGTACCACCCTATACGGATTAAGTAATAGTTGTTGTTGCTAGTATAACTATGGGATGAAAGTCTGTGAAACTTCTTTATGATGGCATGAGAATGAATACGATGTATGTAAATGTGACATGTGAAGAGTATACAGTATCTTTCAGATCACGAATAATGTATTAACCGTGAATGTGAATTTCTAAATGACTTGAGATTAAAGAGGGCGAAATTTTCACATTTGAGACAGTTAAAATAAATTGCCACTAAATTAGTTTTTGACTAAAATTAGGATATTTTTGAGATGCAAAAAGACTATATTTGTTACACATTAAATCATAGCTTTATCTAATTTCGACATACTTTAAATTGCCTAATAAATAATTTTAGCTTGCAAGATTCGTATATTTTTATACAGAAGTAACCTACTTTCTTAAACAATATCCGTTATTATTGTATTCCTACCTCAGGATCACAATTTGATGTTTACAAGTATATTATTTATTTAACATTTTATAAAAAGGATATTTTATCCAATATTTAATAAAGATTTTTATACTTATTACCAAATCCGTTATACTTCAATAATTATAATATATGCAATACCCATATAAAATAACTTTAAGAATAAATTTGTTTATTATATTTCATGCGACCGAATCATGAGATATCATTGTAACTGTTCGGACATATGTATTTTTCAGAATGATTTTCTTTAAGAATTTTTTAAAAATTGCTTATTCATATTATGTATATATATATATATATATATATATATATATATATATATATATATATATATATATATATATATTTTAATGGAATTCATGTCTTTTAATTATTTGATAAAAACCATTTAATTCCAATATGTATGTTTAAAAATTCATGGAAATTAAATTAATTATATAAATTTCAATGTGAAAGCTTCAATACGCTAAGCCCAAGTTACTTTGGCATTTTCGAAGTGAAGATTTCATCTTGAAGATGAAGGTAGTTAAAGTGCACAAATACTTGTTTCGAACTAAAACAAGTAAAGCGTATCAATGGGTCTCTTAATATTTATTTTGTCTGTGAAAACTAGAATAAACAAAGGTCAATAAGTAAAGAAACCTAGAGAAAACATTGTATTTTTCATTCATGCTTAGATGTATCTCTTTTACCAAAGAAGTTATTGAACATTTTATGATGTGTTGCCAAAGAAATTATAGAATATTTAATAATGTATTTACCCCCTTCAGCAAACACCCTCATGGCTCGTAGATCACTTCGTTTCTTTTTAAAATAAGATTACTGAGAAAACCACTATTTAAAAAATATACAAATATCTGTGTAATAATATAATTCATGGTATACATTGTCTGAGTTACAATATAATTTAGTTTCAAGAATGTAATTCATGATTTCATTATGTGGTTCGCGTTAGATACTAACTCTTATATAAGATCAATGACAGATCTGCGGACGGATGTTTTTTGTATATAATCGGTCTATTATATTAAGAATAAATAAGTAAGAAATTTAATTTACAAGTTGATAAAAAAGTCAGTAAGCAATTCTGTAACTATGTGATAAAATAATATACTGCGTTTTTGTAAATTCCATATTGTGAACATAAAAATAACCGAAGGTTTTCTTGTTTCTTACTTGGGGCCTCTATATATAAATAATGAAATTATGCAATAACTAATACTATATAAAATATTGCGCATAGAATAATGCAGTTAAAGTAATTTAAGTCCGAATAATGCAATTGCAGTTCAAACGCCAACTGCTAGAACTATGAGATAACGCGTTAAGGTAATGAAATTGTATTAATGAAATATAGGAATAAGGTAAGAATAGTAAACTCAATATCCATATATAATACCATCTGGGAGACATTGGAAGTCAAAACGCCAACCCATCCTCGCCAGAAAAAAAATATTTTTGAATATTGGTTTTACAAATTCAAAAAATATTTTCTAATTTTTTCATATAAGTGACTACTACTGTTTCTTATATTTCTTATAACTTATTATACTCCTAGGTAACATGAAGTTACAAAAAAAATTAAATAACACAGAGTACACGGCTTACTTAACTTAAATATTGAAAACAACAAAATATCTTTTTTTTTAGGTAAGCACCCAATCGTCAACAATTGGTAAGCACCTAATCGTCAACGTCAACGAACGAATTCTCTATTAAAATGGGTAATAAGTTTATGAGGTTATAGTAAATTTCTGGATAAAAATTTCCATAATAACAATAATACGAGTAGCCCAGTCATGCAACCCAGCCTGATAGCTAAATGTATCATGCCGGTTTAGCAGGCTAGCCAAAAAAGTCAGACCGGTAGGCTATCTCGGCAGGTTAGCCTAATAGGCCAGCCAAGCAAACCAGAACAGTATATCAGGCCAGCAGGACAGCCCAGCAGGCCAACCCAGTAGGCAAGCTTATTAGGTCAACCAAACAGGCCAGTTTAGCAGACCAGCTCAGCAACTGAATCTGGCATTTTAGCTAAGTAGCCCAAGTAGACAAGCTAGTAGTCAAGTTTATTAGACCAGCTCAACAGCCCAGCCAAGCAGTCCAGCCTAGTGACCAGCCTAGGAAGCCAACCTATCAGGCCAAATTACAGACCAACCTAACAGGTCAACCTGGCAGGCAAGCTTATAAAGCCAGCCCAGTAGTCAAGCCTAGTAGCCCAGCTTATTATACCAGCCCAGCAGACTAGCCATACAAATCAGCCTCCCAGTATACAAGGCCATCCCAGAAAAGCAACCCAACGGGTCAGTTTAGCAATAGCCTAGGAAGCGAACCCAGCAGGTCAACTTAATACGCCAAACTATTAGGCCAGTCGAGCCGACAAGCCAAACGGGCCAACTCAACGGTCGAACCTAGTAGGCCAGCCTGGCAGACCAGCCTAGCAGAATAGGCTCGCAGGTCAGCCTAGCAAGTTAGACCGGCAGTAGGTCCTAGCAACTAAGCTTAGTAGCCAAGTGTCAGAAGCCAGCCTAGCTGACTAGCCCAGCAGCCCAATCTAGCAACCCAGCCTAGCAAGCTAGTCTAGAAGGTCAACCTAACAGGGCAACCCAATAGTCGCCCCTAGTAGCAAAGTCTTTCAGTCCAGATTAACAGCCCAGCCCAGCAAGCCAGACTACCAGAACAGTCTAGCAGCCAATCTTCACGACTCAGCATAGCACCGTAACTTAGTAAGTCAGCCTAACAGGCCAGCCCAGCACCCTCAGCCTAGCAGACTAACCTAGTATGCTGTCTAAAAGGCTTGCTGAGCAGGGCAAGTTACCAAGTTAGTCTAGTAGGTCAGTCTACCTTGTTATTCTAATATGCCAACGTAGCAAGTAAGCCCAGTATCTGGGTCTAAGAACAAAGCCTATCAGACTATTCTAGCAGGTTAACACTGCTGGCCACTCCAGCAGACAAGCCTAGCTGCCGAGACTAGGAACTATGTCTAACGAGTAAACCTAGCAGGCCATCCTAGCTGGTAGCCCAGTAAGCCAACTTAATAGGCTAGCTTAGCGGACCAACCTAGTAAGTCGTACTACTAAATCAACCTAGGATAGTAACGCAGCTTAGCGGGCCACCACAGAAGATCAGCCGTAGAGACTGGCCCTGCAAACCAATTCAGTGTAGCAGATACTGTCAAACTGGAAAGACAGCCCAGCAGGCTAGAGCAACAGCATATCCTAGCAGGCAACCTCAGCAATGTAGCCTAACATGCAAGCCTAGCAAACCAGCCGAGTAGTCTAGCTTAGCAACTCAATCTAGTAAGCTAGCCTAGGAAGCCAGCTCGGCACGTAGGCCCAACAGGCCAGCCTAACAGGTCAACCTAATAGCCAGCCCAGTAGGACTGCTTATCAGGTGAGTATAGCAGTCAAGTCTAATAAATCAGTTTAGCAGTCCAACCTAGCAGCATAGCCTCACAACCCATCCGTATAACCCAGCCTCGCGCCCCGGTCTAGTAGCCCGGTCTTGTAGAATAGCTTCGAAGGCTGGCCTGACTAGCCATCCAGTGGGTCAGCCTAGCAGGCCAGTCTAATAGATCAACCCAGCATCCGAGCCTAGTAGCACGACCGATCAGGCTAGCCGAGCCAACCAGTCCAGCCTAGCGTCCGAGACGAACAACACAGTCGAACAGGCTAGCCTAATGGGCCAGCCTAGTAAACCCTTCCAACACGCCAACCTAGTGGGCCAACCTAGCAGGTCAGCCTAGCAGACCAAACTAACAATCCAGAATACCGGGTCAACTTAATAGGCCAGCCTAACAGCCTCTCCTAACACCCCAGCAGGCCAGTAATAATCAAAATCTACTCGATAGATTTCAAAATTCTTTCACTAGCAGGTAATGCCCTGCATCTAACATTAGCAAACATTGAACAATTATATATGTACATTTCATTCAAAAAAATTAATAGAAATGATAATACATAATAATTATCTAACTCGACTAAGAAAGTTCAAGTGTCTCAAAAACAGTCTTCGTCATGTAAAGTGTTACTATTTTTTGGACAACTACTTAAACATGGTTGTTCAAAAAATAGCTACATATAGTATAAACTAAAAAAACGTCAACGGTTATGTCATCTAAAAATTTATAATATTGATACCGAGCAGTGATATTATAAAACACAATAACGTACCCAATCATTTGCAACTTTCTGAATCGTTTATTTGTTAAATACTAAAGTTTATTTCTAAAAAACTCATAAATAGTATCATGCTACTTCCTTTGATTTGTTATCGTATATGAAACCGCCGGTTTTTTATATTTTTTCTCGTTTCATAACTTAAACTATTACAATATTTGTTTACTTTTTATTCTATCATAATTCCTTTCCTTCTTTTTGATTGCTATTCCCATTCTCAATATGCATACAATAATCGAATTTGTCGAAAATACCATTTTCAAATTGTTTTTAGTACCCGTAGTAATACCAGTGCCTATTTAATACTATTGTGTTTAATATGATTTTATTTATAATATGAAGTTTTTTTGGTTTCTACGAGGTAAAGATCGATATATTTATTGAGTAGTAAAAATAACACAACTCGTTTGTTATTTCTATTACCACTTTTAAAATACATTTCTATCGTACTTAATATGAAGTTACATACGAAAACACATTACACATATGTGCGAAACAAATTAAATTTCCGAATATTATATCCACTCTGTCCGATGTCAAATAATTATATATTAAATTAGAGGATTACGTTTAATTAAACCTTTAATGGTTTCCATTAATGTTTAAGTGTTTCTTCCGGCTATATGTAACTATATATTCATTAAGAGAGAGTTATAAAAAGTTTCATGAAACTTTTTAATAATTTATTGGCATAAATTATTTGTAATTTAGATTTGGATTAATGTCCACCTGGATTTTATTTTCATTATTTTACCGCGAACCGACATTTTATGGCATTCTTTTGTATTTCCTATCTGAGCGTTTTTCGATCGAATTTTACATTTTTTCCACCCATTCGGATAACATTATCCTCAAATACTTCAAGATTTCACAAAAGAGATGAGGTTGAATTTCACTAGACAACTCAGTCAAAAGATAAAAATCTCACTAGACCTCAATGTGCTCAATTTATACTTCGAATTAACATTAAATTAATTCGAAGCATAAATTGAGCTAACTTCGAATAACATAAATCGGTATGAAATCACTTCCTTTGCGGAGTACTATGATGAAAAATGAACGCCTTTTAACCACTCACAAAAAATAAAATTTCTAAGTTTAATATAAAATTGCAGCAAGACATTCAATCTTAGCAACCATTTTAAGACGGTTCCGACTGTCTCTCGAGATTTATTTAAAGTTGTGGATGTTTTATATACGAGTAGTTATGCTAAGTCAATCATGCTAAGAAATCACGTAAGAGGGAGATTGATTGTGTGTATATATGATAATGATACAAGAAATCTAAATAGTCTAAAGATTTCCATTTCTTCTTTCATCACCAAAGTCAATTGACAAGTTTTCAGTCTTAAAAACGTAACTCACACTTAAAAACTGAAATAATACATCAACTCACTTTCATCTTTATGTTATTGTCTTGCTAACACTTATATTTAATAATAATGTATCTGAATCTTCTTTCCTTATTTATAGGTAGTTAAGCGGAACTAATTCAACCACAATAACTTGATTTTGAGAAAAAATTGCAAATTTCAGTAGTTGCGTGTATCTTTTTAGTGACTTTTTTCTTAAGATAAATTCGGACAGAAAAATGCCATGAAATTTTTATTTTGATACATTATTTAACACTGGGAATATTTGAGATATCTTTCCTTTATAGAGTTCATATATTTTATCCAACATCATGTCAGATCTTAAAAAGTGGCTTTCACTTTATGCTCGATGATACTGAAATGTCTACTTAGGTAAAATATTTATATGTTAAACAAAAAAGTTTGCAAGGTTTATTAAATTTATTTTTGACACCATTTTCACCTTATAAATCAAAATGGCATCAGGCAAACTTTTTTTTTTAATAAAATGTTGATTCCCCGCAAACTTTTATGTTATTTATGAAATCACGCCTTAGGAACTTTTTCTCATCTTGATTTTTAGATTTTGCTGGACAATAAACTGATATGTGTTTGCTTTTCGCAGCCTCCTGGCAAACACATGCAGTAATATAAAGTTATTCTAAATTTTAGTTCCCTAACTCAAAATTTAAACAAGTTTTTCGAATTCCGCTTGATTTATTTCTGCAGAAATTTCAGTTGAATACCTGCGAGAGTAATAACAATTAAAGTCAATAAAACTTTTAGGTGTCACTGTTTTTTTTTATTGTTACGTAACGCTAATTCGTGTGCCGCTTTTCTGTCATCTCTGGAAACTCCTTCGTATTTGCCTTCCTCTCGTTTTTAGGCCTACCTGCATTTAAACTTGGTGCTATCACAATTGCATCCGCGTCCATTCCATCAACATTACCTATAGGTTTTTCTTTATTCTCCGTAACCACGTCCATTTATGTCCGGTCTTCTCCACTTTTGTTACAACGCTATTCGACTTATCGACCTCCAATATTCTTAAAATGAAATTTCCAGGAACTCTTTTCCCATTTTACAAAGTTTTATTTAAATATAAAATAATATTTTATATTTAAATAAAACTTTTACGTTAATCAACAAGTACTACTGTACATGAATGATCATTTTTACTTTTATTCCTCTCTGAGGGTAAATCAGGTTTGCTGTGAAAACTAAATCTTCAGCGTACATAAAATTTGCGTCAATTCCACACAATAATCGTCCTTGGTCTTGTGACTGATGTCAGTTCTATTTAACAATCCAATTTATAAATAAAGAATTAATTTTACAAAAAAAGTATTTTTATGTAATGCATATAACACCAAGCAATTTAGTTTTTCTTTAATATAAAAATATCTAAACAGTATATAGAATGATATGAAATATAAGATCAGCTTTTTACTACTGACTGGTAGTATAAACTATGTAATAGTAATGACAAGAAAAGAAAGCATTTAAAATTATTTATATAAATTCCTGACGCTATGAGAGAAACTTTTGGAATCAGCTTTTACAGATCTAGACCGAAACAAAATTAAATTGTCTTTGGTTCTTTCCATTTAACCCTCAAATAAAAATAACGTATTTTTGTTAGCTATCACATGCACAACTGATAGCTCTGTTGCCAAAAAATTATATATTTTTATCCACTTATTGGAAATACTATGGCAGTATAACAAATGAAGTGATTGTTTTATTTCCCTCTATTCACATCCCATTTATGAGTTTATTAATGTAAAAAATAAATTTAAAATCATAAGATTTCATTTTTATCGGCACATTTATTATTTACTATATTTCTACAAGATGAAACCTCCGCACGCCAAAGTCGCCCATCAAGGTAAATACAAAAGGAAATCGTAAAAGAAATCACGTATACCTTCAGTAACACACCGGCTATGATGTGGTGTTTTATGACAAGCGATTTAGTGAGGTTATACTTCCACTGAGCGTCTCGTTATATTACCAATATAAAACAGTACGCGTAATGGCATTAACCTTTCGCGAAGGCACACTAGTTCGTGGTTTTATTTATATACAATAAAATTCAAAGAAGATTAAATTATCATTGGTAGCATTATGCTTATAATGTATACTGTTTTTTATATAATTGTTTTTTATATATATTTTTTTATAATTTTTATCGCGCTAAAAACATGGATAAAATGATACCCGTGACTGTATTCTGTTAACAAAGTGATATTGTTTTGGCTAGGTTAATATTTACAGATTATCGTTCTTTTCATTATTTTTTTTTTCATTTTCATAAATATATTATAAAGAGAGGGAGGTTCAATTGAAATAGATCAAATATATCTTAAATTCATATGGAAATATGTGAATATTGTACATATAAAGAAGTATCTATTTTTTGTAGATACCGCCAATTCATTTATAAAGGAATAGTTATACTAAGCTATCATCCATTTTCAATATCTGCAAATAATTAATTTTTTTAGAATTACTTTATATCGTATATCATGGAACACAAGAAGAGAAAAAATTTGCCGAATCGGTAAATTTTTTGTCGATAATAATGCATACTTTACTCTTTGACGATCTCTTTTGTCATATTTATAATCTGATGGCAAAATTTTAATGACTAGTAACAAACTAACTTGTTTGTTTAAATAGCTTATGTATTCAATGAACAGACTTAGGCTAAAATAAAATATATTATAAATTTCAATATCAAAAATATACAGAAAGGAATATTTTCGAGGTCATTAAAAAAGGGCCTTATCGAGAAAAAAAAACTACTAGTTTAAATTTATAAATTTTGACAGTCTGCTTAACTCACCCTACACAGCATTAACCATATTGGATTTTGGAAAATCCAAATAAATTAAACTCAAAATCAATATTTAACATAGTCCATTATATCCTTGCGACTTGCGAATAAGAGCAACAGTTCACAATTAATTACATTTAGTCCAGTTTAGTTGGAACTGTATAACTATAACAAACTATGCCTTGTTGTATGTAACTTTTAACATATATACCGCACATCTTTTTAACAAGAACGATTCTGATATAACATCTCATCCCGTGAGTGTTGTGTTAGTTTAATGATATCCTTGGAAAGTGCAGTCAAAATGGAAATTATGAAATTATAAAAATAAAGTAAATTCCAAAAGTATGTTGCAAAACGTCTATACTTACGTTAGAATTAAATTTGTATTATTTTAATTACATTGGTAAGTATTCTTCGTAGTCCTTATAGTCTTTTGGGGTAATATTACAGGGTACCGTAGCCAAATGGCAAAAACGGAACTCTTATAATTTGATCCTGCCCGTCTATCCGTTTATCTCTCTCTCCGTCTGTTACAGCTGTTTTATTTGGAAACTATTAAATTAACTATAAATTTGGATGGTTGATGTCTTCTATTAACCGCAATTTTATTCGGCCATTTCACAACCATTTTATTCGGAGACTATTGGCAATATATAGATAAAATTTGGATAGTAGATATCTTGTATAAAACTCTATGAAATGAAATAATTAGAGTTATGAAAATCCGTGATATTAAGAATAGGACACGTAACTAAAGGATGAAAAAATACCATTTCAAAGACAAGGACAGGACTAAAGTAGAGAGTACAAATGTATCCATTAATTTGCCTGATGGTCACAGCTTATTTTTTTTTATTTCTGAAAAGCCGTTCTACATAGAAACATAAAATTTGGCCACGCAATAAAGCATATTAACCCTCATTTTTCTGTGCAAAAATATTCGCCCAAAAATTATGGTGGTGCAAATTTATATAGAGTAATCCTTTCGTAAAATCTAAAAAATAGTTTTCAAAAATTTTAATGGTAAAAATATGTACTAAAAATAATATCGTATCACTCCTCGCTAACTTTCAGAACTACTTAATTTAAAATTATGACAATAATAGGGTTTGTAAAAGCTTACATAAAATTCATGAAAAAATCTTAACAATGATTCCAGATTTCATATTTCTAGAGACATTTAATATATTTACATACTTGTAAAATATATATTAGGCCGTAAATTTACTTGGAAGAAAATAAATATTTTAATAGAAATATCAAATGATATTAAATTTTAAAATTTTATATTTACATGAATGTGTACGAAACCCTCCTAGTAAAAACTGTACTTGTACTTGTACTTTATAATATCAGAAAAATATTCCCTCCACATCTTAATCAAATATTTAGTTGTATTTTTTATTATGCCAGCGTTTTTTCCAGATTTTCAATACTCTTAGAACCGTCTGTGTAAAATTTTTATATCACCATGAAGTGTCTAGATAACTTAACAATGTATTTTTTTAATTTTTTAGTATTTATCCTTTTATATTGTTTATTCTTTTTTTGAACTTCCTATTTTTTTATTTGACTTAATGACATCTTCTACAATCTCACTTCCTGTTTTATACGTTATTTTACACCGTAGATTATTTTTATAGCAAATGTTTACACATTTTTCTGGTAAATGTTTACACTAGCGGGGCAAAGTGAGAGTTGGTATTGTTTACGCTAGCTTCGAAATATCGTAATCTAGACATTCAATCCCAAAATCAAAATAGTGTCATGTAGGCAAATGAAAGTTATAGAAAAAATATTGAAGTGTGCTATTATTAAAATTGAGAGAAATTGTACTTGGATTGGACAAAATGCTCTATAGAAATAAATGCAATGACAGATTGTGATACTCAATTATAATTGGTAGATTATCTGTAAAAAATAAAACATCTATCTTCATAAAATTATTGCGAATAATTTTATTTTATTGGAAACCACAAATTAACATGCCTTATTAGTAAGTAAAAACGTTTTCCATTTGTGTGCTGAAGCAACGATGGAATAAACATTTTTTCCGGTTTTTTTCAGGATTATTTACAACTAAATAAAATAGTTCAAGATTGAAACCCAGATTTTTATTTCGAATATTACAATCCATGTCCAGATTATAATCAATGTTATTTAGCAAGTTTTTAAACTTTTTTTGGTAAACGTCTTATTTATTCATACAGTATATTACAAATTTTTGAAATTTGTCCAATCTTAATGGCATAATTTTCTGAAATTTATTCACTTTGGTACGGAAAGTTGGTCGGAGTTTGATGACTTTTTGGAATTTTTATTTTTTTACGTTGCACTAAGTGACGACTCTAATTTACCATATTGCATAATCGTAACGTCATCGGCCTCAGCATTCTCGATAGGTTAACATGTTTCTAAATATAGAGCGTCTGTCCAAAGTATATTTTCCGTCCCGGTTCTAGAAAATATTGATAAATGTAATACCCCCTATTAGTATGAGACAGTCAGGGAAAACCGTTTCACATATTATTGTAAATAAATTGTTCATAATATGACCTTTCGTTGGTACCAAATAAAGCATTTGTTACAAAATATTTTTAAGAGTTTTATTTTAAGCTTCCCATTGTACCTGTCTTAATTATTTTGTATACAAAAAAGTATATTGGTTTCTTTAAAAATGTCCATTTTATTGCATTTCATTTAGTACCAATCTCGATACTTGATATTTTAATTTTTAATTATTTTAAATTTACTGTCAAGTTTACATTATTAGTTTTAGTGCAATGCCGTTTACACCTAGAAACCCGAGCGTCAAAATTAAGCCAAGTTTATTGGCAACCCATTTATCAAAATCAGTTAAATAAACAGGAGGCTGCAATCGAATTACCAAAAATACATACAATGTGCTAAATTATTAAATTACTCTTCCTTGTGCCTCGCCGTAGAGGCCGGGTAATAACTCAACTGTTTAATTTCAATTTTATAGCAAGTTTATGTAAAACAAAATGGATTGTGCACAACTCAGATTTCATTTTGAACGAAGGGTTCATGAGTAAATCCCCAAAATTCACTACTCCGGTACTAGAATTTAAAGGATTTATACCTATAAAATCCCTGAAATCCCAGTCTCAGTAACATGAGGAGTATTCATAAAATTATTTTATTCCCCCATCACGTTTTATTAATCCTTCAATTGCGACAATTTACTGGTTATGGCTATGTCCGTCGTATTGAAGATATGAAGTAATGGCCTTGGACGCATTTAATTCGTCTTATGTACATATTTTCCATACTGATGATATTATTATCAATGCAGAGCCACATTTTTAACATACAGAATATAAAATAAATTTGAATAATCCACTCACGGTACTTCGAGAGCAGATTATTTCAATTTAATTTTAACGATATTTCGCGCTTCATTAACAATTTACAAAAGAGAAAATCACATGAATTAAAGATGACGGTGTCATTCTAAAAATTTAATTAATTGTTATTGTTTTTGAATGAACTTTTTTTGAAAACAAGTACTAATAAAAAATCATATTTGATATAGCTCAGTATGGTTTTGTTCTAGTTATATCTACTCATAATAAAATATGACTGAATCAAGTTTCGTCCTAGCGTAGTTTTAAATCAAAATACATATTAGTTTGCATGAATTAACTAGACTTAGTGAAGCTACAAAACCTACCCAGAAATTTACTTGAGAATTAAACGTAATAATATGACTAAGTTCGATGACTAGGTTACGATAGATTATTTTTCAAAATATTCAAAGTATTTTCATATTATTTAGAAAAATTTTGAAAATCACAACTAGAATATAAATTTTTTTTTGTTAATTTTTCATTTATTTTTATCATAGTCGTATTTTTATCGTTTACATATTCGTAAAGTAAGAATAAACGCCTTTTGTAAATGTCGTTGTCATTATCCCGTTAAAACATATGTTAAAGATACAGTAATATATAACTTGGTTGATAATATCATGATTTTATTCGTGATATACATTCACGATTCAAAAGTGCTGTTATTGAAATGATTTAGGATGTCGGCGGTTGTGGTTACATTCTACATTTTTATTCGAGCGCCTGTTGTAAAACGTTTGCTATCCATTCGAAGCACCTATCGGATACAACTACTGTTTATGTTTGGTATTTGAATTTTCCTGCTCATCATTCAAACTTTCCACTGGGATTATAAGTTATTACTAGAAAATAATCACAATATTTCCAAGATAAAATCTTATATAGCTTTATCTGACCACGTGTAATTATCACATAAAATATGAAATTTTTCTCATCATCTGAATATTATTTTCCACATTCACAAACTACGTCATAAATTGAGATCGAAGTGTTAAAAATTGTTATATATATTTATACTCATTTGTTAAATTATTATAACTAGGTTACCTTTTATGTCATATAAAATTATAAATATTGTATATGTAGTAATGATAAAATAATATTAACATGCAATATATTATTAATTAATTTTATTAAAACAGCTATTAAGGTAATTAAGGCAGACATTAAACAGTTATAAGAGAATAAGTGTGTATGACTCGCTGAGTTTATGACTGTAACTGTACCGAAGAAATTAATTAAAACATCTAAAGATATAAACAATTTGGACAATTAGTGATTTACCGAAATATTTACTTGCTTGCCATTTTTATTTATCTAGTAGCTTATTCATAATTTCTACGTTATTTTCGAAACACGGAACAATTTCATTGGGCTACACTGATTTCATTATTGTACCTAATGAATCAAAAGGTTTCTATGTTGAAAATTAATTGTTATTTTTGTGTGTTAACAAAATTTTTTACATTAAAATTGCTTAATTTTAAATCATGTGTTAAAACGTAATTTTATTCTCGTTGCAAATGTATAAATTTATAGTATTCATAATGTATTTTGACTTCATCTCTTATATGAAGATTAGCTAAGGTTTATCCTAGTTTCAATTATAATATTGGGACCAAAGCACATAAATAAAATTAGCCCTTAAGCGAATACTTTCAATCCGTTAATTTCCTTTATTGCAATGTAATTACCATAATTTTACGTGAAAAAAACATGAAAAGTCTAAATATAAAATGTTTAATATAATTTTAATAAAATTATTTTTTTCAAAATTTTCTTTTCCTAATATATAGGTAATAAGAATTTTTAAATTTAAATTTTATGACGCACGAAAAATGTAAATTTACCGAATTTTTCACGTCACATGATTGCATGGAAATATTGCTTCAAATTGCACTTGCTCTCGATGTCTTTAAAATATATCCTCTTTCTTCCAGCGTCTGTTTAGCAAACATTTTTCTTCATTTATTTATTTCTTTATCCTGTCCATAATGAATTATTACTAAATAAGATGTAATATTCCATTGATTCGTGAAAGGCGCTTTACACATTGTAATTAATATACGTGTTTGTCGAAATTTTATTAAAATTACAGGTTTTTTTACCTTCATTACTTAGTAAAATTTAATACATTATTGTGCGTGCATGAGTGCGTGTGAGTACTTATTACAAAACATGATCGACGTTTAACTATCATTTTTCTATTTCAATTATACAATACCTGTAGTACGACAATAATTATAATTTCATGTGTTTTGACAATTGTCAAGTCGCTTCACACAGACAAGTTTCGGCTAGTATAAAAATAGCTTTAATTGCTTTACTTTGGAAGTGGTCTTAATTTTTATTAATAGTTAAATACTTAACATTACGTTATCTATTTTTTGGATCTCATACTTAGACATACAAGCATAGAGTGATAGGTTATTGGAAAACATGTAAATACATTAATGTTAGGCAAAATGAAACACAGTAATAAAAATGTATTTTCGTTCTTTTATAATTCATTCGTTAGTCGATCCGTTACAGATATCAACAAGTGATTTGCATAGCGATAAATTTCTATGTATTTTAATGAATTCTGTCTCACGTATAAGATTTTTATCATAAAGGATCTTATATACCGTCTTATTTATGAAAGTCGAAAAGATGAAGATAGTTTCAAAGTTAGATAGTAAAGATTCTAAACTCGATTCGCTCATTACATATCTAAGTAAATATCTGTTCATAATTTCTTTGACTTTAATAGAATTTTATTGCTGCAAGATGATCCATAATAATTAAACCTTCTTAAGGAAATGTATAGATATTTACATTATAAATTAATTAATCATTAACATTTTAAATATTCGAACTAAATTAAATTCGAACAATTTACAATTAAGAAAGTTTTTGGCTCTCTTTAATATCAATAATTATAAACATAGCTCATTATTTGAAATTTATATATCTTCAATTGCTTTACCTATTAAATAGTATATCTGATTTGCAGAAAATATCACCTAGATTTTTATTTAGTATGGTATGCCCCGTATATTAATTGAAAAAATCTTGTTGGTACAAATTTTTCAAAAAACCCTATTTCTTCTCATAATATTTTCATATTTATACTTTCATATGTATACAAAAATTTACTTTCATAAATATTCCAAAGTTCATACTTTGATATGTATACCAAAAAAAACTCTATTAAAAACATTAATATCTCGTTTCGAATAATTATTAGTTTACCAGAAGTTATGAAAAGCAAACAGGTATTCTCAACGCTTTGATTATCTTCAAAACGTGAAATGCTATAAACGTAACTACAATAATTTAGTTCCGTATACAATGTTTAGATGAACCGCTTAATATTCGATAACGATATTACCGTGCTTCCTTTCACAAAATATGAAAAGTAAATCGTTAAATTGAAAATGAGATATCAGTAAATCTCTTGATAAATTGTGAAAGGGTCTTTCTGTTACTCAATACGATCTTTTATGTCCTTATTATGAAAACAATTACGTTTTTAGGCCCGATACGTAAACGTAGAAATGTAAATGCGATGGTAAATTTTCTGAAGAAAAAAGAACATTTTCCCACTGCATCGCCTGGGTCAAGTCATTGATTTTTAACTCAAAGTTTTGCCGTATACTACATTAATATAAAACCTATTAGAATACGGCTCACGAAACCAAATGTAGCTTGATAATTAAACATGTGCAAAAGATATTCCTACGATTTATGTACATAAAACAATATAGTAAAATCCCGTTTGCTACTAAATTCTAATCTTTACTTTACTGCTAGGCTTTCATATTTTGCTACTAAGAAGAGACATCGCGCTTTTAAAATTTATCTCTCAAATTTAAAATGACAAATCTTATTCCCAGTATCATACCCAAAAAATCTGTTATTATTAAATTCATTAAAGAAAAACAGAAAAATCATCAATTTGCTATACCACCCTATAGAACCGGATTATACCGGAACTCTCAATTAGCCACGATATTCAATTGCGTAACCATTCTTATCGTGGTTGAACCGGAATATTCATGGTTTATGGTACGTGAAACTAAATTTGTAGAAATTTGCCGTCGTTATCTTTTGTAATTCCTACATAATTTTATGTTTATATCTAATCTGTTAATTTAAATTTTGTTGAGCCTTTTATTTGTACGGTTACAAATAGGCGATCGAAAAAATATCGATAAGTAAATTTTACTAAAATTTATTTATATCTATTCCAATGTCGTTTATTAAAACTAAATGATTCAACTGTTTATGCACTTAAGTTTTTTTCATTAATGATTTTATATTGGCAGCAATTCCATATCCAATTGTAGAAAATTGGAATGCCGATGATATGCCGAAAAAATTCTCGTTCAACTAAAAAACCTAAAAAAGAGATAACATAAACTTTAAACTTTTATTTTTATAAATTAACTCTGCCCAGTTTATCACTAACTATAATTATTTATTTACTTTTTAACGCAGCACTTTCATATAAAACTTGTATATTTTATAAAGTACTTTCGTATCCGGTGGACTTCCTGCTACAACAGCAAGAAATGCAATCAATTAATTCAAAGGCGAGTTCCAAAAATTGTGTTACAGTAATTTTGACAAAACTTTTTTTAAGCAAGTAAATTAAGAAAGGAAAAATACAATATACATAACAATAATTAAATAAAGAAAACTCTAAATATTTACTCTAAATATCATGCGGAATAGTGGAAAAGATGCGTCATGAAGAAAAAGAGGATGTAAATTAAAGGTTTTCCTCGGGGCCGATGAAGCCAGAAAAGATATCTTTTGAAAATGTGTACGTAATATATGTATTTTAGATCGCGCAATGAAGTTTTCTACTCGGACATACATTGGCGAAATCGTCATGGCAAGAGGTGAAGTATAGAAGCATGCTTATAACAAAACGGCATCAGTAGATTTTTCAGTTGTCTGTCTATACGAAACCGCGGGTACAACCAGTACTTAATATGTTTACATTAAAAGAGTACTTTATTTTTGGCATTACAATAAAGAATATAAACCAGCACATATATATTACAATAAAGAATGTAAACCAGCACATATATATTACAATAAAGAATATAAACCAGCACATATATATTACAATAAAGAATATAAACCACCACATATATATTACAATAAAGAATATAAACCAGCACATATATATTACCATAAAGAATATCAACCGGCACATATGTCAATAGTCAATACTATTGACATATTTACGTTTACCAGTTGTTATTCTTTATTGCTCGATACGAGTTTGGTAGGGAGAGACGAGTTTGGAGTATTGGTAGATACAAAATTTAATAAAACGCAAAGCTCTAATTCATGCATTCATAATTCTTCTAACAAATGTCCACAAAAATTTGGCTACTTTTGTCTTACTATTTTTAGCATAACTTTTTAAAGGTAGTTTCTCTTTACAGTAACGTTTTTGATAGGATAAAAATATTCTATTCACGTATCCATAATTTAAACTAATTTTCTAAAAGCTTTAATAAAGAAACTTACGTACAACATCTTTCATTTTATCTAATATATTTGATTTCTTATTTATTTTAAATGAAAGTTTCATGTTTAGCTCTCTAAGAAACCGTGAAAGTTCAAACTGTATATTGTCTGTTATTAATAAAAACAGATTATTATTAGATACCAGAATTTTTTAATAAATATTGAATGGTTAAATTTAATACTTACATTACTTAAGGTTAATATACGATTTGTCCAATTTAATAAGACATAAAATTAGATTCTTATGCAGCGATTCAGGTCTTTGGAGCATCAATGAATTTATTTATATCTTGATTCATGACATGTGAGAAAACCGATTGATTACATTTTAAAATATTCAATGCTTTGCTGAGTGATCTTAAATTAATAATACTTTCAAATTTTAGTAAATTTTTCATTTCAGGGATACCACAGAATATTTATATAATCAATGATGTGTCCGTCTGTGTCCGTTCTTTATTTTTAATTATTTCAATTGCTGTCTCTAGTATAGATAACCTGATGCTATTTGAAAAACAACATTACATAATTTGATCGTTAGCATCATAATTTAAGTATTACTTCTCCTTCTTCTTGCTAGGCATTGGATTCGGACAATATTGAGGCTTCTCATTCATTGATATCCTTTTCATTCAAATAAAAATCTTATCGCCTATGCCTTGTGAAATGGCCTATACTTCTTCAATTCAACTACAATTATTTTTTAGTATTTATACATCGATGAAAAATAGGCTGCAATCCATTCACTTAGTTATATGACAGAATATGTAAATATAACCCGTCAGTCAAATCATTAAAAATTGCAAGCGAGTCATGTTTATTTATTCGTGGCAGTTAAGAGTGAGTTGTTTTTCCTAAATCATTCTTAGACATCTGTTTACAGGATCGTTGGTTTTAGCAATGGTAAACATAATATTATTAATATATTATACAAGGATATAAAGCAAGTAGAATATATTCTTAAAATATATTTTAAAGAATGTAAATGTTTCATATAAGTACAGCTTCACAAATTAATTTGTAGTGTATTCAATCTGATAGTTATACAGTTTTCAAGTTCATCTATTTCTAAGAATTTACTAGACATATTTTGCTAATATATTCAATAACACTACCATAATTTGTTAACTAACACATTTTATATACTTTATTATTGTAATACGATGGGTTGGCCAATTATCGCTGATAAAACAATATTTAAAACCTTAAAAAACCCTTTTGCAAAAAACTAAATATTACAAATTAATTATTCGTTGAATTATGTGTAAAAATGTTAATTACTTTGTTCGCATTTATATTAATTATTGGTATCTACATTGTGAATTCAGTACTAGTCGTTATTTGTATATACTTATGTAAGCTACGGATTTAAGATTTAAACTTCCAGTAAGCTTAATAATGACAAATTGTGATACACAAAAATACAATATTCTCATAAATGAATACCTATACTGTAGTAAAAGTTATTTAATTTAGAGCTTATCACATTTCATTAATATTATTGTATAAAAATTTATTAACCTTATTTTGTGACATTTAAGTGAACAGTGATTTTCAAAATATAGCGGAAATAAATAAGATCTATTTGAACTCGTTAAAATGTAGCTATAAAATGATAATCGGTCAAGTTATCAGACTATATTACAAAATATATACTACCCAGGAAGTTATGTATATAAATAAATTCTGACCCTTCTTCTATTTTATCGATTACTTGTTTCAAAATATTCCTAAGAATGTTGCGTAAACAAACCTTACTAATATTCTAGAAAAATTAATGTTTCGCATTCTTCATCGACCACTACGGTATGTACTTTATTCATTTAATTAATAGTATAATTAAATCACGAACTATCAGCTGCTGAATTCTGTAAGTTATATTTAAAAAAATCAAATTTCTATTCACTACATTAATTTTTGTATTGAATAATATTGGCAATCATTTTATATAAATATTGGCATTAGAAAATAATCCTGAAATAATCTAGTTTAAGGTCAAATAGGTTTATCTAATTACGTTTTGGTCAAGCTTTGTTGCGTTTAAAAAGCTAAGATTTTAACCAAACCATTGATAAATTCAAGTTTGTTTGGCTTTCGATAAATTATATAAAATTTATCTAATGTAGACCAGAGCAGATGACAAGATAGAATTAGCTAAAATTAGACACATCTATCTTGTATTCAGTTTAACTAGAAACAATCACACTTGTTTGAGCAAAGCTTAGTTTAAAGTTCTTAATTTAAATTTTTGATAGATCGTTTTTGGCAAGAGTGTCTGACGTTCGTGACTTTACATAACTTAATGGATATCCCGTTGATACGTCATCTCGTTCTCGACTGAAAGATCATTTTTCATTCTTAATCTTGAAAAATATACACTGTTCTTTACTATTTCCTTAAATTAACTTTTTTGAACCCCCGCTACTGGTCTATTTAGATATAAAGGAACCTTACTGCGATTTAATACAGATTTGACAATATACTTTCTTAAAAATATATTTATAGGTAACCAGAATATATTTTGGCTTGTTTCAATTAAATTTTTGTTATTATCTTCAGTTTCATCTTTCTATACTTCCATTTGTTCCATAAATTAAAATATGCTACTTAATCGTAACTCATTGGCAACGTTTAAAGTATATACGCTTAAATTTCCGTAACCCTTTTTAATTGTTCCAATACAGGTACTTCATTTTTATTGATACAACTATTTTTTACAAAAGAAATATGTGGAAGTGTAGGAGTATTTTCAAAAGCTCAATTTAAAAAATTACTTGAAGATGGAAATGGTCTAAGTATTTAATATCTTCCAATAATTTGACGTGTATTCTACAGATATGAAAAATTACACTTCTTGTATTGATTTTTTCAATTTTTTTTCATGTCGTCAGGAGTTTAGTGTGGTGCACTTATGTTGCAAATTGGCGCTAAAAGTCACACTTCGACATAAATCTTCCAATTTCAGGCAGTCTAATTCCAGACGGAAAGTTGCTTATAGTGGTATATAGACTAAAAAATATTTACGTCGTAGTAATCAAGAAAATAAAAGAAAATTCGATGCGCGACTTAAGAGATTGCTTGTCTATGATTTAAGTTCCTTTTAGATTGATCAAATTCATCAACGAATTTCATGTTCGCATTATAATATATTACAACTTCTGGACAAGGCACCTACACATTTGACCTATCACGTTCCCTACGTTTTACTGTAACTACTACTGTAGGATCCTGATAATTGAACATAAGAAAAATATATTTCTTTCTTTCCATTTCAGGATACTGATTTTTTTATCACCGGTCGGATGTTGTCCTTGTTGCAAATGCTTATTCTCTCTTAGTGTTGGCGAACTTCTGTTACCATTCACTATCCGGCAAACCAGTATTTTTTTCTGTTGTATTGTCACTTGTAAAAGATAGCTGCTGAAATAGTTGTCGAAATAGACTTTATGATGTTTACCTTTCAAATGGCCACAAAAAGTTTGACAGCTGTTCTAATAAGATCCACCTGAACGTTATCACCTTGCTTGCCCGTGTAAAAATGAAAATCAAGACAATAACCTGACTGCACATTTAATGTAGATTTCATAGCCGCATTTGATGGACTTTTTTTGCCACTAAGATAATTAAGATAATGAGGTTGAGATAGTTTCTGACTTTAATTTTTTTCACACTCTCATCAATCGCAATTTTGAATATATTTGGCGTTAATTTTATAGAAATTCATCAGGTGGGCTATTCGCAAAAATTCTCTAATACTTTACTAATAGTAACTGAGGATGTTGTAATACAACGAAACCTAGATCGATAAAGTGCTTAACTGATTATAGTCTTCATAAAACGATTATAGAATGGATGAGTATCTTCAGGTCATCCGTATTAGTGAGATATGCAACAGCACGAGAAGACTATATGTTAATGAGGCCACAGAAAACATTATAAAGGTGCAACAAGCTATGGAAGATAGCTCTCATTACACCGTGGGAAGATATGTTAGCACTCTTTAAATGTTAGATACGTTAGTTTGGGGAATTTTATACCAAGATAGGGCTATTCAAACAAACAAAACTTCAGGTACGCGTCAGCAAATTATAAGCTCAGGATAAGCCATTTTTAATGAAAACACATTTTCACAGCCAACGTAGTGCAATGTGTGTAGAATGCCTGATTAACCTCCTTGGTTTTTAATTGTCAGAGAAAACGGTCGCATAACGATTATAAATTCGGAGCGTTGTTTAATAATGCTATATTGTTTTGTGATTTATGAATCAATAAAAATAATACGCACAATGTTTTGTTCTAGTAAAATGGAGTAATGTCTCACATTAAGAAAGAATCAATGCGGTTATTAAGAAAATAAATATTCCCTAGGCGTCACGTTTCATTGCATAGGAATATTGAATCGAATTTTTGATAATCTGATCTTTTCCATTGTAATATTTTGTTGTGCTCTTTAACAAACAAAATGTATGTTAAACATACCATATGTAATTTTTTTGATATTTTTTT
Organism: Druceiella hillmani; assembly: GCA_039881145.1. NCBI lineage: Eukaryota > Metazoa > Arthropoda > Insecta > Lepidoptera > Hepialidae > Druceiella > Druceiella hillmani. The sequence goes on along the minus strand of JAYKKI010000007.1, from coordinate 12,180,451 downwards.
AATCTAAATATTTTATTAAAAACCGGGAACCGTTGAAAAACCTTTAAGGGCAATCGTTCAAAACATGCAGACAGACAAACAACAGGCCAGCTTGTTTTTACGACTTCTTCAATGCATTGTCAAGAATGATTTTAAATTGGATGATATTATTTTTTGTACCATTTTGCTGGAAACAAACGTTATTCAGATTAATAAGATATCTTATTAACCCAGACGTTTTAAAACAATGGAACATCATAAAAAAGTTATTGTAAAAAAATTGTTAAAATAAATGTGTGCAAATATTTTTAAAACTGGTTTAGGTTACTGCGATTGTTTATCACCCAACTCTATAATTCTGATTTAATCACAGTTCAGATTTAAAAAGCTGCAACAAACAATCGGACAAGCAGATATCGAAGTGAGATCATAAGCGCTTGATATTTTAATTAAATTAATTTTGTAAGTATTCATTATTTCTAAAAGTTGCTAGAGAATAAATTTGCACTTTGTTTTTTCAACATAATTAGAATAATAAAAAGAATATCAGTTTCTGCAAATTCTTGTCGTTAAATACTTATACTTGATCCACATAATTATGAGGAAAGTACCAGGCTAACTCAAAAAACATTTTAATCTTCATTTTTAATTAATAAAAAACTTCTTAAATCAAGTGCAATATAACTTTTTAGCAAATGTAATGTAACAGTCATCAAAAGATCAATGCAATTTGTTATTACTACTACTCCACTTTACTCTATTAATCTACTACTTCTTTTCTTACTACTACTCTACTTTACTACAACTCTATTCTACTCTACTTTAACTGTACTTTAATAACATATTTCATTACAATTACTATGTATTATTATTATGTGTAGTCAAAGCTCACAAAAGCATGATAAAATAATTCTTATAGTAGTAGAGTTCATATAGTAATTTCTAAAATTGATTTATCATAATAGTTTTATATTTATAATAATCCGTCTGCTAACATTATAGAATAATTGCTGACTAACCAACACTAACCAGTTCAAATCTTGCTTAACTTTCGTATCGTTTTTAGGATGAAAACTCTTTTATTGTTTCTCTCAAGTACAGATGTACAGACTGCACGAATATATACAGATTTTAGGACAATAACTGTGCGAATTAAGTCTATTGTTCTAAGTGCTATACCATTTCCGTTAGAATAACAAGCATTTCTTGATGACCAGTTTACAATACAGAATGTATAATGAGCGCTCAAGTCAAGAACTATCTCCGGGCGGAATCTCCTCGCACCGCCCAATTAATTCAAGCCCGCGCGCGTCCGCGGGACGCCTCGGGAAACAAAATTATTCGATACTACTCTAGCGAGCGCTTTATTACACTTGCGAAATATATCTAGACAATAACGTGAGCGGAGCCAACCCTAATTATATAGTGACTTATCATTACTCATTCTTTATTTCAAGAATCATGAGAAGATTACGCGACACATCCCTTTTTATTAATATAAAAGTTTTAAATTCAATCATGCCCAGAGGAAAATTCTTCGACTTGCAAAAGATATTGTTAGTATTTTTCCTTTATTGCTCTTTTTAAAAAAAAAACAAAAACAGTATTAGAATTGACACTATTAAGTTGTATCGAAAAAATGTACAAAAAATAGAATAATAATCGTGATTAAAACCTACCAGCGTCTATTACAACGTAATCATTTTGATTAATCTAAATAATTTACAAACTAACTAATCTAATCTCATGTGAGCTCGAAATTTCTGCTAGAGAAGGCAAATCTCAACTAAGCCAGAAATGTCGCGGCTAAATAATTACTGAAAGGTTCTTACGTGATTTCAAATAAATAATGAGTATGCCTACGGCAGTAAATAACTTGAACAGTTTATAAGTGATATCCCACTTTATCAAGTGTCTAAGTTTTTGCGTTAGTTAAATGTTATATTTTGAAAAAAAAATATTAACGTTCTAATATTTATAGTATCACATTAGACTATCCATTTTCTGACGTAAAGAGTTGTTTTTGTAATACTTTTTGTTTTATGTGGTAAGCATTCATTTTATTAATCTTAATTTAATTAATTAATTTTCATATAATTTCCTAAGAATTTTACATCTAAAATATAAAATTAAACAATGGGAAATACAAACCTAACAAAGATTTACATCGCCTGGAGTATGTAGCGTAAACGCGTGAAATGCTCAAGTCTAAATGACGTTTTCTCATAAATTTATGAATGTTTTAAATCACGAGTTAATAGGGAAAAATACGATTTCAAACGCATTACTGTGTTATCTTTACAGCAAACCAATGGCTCGTATTAGATTAATGTCCATGGCGTTAAGCGCTAGCTGCAGCTAACGCGTTAACATGACGTGGAGGTAATGGTTACGTGATTTAATGATAATAACATAACGTGGAGGTAATGGTTACGTGATTTAATGATAATCCCAATCTATCCGCTTCACAAGAACAGTTATATTTTTATTTGATATAATAGAGACAAACCCCACATAAATACCTACCCAACTTTCTTATTGAAGATTGACTTTGTAACTGGGCAGCGCGTTTAATTTCAGCAAATCAAAAGTAATTTTTAATAAAAAGGGAAAATATTCTACTTTTTATGTACTGATAGTCGACTAGGCTTCTTAAATTTGAGTTTACTTCCGGTTGAATATGAGTGACCAACTTTAATGTTTTTAGTATTCAGAAAGTAAAGATACTTGATGTGCTACATAAACTCGATAGATTATATCTATTCAGCATAATATTAAAGTATTGTTTTTAGGGTTTCTGTACCTGAAAACAAACGGAAACCTTATGAGATCTCTCAAGTGTCTGTCCATGATTAGAAACCGCTTGAAGTAGAAACTTGAAGTTTGGCATACTGACATGAAGCAATAACTCTCACATATGTCAATAACTATAATACAAAAATATTAATTTGAAAATTTTCGAAGATACAAACTAAGAAGAACTTTTTTTAATTCTTTGTGTACTGTAGGTCATCATTTGAATCTGTTAATTATAAGAAACCCAAAAAAAAATTTTCCCTAATTTCAGGTATTGCATATATCTTCAGACATATACTGAAAAATATGCAAAAAATATAATCGTCACTTATTTCCGAAAATAACAACCTTAAGTTATAAAAAAAATGTGAATTTTTAGAAGACCACGCAAAGGAAAACTAGGGCCATGATAAGAAATATTATCATTTTTATGTGTTTTTGCCCGTATGAAAGTTATAGTAAGACAAAATATATTTACGCTTTTCTACATTATTTTTCATATTACCGATTTTATCAGAAACCATTTTAGTAGAAAATTAAAATTTGTCATAGTATCTTATTAATTCACATATTTTGTGTTAGCTGATATTCAAAATATATTCATACAAGAATTAAAGAGAAGGTAAATGAACGTCTTAACAAATATTTTTTAATGTTGTATATCATGTGGAATGTCATTTGAAAGGCCTTGTTCTGAAGGCCATGGATATATATTTTTTTATAATTTTAAATCGAGGATTGAAAAAAAAACATCCCACACAATGTGCAAAAACAGAAAATCCAACCCCCATGTGTGTGTATATATATATATATAAATATATATATATATATATATATATATATATATATATATATATTTATATATATATATGTATATGTATATATATGTATATATATATATATATATATATATACATATATATATATATATATATATATATATATATATATGTATATATATATAAATAAATATATTTGTTAGAAGAACAAACTGCAAATTTTCAATATTAAAATAATTAAATCATATTTTGCAAAAAAATTACTATACCACAGCAAAAATTAAAACTTACAAATAGTTCTCCATAAAAGATGCAGAATTAATAAACTAATAATAACTAACAATTACAAAATATGCTCCACCAAATATTAGAAGTACGAAGTGTAGACACAAATTTTATGCATAATTGATATAATTTTTGGATTTAGAAAAGCATTTATATCATTCCTAGAGGTCACTGAAATAACACATACTTAGCAGCAAAAATACTTTTTAGCAGTAGGACATTCATACTTTTCATGTAAGGTTGAAAAATTTAACATAGTTAAGACGTTGAAGACTGATTTTAAATGTATTCCAAAGAATTCGATACGAAAATTAATTTTCACATATACAAAAAAATGCCCGGAATGTATGTAACTTATTAATCCGAGCATCAGACGCGGATATTTTGATTACAGGCAGTCTTCGTAATTACGGCATATTAGTGACTTGACATATGCGGCGTGAATCAAAACAAAATAAGTTGAAACATTGGGTTTTCATACATTTCTATATAAAATACAGTAGTTAGGTTCTATGATGAATTTAAAAAAATAAAGGTGTATTTTATATTAAATAACCATATTTAATTATACAGAATAAGTAGTCACGCACGTATATTACATAAACATTTAATTAATTATGTATTTTTGGTATTATTTTAGTATTTTTTCCATAGTGAAATGCAAGCAGGCTTAAACGAAATTATTTATTTCAAAAACGTATCAAGTAGAATTTGCTTCGCTTCCTTTTTCTTGTTTTAAAACATATTTCGAAAACACTGATGGGCGGGAACAATTTTATTATTAACAAAAACTTTTCTTCCCAATTTCGATCACTTTCCTCAAAAATATTCATCGTATTCTCCAAACTTGCTAAGGCGTCTGATAGTTAATGTAGCTGCGATGATTTACAAAACGGCGGCCACTAAGTAATAGTAAACTCTTCGCATATAATGAAAGACAAGAAAATTTCTAAAAAGACCACCAAATAATAAAATTCCAGACAATTTCTATAAAAAATAAGACACCAAACAACTTCTGAGAATACAATAAAATAATAGAACTAAAGAAAATTTCTAAAAGGACGGAGTCGGTACTCGGTACAATGGCTACATCTAAACGCCATTCTAAACAACATACTGTCTTCAGTCAACGTAGACGCGATGGCGTCGATGCGCCAATTAAGTAGGTCATGGACAAAAATAATTCTTCAAAGAATTAGAAAAAAATTAGACAAAAAGAATTCTTCAAAGAATTAGAATTAAGAATTCTCCAAAAATAAGTTTTAAATTAAAATCAACTTTAGCATTCGATCCCAACTAGAGCTTCAAACGATCTTTAGCTGTTTTAAAGTCAGGCACAGATTCTTACAATAGCTCTTAGACTCTCTACAATAGGAATACAGAAAAAAAATTGTCCAAAATAAAGCAATGTAATTTATATTGAAAATGTGTTGCCCCCGCTCTTAATAATTTCATTTAATGGGTCAGAAAAACACTGAGCACTACTAGCCTCTCCTTGGACTTCGAAGTGAAGCATGAGTTTCTTTTCTCGAAACGCACGAACGACTCTTGACTTGCAAAAAAAGTCGCAGTCGCGAATATTTTGCAATATATACAAAATATTTGCGAATATTTGCAATGTCAAGTCGCGAATATTTTGCAGTGTATTAAAAACGCTCAGAATCTTATTTTTAAGCGAGTCAGAAAAACCCATCACGAAGATCGAGATTGAATCCAAGAATGCAAAAAAAATTGTTTCGAAAATTCAAGTATTTCTTGCGTATGAGTTTTCTTTTGTCTTTTAATATTTTTCATCTACAACGGAGCAAATTAAGTTATTATTTTAGTTAGTAAAGTGAGTAAACCGTGATTATAAATTCTAAAATATTAGATTTAACCCCCATATTTATCGTTTTCTCACTTCCTGTTTTGTCCACTATCACTTGTTTTCTGAGGAATTATTGTAGTGTTATAATTTTAATAAATTAACGTAGATTCCATAGTGATAAGAAGCACGCAAAACTTTAATTCACTTTGGGCTCGTGCATAAATTTCGCTCTCCGCGGACAACCGATAACCACACGGCAAGTAAATGAACTCACGACAAAATTCTGAAACAATTGACTTTTTATTGAGGAATGGTATCAAACTATTGTTCGTCGTAAGATAAACGATTTAAGTCAAATCGAAATAACACGAAAACTGCCCATAACTATAACACCTCCCGTAAATATGCTTATATATCCTAATACCTTTCCTGTAAATATGCTTATTTGTTAGTTAAAACCTGGTTGAAGACAGGAAGTAAATCCGGTCATGTAATTATTTCAATTTATTTGTAAATTTAAACTCCGAGCTTTATAAATTCATACCTTTTTACGTGTATTTACTGCATGTAATTATAATGCTACTAAAGAAAAAAGAAAAATTAATAAAATCAATATTTTAAAATTAAACTAGGAATTTCCCAAACAAATTCCGAATCCAAATAATGAATGTAATGATAAAATTAATGTAATGCAGAAATTGACCGATGATATTAGATATAAAAAGTAACGATGAAAATATTGGTAGAGTTTGCAAATGCATTTGTAAATGCAGTTTACGGAAAATTTAAAGTGTGCTTTTCAAAAAAGTCATACTTTTGATTTCAAAATTATAGCAGCATGCCGGAAACCTCTTGGAAAACAAAATTTTCCAGTCATATATTTTATTTCAATGTAGCTAACAGCTACTAAGTATTAAGAAGTATAATCCTTATGTAATAATATATACTCTTGATAACAGATATCAACTGAAATTATGTAAAGGTGACCTCTGAGGAAGGTGAACCCATGTACCTAATTTTTCAATTGATAAACACATTGTTGAATTTGTGTTTGTATACTTATCAGATGATAAATTATTATAATCAATTACTCATACATAATAACACTTAAATATTGTAATAAACGAAGAAATATAATTTGATTATGATAATTATTACAATCATTTGGTTTTTAATAAACTTTTTGCAATTGAATAAACATAACTTTCATTATTTTTCTCTTTTTAATATTTACTTAATATTTATCCCATTTTTCTAACATTTGGTTGGTCTCGAATCGCGGATGCACTAGTTTTTTTAAATTTTTCGGTTATAACGAAGATTGCTGACAAAATTTTTATTTCGAGGATCGAAAAGTGTTTAGTGTTACAACAGTATACACATATTTAAACTGAACTAACGAAAATATAGAAAGAAATAATTGTTCCGAATTAATTAAATATGAACTAAAATAAAAAATAAAGGTTCAAAAATTTAGGTTTCTTTTATATATAGATTAGAGTTTTAATAAAATATTGAGAAAAAATCCATAATCTATTAACCACAACTATATTTTGCAACTCTTCCCTTAACAAATGAAAGATCAACAAAACTCAAAGTTCAATTGAAATTAAAAAGTTGTGTTACATTAAAAGTACCTTAATCACATGAAATTCAGATTCAGAATTCAGAACCTAAAATAAAAATTATAATTACAGGTTAATTTTTTGGTGGCAACTTAACATTCTAGTAACAAAGCACAATAATTATAATAACAATAACAATATACAAAATAACAGAAATATTTTAAGACGTAGAAATATAAAAAAATTCAAAATAATAATGATAAGAATATGGTAAGACAAATTATAATCATGTAAAACAATTATGAAGGAGAACATGGCTATTCATAGTTAACATTAATTGATTTTGTATTAACCGTTTGATTCTTAAACATTAATTCCCTTGGGAGCCTTTATTTTATATATTAAAATTTATATTGTTTTCACACCACGTTCATATCAAATATTCAAAATACTCATGACTGACAAATTATTTAAAAATTTAGATGAGGATAAATTTTAAAATAGAACACAATAGTGTCCATAATACAAAGAATATAAAAACCTATTTTTTTTAAATATTGTTTTATTGTGTTAAGAAACTTAGTTTATTCCATTATTTTTATTTTTAATAATCTATAAAAAAAGCGATTAGCTTCCCATCAAGACGATCATTAATCATTTGTTTTATCGCCCAAATTCAACACAAAAGACAGCAAATTCAATACAATTTTTAATAACATATATTTTATAATATTTCTATGGTAATTTTACAATCGTCTCAAATACACATCACCCGTATCAAATTTTTAAATAAAAGCTGAATTTTGCTGGCATTAAACGCACAGATCTTTTGATATTTGAGTGTACTTTCACCTTTCAATAACTTACTTTATATTACATATCCCTATAGCTCTGCGCAAGCAAACTGTAAAATTATTTCTAGGAGATGTGTTATTTTTATGTACTTATGGGCACTGCAAATTTTCAAGTGAAAATATTCAGTACAGATGAGTATATACAAATTTCTGCATATCAAGCAGAAAAATTTGGTTTATTGCACTGGATATAAACCCAAACTTCTTACAAATTTTGTTCAGTAATATAAATATACTTACGGCATGAATGCCTTCGTCTATTCGAAATATATGCTCTCCTAACATATCCATAAAATACCTCTTCCTCGAAAATAAATTGAATAAGAAGATATTTCAGTTTCAACAGAGTCTCAAACAATGTTATGTATACGCCGAATCATTGTTATTCATGCTTATTGAAATAAATTATCTATTTTAAAATGCCACTTTTTTATGACTACTTTTTTAACTAAAATACTAACACTACAATTTCAAAATTTTACTAAACTGATAAAAATAAATTGTCAAAACTGTTATAACACATCAAGTAAAATTTAAACTAAAATACAATTTACTTTTAGTCCGATTGAGTTTGCTTTTAAGATGCAAAGATTCTTGGGAAGTAAATTTCGACCGCAGTATTAAGAAAATACGTGAATAAATTTGTGAGCGAAAGCTACTTAATATTTAAATACACCTGTCAATCGCAAGTAAAATTTGCCCTTCGTGGGTTTCGTACAGTTACGTATTAGTTAGTCGTATTTAGTTACTTATAGACACTTAAAGTTTCATATTGTAACCTGTTACAGCTTTCACAGGCGTAAAAATATGGTGCTTATTTAAAAAGTTATAAGATCTAGGATAATAGATATAACTTTCCTGTAATTTTCTAGTCATATTTCAGTCATTTTATTATTTTCATAATTTTTGGCTTAGTAGTTTTGGAAATAAGGAAAAAAATGCTATTTTTGCGTATTTTTGGAATATGTTTTGTACATGCAATACAAAATATAAAAAAATATTTCAGTGTTTCTTATAACAAGCCCTTTTTCAATGATGAGTGTTATATATACAATTAAAAAAAAAATACAAGAAAATTTAATTACTCCTCTTTAATTTTATATTTAGCTAATGGAAGTTAGCTGGTCAAATATATATCTGTTGATAACATGCGTACATATGAATGCAGAATTTGAAGCTTCGAATGCATTATTGCTGAGGAAATGGGCTGTGAATGTAAAAAAAACTTAAACAATTTATTGCCTACTGTATCTTTCGTGGGCGTAGGAAAAACATGGTGCATATTTAAAACATTATGACCTCTTCAATCATCCCTATACATTTCCTACAAACTGTGTGAGTTTCTAAAAACCCATACTTTCATAATTATTGGTTGAGTAACTTCGAAAATAACAGCGTGGAGAGAAATATTTATTCCTGTATTTTTCAGTATATTAACAAAGATATATTAAAACTAAAATTATGAAAAATATATCTATGATTATGATCTATGATTATACCTAAAATTATGAAAAATATATCTATGATACCCTTATAACAATTCTTATTACACGATACCATCTACTATACATGAAATTATAAAAAAACGATTATTTAATATATTCAATTTCCAAAATAATATTTTTGAGTTTTAGCTATTTAGTTATGTGTGTGTTAATATATCTTATTTTTCCTAATTTGATATCAATTAGGAACAATAAAACATTTGTTTCGTAGAAAAACTGGTATGACCAACGGACGGACAAGACTTATAAGTGAGTTTATAATGTTTTCGTTTTTCCTTTTTAGATACGGAACTTTAAAAATAATATTAATATCTAAATATGCAGAAATAACCTTTCACTTTTTATTCAATTAAAAAATGAGAGAAAATTATATTGTTCGCTTTTATTAACAGTTTTCTTTTTTATTTTCTCGCAAAGTTAAATTTTTTGAAGTTAGTCAAGTGAAGGTATATCAGAAATACTAAAAAGGGAAGCAACAGTTTCATTTTTTCTTTGCATACTTGATAAAATGAACATGTACCGAAAATCACGTTTCAAAATGTGGCCGTTTTATATTGACCACAGTGATATTTGATAGCCGGCAATGATACATTACATGAACAACACGAGTCGACCGCTAAACAACTTCGAAAAATTTAACTTGCTAAATTTTGCCCTGTCTACGTCATTGCGTAATAATTCTCTTTCCATTCGTTGCCATCTACGGACTGCTGGAAATTCTAATGATTTATTTGTTAGGAAACAGTACCTTTGCATAACAAAGTAATTTAATTAAGAGTTTGGATGAGAGCCTTGCTGTTTGCGAAAAGAAAAGTAAAAGAAAATAATATTTTAATTTATGTTTGGTGAGCAAAGTTTTACGACGTGGTTATTTCACGAACGAGCATTTTGACTAAATTTGTAAATTCGTTGGTTAGACAATAGTAGTTATAGGAATATTATCCATAGATTCGAATTCGTGAAACGAATATCTTATTTAGTGAATTAATTGGAAAAAACGATGGGGATAATTTTCATTAACATTCCTTTAGGTTAGTGTTGGAAAAATGTAAGAGAGCTATTATAATTAAAAAATCATACTCTAACTTCGAAATCTTCCAACATTAGTATAAATCAGAACGGAATTATCAGCATTATAGATGCGTTATATACAGATGACTGGCGGTTACTGCTCTTTCCATTCCAAGATTAATGCAATGTTTAACTACATTTAATAATCCAATACACACTTTTTGAAAAATTTCATTCAAATTAAAATCTCTTTTTAAATCTTTTAGGTCAATGTCGACCTCAAGTTTGAGTTTGTGTCTTGTTATTGAATACACTATTTACTGAATAACTCTTCCCTGCATTTTAATATGAACCCATCTAAGTCTGCTTTCTATGATATTTCGTGTAGACGGAGTGCATTTAAATAATTCCCAGACATAACGGTTGGGAATTTAAAAGAATTAAAAACTTTGTGTTTGATTTTAATCGGCGTTTTAGTGTCGCATAGTATAACTAATAACCATACGCGATTCAATTGCGTTGTATTTATAAGAACATTTACACTTTCATTTATACATGCAACAGTCGTCAGCATGGAGAGGATACAAATAAAATGGTATACTTTGATAAGCACTATATAATTTAGTGTTGTGTTAAAGCCAATTTATTTAAGACCACCAAAATCGCATTCCATAATCTTTGTTTTTGCGAGGGAATTCCATATCCCAATTTTTTTCAGCCATAAGTTGAAGATCTATCATGTGCGAATCTTACTTCGCTGTGAATGCAATGTCGTATCTGCAATTGTAATTTACTAATAATGTCACCCAGATAATGAACTAATTGCTGAACCTTGATATTTACTGAAAAGGCTTTGCAAATATCTCCAGAGCTTTTAAGTTGTACGCCGTCATGCATATTTTAAACCCAGAGATTTTTTGTCCATAGTACTACTTTTTTAATTTTTTGTAAACGGTTTAATGGAAATAATATGCACCCTTATATGCATCCTTATATTATTCACGAAAAGCCAAATACCTTTACATTGTACATATTTTATATCAAGATTATTTTTAAAGGTAACAAATTGTACCAAATAATAAGTTCACAAAACAACTATGTACAGGCCGTCCTCATTCTTACGGCATGTTAGTATCCCGAAATATGTGATATAAATGGAATCGACATAGATCGAAACATATTTTTTCATACATTTCCATATAATCATATTCAAGAGATAACCTATCTCTTGAATCTAAAAAACTTTTATTAAAAACAAATCTACATTTAATATCAAATAAAAATATTATACGTTTTATATATATATATATATATATATATATATATATATATATAATGTATTGAGCATACAGTAACAAGCAGTCCAATAAGTTTATTAATATTTATCCAAAATGCCCTTACATATTTAAAAAACCTTTCAAATTTATTAACGTTTAGTTTACATATTATACATATCAGACATATATTTCAAATAGACAAATTAATCAAAAAATCGATATTCTTTCGATTATTCCATACTACAATATTTTGAATACCATTTATACTCGAAACGAGATTTGACAAAAAAAAGTAAAAAACATTAGTTTCTTCAACAAACCTTCATGACGCTGTATATGGGATCCAACAATATCTGCAGACAGATTTAAGTCAATATTACTAATTTTTCCTCAATAGCATGTGATATCTTTTCTGTCATATAAAATATAAGTATGATGAAAGAAACAACCATAAATCACAACCGTAATATATTAATAACGTTACTACCTATATTTTATAAAATGTCCTTTCGCAGGAATTCCACCACACCGATTAAAAGCAATTCAACGTGTTATTAAGAAAGTAGAGACTTTCATAAAATATCAATAATCGACAATGATAAAGTCTTATCACGGTAAAATATTTTTTAAAAGACTCACTTTTAGTAATTTATTTAAATGCAAAAGTTTTGTTTCAAAAATTTTCTCGCCTCTGAAAATTTTCGCATCTCAACGTTTGTTGAAAATCTTCCATCGATCTATTGAATAAAAGTTTTTTTAATACTTATTGTGAGTAGTTTTATAATTAGTTTGTTTCTTGCTAGAAAGAATACTTACGACTTATCTCAGCGTGAAAAGTTCACAAATGCTTCATGAAGCAAATGAGTTTTTCGAAATACTACTGTTTTCTCTTAAACAAGCTACGCTTAGTTTGTTTTTATTAATTATTTTCATATTTTGTAATGCAGCGAGTGAAATGATGAAAGTGAATGTTATAATATTCCCAGCAGATAATTATTAATAATCGGTCTAGTCGGGTGATAATCGGATACTTATCGATCATAGATCAAATATTTAAAAAATATATAAATTTTTCACTAGTATCTTACATTACTAAGTATTTCACCCGACATGTCTTACCTTTTTTTTGCCTTTTGTCATAACATAATTTATAAAGGAAGCATGAAAATATATTTTGATGACACTGAATTGTAAAAAAATATCTCGAATTTCTAAGAAATTATAATTCTACTGAATACCCAATCCCCATGCGTGGAAAAGTTATTACATAAAATTTCTATTAATATATTTTTCGCTCTATCTTTAAATTACTAAACCTTTTCAATAGTATTTGTTAATGTAAAGCATGGTGGGTTTTGGGAGAATGCGCGCAATGCCGACTCACCACCGCTCTCGCTTTAACGGTACACATATACATAAATTTTGGGAATATTCTTGTAATTAAATCAACATAGTGACCTGTTAGCACATTTGATAATCGTAGGTAATTGTGTGTTATTAAATATAAAAAAATGAATGGGTGGGGCTAATTTTTACATTTTAAGGATAAGTGAACACTTTTTGCATCGATTGCGAGTATAATTTAATACCTACGTATATGTAATATGCGTTAATAATTTTGGCAAACAAAAAAGAAACTGTATACCGAGTGGGCATTAATTGTGTTAGCAGATAGAATACTGGATAAAAAATAAAAAACAAAATGAAGTTTATTTAAAATGGAAAAATCGTGTCTTTATGACCGTTATTAGATTCAGCTATTCGTTTTGAAATTTAAATCATTTCTTTTCGAAAATTCAGCGAGACGTCCCTCTCGGTCTGGTAATAATTTTCCAGACGTTAATTCGCTAAAGGTTAAATTTATAGATATTTAGTTTGGTGTAGTTACACAAAAAATAATGATATGGAGTGAGATCTAGACTTCGCAGGGGCAGTACGATGTCTCCATTTCGTGAGGAGTATTATCTTCCCTGCATGTATCACTATTGGAGTGTGACAGGTGCCATTATTCTATTGAACTATGGAATATATCCATAGTTTTGAACTCATTTCATATGATTGCAAGACTGACATCAAGAACTCCCTCCGAATCATGCATTATTTCTCAAATATAATCCTTGTCTCACAGTTTCTTTCGTCTTCCAAAAATAAGGCACGAGCTCTTACCGATATTACAGCCCTCACGACAAATTCTAAGGCTGAGCCGATAATTTTATTTATTGTCATTTTGGCCGTTGAGATAAAAATACGCCTCGTCTGGAATGCTGGAAAAATGTCGAAGCTTTCAATCAAACATAACATACACAAAGGGAACCAAAAATGAACATCATTAGGTTTAATTTCTTGAAAAAATTTGATCTTTGTCTTAAGTGCATATCGCATTTCAAAATCTTTCATAAAATTGTCATTCTTTATTTTCAAACTGTAGCTTTGCAAGTTTATTGTTGCCATTTTCGTACAATCGGCTCAAAAATTTTGTGGACAATATTTGGTGTCCTCACACAAGGTCGATAACTTTTATTAATAACACCTGTTTCCTAACCCGCGCTCATTTTGATATAACTGCCGTTCAAAAGCTGTTGATTTTTTGTTGTTATAATAAATCTAATTTCGAGTAAGAATCTCAAAACTGTTGTACTGCAACTGTATAAGAATATTCCCCCGCATTCATACACACACGCGTATTCTAAAATACAATGATACAAACTTCCAACAAAGCCAACGCTCACCTGTATTTAATATTCCTGAAAGAGTAAAAATGTTTTTAAATATTTATGTGCGCCATCGTGTAGACCATATATGTGTATTTGTAACTGTTAATGTGATAACGAAAACGGCAATGAAAACGGCAGTCAATTCAATTTTTTTTTATATAAAAATAATGTTCGGAAAAATAGTTTTAAAAAAAATCCCGCAATTATTACTATTGAAAATGCATACCTCTTTTTTGAAACATAAAACTCCTAATTTTATCTCCCAAAAGAAAAACCATGCATTTTATTTTAATAAATTACAAAGAGTTTCCTAAACTTCTTACAAAACAATTTTATACTGAAAAATCTATCATCTTTCTAGGCGCATTTAATTCTGTCCTCGCCGTCGTAAATTTATTTGTTACAATACCCAAAAACGAATTATTGATATCGATGTGGTTTCTGGTATTATCGTGAAAGATGCCACAATATGGAAAGTGTTTCTTTATTAAGTAGTAAATAATACTTCATTCATTAGTAAATTTGGCAGGAAATCATTTAAAAGACCAGGTAATGAGTTATGTTATATTAGGATCTGGACGAACATTTCTAATTTGCACTCATATTAGATTTAAAATCTACTTCGAAATAAATTTTA
The DNA here is from genome assembly GCA_039881145.1 of Druceiella hillmani. Classification (NCBI taxonomy): domain Eukaryota; kingdom Metazoa; phylum Arthropoda; class Insecta; order Lepidoptera; family Hepialidae; genus Druceiella; species Druceiella hillmani. The sequence continues at coordinate 12,165,242 of JAYKKI010000007.1, read as the reverse complement.
TCTTTTTTTTTATATTCTCACTAGACACATTATTTACTATAAATAAAAGCAAGCTACATCACTGAGCGAACGTATTCAAAAGAAGGAATAATTTCGTATCTGTGATATGGCGATAGAAATGAACCGCCCCATCAATAAATTCTCATAAGGAGTCGATTGTTTGAGTCATCGTCATATAGAGTCGATTATTTGTTATCGAGTCATTACTTGTAGTTAACTTTAGTCGTCAATTAGATAAATATGACGGTGTGGCGTAATTTATATAGCAATATAAGGTACGTAATATGTTATTTTGTGTAAAAGAAAATAGGTTATTTTTAAACAATTTTTTAATCCAGTTTCCAAATAACTGGAAGCGAATATAATATTTCTTGATGTGTATTGGTTTTTCTTGTAAGGAAACAAATATGTACATGTCGATTTTGTTTCACATTAAATATCTAAATATATTATTCCTAAGAGGTGTTTTTTGGTCGAGCGGCTCGATCTCTTTAACTACTGCACCAAAAAAAATAAAAAAATACCCACTTAAAGCTTATGTTTTCTACTTTGGGCGAAAAATATAAAAAAATTGGAAAAAAATCTTTTTGTTAATAAAAAAATTATTTTTTATAACAATTGGCATGAGCGCCACCTGTGGGCGACACATCAAATATCTTAGCCAAATTGTATACTTGGAACACGCTAGATGGCGATATAGTGAGAAGACTTCGCACGGGTCAGCTAGTCTTTTTAAAATATTAGTTTATTTATTGTTATAACTCATCAATATCTTTTGCTGTCTAGATGACATCTGATTAACATTTCATTGCAAGTAGATAAAATATTTCTTTGATTCAAATATACGGCTTATTTAACGATATTATAGTCTTCAAAATTTTCCGACGAAGCAATCGAATATCCCAATAAATATAATGGACTCTTCTTGCCTCGAATTATCTTGAATTGAAATAATAATTTTATAAATTTTTAATTTAATTATTTCGTTATTTAAGAAGTTATTTAAATCATTATTCCTCTTATACCGACTAAGAGTTTGATTAGTCATCAACCCTGCGTTAACAACTATGTAATATTGCACCACTTAAGAACTGTTATTTTCAAATAATTAATATTTTTCAAACTTTTCTAAAACGCTCAGAAAATAATTTGGTAAAACTAGTGTATTTGAGAAAATATTTGAATAATATTTGGAATACAGTATAAAGAAAATGTTGTTTATATATCTTTACACGTCTCTAATTATTTAACTTTTTGTTAACACGTTCTAATGAAACTGATATAAGTGCTCTCTTATTACAATATTTTCAATGTATTTATTACAAATACTCATGTCCAGAACAATGTTACCTATTATAATACAAATTTTTAATTTGCGCTTACTTAGCACAAACGAAACATGAAATGGTTTTCTTCTGGTTGCAGAATATAAATCAGATTTTCTTTATTACTACCAAACTTATGGAATTAACCCTAAAATTCATACTGAACTTTTATCTGATATGTGTAACAAAATATTAGTTTTGCAAAATATAAGAATGGATTTACATTTGTACACTTTGTATTTATGTGGTAGATATGCTAAGTGGAGTAGTTATCAAGGATGTTTTTTTATTTTTTTTATTGTAGCTATAATATCTAAAATTAAGCAAAATCTCACAAATACAATAATTGGAAGTATAATAATATAGTAAAATCTTAATAACTTAGACCTTTTGATATTACTTACGAAAAAAATGAAAATGCCGCTAAAAATACGTTCACCTTGCCATAATTAAGTCTTAAAAACCACATTTTTCGCTTCAATACGTTTTTTGTGATCTTTATATTTTTATCTATGGCTATCGCCTATTTCATAATATATTTTTTCATTTAGGAATGGAACGCAAATATTGAAATTACATCAATGTGAAAAGATATTTGGTAATTTATTTACATTATAAATACGTTTCTGAATTCTTTACAATATTCTAATATCAACAACTTAATAATTTTTTATATGTTCAGCTCTAAGGTGTGAATTTATTTGCTGATTCTTTGGTACTTGAAAGGGTTCAGATTCTATTTTTTTGAAAGTTATTTCAGAGCTCTCTTCATCAAGTTAGTAAATTTGGGGTATAAAACGAAATTTATATTTACTTGCAAATTGATGTTCATAAGTTTTCAAAATAATTTTGTTTCCTAAAGGATCTGAAAATTCTTGGAACATTTTAATTTGCACTAAGAATATTAATAACCGATAATAACTATACCGACTTTATATTTTAATGGAATCATAGTAAAAAATATACTCGTACTCGTATGAGATACACTTAATGTTGGACATATATATACTAATAAATAGTAATCATATCAATATGTGTATCACTTATTTGAAAATACTTGGTTTAAATCGATGTAAGAAATGAAGTGAGGTGACCTAAATATAATTATATTACATCGAAGTATATTTGAACTCATTCTAAATAAACCGTCATTTTAAGTAATGTTGACGATAATGGAAAGTGTCATTACGTCCCTATATAAACAGAAAGAAATAAAACGTATATCCTATTTCAAATATACATAACGTACCCTCATTTGTTTCCATAGTTTTGAAACTGTTTACTTCACTTCCTTCTTAAGTCCATAAATTCGCTCGCGTGCTTTTATATCTGCAATTTTTTGCAAAATTCCTATGTGCGTACGTGAATTTAAGAGATTAAATATATAAGAAATTGAAAAGGGTTCAAGTTATTTTAATTGGTGAAATTATTAAGAAAATGATTTAGAAAAAATTCAATTTCATACAATCAATTTCTGTATATTTAATTTAGAAATACATATGATAAAACCTACATCTCGGTAAATAAACGATAGCCCGATATCTTGGTTTTAGGTTGAATACTTTATATGAAGTGTTTACATCATATACGAGTTTTTAAGTTTAAATCTGACCAAATCATTCAACTACCTATTCAACTGTTACAGCAAAATTATTTTCTGAATTACAAAAGTTATACGAAATTTCTGGTTATGTTTTAAACTGAAGCCGTAAACAAAAATCATAATGCGACCTGCAGGTTATAGTCATAGAGTAAATAAAATAATAACATATTGTTTTTTCTCTTCATATATAGAAACACATGCGTAAACTATGAAATATGTATTGATTGTATTGGTTTCCGTATAGCGAGAGCTACCTCTTTTACTATATAAGATATTGTTCGGCGTTCCAACAGTTATACGCAATACTTTTGCTGCTGTCTCTAGAGGCCAAACACGTAAAACAAAACAAAACTTTGTTGTTGATGTTCAACGTAAAACATTGTTGGAGTGTACAGCAAAAATTACTTAGAAACTTCCTAAGGAAGCCATGACTTTTTTAGTCTGACTTTTAAATCTTTTTATGCTACGTTATTATGATATTTATTTTATTTTTATACATTATTGAAAGGCTAAACTTAGTAACTAAAATTAAAGGCCAGCTATCGAGATACACTAGGACAATAACTGAAATATTTGAAAAAGTAAAGCTGCTCCTATATCAAGAAATTTTCAAGAGCAGACGTCATTTCTTGAATCATTGATGACAGCTATATCGCGTGAGGGAAATATAAGTGACGATAGCGAAGATAATTTGCAAACTTCATTTGAAATATTAAAAGACGATGAGATTTTAAAAGGCCAGTAAGTAGAAGCAAGCAGTTCAAAGAAAAGATACCCCTAAATTTCCTGAGCAATCCCACATTATTGACGATAATGATAAAGAGAACGGTCAAGGATCCAGTAGAGGAATTAAAATACAAGTCTGATCATCCCATGCATATCTGTAAACTGGTTTCTAGTCATTCAGACTGGTTTCTAGTCATTAAGTAATACGATTAGCATTATTCCTAATACTTGAAGTTTCAATTTGCCAATGGCTTTTCCTTTTCGACGAAATATATTTATTTGGTAATTTCCTATTTATCGAATTAAGCAAAACTTCATCCACATTATTTAATTTTGTTTTGGTATTCAAGATTTCCATATGAACTCAATTCTATTTGGATGCGAGTAGTATGCGTGTCAATGTGTTGCGTGTCTTCATACGCAGTTTAATATACCATAGTAATCCCGGCGTAATAATCCCGAGGTGACGCATTTGACAGGCGCGAACGCGCCGTTCGTGTCATGTCACTTAGCACCTACGCAAGTCTCAATTTGCATATGGCTATTCGCAAGTTTAGACTTGAATGAGTGTGAGGTGACATGACGGGACACGAATGCACAAAATAGGAATAAAATTCTTCCTCCCGCTTTAGTTAGGATTATAAATAATATTAAACCGGATTTATTTCCGAAATTCTTTAAACATCAATATTTGATGGTCATTAAGTTCCGAAGGGATAATTTTACTTTGTGATAAAATAATTACAAAAGAAATTTTAAATTCATTTTTTTAACAACAAATTTAAATAAAATTAAGAAAATAAACACAGGTGATACTGGTAATATCGCTATGATACTAAGAAAAGTATTGCCACTTTGTAAATCTGAGTCAACATTATGATGAGCTGATTAAGATGATCGGATGATCTCAATCCATTTATATTTTTACACATTTTAATTTATCTATAAAATTAAAAACCAATTAATCGCGAGTCATATTAATTGATTTGTTGTTGATGGATATGTCAAATTCACTGACTTAAATACTAAAATCTTTCGGTATTATATTCAGCAAACAATATTGAAAATCTACGACTAAAGAAACTACGAAATAGCGTAGCAGGGTAAAATAATTTTAAGAAACTTTTCACAGTTCTATTTGGAGTATTTTTGTTAAAGTTCCATATCTTATTAGCAGCATAGGTCACGTTTGATTAGAAAAGGATTGTACTTTTTGCATCTATTTCTAATTAATTCTTATTTCCATAATGGTGATATTTTTTCTATTGTCAGGATAGACAGGTCTCTCTAATAAGTGTTTTCGGCCGAATATCTCATTGAGTTCTGATATTTGCTATTATAATTAAATCATTAGAGAAGCAATTAAAGGAGGCAGAAATAAAATATATAATATGTATATTTTGTCAATCCAATTTCCTTAATGAGTTACGGTTTGTTTTTTCTTATATGAACAGTGGAGATTTTTTTCAAATGTTATATATACCCACAATTGTCAAATACAGACAAAAAGTAACGCTGACGCCAATTAGAAAAGATTTACAACGGTTTTCTTTACGAAAAGGCCTTGAACCGAAAATGCACCCACTACTTCCGTATTGTTGTGTTTGAGCGCTTATGTCGGGAGGCACTTAGCGTATTCCGGATTTGAATATCTACTTATAATTATTAATCAAACCTCGACTAATAGCCACTGAGTTTTGATTAATAATTCCAAGTGAAAATCAGCCTAATGACCGACAACGACGTAGTTAACAGGAGAAACTAAGTAAGGAAACGAGTTTGTCAATTTCTGGGCAGGTACCGTGTGTTCGTTAATAATATATATACTTTCGGAATACGAGGCGTGGAATTAACATTTCGTTAAAGATGAACATTTAGTAAGTTAAAAACTTCAACTTTTGAATGAAAGAAATATAACTCGCAATGTTACCAAGAAAGTAAATGTAAATTGTTTAATTCATTTATCTCTCTATATATATTCATTTAGATCTCAAACAATTTATGCTTGAGTTTAAAGTTAAGTTATGATAATCGAAATTGAATAATTGCTTTAATAAGTTATGTTACTGGTAACAGAAAGATCTTTTTGGGTTCCCGTAGTCTCACCCTTATAGTATCGTAATTGATTTAGAGATGTAAGTTATTATCGCAAAATCAAACAGAAGTTAAGTCTGGTTAATTGTTTTACACATCCTCCCAAACAATGTATGGGATAAAAATTTAAAAAATGCCTATCAATGCCCATTAAAAAATGATAGATATACCATAATACCATCCATTAATACTATATTAAAATATAAACTGAAAATATTTCTTTCCTTCCATAAAGTAAGATGTCGTTAGATAGGCAAAAGGTATATAATTTGTTTTAGAACTAAATAATTTTACCACCTCAATTTTTTAAAAATCCACCATTGGTAACTGTAATATTTTCTTACTACGCTTTATCCAGACATGGTACGTACTTGTTTCTTGACATGCCACGTACTTGTTTCTTGACATTGTAGTGGCTACTTAGAAAAAGGTTAAGGGAAATATTTTTATTTATCTTAATTAATATAATAAACAGCAAAATTTTCAAATTTGATTGATTACGAATGGATGTCTTGAAAGGTAGAAAGGATGTCTTGAAAGATATGTATTATTTTACCCTTCTTCATTTCTTGACAAATTTACAGGAATTTTAACATCACATAGACTATAACCCGCTTTAAAATATAGGATACCTTTTATCTCAAAATTATAGAGTAGTTTCATTCCTGATCTATTTTTCCGCATGGATAACAACCATTTTTTTATTATATTCTACTTGATAACCTCATTAGGTCTCTAAAAAAATTCATAAATTAATTTTGTAATAACTAATATCAGCTTGTAATAGCTCATGCCGGGTATATCGATTTCCGGTGTCCAAGCATGGTTCCTCTGAAATAGTATACACAATTTTCTTCTTTTTATAACTCGATCGCGATATTGCTACTGAACGCAAAAATATTTTGAAAAATTAGAAGAGAAATCAAGTATAGCCTGTACATAGGCTACGATATAAGAACTAATAGCTCACGCGAATGAAGTCGCAAAAAGAAGTTTGTAAACATATATAATTGATAAGTCATCTGGTAAAGATAAAAATAAAGGAATTCGTTGAAATATTAAATTTGTGAGTACAGAATTTGTTCACATATGTGAAGGCCAAATTTAAATAAAATAATTAATAAATTTGAATAAATTTTATAATATGGCTTTTTCTCCCCATTCCTTGCTGATTCTTAACTTTGCAGATTGTTATTTTCTCAAATTACGAGTGCAAAAGAATCTTTGATTTAGACAAAGGATTAACTAACAGATCATTAAATAACGATTCTCAATATTATTACTTTTTATATTTTTTAAACAAAAATCTGAATTACACGTTCACATTTATCTCCATATCCAAAATCATTTCCAATTTAGAAATAACACAGAATAAACATTATTTAGTAGATAAGTAATGTTATTATTTCAAAATGAAGATATTAATTAAAGTAATGATTTCGGAAAAGATCAAATCTTTTCTTTTTGACTAAAAACCAATTAACGATAAATGTTAATTATTCTATGGTAATGGTGAAGTATGAACCAAATATTTCGATGCATTGGTGAAGTATGAACCAAACATTTCTTGTTGAAAAACAATTTTATAGGAAATTGTTAACGCCTATAATTATTGTATTAAATGAATTTCAGACATGCTACATATATAATTAATATGATAAAAAATTAGCATTTTTGGGGTATTTTGCAATTATTCTCCGGGTCGAATAGTTTTGGCATTTACTTGTTTTAACTAATTTAGTAATCGTTATACATTGGAATGGGTCAGATCCATATTGTTATTTTTTTTAAATAAAAATAATTAAAAGTGAAGTATAATTTTATTTAACTTATGTATTCTAACAAAAATACAATATGGCATAACTTCTCTCATTTCAAATACATTATTATTTGAATACCGTTTTTTATTTATTTATATGTTGTAATAATATATTAAAATATAATCTGAAAACATTTATTTTTTTACGTGCATTTTTAAAAACCTCCAATTTTTTTTTGGAATATTATTTTAATTGCAATCATTTTTAAATAAGTGTTCATTTAGACTTTGAATTCACCTGCAAATTGAGGTCATAGGTCATAAAGTTATTTCTTCTCAAATAGGGATCTTATTATAACTCATCATCTGACAACAACTCTGCTTTCGTTAACAAAGTTTCTATAGGTAGAGTAATACTTTATGTACACGTAAAAATAAAAAATCTAATAAATTAAAGTTGAGAAAATATATACATATTATATTACCAAAATATATAAATATATACATACCCACCAAAATTCCAGAAACTAATTATTATGTATTTGCAATTATTTTTAAAGCAATTATTCAGAGAAATGATTCGATAATATCACTATATTATCCCACTTCATATCTATTGCTTTACCGTAAAAAAATATTCGCAGATGTTTTTTGCCTTTAATATTTTCGGCAGGAAAGTGCAAGGAGTCGTACATGAGACAGCGGCATCCGCAGCTATTTTTCCGCTAATTTGTTATTGTTATAAACAATTTTTGCAACGCTTCCCTAATTCAGAGCAATCACCTTTTTTCTTTCAAAGCGAGCAATGTACAAAGTGCCTTCCGTAATACGTTACTTTTACTACTCTTAGGAGATCATGACTATTGCAAAATACCAAAATTTACTCCAGAGACCCTGTAAGTCTAACCTGTAGTCTATAACAAAATTTTAAAAAGTTCAGTTTTCGTAACTTCCTTCTTTTCACTTAGTGACAGAAATGTATATTTACTTTAGCTCATTTGATAATTGTTGATATATAACCTTTGTGTGTGTGTATGCATATATGTGTGCGCGTACGCGGGTGTGTGTGCGCGTGTACGTGTGTGCGCAATCGCGAATATGCTATTTGTGAGTATGGATGCGTTTGTGTGAGTATATGTGTGTACAACTTGCAAACAAATAGATTTCAAGATTTTAATACATTTTGAAATATAGAGCCTGTGTCCGATGCTACCTGGTATTTATCAAAAATATCCTTTCTCAAAATTGATTGTCAATTTATGGTTCATACGTCAATTAGTTCAGCATTTCTCTTATAACCTATGCGGTAGTATAAAGACCAGAATTGATATAAAACATTAGCCTGAACGCACCTTTAGACACTCTTTAGTTCTGCTCTACTGCTTTAGCTACTTCACTTCACAGCATGCTATATGTACCAGCCATTGTACAATAGTTTTGTCCGATTTTTGCCATAGATAAATGATCATTACAAATAAAATCAATTCAAAATTCGGAAAATAAATAAAATATATTAACTTGTAAAAATATTCAATGAAATTTATGCCAATGACTGCAATTAAACGTCTCGATTTATACTAGTTTGCCGTAATACGGTTCAGAATGTGACAGATTTTCTGCTTAATATACGGGATCTGCACTTATAAAAGGAAAACTACGATCCACGCTTTCCAATTTAGATATTATAATCAGAATCTGAATTAAAATCGATTGCTTCTAAAATTTTATTTCAATATGTTTATAAGTATTACGAAACGTATGCATATATTAATTTACGTTGTTGCGAGATACAAAGGGCATCTTAGGTGAACTTTACCTATTAAAAGGAGTAAATCAAAGCGCTGAAAATGTGGATATTACTGCTAGGCTTTAGTAATTAAATGTAAAATATCGGGTACCAATTTCCAGAATACAGCTTTTAAATCTTAAACCAAGTATTTTTGTCGAGGTAAGCAAGAAAATGGGATATAAAGATATAAAAATTACATCGTCATGTTACTTATATACTTACATGTCAAAATTTGAAATTTATTTTGTTTCAACTTAACACGAATAATTATAAGAAATTAAAAAGCCTTTGCAGCATAGCTTTAATATGAACAATATGAAAATATTTTTCGTGATGATGACCTCGATGTCAACTCACAAGTAACATTTTCTCTTTTCATTTACAATTCCATTACTCATTTAATGTAAGATATTGATGCAATTTTTATCGTCCTTTTCATGACAGGAAGTAAAATTTATTGTTTTCCATGTGACGTAAAATCAAAAACGATGCTTTATTTTCTCAAAATAGGATAAATATGATATTTCTCGTAAACATTGTTTACTGCTGAAATTCTAATACGATGTAAGTAGCCATATTTTATCATCAATTGAAATTTGGCTTAAAAAATTACTTAATCATCGCTGTACCTCATTAAAATAATATTATGTTAAGATGCTTATGTATGTTCATCACTTACCTTCACTAGCGGCATCGTCTTAACAAAAGGAGATAAAAATACTGGCGACACTATAAATACCTTAATTACGGAAATCACCCAGGTGCGCAATGTTTAATTTCCTGTAAAAATTAAATTGTTTAAACTAATTTCTTCTATATTTCTTTAAAAACCAAACACTACCTCGTCAATAAAAAGGTTTTTGATATAATTAAAAGTTCTTAAAAAATTCTAAAACTTTACACAATGACTAATTTAATCTTTCCTCAAAAAGCTTGTTCTTAACTATCACGTAAATTGGCCTTGAATTAAAATATTCAGCACAAAAAAACAGTAAATCTTGGATTGTTTAATTATTGAGTATACTGAAAAATTAACAATTGGTTATTACTTACCCAATTCTTATATTTCGCTCACAAGAACCAAAAAATACATGGAGACTGAAATTATAAAAAAAGATTATATCTTAAAAATGTTAATCAAAAGTACAATTCTGAAATTATTTAAAAAATAAAAAATAAACCCATACTATTGCAAAGCATACTTTTCTACAAAACGTTTAAGAAAGGAAATAATTTTCAAGAAAAAGTTAAGTCGCCGTGGTGAACAATTGTTGAGAAAATTTGAATATTACAGCATAAAATTATTTATTTCACTTTAATTTATCGAGATTTTATTACTAGTACACGAAACTTTCATTATTATATCATCCCCTGCGGCTATGCTTCAAAATCAACATCATTCATAATTTTCAATTATAACGTGATAATTTAATTTAATTAAGCGCAATCTTGAAAATTTCTGTTAGAAAATAATTTGCAATTCTCATACTTTTAGGTACTTGCGATACCCACTTTTCTGTAAATGGAGAGTATTAGTCACGAGTGTATTTAAATTATGATAAATCTAACAGCAATGGCTTACAGAATGTGATATCAAAATAAAATAGTATTAGCACGTGAATAAAAGTTTATTTTCAATTAAATATTTAAATGTCAGGTTAGGTTAACAACACCTGTCATGGTGTTGTTAACCTACCGTTTTGACAAGTCGGTTAACGTAGTTAAATCTCTATGTCAGTTCGTGTAACAAAATTATTGCGATATCGCAAAATATCGCATTAGCGCTTTTGGAAATGGAGGTCAGGGAAAGAGAGGAACATATCTTTCTGCATCATTTCGAATTTTCAACGGCTTCTTGAAAAGAAATTGTGACAGACGGAAGTGAGCCATACAATTGAATTATCGTACAAATGCTCCGTTTTTTTTCCTTTTGAGATACCCAATTCTGAAAAAAATGGCTCATTAAAAATCTTTTCAAAACTCAACAAAGTCATTTAGAAAAGCTCTGGGGTTTGATAGAAACTTTTAATTTTGAATAGCGGGTTGGTTTTATCTAAGTGTGGCGCTTACGTTTACGTCGATCGCTATTTCTATCTTATAATTGACTGCGTGAGGTTGTTATTTAAAATCTTAAAAAAATTATTGATGTATGATACGTGAACAGTTAAGTGTTGTTTCGGAAGTAACTTTTAAAAATTGTATTACTTATCGCCTTAAAGTATAAAAGAATATTCGGGAATTAAAGCAAATCAGGTATAAATGTTGTAAAATAGCTTCATGTTGATTTTTATTGAATATATTTGGCGTTAATTTTGTAGAAATTCATTATTCACAATTAAATGAAACTACGTGATATAGTATTATTTCTACTTTCTTTAAGTTCTTTACGACGACCTAGGTTTCGTTGTATTACAACATCTATCTAACATAATAGCCCATCTGAAGATATTGTAATACAACGGTCGTGGTAAAGAACTTAAAAAAAGTAGAAATAATACTACATCACGTAGTTTCATTGATGTTTATTAATAAGCGTATGTCAAATAATTGACATAGCTCTTAAAATGTTTAAAGTAATTAATTAAGAACATATTAAATATTCATACACTTGCTCAGATACTTAATTTGGCTCTCCTATTTAATTTAAGATTATGTATTAAAAATAATTTTTTCTTAAGGAAATAAATTCATAATTAGAATCAAATAAAAAATTATTTTAGACAGATTAATTTAGTAAGTATGATGCTAAATACAATTTTCATCAATTCCATTATTTTTATTAACTCGCGAAATCCAAAAGCTCATTTTTTTTTAACTTTTTCAATATGTTTAAACAAGTCCAAAATAAAAATTAAAAAAATGTATAAACTAACATGCTAAATTTTAAATGGTATTACTATTTGTTTTATTAAAATTATATGCAATTTAAAAAACAACTCTCACCACATGCTTTCATGTATTAAAAACCTATATGATCAAAATTGATCTGTATATAACAAGTTGTTTTTGATAATCGTTAGGTATGTAATTGCCATAAAAATAAATATTGTGTTATGATAAAACCTCCTCCGAATTTTGTGTACTCGATACATTTCGAAACACCATAGCGAGTTACCACATTTAAGGAGTTAATAGATTTTAATCAAATTTACTTGTAAATTTACAGGCTAATAAATATAATTAATATTAAGTGGGCATAAATTCAGTTATCCAGTAAGTTATTATGAATAATGAGTAAATCAAACAAAAATTTCTTTCGCAATTTGTACATAGATAACCGTTTCTGACTAACCGATCAAATTAACTCTTAGCTTAACGAAATAATGTTTACAGGATGCAGAAACCAAGAAGATATATGCATCCATTTAAAAGTTATGTAACGATGAAGTTACTAAAATTGCGTCCGTAAGTCAAACCAATGATACCGTCACGACTTCATAACATTCAACGCCGCAAGAGGTCCAGTTAGGCACAATGACTATTTATAAAGAGCAACAGAAAGCAAAGGGAACAACAGTTGCAGCAGATGGAAGAGGATACCGTACGTAAAAGGAAAAAAAACTGTTATTGTAACACAAGGTACTTCTAGCTTATCAGAAACGAATCATCTGAAGTTAATTATTCGTGGGCGTACGTTGTCACGTCAAAAACACTCGGAGGCCTGTCGACGATACTGCCTACCCATTTATAATGAATGACATTCTATTCAAAACGTGTCGTGCCTTTGTTATCTTAATTAAGTCTTAAATTAATATTGCACATATAATGACCCGTAATTTATAATTATTTTTCATTAATTTTCCAGTTTTATTTCTTATTTTTAAATTATTGTTTAAGACTACTTTCTTCATCCTGATATAGTTTGGAATAGACAAAATTTTGTTACTTTGAGAATTACCGAAAGCTATGTCCAAGATGATATTAGTATGAAATAAGTTGTTTCGTAGGTCAAATTTAATTCTGCATTGGAATTAAATTATACTGAAAATTTTTCCTAATCATATACCATTGAAAATGGTTGTAAATTTATGACGTTTTGTTTTGTGAATTATTAGACTTAGTTATAGTTAAAATCGGAAGAAACGTTTAAAAATTAGTAAATGTATTATATAATATATCTTTTTTTTATCTATTCCTCTAGGTTACAAATAGTGTTTGTTGAGAATATATATGTACCAGTATAAAAAAAATCTGATTACGGCTTTCATGTGTATTGTTTTCCACAAATATATAAACAGGAAAAGTGGACATAATCTATTTTTCTGTTTTAAATAATAAATATGTTTTTAATATTCCATTTCCTTGGTAATAATTTTAGATAGTCTACAAAAAATGTTCCGTTTTAATTAAATTATGAAGGTAAAATTCCAACACTCGTAATAACTCAATTACCATTCAACAAAAATAATTTTATTATATACACCGGAATCCAATTAATTTTATTAGCTCTTTCACTTACTTTGATGGTTACATACTACAATATTCAATTTCTAGCCGCAGCTAGCAACTATAATGACCTAAGACTTAATAAAATTACCCTATATAACTATTCTTTAGCCACATATAGCAACGAAATTCATTCTATTGATAATACTTGTTATATCTTAATACTTAATACTAATTCAATCAGAGAATGACGATAAATTTTTAAATTGGCTGCGGATAAGTGATTTTGTCTCTGAAAGTTTCTATCGTAGTTCTGTTTATACCTCCGCTATTATTCCATTTGGGGTAAAATATAATTTCTTTAAAAATACGTTCTCCTTACGTACATTGAGACTTGTAAATAAGTATATAAATAAACAAAATATTAGTGTCAATCTTCACTTATACAAGAAAAAAAATTCACGTGCAAAAAATATCAAAAATACATTTATTTTTAAAAGATTAGCTTAATACACAAAACACACAAGTTTTTGGATGTGCATATACCTACAAATCTGATGTATGTGGTTATGAGCCCACGAGTACATAAACATAGATATACACAAAGGCACGGGCACACGCGAGCTTTTTACTATGATTATAATTATGGAGAAAACAATATCTATATGATGCACCATGCAAAACCACAAAATTTTAAAAAATCCTTTTATATATTTATTATGTTACATACATATATTTATTATGTCATGAAAAAAAGTTTTTTTATCTTATTTTCCTTTCATTTGAAAGAAAAATTAAAAAATTAATTGAAAGGTCTTTTATTTTGTTTATAGTTACAAAATCCTTTACACACTATATTTGGTGCATTGTCGCTTTTTGATAAAATAATAACATAGTTTGAATTGTGAATACGAAAACATTTTAAATATACACGGCCTTTGGTAATCGAATATTTAGTTTATTCAATGACTTGTGATGATGAATGAGATTTTCTCAAGCTTCTAGATTCACATTTTTTGAATATATTTGACTTTGGAATTGATTTACTTTGACAGTGAAATAAACTGTGACTAGAGATAACGGCTGTTTAAATTGAAATGGATCGTTGCTAGAAAATTTTATAATGTGAGTTATAAGTACAATATCTTAGACAATATTTCTCTGAAATTAAATTATTTTTCCTACAGATATATATATATATATATATATATATATATATATATATATATATGCATGCATATATATATATATAAATGTATATATATATATATTTGTGTATGTATGTGTATATGATAACAATGTTAAATACTCGATTGAATATTGTACTATTTTTCCTAGTAGCCATTGAGGGAAGAAATATATTCGTTCGTGGAAAATAAATTTGTCGCATCACCAAAAAATCTTTTGCGGCCATGTTAGGTACCTCAATGCGTCTACTATTCAATAAGGTATATTATCAATAAGGTATCGCACATTGCAATCTAATGAAACAGCTGGTATTTTTGTATCGTGATTATTAATTAGCTTAGCAAATTTTCCTTCTTCTATGGCTAGAATTAATTTAAAAAATCGAGCTCTTTCTTCTGACATCTCATGTGTCCTATCAAATAAAACTTACTGATCTATTGGCAAAGCCCTTACTACTGCATATATTCAATAATTTCCTAATCGTGAATATTTCTGATCATTACAGACAACGCTTGTCGAAAGTCACCAGGCAACAAAAATGCACTCCATCCGAAGAGACTATTACCATTTCTCAAATATTGCATTGTTCTGTTAATAGTTTCTATTTATAGCGTATCAGTTTATTCATTCCAGTCTACAAGCGCACATTTCTGTAACTACATCTCTTTTCTAATGTCTTACGCTTCAGTCTTCATCTTCAACATGGAATATGTTTTTTCTTTACAAGCAATATACAATATCACAGCCATACCAGATAATGTAACTGCTACTGTGGTTTCTTTCCTAGTTCGCATTTTTTCCAATAAAACGTATTAATCAAAAATCATTTAGCGGTACCTCTAGAAGGATTGTCAATATATAGGATCCTTCAGTTTAAAAAATAGCAGGAAAATATCCCTCAGCTTGGTTAATGCTTTTTAGAATTTTAATTAATTTTTTAAGTTATTTATTGTAATAATACTTAATCAAAATTAGTTTAATTTAATCATTTTCTGTTCGAATTTTCATCACCAATGTGAGGCGACTTTAATCTAATTATACTACATCATGGTAATCGGAACATGATGGACCTGGAATGAACTGTGAACTAATTCCCTCCCACTTAGTGTAATGAAGAAATAGGCTGTAATTTCTTATGTAAAAAAACAATCTATGTTTTAGGTGCATTGATCTTTGTTTATTAGTAAAAAATAACGATACTAAACTTCCAAAGTTTTCGCGTTTTTTATTTTAATCTGTTGCATACTGTAAATACGCTTGAAGCTTTTTTCGATTTGTCTGCATCAGAATAAGTTTTTCCATTCTGTAAGATGCTTTAAAATGATTACGTAATCTGTAAAATGATTATATAATTGCAATAAAGTGAATATATTTAAAGTTATTTTTTCGTATCTTTAAGCATAGAAGTACGGAAGAGGAAAACCTTTTAATGAAATGTTATCCGCCTAAATGTAAGATCAACTTGATAAGCAGCAAAATTGTATCCACTTCCCCTCACAAAAATTAACATATACCGATGCGCATTGTATATTTTGTTATAGGAATTTGCTATAAACCGTCGTACAACCGGATCAATATTAATGACTATTTTATTAGGTAGAGATATGGTATATACACAGCAGAGTAGTGTGCTGTATGTAGTCGTTTTAATTGGAGTTTGTTAAAAAAGGTTGAAAAGAAGACTTGAAAGCTCTAACATAAGTTTCTTTCATTGGGCATTGTCTGTATATTATTATGTCTACCTTTTCTATTTGATTGCTTATGAAACATATTTGCAAAAATAATTCTCTTGTGTTGTTAACAAGGAGCAAAGAACTAATTAAATGTTAAATTTGACCGTCTATTTTAAAATAAGTACATAGTTTGTGTCGAAATTTTATTCGTCCCAAAGTAGTCATCTGAAAAACCGATTTATGAGATTATTTTTAGTTATATTATTTTATTAACAATTTATTGTTGCGATTGTACATAATTATATAAAATATTTGTATATAATGATTGTACATAATTAAACTAAATGTACAAAATTATAGGTATATTTAAAATTAGGTCTAATGCCATTTCTCTAGAGAAACAACGTATGTTTTCCGGGTTCCCTTTCAAACCGTTCTTATTGTCCTTATAACTGACACTATAGTATATTCAATGCAAGAATCATAACTAACACTACTATTATGTTTTTTTCACGCCATACCGTCTTATTTTCCTGAAACCATTTCTGTACCCCTTAAGTTTCTTCTTTCTTTTCTTGTGTACTCATACGACGGAGATACAAATAGCGGATTTTGCTTGACGTATTAATATTTTGGGGACGTTGATTTAATGGTATATTTCTCTGTTTCCGGTACTTATTGTTTGCGTTGAAATTTTATATATTCAACGTTATTGACTAGTACGATCATACTCCAGACGTTACGTTTTCAGATTCTCAGGTTCGAAACTTCCTAAAACATATACTTAGCGTGATCATTTTCCAGAAGTTGCGCTCTCAGATTTTCTTATTCAATATTCTTGGAAACGCATACTTAGTACGATTATTCACCAAACGTTGCACTCTCTCTTTGATCCAAAACTTCTCGACAATGCATGGCTTACGTGGTCAGAATTCAAACGATTGATGATCTGGACTCATCCAATTTAAAACATCTGTCATACTTTCTTCTTTTTGCTTCTATTTCTTATATATCATTATACATATAACTTTCTAAATGGACATTAGGGCAAAGATTATTTAGAAGGTTTTTTCAGACGGTTCGAACGGACGGGCGGTTAGTTTTGAAATGCTTCAATACCAATTAAGTTTTACTGTAACAAAAATAATTACATGGGGAAAAACCTTCAAAAGTCAGAATATATCTTAAAAATTATAAAAAGTATCCCTGATTCATAAAAGAAAACTCTATAATTTTTCTTATAGATATTATGATATTATCAGTCATCGACTCTACAATTTAACGCATTACATTTAAATAGTTTATCATTCTGAATATTAATACGCATGTAATTAATTAATTACTAATAGATCAGATTTAAAATTTTTTAAGAATTAGTCGAGGCGTTTAATTACTGATTTATCCAAGGAAAGTAAATATACCCAACTTTGCTAAACAAATTATTACATTTTTTTGTTTCTTTATAAACTTTAATATTCATTACATATAGCTGACTTACTTCTCCAAAGGCAATCTCGCCCAGACAACTACAAAAATAAATTGAAAAAATTGGTTGTTTGGAAGAATGTAAGAGAATTCGCAATACAAAGCAAGGTGTATATAGAAAGAAAAGAACAAAATCATAATCAATCATAATATAAAAACAATTATATTTAAGAAAGGTAAATTATATTTGAATACAAATATTGACATGAGTTAAGACGGAAGAAGAAAAGAACAAGAGAACGGAAGGATAAGTAGGAATTGTTCAGACGACCCTCAATGGAATTTTTAGACAATATTTTCCTGGTTTCATGATCCAGTTGATTCCAAATTTTCTGTTTGGTCAGGGTCAAGATCAATTGAATGGTTCTGGGTACTGATTAAATGAAATAACCAGTTTTCGACTGTTCTAATTGGAATAAAAAGACTTGTCTTGGGGTAAAAACCCAATTGTCGATAATAGTTATAGTCGAAACGATAGTTATTTTTACTGTAATTACAATTTGTTCTCAACAAATAAAAATTGTACATATATGTGTGTATATATATATATATATATATATATATATACTTTTTTTTGTTATGCTGTATAATATGATGTAAGCTGATTCTAAAAATAGTCGAATAAAAATATTTATTTTTCAGTGACTTACAATATATTGCGTAACATTTGATTGCTGAAAAAATATTTCGGAACTTCATAAAAATTTCAAAAACAGTGTAACTAATTTCAGATAGAAACTAATTTATAAATTTGGGCTTAATTTAATTTACTGCAGTACCATTTAGTATCCAGTGTGGTTTCCATTGTTGAATTTATCCCTATGATGTCGATGCAGCACCGCCGATATGAAACTGATGAATATTTCTAAAGAAATGTTGATCAAGCCTCTTGAAAATGTAATAAAGCTTGTTTGAAACGAATCTGCAAAAAAGCGAACTGCATTATCTCAGCGTGACTCCTCGCTGATGTAGTAGCGAGTCCGCTGAAGCGTGACAACATTATAACAATGTAAATCATGATTCTAGAAAGTAATAAATCTATGAGTGACGAGAACAAAGACAATGAACTAACAAACCCACTGTTGAGTCAAACGAATTCAAACTCGATTACTCCTCACCACTAAGGAATTCCCATTACCATATTTTAACTCCATCATCAGACACTGGCTACTACTTGTCACCGGGACCAGGTCACAAGGACTTGTCAAGATAAGTGAAGTGAGCACAAACACGAAAGAATTATTCCTCACAATTGAATAGTTTCAATTATCACATTGAGATGATGCTGTTGAAAGAAAAAAAAATACTTTTTTAATGCACAACACTTTAAATAATTAAATAACACAAGTTATAATTCAAATTATATATTTCTAATAATTTAAAAATTTAAATTTTCCCTTTTTCAGATACTAATTTTGTTACTTATAAATCTAAAACAGAAACAAAAAGTAAATTTACAAGTAACTAATTACAGTAAGTATAAAATAAAATAAATCTTGCTTTAGTTAGGTCTTTATATAGCAGCTAACGCGCCATTATAGAAAATATATTAGCGCCATTATAGAGGAGGATAGCGCTATCAATCGCTAAATAGAAATACTTAGCCTGATGAAAAGCGTATTATTTTTACCCGATTACGGTAAAACCCAGAGGGTAATGTTATCGACATGTCCGTATTAATGTATTTATGTATGAATACATTGGCTTAAGAGCTGATCACAAATTTTAGGTAGGTGTTTTAGGCATTTTGAAATTATACACAGCAGTATCTCATTACTTGTTAAACAGGGAATCTCTGGGCGTATCTGGTACTTTTGCTACTACTGATATTATGCAGATTGTGAAAAAAATTAATTCCAAAAAACGAATTACGAAGTTTGAATAGTGCTAAATTGAACATGTTGCAAAACATGAAAGTGAAAATGGTAAACGTTTTGGGTTGTTTTAAAATATGAGCAGTTACTCCGAAATTATATACAAAAATACGTCAAAAATTTTGTTACGACATTTATTAAATATATTTAAAACCAAATTCAAAAAGCAGTTTGAAATTATTCTTTAAAATAATTGAAAATGTGAATGAAAAATTTACATAAGTTCGAATGGAAAACGTTATGAATAAATCTGAGTATCTCGATAGGTGCCAGATCTCTCGTGTGCTATATTATTATTATTATTGCAGACTACAGTACATAAACTACGATGAACTAGATGAGTATAATTTAATACAATTGAGTAATAAATTGGAACGCTTGTTTTAAAATATCGTTTCTAAACATGAACAAACCATGTAAAATATTACTACCGTTAGAAATTTATGGAGTCGATGCCAATAAAAAGTGATGCTTAAATAATTGCCAAGTATGGATATCTCTCTCCTTTTATCTCTCTCCCCCTCTGATGACCCACACACAAACCTTAAAAATTAGATAGATTTTTGGCCCTGATTAAAATACTTTTTTGGGTATCGAATTCTTATACCTCCCTCCTCTCGCACATACATGTACCCATATTCATAAGCGTTACCTTCGACTTCGCACCAGCTGTAAAATTCTCTAATAGGGAAAATATATTAGAGTCATTTTTGTGTTACCGTGTTACATAATTCGCATTGAAATAAAAAAAAACGAATCATTGTGGAAAATATACATGCTGCAGTACTCGTGATAACCATGAAGTAAAAACAATATTAGAGATTAAACTCTTGGTTCAGCAAGGGCAAGGACTTCAGTCAAGCATGAAGGGACGAAAAAAGGTGATTGAAGCGTACCTTAGTACCTTAACGTATTTAAAGAACATTTGCATTGCCCCTGACTATTTTTAGAATAAATTTCATTGACATTTTAATCATCTTTCTGAATTAGTAGCGATTAATAATTTTTCTTATATAATTAGTATAATTCGTGAGTAAAGTAAATTGATGTGGATTTAATATAGAGTTTATGATCATATTGTATGTATTTATATAGTATCAATCAAATTTTAAAACTGGGTTAATATTTTGTAATTTATTTAAAAATTGTTACATGAAGAGCAACGAATATCCTCCTTTATTTTGGAGATGACTCAAACATTAATTAAATGTAAGCATTCGTGAAATATCATTTAGTATAGAAACTTTGGAATTTACAAAAATGTCTAATCGACAAAATTTCGGATGCCGTTTTCTTAACTAAGTAAAATACACTCTTTATAAGAAAAAAAGTTATAAAATCTATTGTATTTTGAATATAATTATGTACTTTAAACTGAGAGCATTATTATATATAGACTCACTCAAAAACATGCAATTTTAAAGCTTCATATTAAAAACACTTAAAAAAATCTTAAAAAAGTTGAAGTTTCAAAAAAAATATATTTGAGGTTTGAAGTCAGACGAATGCGTCTTTTTGCTATTAAGATGCTACTTAAATTTTCCTTCCAATTTTATGTAGAATTCTTTCCATATTTAGTATTTTTAACTGATTTATTTCAAACGGTCGCAACGTCAGTTAATTGTCGGCTCATATTACTGGAAGTCAAATTAGTAGAGCTAATTTAACTCTCCATGTATATTGGCTTTTAAAAAGTTTTATTCATTTTCATTCATTTATTCGGTATAAAGGTCACAAATGTGATTTCGTAAAAAAGAACTCCATTTTAATAAAAAAAGTTATTTTGTTTTTTGCATTTATTCAAAACAGTTTCGCATATACTTACTTTCTTTTTGAAGATGCCATTGTCTTCACCACATCACGTATTACAATGTACAGTCGTCTACGAAGTAAATTTTTGGAAACTTTAATATATTTACAGAGAATGGAGGGGAATATCAAGGTGTGGGTTTGCTTAAAAATAAAGTCGCTAATGAATGACTGATTATAAGTATACGTACTAAGTTTAAGCTTAATTGTATTATTAACCTCCGGTCTATCATCGAATAATAAACTTATTCTGTATGAAATCATCGATTATGGAGAAAATCGAATTTCGAACTGTCACCAAGTCCCTACTAAAGTAAGAAAAAATAACCACAAATCATTCAGTTCAAGGTGTCGCAATTGTCCGGAAAATGTTCTGCTCATTAAATCCCAAGATAAGAATAATTCTATGAAGGAAAATAGCAGGCGAGAATTACCCCTACGACTATTATTCGTTTCCAAAAATGAAAAAGGATCTTCGTGCTTATTACAGTTTATTTTCAAGATAAAGAAAAAAAATTGAGTAACAAATAAATTAATCAAGAGAACTGCGAGAAGTGTTAGGGCAAGTGAGAATATATTGAAAAGAAAAAATAGCACTACTTTTTTTTCCTTCCTTCCACCTTAATGTTATTACATACAACGTGTATATATTCGCAGACTGTCCTCTTAATGAGATAAAAGTTTCACGACTGAAAGCTGTTATATTTACATAATCAATATGCAGTATAATAATGATACGAAAATAAACAATTGATTTTGCATTCATTTCATAACATAGATTAAAGAAAGAAATAAATTTATTAATAATAAAGTCTAAGGTATACGTTGTTTGAATAATATACAAGAATAATGAAAGAAGTTCCGTTTGAACACAGAAATGATAGTAAATATGTGTACATCTGTATAACGATGTTTGTTTTAAGTCACGTGACAACTCGGGAAAGGGCTTAATTGCGGCTAAACTTTTAAATTGTTAGCATTTAATATTTTGGCCCTTTCATTATTTTCAAGTCTCAACTGAACAAATTATCTCATTGAAATATAAGCTATTTATATACTTATATACCTTAAGATAAAGAAGAAATAGATTAAAGTCGTTGTGTACAAAAACGAGAACTCATTTAACACCTCGCTGTTGATTTTGAGCAAACGTGGGGGATGCGCCGCAATGTAATTGGCACATTTAAAATTAATTGTTTTCAAATTAGCGGCAAGTGTTTTCATACAATTCTGCGAACATACCACTTCTATCTTGTTTATTGTTGAAACAACAATGTAACAAACGCAAAGATTTAAAAAGAAGCGTAGCTGTGAATTTCTAACTAGTTTGCTAAAAGTAAATATTTATTTGAGGAAGTTGATATGATATGCACGTAATAATAATTTGCCACAATTTTCTGATTTCTAACACGAAGCTGTAAAGACCAGAAAACTATGTAAAGGAAACTAATTTGGACCCGTGACATTTCTATGACATATTTTTATTAATACTAATAAAATTTATCTTTTGTTTTTATTCTGATCTGTATCGAAGTAAATTGGAATGAATGTACCTTTAGTTAAATGATAGCATCATTTAACTTTTTATAGAAGGAAAAAATATGAAACGAAAAATACTTTTTACAAGTGCGAGCTTTGACTCCCAGTTTTGCTTTCATGGAAAAGAAAAGAAACGATAATGAAATATGAAAACAAATATTTCTTTGAAAATATTGAATTTTACTCTGGAAATGGCTTAAAATTTTAAATATACAGAATCGAAGAAATGACATAAAAAAACAAGCAATGACATATTTTTGCACACATTTTTATTCCTAGCGACAAAAGTACCATATGTTCATCTCCTAGATATAACCTAGATATAATATATACATCAAAGTTCACGGAGATTCACAATTAAAAGAAACTACGTGATGTAGTATTATTTCTACTTTCTTTAAGTTCTTTACCACGACCTAGGTTTCTTTGTATTACATCTTCAGGTGGGATATTACCCAAGATTCTTTGCTAATATTTGCCTGGTAAAGAAATTAAAGAAAGTAGAAATAATACTACATCACGTAGTTTCATTTAATTGTGAATAATGAATTTCTACAAAATTAACTCCAAATATGTTCAATATCGTGAATATTGAATTAGAGCATTGAGATTACTTGAGTTAAAGCATAAAATCGGGACAATCGGTTCATAGATTCGAATAGTTTTTTTTTAAATTACTCTTCAAAAATGTATTACATAAACAAGGAATTATTTTTTACCGAGAAAATGTGTATATTTAAAGGAAAAACCTATCAATCAGGAGTAGGACAAGCGCTGCGAAGATATCGCACACGTTTAGGTACTCATAAACATTTAAGGGCACGTATTAAATATGTTGCCTACAACACCAATGTACAATTCCACATAAAATTAGATATCATGGATTTTTTAATTTATAGTTGTACTAATATACTCCCATTAACTGATTTTCAAGTTTATAAGTTGACTGTAAATGCCGTATATGTTATTAATATCAGTAAGAATGACCATTATATGAATAAAGAAATAAGCTTTAAAGGCCATATTTGTTACGTAAACCAAAAAACTTTAAATATTTCCAGCAATATAAGGCTATTGGCGTCAATATACGATATTAATTTCAATTTTTATATTTCAAGCCTTGTATGAAGGGCATTTGATATTTGAGGCCATGTAAAAGGGCTTTGACAAGCAGATGGACCGACAGATGGACGGACAACCAAATGATCCCATAAGTTTTTTTTTCATTTTGAGAAGCGGAACTCTAAAAACACGTAATTTCTAATAATTTATGAGGGAAAAATTTTATATAATGAATTTATATAGGTAACAGAAGTGTTGTGCTTCATATCCTTTTTTTATTAAGCTTTTCGCCTTTCAAATGAGTTTTCAGACTACTATATATGAGAATTTTAATGGCGTCGACAAGGGTCATGTTTTTATCACACTGTTTATTTATGACTTGATAAGCCATTATAATTAAGAGTGAAAAATTATATATTGCGCAAATTCTTAAAAAAAATTTAAATTTTGTCGATAAAGCCTTTACTTTTTCTGCTTTTAAATAACGTTTTGGAATTAGTGAGGTTTCTATTGAATTTGAATTGTTTTGGGTCTTTTTCACTCCTGTGAAAATTTTGTGGAAAGTGTAATTGAAAAGGTCTGAATTCTCATGAAATACAGAATTCATAACAATTACAATTATCCATATTTTTTTGCACACGCAAAAGCTCATTTCATTTTGCTCTTGCACTTAATAAGAAGCTTAATCTATATATTAATACAAGAAGAAAAAACTTTATACCTCTTTTTGAGTATTTTACGCGCACAGAGGAGTGTGTGATTTCGCATAGATAAAATTTATATGGCATTTTAACATCATTGGATTCATTATAGTTTCGCGAGTGACACAGAATGCACGAGGAAAGTTTCAATATGGCGGATGCTGGCGACCATTTTGTACTGAATGTAATATGAATTTTAATTACTTTGTAGACTTATTGTGTGAGATGACGGCATAAAAACAACAAACAATTTCGTAATTCCCGCGTTATAACATCCGCTTTCACCCACTTCACGGTTGGCTGGAACAGATTTTTTATTGACGATGGTTAGTACATATGGCTACAGAAAAAGAAAAAAATAATTTAAAATGTGAAAAACGACTGACTAATAAGCGACATAAATTGTAAATGAAAGTTAGGACATCAAGTCCGTTAGAAAAAAATTCCTGACTTCCTTAAGGTTTGTTCACTAAATAGTGATGGCACACATTTAAGGCCACTGCTGATATTCTCATCAAAGCTTACGCGACTAGGAATGATGACTATTTTATTGGCATATATATCCGTAACAATTTGATGTAACTGTACTTTTGCATAATCTAAACGAGTAGTTTTATATCGCTGGCTGGTGAAATATCCGATGATCTTAACTGCGAATCCAAATTATTTGGTTGACAATAGTTCAGGAATCGAGAACAGATTTTTTTTTATTTCAGATTTATTTGATTTAGTTCACCTATTACTACTCAGTTGAGTATTTAAATTTCTAAAAAGTTTTTTTTATTCTAAGTACATCCAATTCGAATTTATTACATCTCAGAAATACTTATATTTTAAGTTAATCAAATTTGAGATGAATAATTTCTTCGTCTCTGTTATAAGATGAATGGTTAAAGAAATAGTGAAGTTTCAATAAGGGTGAAAGATATGAAGAACTTTTCCGAACATCGCAAATACTACTTAACTTTGAAGATAATTAGATTGAAATTTATAAAGACTTAAGTGCAAGTATCTTATACTTCAATTAAATAACCTAAACATTATACGAGTTTATTTAATATTTCTCTGTCGCATACAATTAATAAGGAAAGTATAAAATCAATTATTACATTTTAAATCCTTAAAATGCTCACGCACGCACCGAGAATTAAATATCCCAAACCTAGATCTAAAAATCTAAATATTTGCATACCACTACAAATTATGCCTACTTGTAAAATGGAAAGATTTTCGAAAGGAAACAAAGATTTATTTTGTATTTCCACAGCTCTCCAAACGTTCGTCCTTATTGTAGGCTGCACATGTGTACGAGTCAACGAATTTCTTTAGAATATACATATTTACGAGTGGCATCAAGAAGTTTTTATATATTTACCATCCGTCTAAGGTTTACTCTTACGTATCATGCTCATGTTATAACATGCTGACATGGTTCGAAAAATTTAAATATTTTAATGCGAATACATTTCATGAAATATTTTGTATATTTGTTGAATAAAATTTATATTTTTTATTGTCATATTAAACGTTCTTTCACTCTGTCTTCAATAGGCAGATTAGCACGTTTCTAAAAACGGAAAAATTGTTATATACTTCTAATATGTTATCAAAAATGTTATAAATATGTTATCGTATCTCTATAAAACTAAAACATTTTAATTCATGGGGACTTATATTTCTCATATTATACTTTTCAGCTCCCCAAATGTTGTCTTATGTTGCGTCTTTTAAATTTATCAAATTATTCTAGAAACATAAATAGTTTAAAGGCAGTTTATGCGATGTACTCGTACATATGTATCTCTCTTAATTAGAAATAATTTTAGGAGGAATTAATAAGCTTTTAGGAGTAATTAGCTTTAGGAGGAAATACTTTTAGGAGGAATTAACTATTTACTCCTTAAGAATCGATTTTCATATCTAACACTCGATATACAATTTTATGAGATGTAAAATCCGAATTTCAGAATGTTAAAAAAATGTAACCGTTAAGTTTTGATCGTAGAAAGTTCAAAACGTTAAAAAATGTGACCTTTTAAGTGGCCTCTTCGTGCAACATTTTTGCGCATCTTTAGAGTGAGATGTCAATATTTTTACTCGGCATTTTTTTATGGCGTAATCGCAATGACAGAATTACTATCATTCGCTTATATCAAGATGTGATCATTAAATATCATTATGTATGAATATTTGGCGTCTTCTATACTACAAATTTAAAACGAATCTTTTAATTTTAAATTCTTAGTATGACGTTACTAAATGTTTCTAATTTTGTTGTATAAATTTGATCATGTTCATTTTTTTCTTGAAAATAATTATATTGTCAGAATTTTTTTATTAAACAGTTTTCCATTTACATTTAACAACATTGATATTGATATTTATATACAGTGTTACCTATTTTATACATTCCAAGACAATCGTACTTAAGGGGTATACTCCAACGCATCGAAACTGACATGCATATTTTTTTTATTAATATCTATAACATCTCTCAAAACTTTGACAAGTTTGCAAAAGAAGGGTATCTGAAAGATTAAAAAATAATTAAACTTACATCTGTAGTGTTACGAAATGGACATCACAATATTAATTAAAAATACTTAATATTTCGACCAATACAATAGTTAAAGTCTTAACAAAGAAAGTCATTTAAAATTAATGCGCAAGTGAACAAGTAAAATAAATTTAAAATTATATTTATACGTTATCTCTCATATTCTACCATTTTATATTACTTATTTTATTTCATTCTTCCTCTATGTGTAACAAAATTTGTCAGTCCCATTCAGGGTTAATGACATGATTGCCATCTATATATTGAATAACCATGATACTACGTTATTACTTATTACAAAATAGTGAAGGGAAATTTTTGGGAATTATATTTACCGATGCTTTTGAATCCCTATGATGTCAAACATCGTTAAAGTCTTCATTCAACATGTTGTTTTAATTATTTTGGTATTATTGTATCCAAGATATATTTTAGAGTGCCGCGAGTCGTTATAAGTATCGTTTAAATTTTATTCTTGCAAACCTTTAGCATTTATTTTCAGTGAAGCCAAGGTTATATCAATACCGAATATGAAGCATGTGTCTGGAATCGATAGCTGTTTAATTTTATCGTAAATATACAGTACCAGCACTAATATATACAAACAATTTTCAAGATAAATTCCTTGTTGACACATACGCTTGTACGTAGATGTATAAAGACAGCTAATAAGCGGATTGAAAAGGGAACAAAATCACTGTTTAGAGAAGATTAGAGAAAATATACTAAATTTGATGCAGATGTTCGGTACAGCTTTTTGTATTTGTTGGCATTTTAAATATATGTCAATTTCTAATAAACTTACTTATATTTAAAATTCACATATTTTCTAAACACGTAAGTTATGAAACTAGAACAGAACCGAAGCTTCATAATAACTGAATATAATATACTATTGATTGTTACATTTTAAGGAATCTTTTTATTAGTAATAATAACTATTGTTATAAAGTTTGTTTGATGACAATAATGATGTTGCGACCTCATCGACGAAAAAAATGAATCTTTTTGAGTTCTATAATAAATGATCATATTTTGGATTATCAAATTTTTCATAGCCTCTAATTATTATTTAGCAAACTTAATTATCTATAGAATTTCTGATATCATCAGCTAAAAAACAAATATGTAAAGCTTACTTTAACGTCATATCATTATTTTAGTTGATGATATCAATTGTCGGTTAACTGTTATGGACTCCTTCATCAAACCAAAATTTGAAAAATTAAAATTAATCAAAATCAATTGCTAGATCAATGAAATAAATTGTATTTATTGTCATAGTCCTAACACTGCAAAACTCTTTAGGTGGCTCTGGCTGGCCATTGAAAACCTTTTGAAACTGTAAATCATAATTACTCAGCAATTTTATTCATAGTTTAATGCACTTCAACTATTTTGTTATTTTGTTTTTCTTTTGCAAAGATAGGTTTTAGATTGGGTCAACAAATCTTTATTAATTGTTATAATAATTATTTCTTTTAATGGTCACCGCGTATTCAATTTTTAATTATGTTGATTGAACTGAAAACGTAAAAACAAAAAATTCCAAATCCAAAACGCAACTTTTTTTTGTTTGTAGTACTATTACTATTAAAACATTTGTTAACTTCAAATTGAATTAAGTTATCGTTTATAGTGCTATCACTATTAAAACATTTTTTAACTGCAACTTTAATCAAGTTAAATTGTTTCTATTTGTTCTTTAATCTCTATAAATGCTTTGAAAAATTAAGACTTTAGACGAACCTTCAATTTAAACCAACATCCATATTAGACATTCAAAATTTTAAAATGTCTTTTGTTTTTAAATATATTGTTTCAAGGTTGTAGTTGTTTATTAATTTGTGAATAAAAATAAGAAATCTAATTTTGAACTAATTCCACGATAAATAAGAAAATATTTTTTAGGCCTTGCAAGAATGAGTACTACGTGGCATAGCTTAATGCTGTCCCTTTTCACTGTTATGTTAACTAAATTAATATAGCATAACACAAATATCTTCAGTTTTTTCAGGTTTTTTAATAAAAATGAATATTAAGGTAATTTTCAAACAAAAATTTTTTTTTTATCTATGGGAAAAATATGAAATAATTTCACTTTTCTCACATTTTTTAAATAAAATATAAACTGGAAATAAACAAACTAAAAATTATAACTGTAGATCTCTAGATCTACATAAACAAATTGAAACAATTAGGTGATTTGAATAAATTCAGATTTCCTTTAATTTTTATAAGAAATATTTTACTGGCATATTTTTTTTAATTGAAACCGTTTTACTTGAATGAAAAATTAAAATTGAAATTATAAAACCTAGTTAAACGTTGTTTTTAACTTTGAACATATACAAAAAAATTCTAAAAATCAGTTTTCTAACTTTTTATATAATGTAATAAATATAGAGTAATGAAATTTTCGAGATCATATGTAATAACGTTACTCCATGATGCTTAGCAATAGATTCAGAAAATATTAAAATTTCCAAATTAGAGGTTCTTAAATGGTATTAATGTATTTTGTTCCCTAATGACTAATCGGATGCTCTAAATTGCGTATAAAATCTAAAAATAAAATTTCATTGCAAGCCCAGTAATATTAAAAATTAATATTTTTTAAAAAAGAGACAGTTTCATTACAGGACACACTTAGTTGTAAACATAATAATACGAAAATCAAACTATTCCACCACTTTGTTTTCATAGTAAAATCTAATATTAAGAAAAATTTTAGAAAATGGGCGAGATATGGGTGTGATTTATTTTCGAATTAAACTCGAACTGTTACAAAATATTGTGACAACAGCCTGCGACTATGTGCGTTACTGAAAATGTATATGTATAAACATCTTGAACTACGTTCATCGTCCTTCGCTGTGATCTCAGCCTGTCATAAATTCACTCCTATAGCACCGATTTAATTAATGCGTACATCGAGCAATAACAGTACGATTATTGCTACGGTACAATTCATAAACGGACCTAATAAAACGAATACTAATATCCACATACAGTTTAAAATACTACTTTTATTATACCGTTATCTTTTTTACATTAAAATATGTTCTTCGTTATATTTTATTTCGAATGTTACAGCATATAAGGTTACACTCCGAACTTCTTTTTCTCCGTGCTTATTATTTATCGTCAAAAATAAAGACGGTTTTCCCGTTTTATCTAATCTTTTTCTCATAGGTCTTAACCACGGTCGCGCTTTGCTTTCTTTTATAGTTGTTTTTTATCTATTTTGTTTCGTATTTTAATCTAATATGTAAATAATACAAAGGTAGCCTTAGACCGAAATGGTAACAAAATCACATGCAAGTACGTATTTGAGGACGTATTATTAAAAGGATGCAAAACATTTCATTCCACTCCTCTTAAATAATAGAATACGTCTCTGGGACGTCTATAAGTCACATTAATGAATCCATCAGTTTGGGGGTTAAGTTTGCTGTGCAATAAATATTTACGGATTATTTGGTTTATGTACAATAGCGAATTATTCTTGTGTAATAGCAAAAATTTCCAATTTTACACTTCATTAACATAGACAAGACAAACACCTTAAAACTACATAAAGGACCCACATATTTGGAAATTCATGTCAGGCTTTCATTATTTTCCTATTTTAGTGGTTCAATCTACAACAATATTTCGTTTTTTTGGAAGTAAGCCTATGTATTTTTCTTTTAAACTTTAATTTTCTAATTTTAATAAAAGATTTTCTTTCCGTTTATTGAAAGGATTTTCATTCTTTATATTTATTTATTCATTAAAAACCCCGCCTCCAAATTTACCCAAAGCATTGAGCGTATAAAAGAGCACAAAAACATATGGTTATAAAAGAAATTATAACAAATCAGACAAAAAAGTAGTAGCAATAACGCACAAGACAAAATAAATATACAATAAATCAAATATCTCTGACTAGCTATCGTCGTGAACCACCAAGCAATTCCATAACTTCATTCCTAAAGCGATTCATGAAGCAGAAAAAATATCAAGACTAGGTACGCCTTATGCAATTGCGTTAAATAATGTGATGCAAGAAAGACAAGTCAATTCTGTGTATACAAAGCAGGTGAAATTAACAATGACGTTGTCTGCTTATGTGACAGCCAGGTACATAAAGCGCTACTAAAAGTAAAGATTGATTTTACCCGATAACTTTCTGTATTTACCATATTCTTGCTATACGTAAAATTAAATGTCACAGGAACTTGAATTGCCCAATAGCGTAAAAATTTGTCCCATAATTTCAATGATGTATTTATGCTTAATAATAGAATTTACTCGTCTGAACCAAGGAACCCGAGATCTTTTTCTTTTGGAGAAACAAATATCGATAAATTTGTTCGATACAACGGCAGCGGAAGGTGCTTTCTACCATATATGTTTGATGAATATATAATATGATGGCAACCCGTTGGAAAAGATGTCGCAAAGCAATATCGACAGTTCTGTAACAAGTTTTTTAATGTAAAATATTGGTGAATGAAGTTAATATAATTATTTATGAATAAGATCTTGAATTAATTTCGATTTTATATCAATAACCCAAGATTAGATTTCCTCTTTGAAATTTTACGAGCTCTAATAAAATATGCCCAACAGTGTATTACCAATAATAAAAAAAGGACTTACTTTCCGTAAACTTAAAGAACCGCGGGCATGTTCGAAAATATTTAATTGTAAAATTCAACAGCCACATTAACTTGGTCAATCAAGTAGAAATCAGTATAGTTTTTAGACAAAAGTTAGCTTATAAACAGTCTTCTAAGTTGATATTTGCCGATCGACGCATGAAGTTTGTTTATCCGTTGATCTATCCATATATCGCATAAGGCATCCCCGTATGCTTTCGTGCACGCTAGCACGCATGAACTTAGCTTGCACACAGGCCTCAATCGCGTATGCAACGCGATTTAGAGCGTGTGCGCAAGCTTATATTCATGCGTGCCAAATTACAGATACGCACACAGGTTTATTAAAAATTATCAGGTATTCAGTAAACTAAATTGACTTATCATTAATATTGTTGTTCCATATGCTAAAATTTTTGTTTTCCTTCTCGACTTGTAAAATATAAATTTGTCAATTAAATTATTCAGTTAATTTTATTGTAGAGATTACTATTTGTGTATACAGCCAGATTTCAAATACTTTGTTTTTTAATTAGCTTCTAGCTAGTCAAATATTTATTAAACTACTTTGTGTTTGCAGAATTGAAATTCACTACACGGAATAATTTGAGCAACAGAAGTCGTCGTGCCTTAACAACTTTATTTCGGTAACATAATATGTTTGTTGTCGTTAGCAACACGACTTTGTTTTGCTATTCCAAAATGGTAGAAGCCAAAATGGTAAGGTGCTTTGGTAATGACAGAGGTTTTGATTGAACAGAATTTAGTTTAATATTTAGAAATTAGCTTTTTGTTAAAATTTTATGTGTAATTATAATCAGTTAAAAAAGTATGTAAACAGTAATTTTGTGATTCAAGCAACCAAAATTTAAAAGATTGAAATAAATGACATGTTTTAAATGTGATAATAATTCTAGAGCATATATACCTTTTCCTCTACGTAATTGTTAGCACTGATGTATGATTATCTAATATGTAGTTATGCTCAATAGAAAGGTTACACCCGTGTAAGCGAACAAAAATATGACCGAAAATAGCTCCATGTGTGAAATATGAAGAAGAAAATAGTGAAAGAAAGTATGTATTCAAAAGAAGCAGTCGCATTAAAGATAAAAAATTACCTCATTTTTAGGATCATTTTAAAGTTCGAATGATGTGTATACATATATAATATAACATAATTGATTATATACAGCCACTTTAATGTTCCTTTGAATATGTTTGTATTTAATCACTTACGTATCTATTAATTTTGTAAACCATTTATACTAATCGTTTCAATTGGGTATTTGACTATTTTTTTTATTTCATTTATCATAATTTCATGGTACAAGCAAGGTTCATACTGATGAAGAGTGAAAAATTGTTTTAATAATCTTAAAAATTGACCGAGTTATAAAAGTTTAAATTTTACCTTTAGAGAAGGACGGCAATACCGTGTTGTGAGGTCATTTTTAATATTGCACCTTAAATTCTACGAGACGAAAAGAGACAGGGATATACCCAACTCTATCCGTATCTTCAAATTAGGCTAATCTAGGCTTCTAACATACAACTGGCTTTATTTACAATTCTTGAATTTTTTTCAAGACTGGTTTTTAATTAACTTATTTTCACAATATTGTACGAAACATATCAAAATTTAGAATGAGTCAACTATCTTATTATGTCCTGTTTTTATCTTACTCTAACTATAATTATTTAGAATTGCTGTACTACAAACAATCGAATTCTAAGAAAGTTCCGACATAATGTTTGAATAAATGAACTGTTTAAAGTAAAGGTGATTGCAGGCAAAATGGACACCGTCATTCAACTTGATTAATGAATTTAACAAATACATATCAAAAAAGTGAAAAGGGTGTTATCAACCTCAATTTTACCTATATATATATATATATACGTTTTTATATATTTATGTTGAATACCACGATTATCTCAAATATCCAAAGACAGAATGAAGTTTATTTTACATCAACACAATATAAAACATTATTTGATGAAATAGCAGAAATATATCTAAAGGAAAGAAAAATAGTAGTACAACCAACATATTCCGGTTACAAACTTACAACGAAACGATACAGCTAATTCGTGCATCTAGTTTTAAAATACATCTAAAGATAAACAGCAAGAAGACTTTATGCTGTATTATGTGACAATTCACTCAAAATGTGTTAAAAACCTTTTAGTTGCAGAACATTTTGGCAGCTTTAATAAATTTAAAACTATCAATGGTTAATTTTCTTTAAAGTCTCGTCCTGTTAGGGAATACTCCAACGACAACTGGCACATAACTACTACTTTAAATGAAGTTGCTTCCCAAGGTGATGATATTAAGCAACTAATAATGTATTAATATAGTAGCATGGGGAAAATTTATTCAGTAGTTATTGTGCTTTAAATCATCTCAATACTCTCAGCAAAATATTTAACAGGCGAACATCTACGAATATAGAGAATCTCCGTTATTGCGATTCAAAAATTAATCAAAATTTATGTATTTATATATAAATACATACCTCGTTATGTAAATAGATCAAAAACTGCGTGGAAAAGGGAATTAAGCAAAATAATTTTATTTGTACCAGTTTAAAATTAAAAGGTTTATTAATTTGTACATATTATTGTTAGATCTACTCCGCAGTGTTATTATGTATCGCATGTCATCTCCCGTCTTTCAATTCCATTAATTTACATATAATTATCACAATCAAGTTTTTAAGTGTTAGAGTTGTAAGTAAATTACTAAAGTCAACTTAGAGAAAAACATTACAAAAAACAAACCCTTAACTATAAATATAAAAAATTCTTAGCTACAATTTTTAACAAGTATTTAAAACTATTTTATACCGTGTAAATTTCATCCCAGACTTCTTTGAATGCTTATTCAATTTTAATTATGTGCCCTAATAATGATACATTTTTACCAAACCAGAAAAAAATTCAAAAAGAAGAAAAAAAAATACAAAAAAGAAAAGAAAAAGAAAAAAAAAAAATATATATATATATATATGTGTGTGTGTGTGTACTTATAAGAGAAAGAAAAAAGTTTGAATTAAAATTTCCGCTAAAATGAATTAATTATTTTTGTAAAAGTATTATTGCTAAAAAATTTTACGGGATTAGGTATCAAATCTCGTTTACAATATATATTAACAATATAGTTCTATTTTGATTCAAAACTAATCAATACAATATATAATCATAAGACAATAAAATGTCACCATATTCAATGTGAGTAAAAGTCTAAGGCAATATATTTTCCTTCTGACAATGAAATTAATTCTAACTGAACACATTTTTGTCGCAAGCAAATAACTATCAACATGTGTCGAAATGAATAACGAGCAGAGAGTCTCAGCTCTTTTAAATAATTGTTTTCCCAAAAGAAGTTAAGAACTTTGTACGCATATCTTAGAATCTTATTACGACATCGTCTGAGAGGGCTGACGTGACGGATAAGATAGTTGTTACGTGCTTTATCGTCGTCTTGGCTTGACAAGGGTTCTTTTTATGTAAGCTTAGATAAGAGTTTTTTATACGATTACTGTTGCTCTTTGGTTATTAAAATATAAATTTATTTTACAATAATATAAAGAGTTCTCCGCCATGTTAAATATAAATTTATTAAATAATACTAATATTTAAATAAATGGGATACTCAAACCTTCACATTAGCACACTGAATGACAACTTATTTTTAAGACTGGTCAATTGACACATCCGTCTGAGCTTTACAAGAGGAATCACATTTTCTTGATTTGTATTTATATAAATCATTTCTTCTGAATTTTAATATTTTCTGCCTTTATTTCTGCTTCTTTGAGTAATAATAAACATGAAGAGAAAAAGGTGTTCCAACTGAAAATTATTTCAGGTGAGTATAATAATTTTTTTTTTCTTTTCATTTCTATATTTAATCGAAAAATATGTTAATTTTTTTAAATTTTCTAATAAAATTTCATTAAAACGTTTAATTCCTGTGTTTGACGCGTCTCGAAAGGAAGAGTCGAGAATTTAATTTGTTTTTATTTCAGTTTCCAAATATCACTGGTCAAAATACTTCAAATTATTTATAACATAAAATATTATTATATATCGTAACCTGTAATAATACGTAACTATTGCAAAAGTCTTCCAATTTATAGTGCAAAAAAAATATAATTTCAATCAGATATGTTGTGACATTTTGCTGTAGTGCTAAAAATATAATATTAATCAAATAAGTCGCGTTCATTTTTCAGCTCATTGGTTTAAAATTACAATATTTACGTAAAATGTGACACCATATTTTACTCCAAATGAGTAAGTAGCGATATTTTTTAGTGAACGCTTATTGTATATAAAATTAGCGAAGCATTTTGCGGAAAGCATTATATAGAAACTGGATGCAATTTCGGTATGTAACTAGAATGTTACGCAATATTATCCTCTTCAAAACCACTTTAAAATCATATTAAGGTATAATATACGTATAGTGTTCTAATAAATTTTTAATCAAAATAAATTTTGCTGCTTATGTTGCATAATAAATAAAATTTTCGTTCGATAAATTATCCCCGCAGTTTTTTAAGCTAATTTTAAAACGCTCTTAAATATCGAACAAGAATTTCATGGATCGAACTAGAACTTTATTTTCAAATGAAAGCTTTTCTTATATAATTAACCCTATTGTTTAACGAATTAAAACAGGAAATACATATGTAAACAATATATACAACTGCACACACCCTATTTTCTATGAAAATAAAGTGAAGAGGGTGGTGATAAATTCTATTTGGGTGACAATATGGCATCCCGGCTCTAGTGTAAGCTACACTCCTTTATGAAGCTCGTGGCCTCTTTGCTCTTCGGTGCTTGCATCAACAAACTTCTCCCGTGACCCGCTATAATGAAAATGTTGCTGCTACGTCGCTGCTTTGTCTACGCTTTACTTTAAATGTAATATTGTAGGTCGTGTGACATCATATTCATAACATTTGAAACATTTTTTTCTCTCGTGTAACATAAAGGAAAACGAATTATTTGAAATATACTTTTAATACTAAATAGAAGTTTCCATACGAAAAGTCAATAAAATACAATTCACCAGACAGATAACATCATATGTAATTTTGCTTTGCACATATATACAAATAAACATCATGTAAATGGGCAAAAGACAATAGAAATATTTTTTTTTCATTTCCAATATTACTTATAAAACAGTATCGGAATCCACGCACTAGTAGCTTTGGCGCTCACTCGCCGCTCTATCTTGGCAACTTTGTCTTTTTCTAAAGCAATTTTCCGTCCAGTGCCTTCTAAAGCGATTTCTTTTCTTCTTGCGATATTTGTAATATGTTGTGCAAACTTTGCAAGAATACGGTCACTCCGATGAAATATATTCTGGATTATGGAATTCTTTTAGCTTCTGATCTTTGTTAGCGACTTTCCATTAAAGTATAATATTCATTTTTTATTTTTATAATTCTCTCGTATTGTTGTAGAGAAGGACACAATTCAATGATATGCGAATACAATGTCACTATTTTTCATTAATTATAATAGATATCGTTATTAAAAGATAAGATGCGAAGTTATTTACGGATACTAGGCCATCGCTAGAAGATAATATTGGTACAATTTGATGACATGATGGCTAAAAAAGATATTTTAATTAAAACCAGTGGCTTAAGTGCTTGTTTAGAATCGAACAACAAAATATGACAAATAATGGCTCTTGATATCACTGGTACGTCCATCCGTCAGTCTATTAAAAGCAAATAAATCCCGATCATTTTAACTTTAATAAAAATTAAAAGGTGTTTTTTATCTAATTCATGTGACCGCTAATTTCTAAGGTAACACATATGTATAAGCTTTTCAAATATAAGTTAAAAATCAATTAAATGTATGTGCGATAAATATATGTGCGAAAGATACAGTAAACACACGCGCGCGTCATGCGCGTGTGTGTTTACTGTATCTTTCACATTGATACTCTGTCAACTGGTAGTTAAAGCTCATTTAATATTTGTTTTACTTACTTAGGAAGTTTTGAGAATAAAAAACACACTTCATATTTTTGATTTAGTTTTTATTTATTGATGACCTAAATAAACCTAATTTTTAATAGCTTCTATTTTCTCGATAGTAAATGATCATACAGGGAAAATGTCAAAGTTCATATATAGACATTGGTTTGGGAAAATCAATAATGGACTCGATTTTCTTTTACCAACGGCTGATTATTATTTATGGAAATTGTCTGATATTTTTTTAGAATATTCGTTATTATTTGATTGTCTTAAATTTAGTAAATTTGCGCAACTGCAAATAATTAGGTTCTTTTAATTGAACATTAAATAAACTCTGAGTAGACATAAATTAATATTTTTACAGGATTAATAATTTTACAAGTCTACTTATTTAGAAATATTAAAAGATTGACGACTCAAAAAATCTGGAGCACTGACATATTTATGTTCTTCTCTAAAATTATTCAACATATTGATCAAATTTTTACCAAATGTAACTCCTTAATTAACAGAAAGTCATATGAATTTAGTAAATAACATATTTTATTAAAGTGCTTATTTTTGCCATCTTCATTCTCTCCAAATCACCAATTCGTAATTATCGTCAGATATATCACATTCAAATATTACCTTATTCCTATTATATTATTACTCTACCAAAATCAACTAACAGGAATCCACCATCTCCTACAAAGTAATGGGCATACCACTTTCGAAGATCGTGGGATATTCGCGACAAATGATTGACTAAATTAAGCTAGAATGGTTCTAGGCCCGGAGTTTCAGCTCGCTACTCAGACCATGCTCCCTTTATTAAAATATTCGGGTTCCGCAGTATACTCGAGTAATCTGTTTTGTAAAGATGTTTGTCTCAGCCAGTTATGTGAAACATAGTAGGTCTTAATGATTTTAATAAATTTCTCAGAATTGTGAAGTTTTGGTTTCTTTAATATTCTAAATGAAGAGGCATCATGCTAAAATTATTTTCTACATTTCTTCTAACCTGTGGCATTTGATGACTAAACTGACTGAAATATGTATTTATAGGTATATTTATATTCACATGCACTTAAATATATCACGCAAGTAATAAACACCGCACCATATTTTCAATGTATCTACTGTCTAAACTATCTAGGATATCTTATTTAACCTATTGCTGCTTATTTTTTTCAGATAATTGAAAATAATACAAATAATAAAGAATCTAAAATTCAAAGACCGCTAAAATTGAACATAGAAATTATAACAAATTATAATTAGAGCAAATAAAAAGAAAAAATTCCACAGTTGAGATCTATTTTCAAAAAATAACAAGTGTAACGGTAGTTCTTAATTCACAATTAAATGGAACTACTCACGTAGTATTATTTCTACTTTCTTTAATTTCTTTACCACGACCTAGGTTTCGTTGTATTACAACATCTTCAGGTGGGATATTAGCAAAGATTAACTCTTAGGAACATCCAACAGCATTTCTTAATTTACCAACAGAAGAGAACGAACTCGATGAATGTTGATAAACATATATGATTACAGCTTAAATCCATGCCACTGGAAGCACAGGAATATATTAAAATCTATTAACCGCACAAAGTATGTAGGAAATATTTTCGTTCAAAGTAGATTTACAAGAACAGGTACGCCATTACCATTATCACCGATTTAACAAAATTCGTTATGCGCTTTTTATTAAAATGGGAATATATAGAGCCCATCTCTTTTTCTTCCATATTAGCAAACCTGTTCCATATAATTTAATTATGATAACTTTAGATAATATCAATTATAATGTTTTAAATATTCCAAAGACAGAGAACAATATCATGTTCACTCCATCAAACATCATTACTGCAGCATTTCGTAATACCAATATTGATTTGAAACCGCTTTAATTATAAACGTTTCTTATTATTAGTTAATACTTTTTAAATGTTGTATTAGGTAATACAGGCAAAATTACATTTTTACAATAAAAATATGTTTTAGACAAAGTGATTTAATTTCTTAACTAAAAAAATTCAATAAATTATTTAAGTTCCACTTTAAAATTATTTCGTTTTCTATTTCTTTAAAAATTCGTATATAGTTTCAAAAACATCTCGAATTAAATCAGAAGTAGTTGATTTTCCAAGCCCACTGAACGAAAGATATATACCTCTGTCCTGAAACTATACTTAGTAGTAAAACATTGGAAACTCACTACTTAATTTTTGTTGTCAGGACCCCAACAATTCTATGTTATCCCCAACCTTTCAAATTTTCTTTTTACCTTTAATTTTTAATTCTCTGAGTATCCATGACCTAATTTCGCTTATCAGTAATATTTTCTTCCACATTTTTCATGACTATCATCCCATCACTGAACTATTTACTTGTTATTAAAATGCTTGCACTCATCTAAAATGCTATCTGTATGTGAACGTTTCATTTAGCTTCTACTACAACCGGAATAACAAACTCTTTAGTTAGATTATTGTTGAATTTAATAATATACTATTGAACTCATCAACATTATAAATTTTAAACCGAATGTTCACGAATATTATATAACCATATTTTCACTCCGTGCATAAGTTTTACTGTAAAAAAGAAATGATTTAACCGTTCAAAAATGTCACTGGAAATTAAACGCAAAAGTAACATAATGTGATTATCAAAGATTTAGGAATATGTAATGATCATAATATTATAAAGTGAAAAAAGATAATATATATAAGAAGTAAATAACTATAAATAAGAAGTAGTAATATTTTATTGTCAAAACATATTCAAAGTAAATATTACAATTAGCTAATTTTAATGTCAAATACCTTGCTAACAGCTAAATGGCTGAAAAATTGCTTTGATTATTGATCAGCGCAAAAATTCCGTAGAAGGGGCAACTGGACGACGGTTGCTTCTTTTATTTTGGTTATTAGTAGTAACCTGATTTGACGAGACGACTATAGCAATTTTCCTTAACTGCATAGTTTTTGACAAATTTAAACAACTCGGGCTATAATAAGGTCAATGAAAAAATTCATCCACCTCAAATAACAAAATCCATGCAACCGTCTAGGGTGGTATAAAGTACCATAATGCCCACATATATACGTACAAAAATATTGTCCTCGTTTTCTCGGACAGTTGGTCAATAAAAAGGAAAAACAATCATAAACTGATTAACATTTTTACACGTTTGAATAAAATAATTTTTGGGTATTTTTCATAAATCAAAATGCAAATAGTACTTTCCTCGCTACGACAATTTATTTAAATTTAAATAGTTTTAATTACTATGCTTACGTAAATATAATCGTAAAAGCTTTAATGAACACATAACTCATACCTTACCTGTACCTTAAAAAGTGAAATGGAGTACTTGTAAAATCCTCATGATCGAACCGTTCAAGTACATTTTAATCTGAAATAGAATCAATTTTTCTATTTGTCATTAATGATCGTGAAGAATGTTTACCCTTCTTGCAAATTTTTCAATAACCGGTACATCGGTTAGTTTACAATTTGTTCCTAAATTTTAATGTTGTTGATTGAATTGGAAAAAAAAATATAATGAAGATCCCACCCCACATCGCCGATAACACTCAGTTTCTAATATAATCGAAAAAAAATTATATCCATCTATACCGTGTCACGCCTATGTTCTCAAAAATGATATAATATTCGTTGCCATTTCCAATTTTCCTCAGGCAATATGCCGAAAGTCATGCATAAAGCGGCTTAGCGGGCGCTCATCGCATTATTTCACAACTTTTCATTTAAAAACAACTTTTTACCCTTGCCCTCAATTGAACCGATTCTCCTTTGTTCCGCCAGTTTGGGTGGCGTATTCTCTATATTAAAATGATATTTTAATGGAGCACTTTGAGCTTTTTACTGAGGTTGTGTGATTAAGGAAAATCTCATGTTAAAACACGTTGTCTTCCGTGAATGAAAATCCTTTATTTTAAGATGTTATAGCGTTTAATGAGATCAGAGCGAATTATAGTAAAAATAAGTTGTACTTCGTCCATTAATAGTGGAACTTATTGAAAAAAAATTAACCAATTTTCTTGAGTAATTCTTTAACATCTGTAAAACATTAGTGTAAGTAAAATTTAATACCAATGCACTAATAAATAGAGGATATTTCAATTAAAGGTAACGGTATTAAATTTTATTTTATTTATATCCTAGCTCTGGTTTTCTAATGTTTATTTGTTTTCTTCACACTCGAGTTTTGATTGAAATTTTTCAAAATCGCATCATCGTGTTGCATATCTCACAAGAGTTTTTGTTGTTGCCGTGTGTATTGTATTCGTCGAAATTTTAATAAAAGTTTTCACTAAAATATATTTCTAAATTAAATAGAAAAATATTCACAAACATTGCTTTAATTTTCATATTCTTGCTGTTAACTGATATAAAATTGTTTTTCTGACTTTTTCTTATTAAAACTACACACTACGTTCCATCGAAAAAAAATATTACTGCGTGTCCTAAAGTTCTAATCTAGAATAAAAAAAATATGTAACCTTATTAAGAGAGATTTTGTTAATAATTTTTCTTTGAAAATGGGAAATAAAAATTTAATTTATTTTTTTATAACCTATCATCTCTCGAGACGATCCACGAATCGAAGCAATTTTTTACTTCTTCACAAAACTGGAAGTACTGATTAGAAGTACTGGAACTTTTGAGGCGTTTTGAAAGAGCTTATTTAGTTACTTCCAAGGATCATGCCTACAGTTCTGCATCTTCGTAAATCTTCTCTCTTCCTCCGCTATACCGGTCTTCGATATCAAAATTACCGTTCTTGAAGCATTGGAATCACTCACGACCCGTTTTTTCACTAATATCATCATCACCAGAAGAATATTTTAAAGTATTCGATGAGTCTTAGCCGCGGTTTCTTCAAATTGAAAAAGAAAATTAAAACTTCTCGCAAATGACGAGAATTTGGCCTGTACACGGGAATTTGAAATCAAGAAAAACTGTGTGATGCTGACACAAATCGATTAACATATGTTGACAAATTCCAAAATGTATTGTATGACTTCTATCATCTATTCACTTTAACCACCACTTACCGCTAAAGCTATCTATAGGAAAACGGAGGAAGCAAAGTTGTACAAAGCAAAATTAATTTCTTATTATCCTAATTACACTACTTGAATTAATTAAAAACTAAGTTGCTTGCTTGCATATATAACATTACGTTCTTTGAAAGGGATGTAAGTTTCCATATGGTGTGGATTTGAATCTGTTTTAATGAAAATTAGCAAGTTTAACAATGACGTCTGGAACTCTCTCGATTTAAAATCACAATAAAGGACACTATCACTAACATACGAAAACGTATTCACATTATTCATTAACACTTTGCTTTGGAAATTTATAATCAATTGATTTGGTTGTAATTTTTTAGTTGAACTTATACAAATGTTGCTGTGGTACTGAATAGTGCAGTTAGTTCACTTTAACAAAGTACTTTCCAGTGAAACATTTACTGTGATAGAAATAAGTTTTAAGTACAAGTCTTCATTTTTAACACCAAAATGTAGTCAACTAAGATTTTGAGAGTTGGAAGTAATGATTAAGATGAACTGATCTACATTTATTTTGTAGACTTCCATGCTATAATATATCAAAATATACAAGATGTCGAGAAAGATCAGGGTGTCTAAATTTGTTGCCAAGCATTTTTTGGTACTATGTTCTTGGTGAATTGTCGAATGGTTAATTCTAAATCCTAATTTATAAGATAGTTTTAAATCTGTTTCTTCTATCATAAGTTTTAAATGTTTAAGTATCCATTTTCGAAACCGCTTAGCTGTAATCGGCAAAAATGATATTAATCAATTTGATTTTATTCTACTTATGTTTTAACCGGGTTTTGCGATCATTATTACTTCGACAGTTTTCCATGCACGTGGGACATATTTCAATTAAATGTTTGATTAATAAGCTTTGATAATATTCAATTAACAAACTTTAATTAAATTCAAATT
Organism: Druceiella hillmani; assembly: GCA_039881145.1. NCBI lineage: Eukaryota > Metazoa > Arthropoda > Insecta > Lepidoptera > Hepialidae > Druceiella > Druceiella hillmani. The sequence continues at coordinate 12,121,010 of JAYKKI010000007.1, read as the reverse complement.
AAAAATTCAATCAAATGCACATGATCAATATTTTAAACGTTTGCACATCAGGAATATTTATAGCTACTATTTGGCTATAATATTTATAATAACTTTTAATCGATCATCATTTTAACTTGTCTATACATACGTGCTACACATAAATTTTGTGAATGCTTCTATTACTATGTACAATTTTCTTAATATTGTTTGTATTAACCAAACTACAAAATTTTGTTTAATGATACGATCTATAGAATAGCTGTCAGAGTCGTACCTATTGAAAACAATGCATTAAAATTGCAACAATTGAAAACAATGTATAATAATTTATAGTTACTTAAGAATATAACACACGAGATTTGATAGTGCTAAAGATATTTCATTATAAAAAATAATCGTGCTAATTATTATATGCAGTTTTGAAGGAATTTAAAATGTATCGGATGGGGGAACAATTCCCCATTAACATGATATTTTCTGAAATATTTTCAAATATTGTTCATTTATTATACGCGTAGGTAGGATATTGATTTAGATCTCACTATAAAGAGCTTGAGGAGCACTACTAAGAGCCGAAGTATGACAATATGAGTAAAAATTGGTACTAAATGAAAAATGGCAAAAAATAAGGATGTTTGTAATTATAGAAAACGCAAATCAGAAAAAAGCTCACATCAAAAAGAATTTAGAAAACTTATATAGTCCAGGGCCGAGTAAATGCGAGACCCGCAACAGCGTCGCAAATAAAAGAAGAAAAAACGACTCAAAGCGATTACGTGGCTGGCTCATGGGGCACACAGCGTCCAGTAATTGTGCACACATCCACGGATAGTGTGCAGGCATCGTTGGGAGTCAATGCAGAAAAAAGATAAAGATCGATGGCAACGTGATAGCGCCAGACTATATATTGCGATTACCAACTATCGTCGGGTTGTCAACGTTGGGCATCAATGCGCGTACATCAGTGGAGGGTACTACGGTAAACTGTAATATTATAGAGCTCGACACCATATGTGAAGTCGAGGCTCGATGTGCTACAGCTCTGCTGGGTGTCCATTTAAAGACGCACTATAAACATATCTATTGGATGCAGTAAACTCAAATGTAAGCGAACGCAATTTCCGGAGCGATTGATAATAAAATTATATATAAAAGGAAACACTTGTAATAAATTTATTCCGACGTTTTCACGAAAAATCTACGGCGTGGACCCGAAATGTGCCGTTCGGTATTTTTTTGGAGGTTATGCTCTTTCGCATCTTATTTTAACAAGTTGAGTGTAACCACTTCCAATAATCTTCATTTTTCTTTACTTTGAATTTCAATAATAAGTTCAAATTTAAGTAGATGTTTGTCTTCCGTAGCCATGATTTTCTATTTGCTCCTGATATGTATTTTCATTTTTGATGCAATAACTATAGCTATGAAAACTTTTTTTCTTATTTAAATCCATTTTTTACCACTACCAGACCACTACTAGAAGCTCAAGTGAGATGATAAATTCATACGTTATAAGTAAAAATCGGTAATAAATTAAAAATTCCAAAATAAATTTAAGATATCGTCTCACATGAACCGTAAATATGCTCGGTGTTATAGAAAATGTAAATCAATGGGAAGCTGGTATCAAAAGCAATTCAAGAACCCTAAAAAGTCAGGGTTGAGCAAATGCAAGAGCTACGACAGCGCCGAAAAGAAAGGGAAAAAATGATGCAATGGGATTACGTAACTGGTCCATCAAGCATACAGTATACGACAATAGTTCAAATATATACATATCATGTGCAGGCGTCGTTGGAAGCCGATATAGAAAACAGGGATAATATAAAGATCGATGGCAACGTGACAGCGCTTGAAAAGTATGTATTGCGATCACCAAATATCTTTGTGTCGTCAATGCTCATACGTCACTGGAGAGTGCTACGGTAGACTACGAGGTTATTGAACATGAAATCGTACGTGCAATCGAGGACCGATGTACTACAGGTTGTAGCACATCGGTCCTCGATATCGGCTGGACTCCTATTCAAGACGCACTGCAAACATGTAATTGAGCGCGGCAAACCCATGTGTAAAGAAACGTAGTTTCCAGAGACGTCTATGAAAAAAAATCTTATTAGTACCAGACATTTTATCCCGACGTTTTCACGAAATATCTGCAGCGTGGATCCAACTGAACTTTTTAGTGTTTTCAAGAGCTCAAATAAAATTGAAATCGGAAATAATTGTTTAAACTTTATTTCTTCTCTTTTACATTTAAGGTCTAAACAAGCATTTTAGAAAAAAAAATCTTCACTTTTTTGTTCGAAACCCAAGTGATAGATGACGCATATCAACTATTTTCTAGTTGCTGACTTATATGAATTTATACTCCAGTTATGTTAGCATGTGTGTTATGTTATGATTTTGTAAAATTGATCTATAAAAAAATATTATTTTCAACATTATCATGCGTCTCAGAACTTAACCTCAAAGAAAGTGCCTTAACATTTAAAGTAATTCTATTAATTTTGTTAAAAAAATTATTAGACAGTAACAGAGACAATAAAATTGAACTTTTTGTCTTTTTGCACCAATAAATTTTACAACTGTGTACATACCCATTAAGATGAAGTATATTAGGTTATTCCAAAATTGTTATTTACGTATGAACTAATGTAGTCACACATAAGAGCGTAAACACTGGATAATTTTAAAAATAGTATTATTTTATTTTTAAAATATTTTTCAGAAACTAAATCGCAATGTTTCTCTTTTCTGTATAAGCAAAGCTACAATTTAAAAATAGTATTTGGTGGAATTGTTATAGACTTCTATTTATCGAGTCCTAAAAATCCATTTATTATATATAGTAATTAGATATCTATCTATATGCATAGCTTTGTATAAAGCGTGCCCACCAGTTCACCGCCAACTACTTTAAGTCATCAATTCATTTAGCTGTTGGCGTCACATACAGCGTTTTAAGATTCATGGTCTTCACTCGAAAATTTGTCTACCTCATCGATATTCAATTCTTTGATAATTGACAACCGACTTGGCATTTGACCACGTAATCCGTGTTTGTTGACATGGGCTTGATATGTGCGACGTTGAAGGTGCATCTCTTGGTCAGATTATGTACAAAGTATGCAACCCGTGATGAAACAATGGTTATTTCCAACACGTTACAGATAATTTTGTTAGCCTATGCCGCCTCATGACTTAGTAGCCCTCTTTCAATAAGAGCAGAATTACCGTGTCCTGTTCCTCTATTCGGATTTTCAATTGCTCCAGGATGTGGCAGTTTATTTTCTTCAGTTCCATCTACAGTTGAGTAATCCTTTCGTCAGATTTCAGTGTCCTGATATTGTATGTAGCTAGGTATTGTTGTTTACCGGAGCCTGCTGCAACTAGGGATTACTATCACCTGCCACCTTACCAGATCTACCATCTCCACCATAGTCAGGAATAATGGGGTTATCGGAAAATGGGTGACATTTATGGTATGTGTGCTCGATTTGAACATTTTACTCATAATCACCGCGCTAGTCTTGCGAGTTAAAACCGAGTTTGCTCACCCTGATAATGTTGCTTTATTGTTATTTTTACGTAGCGATTTTTTTTCTTTGTGTGCCATAGCTGCTTTATTACTTATAACACGAAGATGAAACAAACATTTTATTATTGAACCTTTTCAATAATTGCTTTTAAGTATTTCCTTGAGCAAATGCAAATGTTCTTATAAAATTGTTTTTATTCGTTTATGTCCTTTGGTCAAAATCTTGTTCTTCTTTGCATCGAAGTATAGCCCTTAAATTTGAATTTAAATAAATCTCTGTCGAGTTTACAAAAAGAGATTGCTACAAAGTTTGGTTGCAGTATAGCTCATAAACTATAGCTCATAATCTAGCTCTAAAATAACCTATTATTTTATGTCCACAAAAAAACAAACACGAATTCTGCAATTTTAGAATTCATTTTATATTTTCTTTGGTAAAAAAATAATTATTTATTTTTAGCGACGAAAAGACTTTAATTTATTTTTGGCGCTTTATATATTGCTTAAAATAAAAAAACAAAAGAGATTGCTCCGGATTAAGAGCACATTGCGGAAAATTGGTCATAAAAATGATATACTGCGAAGCCATTGCGGCGGGTGGCGGCTAAGTTGACTCATGTGTGACAATTATGTCGACAGGAGAGTGTAAGAAACACTCCCGGGTCGAAAATATTAAAGGCAAAAAATCGTTTCTTTATCTCATGTTGCTTTTATTAAAACAGACATGCGGCCTCATATTCAACGAAAATTTCAGTTTTCAAATCGTTTATTTTTAACCGTTATTGAAATATAAGTTGTAGTATTCATCCAACGTAATCAGAATATTTATTTATTAGTTTTATTTTCATAGAGAATAGTCGGTGCAGATATGACGATGGAAAATAGTACTCTTCCTTTTGTATATGTGACAATGCTTCCATAAAATGTCTAATAATTTTTAAAATCACGCTCATTTACGGTGTCTTCCCCCTCTGAATAGTTTCGAAGAAATTATGAATGCATAGTTAAAAATATTTTTCTTTGATTTTAATGAACAAGTATAATTTTTGTATATAGCTATTTAAAAATTCAAAAGCAGTGCGACTGAAACGAATAGAAAAAAAAAACAAAAAATCAGAAAAATGCAATTTTACAATTTTTATAACGAGTAATTAAACTATAATACTGTAATCATTACTCTACCCATCGTCACACTAGTTCCTCTATAATATATATGTGTTATAAATAATACATTATTGAGATGTAATACACTATGCCCTGTAGTTCATGAAAGCAAAGTTTTCGTAAGATAATGGAATATATGAGGCATAAATCTGGGAAGAAATGGCATTATGATATAAATAAACAAACTAACGACGTCATTTGGTTGCTGAATTCTGAATCTAAATTTAAGTATTGAAAAATGTTGCCATCAAAATACTTTTCCAAAAAAAAACCAATCGTATATTTTAAAAATTGCGACACTTTTTTACACCAAAATGGAGAGAATTAATTTGTACACCAAACAATATTTTTTTAAACACTTTAATAAAATACTTAGCTAGTGTAAATTCGGTGAAACATCATTGTGAAAAATAATTTCTTAAAAAAGTGACATTGCATGCAATAATCGTAATATTTCCTTTATTGGAATGTCCATAACTGCTATACAATAAATAACAGCTACTTGTAATTAATTTTTATTTGATAAGAAAATATCTGATTCTTTATAACACCATGTTTTAAATAAGACTACTTCTATTTTGAAATAAAAATATTCTTTCTCTAATAAATATTGTTTATTCTTGTGTATCGAAGATGTATATTATTATGCATACAGACCAAAATTTGGGCTACAAGACTAAAAATATAGGGAACCCTTATTTAACTATAACGCGACACGACAACCCAGGGTAGGCCAAGGCCTTCGGTTGGAGATTCTTCCAGGAAGTTCTACTCTTCGCCTGGGTTTTCCAGTTCTTGATCCTGAGAACGTTAAAATCTTCTTCCACCGAATCGATCCATCGTAATTTTGGTCTACCTCTTCTACGAGTTGTTAGAGGTTTTGCGATGAAAACTTTCTTTACTGGGTTTTCATCTTTCATTCTAGATACGTGGGCAGCCCAGTTCATTCTCTTGACTTTGATAGTTTCTATGACATCAGGCTCACCAAACAACCTATAGATTTCTGAGTTAAGACGTCTTCGCCAAATCCCATTTTCCTTGACACCCTCAAAAATTCTCCTCAGAACCCTTCTTTCTTTCTTTTTTTTTAAACAAAAAATTTTATCAACAGTAGATTTTCCACTCCTAAATCCGCATTGATAGCTGCCAATTTCAGAATCAACGAATGGTTTTAGTCTCATAAACAGAATGTTGGATATAATTTTATAGCTTGTGCATAGTAAGCTAATGCCTCTATAATTGGAGCAAACCATTGGGTCTCCTTTCTTATGAACAGGGCACAAAATACTAATGTTCCATTCTGAAGGAAGCTTTTCAGAGTTCCAAATATTCACAACTAACTTTTGCAGTTGATCACATAGCCGAGGACATCCATTTTTTAGCAATTCTGCAGTTATAAGATCATATCCTGATGATTTATTATTCTTTAGCTTATTAATTGCTAGTTGAATTTCATCTCTCTCTGGGATGGGAATTATTTCATCATTATTTACATTTACTGAGTTGTGTCTATGATTCTCCTGTGAATTTTCTAAGTTTAGAAGATTGTAAAAATGTTCAACCCATCTTGAAAGAATTTCTTGTTTGTTGGCCAAAATTTCCCCTTTTTCATTTCGACAAAGGGTAGAACTTGATTTAAAGTCAGAGTGACTACGATTAACCCTTCGATAGAATACTCTACATTATCTCTTGCTCTTGGTAATTAAATCCTATATTATATTGATTATTTGAGCTAATGACAATCTATAAATTTAAGAATTAACAAAGAATATGGAGAAAACAATTGATAATAAATTTAATAAAATATTGAATACATGTTTATCGATAACTATCTTAATACTTCTAGATATAGAAAATGCAACGTCTATCTATTTGAACATTATAACATTATTTATGTTTATAATATTATATCAACTATAAAGCTGAAGGAAATTTCTTCCAGCCTTCAGTCTGATTTGTTACTAATATTCATCAAAATATAATATAGAATATTACAGGGTATATCAAATAAAAAAATATATTGGACGATAAATTACTATTTTATTTCCTATTTTAAGTCCAATTATATATATATATATATTTATATATATATATATATATATATATATATATATATATATATATATATATATATATATATATATAAAATGGACTTAAAATATATAGTAAACACACACAAACTTCATTTGTATATGAAATACATAATATCAAAATATCAAAAGCGAAAAAAGTTTCTTTGGCAAAGTTTTTATAAAAAATTTTTATAAAACATCAATAAATATCCCTTTTCCTTCCTTCGATATTAGAACATAAAAGTAAACATTTTCCAATCGTACCCGTATAGTTGTGGTAATTTTGCTGTAACAAATGGTTTAACTTTACGGTTAAAGGAACGTTAAACGAAATAAAAATGACAACGGTAATTCATGTGCGCCATCTATCGTAATTAAACGAAACTACACCGTCAGTGACACAGCCGTATGTATGCGACCATCGATGTAACTTTGTCGTGGCGTATATTTTATTTCATTATATTTTTAAACAAATTTATTAAAAAAGCAGTTCTCAATTTTCTACATATATTTCGATACCATAATGCTTAAATTAATTGGAATTTATGTAAAATAATGAAAAAAAGTAATTTTGTATAACAAAAGGCAATTAAAAAAAATAGATACAATGGCACAATGCTATGATGATGTGTCACGAACGATTCAAAATTAAAGTAGCTTAATTATCTCAACTTCGTTCTGTGCCAATCAGTTCGAAATCATTCCCTGTATCAGGAGATTATATCATAATTGCTTTATTTTAACTGTCTTTTATTTTACACGAACACGCTAAAATGGCATCTTGTGTGATGGGAAAATTTGTAAATTCTACCTCTGCTACTAGTGAAAATGAAAGAATAACATTGCACCGACAGCATTCAAATATTAACATTTTATTATCTTAGGAATAATAATAAATATATCTTAAACGTACAAGTGTTACATATTTTTTAGAAAGCGAGACTAAAAAGGATAACTAAATATAATCCCTATAATTATATTTCATGACGTATATATTGCCGGCGTTTGTAAGACCTATAAACATTATACAAAAACCTGTAAATACTTCATCGGCGATGAAAAAAGTTAAGATTAAAAAAAATTGTCTTTGTACTTATGTACGGGCGTTAGTAGTTATACTTCCTTGGAATAATACAAGAATAGCTTCATTTAGTACTCAAATTATTAATGGACATAAAATAATATATCATAGACAAATAATTTATAATTTATAATGCAAATAAATACATACCAAAACTTAACCTTTCTTAAAGAAACACAAAATTGGTAAAGTGCAAGATATACAGAAACACAGCGACTCAGTCAGGATCACATTGAAATTCTATTTGTCCATACAAGAAAACGCGAATTTTCGACAATATTATTTATAAAGTCATCATCGTTGAAACATCCTGAATAAATTATTTTTTACCATGTTGCTTTACAAGACTTGCCATTCTTTTGTAGTCGTAATATTCGACTTCACTCTTCTTGACAAACTGGACAATAGTAAACATTGCTGGCAATTATCAAAAACATAAGCATGTGAATCTTTCGTGCATAGATTATGTCAAAAAGTATATGCGTTGGCTATATTTAATCACTTAACGCCTCAAATCTATGAACATTTCCAGTTTTAAAATTGTCCCTAAATGTAATATAATGTAATTTTTGAATTAATGTAGTGGCTGACAGACGTAGAGAAGTAACCGACCTATTTTACATCTTACTCGTCAATAGATTTTCAAAAATCAAAGCGAAAAAAATTAAAAAATAATGTGTGAAAACACGTCCTTACAAGGTCACAACGTTGGAATTCATATAGTTACTGTTAATACAACTATTTTTTCAATAAATAACAATAAATATGTTTTAAAAACGATTATTAACCGATGATAAGAAACATATACTTTTTTAAAATTCCCGAACTGTATTTTAAACAAATTTTACTACACAATCTGGCATTTTTCACACTTTTCAAGATTTTCACAAGAACCAAGATATCAAATAAAATGAAACAATACTAATTTGGCCATTTAGCGCCGTTTTTAATGGGACAATTTTCAGTTGCTACGAGCCTGTCTTTACGAAGCAATATGAGTCCATATTAACAAGCGGTAATAGATGTATAAAATATGTCTGTTTATCCAATGTCCTTTTACATTATAAAATAAATTGCTTAAAAACTAAAGACCAACCCGTTCTTAAAATATAGTACTAAAAAGCAAAAAATAATATTGAACCTGTTTTACCTCTCTACTCAGTAAAAACTTTAATGTAAGCCATGTTTGTTGTTAAATATGATACTTAAGTGTAAAATCCTGGTCATTGTCCCGTAATCTAAAAGAAATGTTAGGCATTTTTATTCACTTGATATTAATTTGAGAAACGAAATCGTTTATGTTTTGATAAAAGCGCCCTATGCTTTTACACTCAAAAAGTAATGAACATGGCTTAATGAACATGGCTTACATTAAATTCCTTACTGAGTAGATAGAGAAAACAGGTTCGATTAATTATCTTTTACTTTTTAGTACAGTATTTTAAAAAGCGCGTTTTCTTAGTTTTTTAAGCTATTAATTTATTTTTAATTTTATTCGTTTTGCGTATTATGATTTTAAGACTGTTTTTTATATTTATTTTATTGTATTATCATCGGTTCTTGGTATGTGTGCGATATTTTAAATATTTCCGACGTCTGGAAGTGGATGAAAATTTAATTGATATATTCCGTTATTTTTCGTTTAGTCTGTTTTTAAGACTATTTTTTTTAATTTATCACAAAATTTAACTGAAAATTCCGTTAGTTTTTTAGTCTTTTTTTTAAGACTAAAACAATTTTTTACAGGCCAACATAATAAAATTGTGTTAAAAACCAACAGTATGCTGGCATTTCTGCATTACGGGGACCTTTCCTATGTTTTTGTACTTCCATCTCTTAACGAAAACTCTTCCTTTCTCGTTAAAGTCATTCCGGAATGTTACATAATATTATACAATCATATTTTGCAGATTTTCAAAATTTGCAGATCAAAAAGTTTGGAATTGAAATTGAAGTTAGTTTCTTGGTTATTTCTTAAAAGGTCTATAATTATACTCGTATCTCTTAAAGGTTCTCGAGCGAAAAATAATTTTACGTTTAAGTTTAAATCAAAATAATGTGAAATATATTAGGTACTGTTTTTAAGGTTCGAGAAATATGCTCATTTACCACTATTTCATCGTTTTTATGAAGATAATTTTCAAATGGAAAAGAAATTCTATCCATTTTTGTCTTGAGCTTCGATAATTTTTGTAATTAAGCCTAGCTTTATATATAATGAAGAAAAAAAGACATTTTACAGAGCAATCGATGGCAAAGATTTTGATTTACAAGTTATGTTTATCATTTTCTCGACTGTTTAATAAAAATGCAACTTGGCTGTCGTTCTAAAGCCAGTACATAAAAATCAGCTGAAATTTTATACTATATTAACACTATGTTAATTTAACGCCACTGAAAAGAAAATATTTACATCGCAGGATATTTATTACCGCTACAGATTAAAATTATTTTTAAATTGATCGTCTGCGGACAAAACTAACTATATGTTTGTTTCTATTTTCTGTTAATGTCACCTAAGTTTTCTGAGAAAATAAATTCCATTCTTAAAGTCTACTAGCAAGAATTTCTGTTTACCTTACATATTACTACAACACCAAATCATTCAGTTTATGAACTTGAATATTGATGCATTAAATGTGGTTCCTCCAGAAAACCTCGGCGTATTACATATTTTTCTATCTAGGCACCACTATTCCTAATTTTCATCATCATTCGTTGAAATTAGAGATCGTTCTAATGTTCTTAGTAACAGTATATAAAATTCCTCAATATGCAATGTGGCACTGTTGAATATTAAGTGTTAGTTTCTTTTTCTAATTTTTTTTTCTTTTGAAAACCTATGATTTTATTTGAATAAATATTTGATATTAATTTCGTTTAATCACTAGTGATTGATTGGTTCTTTGATTGGTTCTATTGGTTCAATTACCGAACAAGAATTACACAACTTGGAATAGATGTAAATTTAAGGGTATATGTCTTGTATTACGTGGCGACTGAACAAACAAATATAACCCGGTTTTATTATTTTTTTAGGGTTTCCAATCCAAAATTTGATAATAGATTATCTATATGCAACAAAATTTATTCAGATAATTCTTGCACTTGACCATGATCATTTTTATCAACGTAACAGTAATAGCTTTCCTTGATGGAAAGTTATTGTTGTAATATTAATAAAGAAACTTATCATTTGTATTAATTTGCATTTAAATATATGTTGCTAGTATTTTAGGATGAAATTAAATGAATAAATGTGTTTTTAGGAATAATGGTATTTCCAACTCCCGTGATGTAACGTATCAACTAAACATTCGCTAAAATTCAATTATCAAACAAATTAAACTCTCCGTAAAGAAATATTTTGGTTATTATTTTGGAAGTTATTACCTTCAGCCTGTGTGGAGATAATAAATAAAAGATGTTTGTCAGAGATATGTCCTAAATTCAACGATACAATTTCTCAACAGATTCCAGAGAAAAGGGATTAAAGATGACAGACATTGAGATATCCTTAAAGCATTCACTTAATCGGGATGTCAGCCTATTGCTTTATTATTTATAGCAAAACTTTGATCCAAATGCCAGAACGGTCCAGTAAATCATTTTGCCTGAGAAATAACGTTATTCAAAGTTAGATGCGATTTAAAGGAAATTATATAATATATAATAATTCAAAGTAATTTATCCTTGTACGATCTTGTTGTATATGTTTTTGTATATTCTATAATTTATGTTAAATGCATTATTTATCGGCGTTTTATTGCTATATTTCAGTAACTTAAAATTGCCCAAAATCTGTACGTTCGATTGGAATACGTATAAAGTAGGTTCCATAATTAGTAGTTTTCATTATAGTAAGTTCCATAATAGTAAGTTGCATAGTTACCTACAACTTTTCAAATTGTTGATGCAAGTTATCGTTTCTATTCAAGTACTGTAATTGTGATTTTTCCACATTTTTCACATTTATGGTTGAGAAGACAAATCATCGATTGCATGTTCATCTAAAGCTCAATATTTTAAAATCCGTTCATCAGGCGGCAAATAATATATGATTACTTAATCGATACTTTTGATCCGATACGAGTAAAAAAAATGTAATGTGTTTACAATTGAAAAAAAAAATTGTGTCCTCAAACAGTGATATTGGATTACCAGAGTGCTATAGAGAATTAATTACATAATGTTTGTTTGAGAAAAAGCCTTGGCAGGTAATTTCTGATAAATAATTTATGGATTTATGTTACGCCAAGTTAGATAAAGGTAGCTTTAATAGCTATATAATATTCATTTGTAAAAATCAATAACAAAGGAAATATTACTACAAAATAGTACTAGCTAGACGGGTGCACGATTAGTATTTCGAACATTGTATTTGAAAATACAGTGTTACTCAAACTAGGTTACTGATAAAATGAGTTTGTAAAAATATTGTCTGCTATAATTTATACACGGAAGTATATATACGTAGGTGAATATAAATACAATGTATTAATATTTTTATTAAAAACTTATTTTAATTCTTTAACCCCATGTGAACAATATTTGAAAAAAAAACCTGTCAAATTTTAATATTCATAGTGATAATATATTGCCTTACACAACTTGCAAAATACTATTCATTGAGAGTGTCAAATCTATAGAAGCCAATGTGGGTACGTTTTTTTCTATTTAAAATATGTTTTATTTGTTTCTACGTATGCAGACACAATTAAATTACATTATCGTAAATATTACTTAAAATGACTTCTCATTCATAATAAATTTAGACGCACTCTAAGAGTTTATCAACGTTTCAGGCGGACTAGCATATTATTTATATATCCTAACACACCCGTTATGTTGACATGAGATAATATTTTAGTCACCTTACTTCAGTGCTTTCAAAAGTATCAGCCACCTTGAGTACTTTTCTGAGTATCAGAGCAGACATACTTTCAAATAAACGGAATACTTTCTTGTTTGATTAGAACTTGTTGTTAATAAACACAATACATATATACGAAAAGAATCAAGAATAAATATAATTTAATATATTACTTTGATTCTCTCAAAATACACAGTTGGAATCATTGAAAAAAAAACAGGTCCTTTAAGAAAAAAAGCAAAAGTGAACGATTAGCTTATTGTGATAAATTATGAACAGAATTAATTAAGAAAATATATGCATTTTACAAAAATTTACCCCAAAACATAAATATCTAGCTACATAATACACTATATGCACCAAATTACTACTTAATAAAGAGCTCTTTCACCTTTATGTAACATAATTCAAATTAAAAAAAACCTAATTTGCATGAAAATCTACCAAGCCTTGCACAAAATGTAATCTGAATATTCCGAAATATGAAAGGAATAGAAGCAGACGTAAAAAAGATTTCGATAATGGAAATAAATTGCCAAATATTCTTTCAAAATGATGTAATTTCAGTAGACCGATGTTTGCGTTCCACTTCTTTGGGGAAAGATAATGCCATAAAGTACGCGATATATTTATATTTATGTATAGACATTAAAGTAACAAAAAATCGAGCCTTGATTTTGGCAAAAAAATATATTTATCAGCGGATTTTCGGGCAAAATATCAAAAAGCTCTTAGCGATTAGTATTTTACTACATTTTCTTAAATTCCCTATTACTGCATTTCTAAGATTTCCCTTATTATTATACATCAAAGATATTATAAAACAAAAATAAAGAACAAAGTCCTTCACAACTATTTTACATGAACAATTTGCAGCATTAATACAAAATTTACATATGTATACACACTCTAATAGACTTATAAATATAAGTCTATAAGAGCTAAGAATGTCATGTAGCAAAATTTCGTTTGATTTTTGGGATGAATGACTTTTGTTTGATAATCATAAAGTAAAACTAATTTTGTTCTTGAGAAAATTATTTTCAAAACCATAATACGTTCCTTTTGTGATGAAATATGATACATTCAAAATTTACGATATATTAATAATGGCAAATAATGTTGATCTAAATATGAGTACTTGCAATAAATATGCCATCGCGATGCGCTTACAAATTTAATATTTCATTCCACGTATTAGTCAAATACATGCACAAATATTAATTTTGCACAATAAATGGTCATGATATTTTGGAAGGGTGAAAAAATGTTTAAACCAATCAAATAAACCGAAATACAATTTGAACGTAATAATATATTTCTTAAGGTGCACAATATTTCAATTATGAACGCAGAAATTATTACAAATTGAAAACTTCCATAATGTTGAAAACTGATCGAGGTTTAATTAATATATTTTACTTAAAAATTACTTGTTGTTGTAAGATCATGCTATCTTTGTCATCACGGTGTCTACAAAACATGGGAAAAGTCACGAAAATCGTGTAAAAATTGTACTAAAACGGTTTGTGATGAATATTCAAAATGAATAACCAACTATGACACATGTTTTCAAGAATAAATTCCATTTAAGTATATTTTAGATATAATTTATAATAAAATCATTAAAATTTAGATAAGCACATTTATTTATATATAGAATATTTTTTTCTACCTCTGTCACCGCATATGTAGGAACAAATAAAACATATTTTATATTTGAAATATAAAAAACGTACCCACATTTCTTAATAATTTCATTAAGTAATGTATAATTTATTAAATACTGAAAAAATAATTAAGTCGAGAATCGCTTAAATTATTGTTGTACCTATGGTCGGTCATAAAAGGACCATCACATTTATTGGGCAAATCGATTCCTGCGTCGAAAAATTTTAAGAATATAATGTCCTCAAATAAGCAGAACATCAAAATTAAAGAATAGGAATCTGTAATGTATTATTAGTTAAATATTCATTTGATACCAATAAAATATTGATCAGATATAAAAAAACTAATCTCTCGTTACGCGCTTGTGTCAATAATTATTAAATTACAAAGATATTAAATGAAAAAATCAACATATCTTTCTCCTACAAGCAAAACAACTACAAAACCAAAAATATTCGATTTCGCTCAATTTCTTTGGCAAAAGGGATCATAAGATATTAAAAAAAAAATAATTTTTGTTACAAGATGTTTGAAATAGATCAAAAAAAAGAATTCAAAAATATTGAGATCAACTGATATTAATTGGTACGTAAATTACTTTTATCATCATTTTTCTCGTCATATCATTCCGCGTACATGTTGCATTTCATTAATTCTTCTTATAGAGGATGTAAGAGTTGTTTTGAAGTTCCTATTTATATTATATATTATTTATATTTTTATTATTATTTATAATTTTTTTTATAAATCCACGCAATTAACCTCCTATTTTCTTATGTAGAGTAAATTATGTTTCGAATATCTGAATGTGTATTTCCTGATATTTTTTCATGTAACACTAAATCACCGACTTGCTAAATATATTACAACACCAAACTTTTTCAATTTATTTTCTTACTTCATTCAAAGTTTACCCTATACTACGCATATTTAGTTAAAACCAAAGAACAATGTTACCTCCGCTGGAAACTAATCTAAGACAAGTAAGTGAAATCGGTACCGGTTATCGCATTCGTAACAGCTTATTGCATTTTCCTAGACGTCATGAGCCTGGAGTTTTTTTGTATGTAATTTTTAGGTGAGAATATAGCAGAAAATTTACTCCAAAGCGGATTTGAAATATAATATTAAAGTGCAAATTACAAATGTACGTATCAATTCCTAATGTAAGTTAACCGATTACAGTATTTATTGATTGCTTTTCTGCTGAATTTAATAATATTCTGTTCAATATAGAAACTGAATTTTTATTAAATAATATACATTATTTTTTATTTAATAAAGAAACAGTTTCCATGATGTTGCATCTTTTATAATATAATCACGAACCCCATCGATATTAAGAATTGATTTTTGGGTATAGTCACAAGTAAATATACGAAAACAGGAACCGTGTAGAATTAAATGCACCGAGAAAGACATTATTATTTTCATTATAAGACTATTTTCTGAGTAAAAACTTCTGTAGCTCTTGGCCACTTATTATATACTGAAAGGTTTTCTATCTAGTGTGTTTAATATGTAGATATATATTATATTTAGAAAACAATATGCGTATTTTCAAAAATAATAAAGGCGTGATGCCGAGAATTATTATATAAAGTTAAATTTTAAATCGACAAATATGTTATGTTTTTTTCTGACAACAGATTTAAATTAGTGCCCATTAACTTATCATATTAAATAATACAAACACAAACACACGGTCTACATAATGATGTACATAAACATGTACAAACATTTTTTCATAGCACTTCAGTAAAGGTGGGCGTTAACCTTCACATGGGTGTATGAAGGCGAATTACATACAATACGTAACAAAATATATGTAACAGTTTACGGAAATTTTAGTCGATATGGAACTATTTTCGTAAGTTGGATGCGCATACTGTTTTCGCGCTTAATATGAGAACAATAAATCAACGGCTTTTGTACAGCGGTTGTGTCAAATTGAGCGCGGTTTATGAAATATTCACGAAATGCATAAATGGATAAATATATTTGAGAGCGCCATATTAATGAGAAGTATTTTAATGAATCAGTACGCTTTTTCGCGAAAAAAATTGTAGAGGGATTGAGAGGAGTAAACATTTTGAAACGCAATTTGCACTTATGAACAAGATCCAACTTGTTCAAGAAGACTCAATACTGGTGCACTTTATTGCCCAATTTTTTTTCACTCTGAGAATATAAATACTTCATTGAATGATTCAACAATATTTTCTGAATTTTGTTACGAATTCCTACATCAAGATGATGTCTATAAATAAACCTTTCGACTCTGGCACAATACAAATCACCTACACCTACCTTTAATATCCTCTCTACAACCCGAAATTTATTGTGTGGACCCGGATTATTGTCGGGGTATTATTGTCGACCAAATTGTCAGGGTATTATTGTCGACCAAATCCGAGAATTATTGCGAGATCCTTAAGGAGTTCTTGATATCGACCTTTCAATAATTTGAAAAAGGCACATAGTTATGGAATACGTTTTCAATAAGACAATATTAACCACCATATTTCAAACGTGTTTAACACAAGAAACATAATTCTCACGAAGTGAAGACATTGAACCGCACTCGCCAGACCTAATTTTACTCCAAATGAAAATTTTCTTTGGAAATATCTCACTCGAAGACGGTGATGAATTCACAATGCCCGCTTTCTCCGTAAAGTTCATCATGCTTTAAATTAATAAATACTCACTATTCTAGAGATTTCGCAGGTTAAAAACATAGAAAAAATATTAGTAATTCAATTGAATCCGCAACACATATGTCATAGTATCATTTCCACTTGGAATACTAAAAAAATATATTATACCATTTCACTCAAATATAAAGTAAATTTGGGTGAAATCATATTAAAATACCGGGTTGCTATTCAGTAAGCAGTGTACTCAAAAACAGAACACAGCCTGAAAAAAAGAGATCGCAATAGACATAAAAGATTTAAAAAGAGATTTTAAATAGAATGTAACATAACGCGAAAAGTATCTACTCGATAATTATCAATGATTTTGCCAAACGTTTTATTTCTTTTTCAAAAAGAACGACTGGAACAGTCAATGACCCACATACTCATCTTGATAGCAATAATAAAAATGTCGCAAGCTTTTGAAGGTATAATATGTTTTAAACAATAATAATAATTCAGTTAAATCTTTGAAATCACCTAATGGGACGATACTAAAAATTATCCTCATCGTGTTTTCCAGTTAATTCAATAAATTGGACATTTATTTCATGAATTCGAATAGATGTCTACTATTCCTATTCATACTATTATCTGTTGAATTACTAAACCTATTTAAATCTTTTATAAACTTACTCGAACTACTCGTTCATGAAGTAATCACCTCGTAAACTACGTTAACTAGCAATTCTTTTCAATGTATCATCAGATATATTTTCGTTTTATTTTTCTTTTTGCAAGCAGCGAAGCTATCGACAAAACTCTTAATTAAATTACTTTGTTGAGCATGGGTTCTGTTTCGTAACAATAAATCAGCAGAATTATCAGTAGTTTGTGGATGGAAACAAACGGAAAAAGAATGGTTACGTGATAAACTGACAATAGAGCGGGGATATTTTTTCATATCATTTTTTTTCGAAAGGAAAGTAATTTAGCAGTCGATTTATATCGTATATAATGTAACGTTAATAGTTACTAAATGCCTTCGTTACACTATTTCCAATTTAAAATGGCCACAACGAAAACGAAATTTTTGGTTCCTGTTCGTTTTACTATGCCTGTTCATTTTATTACGTGCCAATCACAAACGGAACTCTTATTACCAGGATTCTGTACACATTTAGGCACTTATAAACATTTAAAGGTAAGATGTATTTCGATTAATCTATATCTATATATCTATATATAGCATTCACGGGCATAAAATATAGTGCATATTTAAAAAATTATAAGGTGTACGACAACCGCTATAGCTTTCCTCTAATTTCTGTATAAGACCTTACCAATGCTGTTTTCTTCATGATTTTTGACTTATCAGTTTCGTAAATAAGGGTATTATTGCACATTTTTTAAAATATATTTTCAAATATACAATTGAAAGGTACGAAGAAAATATTTTGTTATTTCTCATAATAATTTCTTTGAAATAATATACATACATACACACATGCACACACACACACACATATGTGTGTATATATATATATCCCATACAATCAATTGAAAAAAATTAAAACCTTTATTTACCTCCTCTATAATTTCTAGATGACAATATTTAAAAAAGTTGGCAAAAGTGTAGGTTAATAATATATATCACTATGCCAAATTTCAAGTTTCTACATGGTACGGTTTCCTAGAAGATCGGATGTAAATATAAAAAACATTGTCTACTATATATTTCGTAGATCTAAAGACATGGTGTGGCTCCTAAAAACTCAGATTTTCTTCACAATATTAAGAATAGTAGTTTAAAATAAATTTTCCATTAGAAAAAATTGACAAGCTTAAGCGTAGTCTTAACATTTAAGTGCTCGAAGTATTTTTCTTTGAAATAAATATAAAAATTTGAAATAAATAGAAAATTTGAAAGTTGTTCCGTTGTTAAGCATTCAATTTTTTATGTAGAAATGTAGTATTTAATATATTCTTTGTCTTTTATTGTATAATTTAGAAATAATATTTCAAAACTTACTTAGAAAAAAAAATATTTATTACATAACATAAAAATTACAACGATTTTATTGTCATAATCAAAAATGAATGCGATGTGAGAGAAAATATACAAAAATTAATTTATTATTGGCGAAACACATGCGCGTTCCAATGATTAATTCATGCGGATCGAAAAACTACCAAGTTACGAGCTAATCGGCAAGAATATAATGAATGTTTTAATCTGATATAAGATTAAGTCTAAATCTCGATGACGTAATATTCAACCTCGTGATCTACCCTCATTTTTGGTCAGTCTGTGATTTTTTCCGAACTTTGCCAATTAATTTATTTACATCATACTCATTGGCATTTAGAAAATTGAAATAGAAATGCAGTGTAACTCAAACATTTTAAAATATTCTTGATACATCTACTCCTACGACCAACCGACCAATTTACACCCCGGCCGACTATAGTTTCTTAATCATACTGATGATGAAATATATGTTCATTACATAATTGATATATCTCGAAACTAGATGACGTTGAAATTTTGACATTGTTGCTCGCTCTGTTGAACATTTTATCTACAGCCTTATATGCGCTCAAACATAAATACCCCAAAGTTGATCCGCAATTATTAAAAGTAAGTAAAAATGACGTAATCCTGAGCAATATTTCAGTAATTCTCCATTGAAGGTAAAAAAACAACGTTTTAGTAAAATATACGATTATAGGATATAGTTTAGATTGAGGATTATTTTTCCGACCAGTTTATATGATTGTATTTTGAACTTTGTTCTTCGCGCCCAAATATTCGCATAAGATTTTTTCGTAAAATGTTCATGTCATGCTTATAGATATTCAATACCTTAAATTTAAATAATTGGTGAAAAATTTATAGTGTTTCCTAGTAAGTTTTAGATTCATTTATTTTATTTATTTATCTACTTTAAAGTGTCGAATCGATAAATTTGGCAGACTTATTACTACGAGAATAGCCAACACCAGTCCAGCCCGCTCAGCAAGCGGCGGGGGTCGAACCCGTGTCCCCGCGGTGTTCCGTGCCACCAAAGGCCGTTGCTATATATGAATAACGACGAGTGAAGGTGAATTCTGCTATGACATAATAGCTAAGTATCGGCTCTGAAGATTCAAAGATGGAAATATTTATCTCTCCGACAGTTTTCATTCAAGACGACTGCCTGTGTTAAGTAAATAAAAATGAGAAAGCTTTGTTGATCAGATCCCTTGTTAAGTTCGCTTTATTTGAAATTATAGCTCTCATACTGTAATGGAAAAATAAATTAAGGCTTCAGGGATGACGTGAAAATATTCCGTTGTCACTCATTGATCACAAAGCATAGATTTCTAGCTTTGTGATTTTAATAAGTACATCGAAGTAATTATGTAGTCGCAAAATTTCTGGCCCAAATAAGATTGGACTGTATCATTACGCTAACTGCCTATCGCGTGTTTGCGGATTGTTAAGTCGTGAATTATTTCGATTAATTCAGACTATTGCACCAAAAGCAAATGTTTTTTTTGTCAGTACATTTAGAGTTTGTGTGACTAATGTTCCTATTTTCCTTATTATTTACTAATATAATTTTTAATAACGTTTTTGTTTTTTTATATAATTCCAATAAATTTTAATCAGTTTAGATATAGCACTAAAAAAATATAAGGAACAATATCTTTGCGTGTTGAACCGAGCTCACTTGGTTATTTCTCTTAACGTTTGTTTACTGATCTTAATTTAGCCGCCATAGTTATTTCACGAAATATGTAATACATACATAATGAAACTTTTAACTATTCTTCATATTTATAAAAAGGGATATAACGCATAATGTTCTCATGGCTCCCTCAAAACAAAAAAGGAGCGTAATTAATTACTGATGACTCCGTGCACGTTCTTGCTCAGAAGCTTTTCTTCAAATTAATGTAACATTTGTTAGAACGGTATCGAATAATATAATTATTTCCCAACGCGTAAATGTAATTATTTTCCGCGGTCTCGTCTGTTTGAATTAACTGGCGACGGGAGACAGGATTCGTGACCTGCAGACTCATTACTTATTCTGTATTAAAAACCGAAAAGATTTCTTATTTTGAAAAGTTTAACTCTTTGATAATCAAAAGTTCAAATTTATCGAATTTTTTCTCAGGTCCGAATGTCATTTTTGTCATTAACAATGGTTGGTGAAGTATACAAAATTCGTAGCTAAAAAAACAAGTGTTACTGAAATATGATAAAATTAATCCGTATCCGATTTGAGTTTAGGTAGCCATAACAGTAACGAAGAAACTTAAGATATTTGTTCTTTTTTGTTACTGAGAAGTTAAATGGGATACTCGTCGGGTCATACAAATAAAGTTAATGAGCAGAATAACTAATGAACAAAATAATTTACAATGAATACTTAATTCCAAAAAATTATACGTTATAAGCTAAAATATGCTAGAAAATCCAACGAAGATCGGAACGATTAATTTTCATTTTTGTAAAAAAAACGGTAACTGCATCCTGACTTGGTCGTTTAAGTTTTAAATAATCATTTTAACAGTTACAACGCAGCAGCAGATAGCGGGGGATTTCTGGTTCCGTCACCTCCTTTTTATTTTGCTTCATTTTATTCCTTATTGATAGAATATTATTAGATGTAATACTTACATGTATACAAATATAAATGTATGTTGCAAATCAAATTCAAAACCAAATTCGCACGGAGCCCCTCTCGCAATATTATTATATACTCATTTAATAACAATTATAGCTCATAGTTTCTGAAAAACTCTTTTAATTACATAGATTACATATTGATACACTAATTTTGTTCAATTTTGTAAAATATACCGGACTTTATTTATTATAATTTATTCAAAAACAGCAACAGAGCCAATTTATTCTCATAGAAAAAAAGAATTTATTTTATAGAAAGAAATTATTCTCAGAAAGTCAAGTAAGTCTACTACTTCAAATAAAAAAAATATTCAAAGCTATAAATTAATTGTAGAAAGGGTATTATGACAATAATAAAATCACTATTTAAGACGATAGAATTACTTTCCTTGTTTCCACAGACTTCCACCTAATTGTCTCAATTTTTACTGCACCATTAAGCCTAGTGAAATTAATGTCTGTCTAAATCATTCACATTTTTGACTCTATATTTAAACAAAAACACATGGCAAAATCCTCTTTCGTAAAGTTTTTAATAATTTATAATGTCGAGAAAAAGATAATAATAAAAAACAGTAAACAATGATTAAACATTTTGCAATTAAACTATGGAAAAATCCGTTTTTGAAGTGGTATTTTGGTTTGTGAAAAATATTCTTTAAGTGTTGGTATATAAATTCTAACACAGAGAAATCTGAATGCATTCCCATCTAAGGGAAAAATGGCTAGGAAAAATAACCATAATTACTGCTATTTGAAAGATCGAGAAATGGATTTCTTCTAGTTACTTATGAATAAAGTAATTAATAACCAAGAATTAACTACAAAAACAAGTAAGTAGCAACAAGTTTAGGTTTTGCGACTACGCTATATCAATGAATGAGCATTTGCTTTTTATTAACTAGACAATTAGAATCACCACCAACCAAGATTTCTTTACTAATCAGTCGAATGAATGCTTAACTTTCTCAGTGCAAATTGTCTTAAATTTCTATGTGCAAATTGATTTAAACTTTCTCAATGACGAATTGACTTCAGTATAGTAATATGAAGTTAAAGATAGTCATGTTTTATGTAATTTAAATCTTAATTTTTTTTTCCTGGAAACTTAAAAACACACGCTAAAATATTTTTATTTGAAATTGATACCGGAAACCTCTCGCCAGTCCAGAAATACGCAATGCATGCAAAATATGCAATGAAGACTTTTAAATATACAGCTAACCTTAAATCTGATAACACCAATCATGGTTTTCATTGAAACAATTAAGAGCATTTAATGAAACATAATTTTACACGAGTCTGAAAAGATTAACAAATAATGTGTCATTTTACTTCATTGATTAAAGAGCAGCTTAGAGACGTCAAAACATAAAATAGCTGTACCTCCACTCTTTCAGCTAATTATAGTCTTGAGATGTTGTGCAACAAGCTGCTTGCAAGTAAGTACATTTAGAAAATTACCTTTTTTTCTCTTTTTCAAATTGTTTCAGCCAATATAATAAAACAAAGTCAAACAACTGTAATCCGAATAATTAAAAAAGTTTAAAAATGTATTTGCTAACTTATAAGCCGATGTATACAATTTCTAGGAACGTTAATGATAATAACGAAAATTTTTATGACATAGTTCACTTTTCCATCACCTCACTTGCTTGTATACATGGCACTCACATAAAAACTAAAAATCGTGGGGTCATATTCTGAATATTTCAGGCAGCGAAAGAGATTTTTTCCCTAAATCTCCTAATATACTGTGGCCTTGCTATTTATGGCAATGTTGCCAGAAAACTTGGAACAAATCATAATATCCACATTTTTACTGCAGTCCTTTGAAAAGAAGAATTAGACAACTAGGTTAAAAAAAGGAAATAAATGGACTACTTGGGAACTCTGGTTACCAATGCAAGCCGTATTTGTTAACTCCATTTCAGGAAGCAACAACGCATGATGCAATGAAGCTCATTTGAATACCAGAATACTATAGAAACGCCTATAGGAGTACGAATAAGTCTATTTTTAACTACTAAACATGATGAGCTATATTATTTTTGATAATGCCATTTTAAATATTTTTAGTAAAATAATATGCTTTATACAAATATACATAAAATAAATAATATTTCTTATATTGCTGGGGACAATAAAACCAGTAAATAATAAATAATGGTTTATTTACTTTAATATAATGTTTACATTAAATGATATAAATAAAAGAATCCAGAAATCTTTGTAAAGGTATTGTTTTTAGAAATTTACGTAATATTAATTAAAACTATATATTTTACTTACTGTTCTGTAATTGATCTAGATTTATGTGTTTTATTTTTGTTTGAAACTCCAACCCCTCTTAATCTTTCGAGGCGCCCTCCTCAACTTCTTCTTTTTCAAAGAGTACTTTTTTTTTAGAGATTCATACGAATATTATATGTTTTGTAAAACTCCTTTCCTTGTAGCTTCACTTTCATTCTTTCAACATTTGTATTGGGTTGACCACAAGGCAAAAAGTCTTTGCCGGCGAGGCACACAACTGGAACGCGTATCCGATTCCCGGCTGCTCGAAAATATTTAACAGAAAAAATATTGAAAGTGTGACGAATTAAAAAGAACGAATTAAAGATAGAAGAGAAAGGAGACGAATTAAAAATATACATATATTTTAACTACTTTATACATATATTGAATCTGCATTAACGTTACTATTTTAATCTATCTCTTTTATATTATCAAATTCAACATAAACTGTCGAATTAATACTATTTTAAGACTTTCATCCAAAGATGAATTATCATGATTAACTAAATGCCATTGTGATGTTAAATTTGCTGATCATTCAGGTGTTAGGCCAAAAGCTAATAAAGAATAATCATTCGGTTAGGAAATTTTCTCTCGTAATGTCATTACCTTCATTCAGAATATAAATACCATTTCCGAAAAAAAGTGTATGATGCAACGAAATATAATGTTTATTTTTTACAATGTCTTTGGAATGGTTTGAATGGAACTTGATATCTGTCATTATATATACCAAGCAAAGATGTCTTACAAGGCTGAAATTGAAAAGATTTGGTTTTAGAAAACATTCCCCACAGCCCAAAACACATTCCCTATCAGTTTTAGTTATATATGTTTTAAGGTGATATACTCTGCCATTTCATATAGAAACTACGACCACAATAGAGCGAGTCTCAGTTGTAGTTAAAGATAATTGAGTGAGAATTCGAGTGAAATTATTTTTTTTTAATTCAAATAATTTTCCTTAAAACTCTAAGAATCTTAAAATTTTTTACAATGTTTTCATACTCTTAAAAACAAATATATAGGGGATACTGTTCCCCACCCCCACCTTACCCCTTTGTAAAATCAAACAAGTCCTTCATAGTTAAGTTATAGGGTATCTTCTTCCATCACATGCTGGCTTATTTATATTGAAGTACAAAAAAATTATATGTATGCTAAATTATATGTATGCTCAACTATATAACTCATCCGAGGACATGAAAGAAATTGAAAAAAAAAATCAACACACAAAGTATAATTTTTTGCAACTGTGTTATAAACTTCATATAAAAATCTATCAAGCTGTAATATAAAAATAAAATGAGAGCTTTATATTTTAAAAAAATATTACAAAATGTTAAATTGACTTTTAGACCTTGAAAATTGACTTTATGAAAATAAAAAGTATAGCTACATCCATTAAAAACGAATTAGCTGCATATAAAAAAATTAAAGGGGGTGGAAAAAATTAAGCTTTAATAGTCTAAAGTTACCAATGAGCTACGACTAAATAGTAAATAGTAATTTAAGAATGAAATGAAAATACAGAAAGACGCAACAGAAAATCCTAACAAAAAATGAATGTAATATAGCCAGAATATAATCTTGTTAGTCCTAAATATATTCTCAGAAAAAATAAATTGTAAAATGTTTATCAAATCGCTATGGAGTTCCTACATATCTAGATAAACCTGGTGTGGATGAAAACACGCTTTATAATCTCACATTCTCGAATATATTTGACAAAAGTTTATATTAGGTAATAGCAAACAACTGTGCGCATTTTCCAAGATTAAAAATGAAAAATGGTCGTTTCGTTGTGAATGATATAACTTACCAAAGGACCATATATTTAATGTATGCAGTGACTAGAGCAATCTTTAAAAATTTACGAACTTGAAACTCAGCTTTTTTCAGGGAAGTATGATTATAGTCAACTATAGTTACGTCGGACCTAAGTCTAAATTTAACTTATTCGATCTTATATTCTGCTCTGGTCTATATTAGTTAAGCTTAACAAAATTTTGCAAAATCCAAATAAATCAAATTCTACCAAGCTTACTAAGGTTAAGTTAAAATCTTATATTTTTACACTCAACTAAGCTAGACCGTAATGTCATTAAGACAGCCTATCCAAAATTAAAGTAGATTGTTCCAGCATCATTTTTAAAAGCCAATGTTTAACTTTTGTGCTAAAAAAATTCAACCTCAATATTAAAATCTGCAAAACTTAGCAGCCGCTAAGTTCTGTAATGAATGCATAGTTTCAATTAAATATGTAAAGTCCATTCCGTATTCATAAATTATGTGACGTATCAATAAATTATGCAATGCGTCTGAAATATAAGTAAACTAAGTATTATTCATCGTTCTTAGGAACAGTGTAAAATAAGTAATCGAGAAAATAGCAGAAATAGCATAATTGATTTATTTACATACATACCCTCGTAACGTGTATTTCTATAGATAGTCTGAAAACTTGATCGATTATCAGTTTATAGCTACATTATAATGAGTTTAAATAGCAAAAATATAAATATCTTATTGGCTTCTGCTATATTTTCAAAAATTAACCTTAATATAAATATTTGATAAATGCGTACAAAATTAGATGAATAACAAAATCTGATATGCTCTAAACTTACTTAGTTTCTAGTTTTATATTTAAAGTTAGATGGAGAAATTACAAGGTAATTAACAATTGATGGCATTATAATTTAATAAATTAGCAAAATATGTCTAACGAATTCTTTTAACAATTAAATGAAACTAACGTGGTAAAGAAATTAAAGATAGTAGAAATAATACTACATCACGTAGTTTCATTTAATTGTGAATAATGAATTTCTACAAAATTAACGCCAAATATATTCAAGAATTGTTTTAAATAAAAAAAACTTGAAACCTTCGTGACCATCAGGATTGGACGCATTTTAAGTTCGTTACTAAAAATAAAACTTGTAAATAATTATTTGACGATAACATCACACTGACAATTGCCAAAATACACGATTCTATAAACGGGTGTGGGGCAAAGGTTCGGAAAAATGACCAACTAATAACTGTAACGAAAAAACGAGCATGTATAATTTGCTGGCTGCTTTTCATCAATGTGACTAGGAGAGTATTTTTTTATATTCAATCATGTAACATGTGAACGACCTGGAGGCCATTTTTCATCAATATATAAATACTCCAAAAAATATGACTTGAATTAAAGAAGGATAAGCTATTACACTAAACTTATACGTTACGCTTTTTATGTGATACTAAAGGTATGAGTAATTGAGAAACCTAAATATTGACCGAAAACGATGGCCAGCAAGAAGTAGTAAACGGAGAAGCTTAATCATGAGGATAAAGTTGTAAAAACCCCACATGTGCAGGCAGACACTTCAGTAAGTATTCTGTTTTTCCTTTGGAGTTATCGCATCATGTGAAGTTGAAAGTAGTATTAACTTACCAACACTGATAAAAAGTTTTGAATATATTAAGACGTAATCGAACCGTTTTCTCACCCTCGATGAAATAAATTCAGTAATGCTCCAAAATCGTACTTAAATAACCGTAACTAACAAAATCGTACTTAAATTTAAATATACAATATTTGTTATAAAATTCAATTATTTAATAACGAAATACCAAGTGAAAATAGTAACTAATACGGAATAGCCAATATAACGAACGTTATTACTGTTTTCGTTTGAAATTTCATTGTTTTTAGAGAGCTAAGCATAAAACTGTCTTTTAGAACAAATAAGAAATCAAATATATTAACTAAAATGAAAAATATTGCACATTAATTTCTTTAAAACTAATTTTAAAATATCAGTACAAATAATGGATTCATGAATAGAATATTGAGAAACACTATGTAAAAAGAATCAAGTTCATCATTAAAATATATCCATGGTTTTTTTTAAATTATTTCATGCATTTTTTAAACGTACTTATGTACTTACAAATATCTTAACTGCTTCATTCCGTTTTAAATATGTGCATATAATTATCTTAATTTCTTGATTACGTCAAAATAAGTCAAATCAAGTAAGTCCATATTCTATGAATTGACTCCTTGTCACTGAAGGCTCCCTATCACCGCCTTCCGCCTCCATCATAACACCCTGATTTTGCTTAAGATCAGATTTTTGTCGCCCTTAGTCTTTCCAAAGTTTAAAGATTTTATATTAGATTATCATTAGACTTGTATCATTCAAATTCGATCACGACACCTGTGCTATTCATTATTGGGGAATTATATAATATATCTCCAATTTCTTGGTCAGAATCTAACCAAATGTCCAAAAGGCCATTTTCCAAGTAAAAGACGTAACATCCAATTCCTTAAATGTCGCAGATATGAGGGAACTTGTCCAAAAGAAGTTAAAAGGTACAATCGAATTGAGAACCTCTACCTTTTTTTAAATCGGTTAAAAATGAACAAATTCCTTTCTAGAAGACAAAATGCCATTCATTGAAACAAAGCGGCTTATAAGTATTTCAAACTAAACCACGTAATGTTTTTTTTTAAGTCATAATACTAATTTTTAAAAAAACAAAATTAAACATTTTGAGAAAACCCAATAAATCATATATAATAGCAACCCCAAAAAATCATTGTAATATTATGTTGAATTAATGAATAGTTACGTAAGTATGCTCATTACCAGAAAACGTAAAATTGTATTACTTTAATGTCGTTTTTGTAAGAAAATTGCATAGGCATTTTCAAGGTTTAAATTAAAAAGTCGTCAAATATATATTTTTATTTAATTAATTTAGCGTTTTAATTAGCTCAGCTTATAAATATACATATAAATATACATATATATATATATATATATATATATATATATATATATATATATATATATATATATAAATATACATATACTGTTAGCAAAGATAACAGCCCACCTGAAGATGTTGTAATACAACGAAATCTAGGTTGTGGTAAAGAACTTAAAGAAAGTAGAAATAATACTACATCACGTAGTTTCATTTAATTGGGACCTGTAGATATTTTCTTAAAACTTTTATTAAATTATTTATTGAGTTAAAAAAGTTAAAAATCGTTTACAATAATGCGATATATAAATAATGCATTATACAATTATTTTTATTACAGTTTTCCCACGAAAAATGTTGTTATTGATTAAATTAAATTCCTAAGTTTATTCTTTGCACTTTTTTTTTGTCATAGTAAATTTAAAATTTTCAATATCCAACATCATGTAATAAAATTTGACAATTACAAAGTCGTTTTTAATATTAATAATGTGCCATATTAACGTACATATTTTGGCCACTACACAATTGCGAGTACTTAAATCAAGCATATTAAAAATAATCTAAACATGTTCTTTCAATATTGATAATTTTAAATCCCCTACCTAAATGAAAACCATCACCGATTAGTTCCGAATATTTTGCAGAAAACCGTGTCTAAATCGATCAAATCATTTTGAAGATAAATAGGATCATTCGTTTGCAACAAAATGTTTATTGCGGCGCCCCCTGGTGAGTAATCACCATAATACCTATCTAATAATCGTTGCCAATTAGTCCCAAATATTTTTCAAAAAACCGTATCTAAATCGGTTAAATCATTTGGAAGATAAATGGGAACAGTCGCTTGCATCAAAATGTTTATTGCGGCGCCCGCTGGTAAGTAATCACCATAACAGCTATTTAGGAATAAATCACAAGCAATTTAGAGAAAACCGTATCTAAATCGGTCAAATCGTTTTACCAAAACACGTTACCAAAATCGTTTTAACAAAAAATATACCGAACCTTTGTCTATAATCGTGATAATTACGTTTTCGGTCAAATCGTTTTTTAAAACAAAACCATAGCAAATTTAATAATGTAATGAAAGTGCTAAGTAGATCTATAATCCTGATTAATTACATAAATATGACTTAATTATTTTTTAACATTTTTAGAATCACATGATTCAGTCATAAAATAGCGTATATAAAAAAGCTTACATAAGCTTTATCCTTATTTCTATCCAAAATTCTTCATTTGTATCCAGAAATAAAATCAAGTTTCCTTCGATATTATAGTAAAGAGTACCTATGTAGAAAATTTCAAAATTCTAGCTTTTTATAATTGTTTTATTAATTTAGGTTATTTGCAAATGAGTGATTGAGCGCATTAATAAGCTACAAAATTGTTGCACATTATATTTAAACATAAATCTCTCCACTTTAATAAAAATATCTTTCATATTTAGAAAGCTAAGCATGCATTCTACACTTCACATCTGGCCACACCCATTTCATCAACGTATGTCCAAGTGGAAAACTTCGTTGCACGTCTAAAATATATATACACTCTATATGCTTTCAAAAGATGTCTGAAAAAGGTATACTTCTCCTCAATTCGTCGGTGCTGAGGAAAATCTTCCCCCCACATTCTTATTTCTCCATACCTCATCCTTTTTTTTATTTCACATGACATGGACAATTTAGGATTTTCTTTAATTAATCATTTATAAGGTATATTGTCTTTCTTAACCAGTATTTTATTTCTTAAAAATATTTTGTTAATATTATTATAATACACCTTTTTTACAGCGAACCTTGGAATTAATTGTTTACATTTCTTAGGTCTCATTATCTGGAACAGATTATTCTTTTAGCAGTAAGGCCTCCGTATATATAAATGCTGTCTTAAGGGCGTATTTACAATTTGTACGAAAAACCTTCAAATTACCAAGTTTATTCTAAACTCTGAGAATGTGTAGTATAATGATTGTGATATAAAAAAAATATACCGAACCTTTGTCTATAATCGTGATAATTACGTTTTATTGATGAACGTATGAAACACTTATTTCATAAAAATCAACTTTTTCCAACTCAGTCCTTGCCAAAATTGCGAAAGAAGTTGTAAGGTTAGAGGATCCATTCCAAACAGTTATACTTTGATTTGATATGCAAAGTAAAACACTCATTCCCTCTTCTTCAATTTGTATATGAAACAATTTAGATTGACGTAATAGCAAAAGAAAAAGAGGAAAATTTTATCAACAAAAATATAGTTTCAATCTTTCAAACAAATGGAAGTTAAAACGCACCGGCGCTCAGTCAAAAATAGATAACTCAAAAATAAAGCATTATATTTGTATTAAGCAGTTGTAAATAATAAAATAAAGCTACTTAATTTATTGTGTTATATAAAATGTTATTAATCATTTGCTTACAAATAATAAGAAAAAGGAAATTTAAATAAATGTAAGAAATGATACATTTCAATATCTATGTTAATTAATATTAAGTACTATTAATTGCAAAATTTGGCCTGAAATAAACTGGAAGTGAAGTTTACTATCTAAAATAAAAATTATAGATTATAGTTAATAAAGCAACGACATTGAAATTGACCAAAAACTCTAATTATTTTAAGCAAAATAATATAACTACACGCAGATATCCATGCAAAAACAGTAGCAAGATTTTCTAAACTACTAACAAACTTAATTAATACCTGATTATTTAAAAAAAATATATTTTTCTTTCGGGGAAGCTTCCGTAGGCTGATTACGAAGGAATGAGACTGTAACATGAGTCTTTTCATTAAATCTAATTCATTAAGTCTAAACGTCTTCAAATTTTTATTATTAACTTCGGAAGTCTTATCAGATAATTCCTCAATAGACACTAATGCTTGCTTTATAATTTATGAGCTCAAGGCTCATAGCTTTGTGGACGGAAGCTGAGAGATTGTACCATTGATATTCTTGTACCAAAAGTCACGCGATTTCCAAACCGAATTTACTACATAACGCTATAATAATATTATATCCTAAAGATAAAGCTTCCAAATTTGTAGAACAATGGTCGGTTAAACCTTTGTTTAAGCCTGTGGTTTTGGCTGAAACATTTGAATTCAAAATTAATTTCCGTCGTTAGATATTTCACTTCCACTATTTCATGGTTTATCAACTATTAAACCTAATCGAGACCTAAACTAATTTCGAACATACAATTTCTTTCCTCTAAGTGTAAATATTGTATTCTAATAGAATATTCCTTCATCACTCTATAATAAAGGTGAAATACCGAACGAAAAAATTCACGAATGCAGAGATGACAAACTAAATTCAAAAGGATTTTCATCGCTTTCTTTTCGCAAGCACCTTCTATGTCATTCATTTCTTTAGATGTTGCTTCACAAATATAACACCTAGTACATGATTTCCTACTTAATGCACTACAAACTTTACCATCGTCCGTAGTCAGTAACAAAAAACGCTGAATGTTGAAAACGCGTTCGTCTAATGGAATGTTGTCGGGCATAAGAAAGCTGTCTTTTCTTTAAAGTAATATTACATATTCTTAAATACAATAGAACTTTTCTTCGCCAATTGGAAACGAATAAGTGTATAATATCTCGTTGAAGAGGGGCGGGAATTTTTCCACAAAATATTGGTTTCACTACCTGAATTCATTGCTAATCTAAACTAGAATCCGCAAAGGATTGTTTATACTCATTACGACCTAACCACCGTTAAACCCTCATTTCCCAATTAAAGTTAAATAACAGACTCTACCAAAATACTATTTAAAACAATTTATATTATTTTTTCTTATATTTCAACACACGCTGATACGATAGTGAAACTATGCGGAAGTATTACTATTAAAAAATTAATTATCAACAAATGTCGTTAAAAACTTAATCTACACAAAAAGTGATAAAACTTCATCTGAACTAATATTTATTGATGTTGATGCATCTGAACTATTTAGTAATGCACTAACTGCTGAATGGTTGACCTGAGATAATTCCTTGAACCCTACACATTTTAATTTTTTACTAAGATCACTAAAATCCTTCCTTGTCCGACCGCGATCAGAGGAATACATGCTAAGTTGAGCTAAATCACATTCAGATTTATATTGCTCATTAGTTGTCGTTAATTCAATACACGCAATAGCACTAAACTAGTGACCCTACATTTTAAACATTTTTGATTCGTGATTACAGTTCACAAGATTATAGTATTTGCTGACACTTGTACATAAATTAAGCATACTTTTCTCTAAAGGACTAAATAAAGTTAAAATATTTTAAATATTGCAATATACACCTTAACCTTGAATTTCTATGTCACAAACACACAAATAAACAAACAAATACCGGTAAATGTTAGTGCAAAGATGAGTCACTGATAAAACCGCGGTAAAAGGTTTGCACCGCCGCGCGATGCGCGCAGTTCAGAGATCAAAATGCAAGTGAAAACAATTATTAGCGTTGATATTTATATATTTTGGGTACTTTATTTATCGTATTGGTTAGTGAGGTAGTTAGAAGTGAAAATTTTGAGGTATTCATTTTTGGATTTATGACCTATGAATTGAACTAGCGTGCGGCGGTCATTATGCGCCGAAATGCGCTCGTGATTGGTTGTGTGTACCGGCCGCTCTGGATAAAAATATGAGGAATCTCAGCTACACTATCGATGTAATTATAGTTGGATTAACCATTAATAACCAATGGAAATAAATTAATCTATTTGAAACATTTTATTTCATAATGTCTAATACTTTATATTTTTTATTTAATACACTATATATATATATATATGTGTGTGTGTGTGATGTCCCATCAAATTCAATATTCAAAAAATGATTGCGTGCAGCTAGAAAAAAATATTCATTTTTTTAAACTTTTGTAGCGTTCCGTACTTCAAAAGGAAAAACAAAAAATTTATAAGATCATTCACCTCTGACAGTTTCAGCCGTTTTTCTCAGAAACCTGCACATATTTCAATAGTTTACACTCAAAAAGTTGATTCGCGCGACAAGTCGGGTTGCGCAATATCGGGTGATTCAATATTAAAACACCCGGCGTGTCACTGTCCGGTGTTTCCTGTTCACTGTCTGCGTTGTTGATGGGAACGGGTTTAGACCGCCGAATGAGAGCGTCGCTCGTCTATCTGCTAATTGCAGTGTGACTATTTTTCCGTCTCGTTTTAATACTCTGTACGGGCCATCGTATGGTAGTAACAAGGGTTTCTTGACCGCTTAATTGACAAGCGTCTGCTCTGGAATAATGAAATTAGAAGCATTTCGTACAAAATTTTAATCATGCTAGAAATTTGGAAAGAATAAAAAACAAACCAGTATCAAAAAATTCTCACTCTCATGAGAGCTCTCAAAAGCCGGATATGATTGTCAGAGTACACGAAGAAGCAAAAAAAGAGCTTCTGAAATTTTTTTTAGTAACCACTAAACAGCAGCATGCTTTAGACCGCAATACAGACCAACAAAGTCCGGTCGACTTTGGTTAGAGGTTAGGCGGAAGTTATTAACAATTTCTTGCTTTGCCAAATTGTACAAGATATACGTAAATACCAATTACACTTCATTGGCTATACATATTTTATAGGGGAATAATTTGAACCATGTGTCATCAAAAAAACATGGAAATACTACAAATACACTACACTCAAAGAATTGGCAATACTTTTACATATCAACGGTGAGGAGTACGGTTCATTCCTTGTTAATGAATTTTATAAAAGCCACACCAGACGGCATTGTAGAAATTAAGTGCCCATTATCTAGCTTCAGTTTGCTCCTAGATGTAGCAAGAAAACAAAAAAGGGGTTTTTGAAATACGATTGCTGTGAATAAATATAAATAAAAACTATCCGTGGTTTTTTTAAATACAGCTCCAGCCTGTCAGCTCCGTATCATTGGCCACGAAGTCTGCTTGTTTGCAATTGAAACTGGTATTAATAAATTGAAATATGAATTTATTATGGAGGATCACCATTCTGGAAAGATAACATGAAATTAACAACTTCCCATTAAAATCAACCAATTCATCCAGGCAACGCGGAGGGAAATTTTTTTTTCTTGAGAATGGTTACAATTACGTCTATATTTATAAAAATACGTTTATGTATTAAACCAAAAATATAAAAATGTTATTATCAGTAAAATGTTTATATAATAGTATAAAAATTATATTGAATAACAAGGTTACCGGTCCACAAATTATCAAGAGATTTACACATACATTATTTAAAATTTGACTATTTTTCATATTTTGTAAATGGAAATAGTAACTAATTGTTGCATATCAATCGGTCAATCTAATCATTATATACGGAACTAAATCATTGTAACTATATTTGTACTTTTTGTATATTTTGAAGAGAATCAAAGCGTCGAGACTACTTGATTACAGTTTATAACTTCTAGTAAAGCAGTAATGACTGAAACCGAAATATGAGTATCCGTTAACGGTTTTTTTTATGCATGCATGAAAATAAATATGTAACAATATCATGAAAATTATTAAGGTTTTTTTTCGACGATTCGTTCTAAAATTTTTTTCAATTAATATACGAGACATAACTTACTAAAACTTATTTCGAATCAGGTTAATATTTTACACAATTCAGGCATATGGCCTAATAGGTAAAATTACTTAGGATATCTACGTTCTAAAGATGAGCTGTATTCATAATTGTCAAGAGGTCAGAACTATATTTAGTCGAATATTGAAAATTGTCGACATTTTTTTCGATAGGACTAATTATTATAAGTCATCTTACTAGGTAACTGAAATGAAACTATACCTATTAAAAGTAATTTTGGTGCTGCAATAAAATTTTATTAAACCTTACGAATAGATGTTTATTTAATCATTCAGTATAAATTAGCTTTGATAACTTTTGTAAAATATAGTCCATTTCATATGTTTTTCTGCAATTTTGAATCATTCGTCTAGACTTTTATGAATAACAAACTGTAATCCTTGATGAGGATCTAAAGATCCGTAACTAAAAATCCTCGATGATAAAAATGTTGCACGAGTATATAAGTACACAGAATTCGTATCTATTACAGAGCAAATAGCAAAAGAATTATAAAATTTAAAAAAATAAATTATCATTACTTGATATCGCATGCACGAACGCTCGCACATACACACGCACATATGTTTGTGTGTGTGTGCGTATATGTATATAACTAAACTAAATTTTATAATATAATGGTAAATCATGTTAAGATAACGTATTAAATTTTCACTAACCAATAATGCAAATAAATCTGAAATTTAATTAAAATTTCCATGGATTTTGTAAAAGGCGCTTTACATATCGTACTTATCAAATACATTTGATAAGTACAATATGTAAAGTACCTTTTACAAAATGAATAGAATATTGCGTACTGATAGTAACAATTAATTAAGGAATGAGAATAAAAAGATTAATTCATTTAAAAATATGTTGCTAAACTTATACTGGAGGAGAGAGGATCTGATATTTTAATGGCAGTAAAATCTAATGCAATATTTCCATGCAATCATTGAAATACTGATCGCATTCCATGTTGCTTGATGATTATTACGAGACAAATATTGCTTCAAACGTCTCTAATTTCCATAGCATATTCCATGACGCGACACATTCGGTAACTTTTTTGTATACATTTTGGACGTAATGAAACTTCAACTAGACAATTCTTATCACTTATAGGTATTCTATTAATTTTATTTCGAAAATAAGATTTTGTGAATATTAGTGTTAATAACATAATGTTTCAAATTAAAAGTCTTTTTTTGCTCTTTTCATACATAATTTATTATAATTATATTACAATAAAAAGGAATTGGTGACTTGAAAAATATTCGCTGAAAGGCTAACTTTTTTTATACTCTTTATACCCTTTTATGCTGAATGAAAGTAGAGTAGACCTTAGATACTCTGCAGATACGATACGAAGTCTAAATAAATTATGAATGATACATGAACAACATAATAATTTTGACCAAAAATAAATGGATACAATGTTATCTTTCAACTTTTTATTTCTTCTCCAACGAGAATAAAAGTACGTAATAATAAGTTATTTTAAAAAGAACGATTTTAACTCAAAAATTTCTGTTAACGCAAAAATATTTTTTTTGTAGCCACATTAAAATTTCTCCGTGTTCCAAAAATTATAAAGAAATTGTGAATTTGAAGTGAAAGTTGCTAAATATATAATATATTTGATACATATAATTCTTTCATTGATTAACTAATTATTTAAATTTCTATACCTCGAGATGTTTTAATTAATTTATTTGGTACTATCAAAGTCACAAACCCAACGTAACATGAATATATAGCTTTTTTATAACCGTCTTCTGTCTACTACTAATTAATGTAAAGGCTCTTTTTCCACAAATGTAATTAATTATCACACATTAATGTTATTTTGTCATTATTACATACACAAAATTTACAATTTTATACGATATAAAAATGGAATATTTTGCCACAATTTACATAAATTAAAAAAATACATTTTAACAAATAAGTCAAATAAAACGTAATATTTTTTAAAGATCCGATCTTAATTGATGGTGTATTTGTTAATATAGAAAATAATATTCCGATAAATAAAGATCCATATTCCATGTACAATATAATTATATATGTAGGCAGACAACGTTACATAAGTTTGTATCTTCGGAATACTTGGAATATTTTCTAGCAGTCACTTTTAATCATAGGAAAAGATTTGAACAATGTAAAAACCAATTCTATTAAACGTCCAAATACCAAACCTGAAGAAAAATTGAATCGGGCACTTGCTCCGAAAGGATAGTAAATGTTTTATTTACACACAGATGCCTGAATAAAATGCAAAAGGTGACCCTAATTAAAGATGCAAAATCAATCAAATAGCTATGTTTTTAACCTATACAAAAAATAATAATTTTTAGTCCATATATTATGCTTCTGTCGGGATGTCAGCAACTAAATTTATGACGGCTTTCAATACCACTTAATCAATATATAAAACGACGATAAAAATTAATTGAAAAAGCTTTGCTGTGATTTTAAACTTTTTCATTACCTAGATATTATGCAAATACTTTGAATATTTTGAAAATTAATCCATCGTTTACGCTAGGGATGATTAATCGGTTTATGGTTGGAATATAATTATCGAAACTCTGATCGCTTCGCTTGCTGCACAGACCACTAATTAAAATTCGGTCAACGTTTAAAAATAACATTTAAAACAAATGAATCGTCAGATATTGGAATAAAATGAAGTGGGAAATAACTTTTTTGAATATGTTAAAGTACAGGGTTTGTAAGCTTTTTGAAAGTGCAAGAAAGATTCGGATGAGCCAGATTTTAATGTAAAAATATAGTGAAGCTTTTAATCGGTTGATTGTTTTGATTATCGAAACTAGAAAAAAGTTATTTTTTCACAAGACAGATTGGTCGTAGAATTAGCATAAATGGTCTTAGTAATATATCCATAAAAAATATGTACATATATGTATATATATATATATATATATATATATATATATATATATATATATATATATATATATATATATATATATATATATATATGAGAGTGACTATAGGTCCGACTTCTGTATTTTTGGCAACTCCGCGATCCCGAACATAAGTATACACGCATTTGTCTCATTTGGCTTACTAAATATTCTGCACATTCTCTTTGTTTATCTTTGGATTTTTTTTATTTTCGGTTATTTTCTCAACTTTAAATGTAGCAGTTTTTTAGAAAAATGGGTATAATTGATTATTTAACCAAATACTCCTCGCTTTTTTGCTTGAACTTACACACTCTTTTGCTTTTTGGTAAAAAACACCTTTGTTTGAAAATTGTGTAGATTAGTTTAACAAGAAAATAAGCATATATTTTAAAGAATATGAAACGGTCGCACACATGATTGCAAATTTAACGGATCTTTTCGACTATCAAAATGTAAAATAGAGAACAAGCTTAAATTTCAGAAGTAAATAAAACTAAAAGAGAATTTTGTCGTCTTTGTAAACAAATAGACAGTTAAATTATACAAGTTGAAATTATGTTGTTTCCTTTTGAGAAATTGAGATATATTGAAGACATAGTAATCTATCTCTATTAGTTACCGTGCGGTCCGCTCTTAAGCGAAAGGATGGGATGACAAAATAGGCTTGTTTGCAAGTCTTTAAAAATAAAAGTACCTAAAAGATTAATTGAGGCAAAGTATTAGAAAAGTTCGATTGTAACTTATGTTAGTAATTATCAGAATCCATTTGCTCAGTGATTATAAGAATTTCATTATATTCAGAAGTGCTCGTACGAGGAAGCTGCCGTCCACGTACGTTTGTATCTATGCATCTCTATGACATATCTCCGAAAAGTTTATTTAAAGAAAATAGTTTTTGTAATCAATATTTGCATTTTATTTTTGAATAAATGAATAAAATAATACTTCGAATTTTGACTTGCTTTGGCAAGCTTTTTCCATTTTCGCGATAACTGTATTTTCCTATATACTGACTATTTTTTTGGTTTCAGGATCACGCTGGATTTCTGGAGTTTTCATTAATATAGTCAGTTCTTGATTTATTTAATAGGCCACAATCTCGTTATTCAGTGGACTAACATGTTCATATACATTTATAATTAAATAATAAGTGTAGCCATATTTGTAAATTAGAAATATTTTCAAAAAAAAATTTTTCCTAATATAGTCGAGACAATTAGAGACCAAAACAATTTTTTATAATGTTTATGGATCTATCTGCCTATTTTATGAATATATGTAACATAAAAACTACTAAATAGATTTTATTGAACTTAAAGCAATTTACATTTCGTGTGCCAAATCAATATATAAAATACAATTGTATTCAATGTCAAACTTGGTATTTGCAATCGATATTTATTGACATTTCCCTTTGAGGGTACTATGTATTAAAACGGTCTAATTGAAGTTTAAAGATAATATTATAATCTAAAATTTTATGTAAGCACCACCACACGAGAGTGCTGTATTTGACCCCATTTATCATGTCAAACTTACGTTTTTTTGATAATAAACTTACAAAGACTAAACCGTGCAAAGGTTTCGTCTAGCTCAGGGCTAATTTTTTATAAATTCTTGAAATTTGAAAATAATAAACTACTCTCACTGTTTTGCTTTTTTTGGAAACTTGTATTTTCTAAGAATTGGATTTATTACATAAACTAAAATATTACTTTTAAATATAAACCATTCAAGGGCTATACTATATCCATAACTGCCCCTCCACTTTTATTTCTGCAATCCTTTAATAATAATACCGCAAGTAATAATGATATTAAACATGGAAGTAATAATAAAAACTTTTAATATATATATATATATATATATATATATATGTATAATATTACACGGCATATACCTGAATAATACAAATTTGGCGGAATTTTAGCCGTGTTAAGTTATTAGACATGGAGAAAGCGTCTTTTTCGATATTTCTTGAGTGATGTCTTGATCAGTGTCTGTAACACACTCTCGCTTAACGCTCCAGCAGTAATGAAATATCATGTGTTCATTACAACGACCTTGACTCCTATCTTCTATGACTTTCAAATCCTAGTGGATTCGCTCGCCTCGTTCCTTTAAGTGCCAAGGGTTTTCGGGAAATCTATCCAAATATCCATGCAAATAGTGGACTTTATAGCCATGTTTTATAGCCATGTTACACCCAAACCTTTTGAAATTTTCCAGCAGGTCCAGCACTATGTCTTTTTAATTCACTGACTTATGATTTCTTAAGAAGTTTTCACAATATTTGCGAAAGATCCCTAGGTCGCCGATTTTATATCATTCATTGAGTGCACAAAATTTTTATCTTCTATTAAAATCTTGTTTATGGTCTATCAAAAATACCAACTTTAAGCGTTTCTGAACTCAAACCAAGGAATGTTCTTGATTTGTAAATGAAACAGGAGTCGGTTTTATCCAATGCTTTCACAAACCTTTCACCTTTCTTAATTCTATGTGCGATGGAGGCAAAACTATTTTGTCTCTGAAAATTTAGGGTGGCTTTTTAACTTTTTTTCCCCTCGTCAGGCTTTCTTTTATGGGCTAGCCTTTTTTATCCACTGGTTGTGTTTTGCTCTACTATCCTACAAAGAGATTAAAGAGAAAATAATTTTATAACCACGTGATTGACCTAATAAAAAGTTCACCATTTTTAAATTCACGCACATGACCCACCATAAGATCGTGGTATTTAAGTTTTTCTAAAACAAGGAATAGAGTTTGATACTCCTCCTTTATTTTCGTGGAATGAGCACCATGCTTATTTTAAATGTGTAGTAAAACACATTCTAAACTTCGTTTCGAAATGTCGATAAAAACATCCATTCAATAGGCTTGTAGTTTAAGAGACCAATTTTAGCTAAAAGACCACCGATATCGCTACAAATAAACGTAACATTTGTACTATAAAACGTAATATTCGTACCTGTAGAAAGTAAATTCTTTTCTTTAGGTCTAGATGCCAACAATTTTAATCGTTCTCCTGAAAGGTCCAGGCCTCTTACCAGATCATTGAAGGCTCGAGTGAAAATTTTCGATTCTGACTATGCTGTACAAAATCTGTATCATTTTCATGTGTAACGTTGTGTAGAACTAATAGTTTCTTTTGTAGAACTGATAGTTTCTATTTCCTCGTCTAATAGGTCTTGGAAAATAGTAAGTACAATATCACCTGAGGCACAAGTTTTGGATGGACTACCAGATCAGAACGGATTATTTTTTTAATTTGATGGCATAAAATAATAATCATGGAAGTGATTTTTAGGTTCCCTCTGAATCCATAGGCAAACCAAACTTCAAATGACTTCGTTTTCTATTTATCCATTATTTTAAATGTACATTACATAATTTGAAAACATTGTTAGTGATCCATGACTTGCAAAAGCCTACAACCTTTATCTTAAAATAAGTATATTATAATTCCCATATTTATAGGTCTTCAATATTTTTTCACTATATATTCACCCCAAATGTAACAAAATGTATTCGGATGATTTAAGCAACTTCTCTTTGAGGAAAACACATTGAATATTTTAATTAAAAATGTTTATAATTTGACAAAATGACGCAAAGAATCTAGTGAAAACTGTCAGTAGCCCAAAAATGTGTAAGCGGGAGTAGTTAAAAAATTGCACATAGTTTTGACATTTAATTATCAATTTTGGTATTAATAATAATTGTCACTTTTGGTATACATCAAAAAAAGTAGGCCTGTGAATCGAGCTGATATAGAAATATAACAAAGGAAGCTTCTTTCGCTTCGCAGGTAATTAATCAAAACCGAACCGTTGCCCCGCACGATTTGAAACTAATAATTAACGAACGAAGCGTGAATAAATTAAGACAAAAACAAAGATTTTTATTCAGAAATTCATTACGTGGCGAGGAAATTGTAAGAAAATTAAATATTGTTATCAATGCAAAGCCATTAATTTATAATTTATTTATCAAGATATTATCACGAGCCTCTTTGGCAAGAAGGCATTCTTTGCTTTTGAAGAACTTTTGAAGTACTTCTAAAAAGTATCCAATTTGATTAACCTTCCAAAATTAATTACATGTCATTTTTTTCGCTACAAGTCCATACCAAAAGCATTATATTTGATGTATAAAATTTGCTTTTATTATTTATATTATCTCCAATGTTCAATTGTATATTAAAAATAATATTTTAGAATATATGCAAAATTATAGTATTTCACCCCATTACTTCCAAAACTTTTGAACCAAAATTATAAAATCCTAGTAGAATATTACATGAAAACTAAGCGACTATGTTTACGTTGTGAAAAATATAATTGTTTTCCTTATTCGTACATATGTACAAAACCCTCTTATTGCGAATTTAATTCAAGCTTTTTTAGTTTTTAGTTCTACAACAATTTCTTTCAATTATAACTACTATTTGTGTGTAACTGGTACAGTCCCTTCAAACTGTCCATAGAATGAAATGACTTTTGTAGTGCAAATATCGCTTATTCTCTCTAAGAGTCTTTTATCGTTTTTATCACAGCATAAAGAGATCAACGAATTCTGACCGCTTGAGTCTTTTAGAATTTTTGTGCTACTTGGAGCCTTCAAAACTATTCGTATGTTGTTATATACACACACTTTGACGGTCAATTACTTTCGAAGCGACTATTTAAAAAGATCATAATCTGGCAAATTCTGCGTAGCATTTCTTTGAACATTCTTTACTTTTTAACCAAACCTTCCAGCGGTCCTTCTTCATTACAAACCTTTCTTCTTCACCTTAATTTTTTTTCAGTATTCTCAAAATAAACGACGTCTCATAAGAATAACCAAACATTTTAATTTTTTTTGCTAATTATTATTGTCATTTTAATATGCGAATTTACATTATACTTCAACCTTTCCTCTTTAATACATGATTATAAATTAATCCAAACAGGTACGTTAGTATTGAAACATAAATAGCGTTTTTTTTTTTAATAATTAAACTATTTGATTTTCCATACTCGACAATTCGATTACGACGAACTGTACTTCAAAGACAAAATAATTCCGTATAAGCTATTAACCCATCTATAGTTTATTGGTCGTTTAAAGTATTAGTTGGTAACTTTACTTAAAGAATATTATGGAATTAATATTTGGATTATATTATTCCAGGAAAACGTATTCAATTTGTCATCTAGACATGCTTCTCTTCCCAATCGTCTTTCTTTTCGCAATTGAATTTATTTTATAATAATACTATGCTTAATCCAATTTTAAGTGTATTATAAAGGTGAGTGTGAAAGTGTCTCTAAGTAAAAATTCACACGTAAACGATCTCGTAAGATAAATGTGCTCAGGAATTTAATTGAAAAAAATTTCCAAGACGTTTTACTCGAGAATGTTACGTAAAAATTCGATACATCAGTAAATCGTGATCTTTTACAATAGAAGGGAAGATAGTAAATAGTATTAATATTTAATATTAATAGTACGACAAGCATTTCAAAACTTTTAAAGGGAGTTTTACTTGAATACTTGCACTTATATTTCAGGCAGATTTTTCTGTTTTATAAGTCTAAATCATTGCATACCTTCAAACATTGACTGTATGCATTGATTTAGATTTACTCCAATAACGGCTTTTTCGAACTTCCACTCTAAATATTTTTCTTCCATTTCTTTAGAATGTGTAAGGTTAATTGGTAACCTAATTATGCTAGTTTTATATCTTCCTTGTTACTGTCAAAAAAAGACGTAACTCTAAAAGAAGCATTTATTATTTACAATCTTAATTGCAAACATTTTAAAGTGATTTGCTGTTTACTAGATTCAATTTACGGTCGACTTTCTTCTATTCGCTCTCGTCCATAACTGTTATTACGTAAAAAGTGTAAGAAAAAAATTGTCTCTTATTCATATAGATAATTTCATGCGTTCTTTTGAATAGAAAATATTAAGGAACTATGTGAAAATTCTTAACCGTTTCTGAAAATCGCGATTTCAAGGAAATAAATGCGT
This sequence comes from Druceiella hillmani, assembly GCA_039881145.1. Classification (NCBI taxonomy): domain Eukaryota; kingdom Metazoa; phylum Arthropoda; class Insecta; order Lepidoptera; family Hepialidae; genus Druceiella; species Druceiella hillmani. Next base: position 12,076,680 of record JAYKKI010000007.1, on the reverse strand, counting down.
CTTTTACAAAAACATGCTTCGAATTCCTGAATTTTAAGCACGTAATTTATAAGAGTAATAGGCTTGTTCTCCATTACACCTGTATTTGTAACAGCTCTTGTCGCTTACGTATCAAACTTTAGCAGCGGATAATACATTCACCACTTCCTTCCTTATTCATTAATAGGCATATTATAAAATTTTCAAAGATTCAAATTTTAATGTAAATTTCCGCATAGTAAAAAAACCGTTTTTTTGCTAGTGTCAAATATTATTATAGCCACAAACATACTACTAGCTTCATTCCTAATATTTGGGCCACAATCGGTCGTACTTTTAATAAGAAGCGCTGAAGTTAAAAGAAAATTTAAAATTAACGCTCCATGTTACTGTCAATGGCGGTCAATTTGATAAATCGGGGGCTTAATCAGAAAAAGAGATAAATCAAAATTTCCAATTTTTGGGAATCGATGTTCAATATGTTTAATTTTAACCGCATCAACTTTATTAATGTATATGAATAGATTTATATTTGGATAAAACAAATATTTTTAAGATATAGTTTAATTAACAGGTAATTTTATGACACCACGAAAAATAACTTTGATGCGAAAATTGTCTAGAAAATCATGAAAGAAAAGTTTTTACTTATTTCACTTTATCATTAAATTTTAGCTAAAGGAAAATATTCCAGTTTTTCAATAAGAAAAAATAAATATTATGATCAATTACTATTAATTCAGTTTATAATTATTAACATCGATAGTTGTCACAATAAGTTCCAATATTGCGTTTTTTTAATAAGGTGATGCCTATAATATTAAATTTCTTCATTAATAAAACGCCTTTTCGTGTTTACCATTTACATTATTTAAAGATTAATTTTCCACATATTAGGTTTTGATAACACAAATTATTTTTTTTTTCAAAGAAAACAAAATTCTGCTTATACTTAGGCTGAACAATCAGTCTTAAACTGTGAAAATATTTATCAAAAGTAAATCAACTACAAAATAATTTTAATAGAACACAAAATTATTATACCTTAACTCGATAAATTAGACTTTAACGATAATAATGAGTATCAAAAATAAATCGACTTCATAAACCAACAGAACATAATTACTTTTGGTATTAATTGTGAATAGGTAACTGGTCTTTTTTGCCGAAAACAATATTTGTACTTTTACTTAATGAATAAAAGTAATTCTGTAATATCACAATTGAATTATAATAATCAAAAATGAATGAGATCTCAAAAATATTTAGTTAATAATAAAATTATAGAAATTTGCCTAAAAAGACGGAATTAAACCTTTGTTAATAAGATCTTTCAAGTCTTTCTTTTTATTTATACTTATCTTGTCTGCGTGTAAGCTTTTTGCAATGTTATTTGTGTACAAATGTTTTTTTTTTCTTTTATTTCTTAAATCTATTTCACGATAACTAATATCTTTACAAGAGCTTTTAAAAAAAACTAAATGGGTATTCCTTCTTCATCAATAACACTTTAATAAAATGAAGCTTTGCACTCGTACACTATCGGCTTCGTTTTGAATGTACCCAGTAATTAGGAATTTGTGGTGTTTTAATATTCAAACTTTGTGTGGCAAATAAATATAATGTCGCAATACATATATATTCTTTTTATGTCCATAACAGTTATCAGAGTAAAATATCATATTTTTTTCTTCTGTATTTTCCTCCGAAAGTCTTTTAAAATATTTCCAAACACAAGTTTCTATTTCAACTGCCCACGTTTTGCTTCTGATTCCGTCCAAAAATAACAATGTACTTTACCATAAGTTGTTTTGAATACGGAACTATCACCTTTCGGACATTGGAGTAATGGTTCTAAATCATAAATCACGACTTTATCATCTTTAATTATGTTTTTTCCAATCTTCTTGCTTTGAGTCCTGCGTAGTGATTTTTCTTCTGTATATTTATTAAACTTTTCTTCCAGTTCTATCTTTTTTCCGTCAATAGAGTTATTGTATAATAAACACAAATCGCAGTGATCCTTCTTTGGCTGAAAAAAACTCAAATTGAATTCTGTAGTAAATATTTTGTAGTAAGCTATGTAATTTCCGAACTCTTTCTTCTTTTTTGGTTGTTCGACGAAATCATTATACAAATCTTTAATAGTTTTTCCACCATCAGTATATTCTCTGGAAGTAGTAGCTCGTAAATAATGAGATCTATCTTTAGAATACTCTGAATATGCTTTCCTATGTCACTTACTGATTCCGAATTAAGAGTCATGTATTTATAGTGTCTGCCTCGCATCTCTACAAGCATAAAGCCATGGTCACTTACTTTTATTTGTATAGTAAAAATCATGCAATCCAAAATATCCAAGGTAGATTTAAAAAATGTTTCACAGACCCTTATTCTTTTATGAATAATAGTAAAAAAATAGGCCATATTCGGACGTCTGGGTTTTTCGGCATTCGTGTACTTGTATTTCGGTACTACATCGACCATGCAGCTAATCACGTTAGCTCTAGATCTCCTAAATTCCAAAACTCCTTGAATAAATCCTGTCTTCCATGAGTAGATATATTTTCAGTGCACTTCAATTTACACTTTTCTGCGCATGGCATCTTAAGGCACGGACTAGATATGGTTTTATGGGTTTTTGATAAAGATATCATAGGTGATTCTCTACTATTCATAGTTTATTTATTTGATTTTGTTTCCATTTAGTAGGTTTTCGTGAGCGCTTTCGGCCTTTTTATTTGTCTTCACGTTAGCACTATCAAAACCTGAAGAACTATCGTCACTATGAGACTCTGCCCCGAAGTTAAACCTGCAAACTCAATAAAGTACTTTTTTCTTTTTATTATTCAGCATCTGTTCGTAGTCGAAACTTGTGTCATCATCAATTAAATCAATATCTTTCGTCGATAAAATGGGTGAAATATCAATGAAGTAATTAGTGCTGCTAAAGTTTCGCTGTCTTAAAATCATACTACATGAAATTTCCTGTATAGTTTCCGTAGATTCAGATATTCTGGAAGGAATCGGTTCAGTTACCTTTGAATCAATATTTGTTGAAGTACTTATTGTATATAATGCCCTTTTTTATAGAATGCCCTTATTTGTTGAAGTACTGTGAATTTCTGAGAATATTTTCTTTATCATTCAGAAGATAAGGAACTGTCAGAATCCGATGATGAACTACTGGACGTAGACTAACTACTTGATGTAGATGAACTACTTGAGCTTGAAGAAGATGACTTTGATTTTGGCAAACACTGACTAATTTCAGAGATTGTGTACCTGATTTGTGTAATTGTTATCAACAATAGAAGAATAGTCTCTGTCATAATCCGATGTAAGGCTTACTTGGGAATTATTTAACACGTTTGAAGTACACGTACACATTTATACAGTTATATTGTACTACTTTACGTGAACTAATCAATCAGTGATTATATTTTATGTTATTATCGTAATCTGATGAAATCTCATCATGGCCATCTAGGGATTTTTCTAAGTTCTCTTGTATTGCTTCACTGTCCTATGGTATTGTTTTGTTGGGAGAAATATTTACATCGTTACCTTTTATTGTGTCGTTTTCATCTTCATATCTAGTCTCCATAATTATAATACCATTTATAGACAAAAAATGACGTTCCTCAACTTCCGGATGTTAAGGTGTTGTAGAAGTGTTTGATAGCATTTTCAGGATTCGATGTACTCTCGAAGACGCCATACTAAAAAAACAATAATTAAAACGATTGAAAAAACATTTTACAATAAGCAAAGTATAATGGGTGAAAACTGAAATTCAATTCCTCCTGCATAAAAGTTAGACCAAACGGAGTGGCCCTAAACGTAATCACTATTACTATTAATTAGTAATTGACTATGCCCAGAAGAGAAAATCAGCTTTATAAATAAAATAAGTTAGGTTATGATTAAAGTATTAATTACTGTGAATAAGGTTATTTAATTGAAAAAGGAATTACTGTTAAATATACCAACAAACACGAACAACTTTTAGTGTTAAATAGAAATAAATATGATTGATATTTTCATTTTATGTGTTATTTAATAATAAACCGAAGTAAGTCGAACTATGTCACAAACCTGAAATTTGTTTTAAAAGTACACTGAATTAACTCAAATTGATATATAGGCATTATTCAAAAAAATAAAATTAAACTGATCTAAGTCGAAATGTGTCAATGATCCGTGACAATATTTTTATAATATAGCGTAATAAAACTGGGAATAATCAGTTTATGAAAAAATGATTGTAAAAATTATCTTTATTTCGTTCAATTATTCATTTAAATCGATTTTTATTGTTGTAATATTACGTTTTATGAATAAATCTCAAAAACATGATTTTTTAGTTATTTCTTTTTTTGATTAAGCATGCGAAATAAATAAATTGTGAAAAACGAGTGATACAATTTAAGAATAAAGGCAAAATTAACGTCAGTGAAGTAAGACCGAATATACATTTTTTCAAAAGCACCTTTTAGCCAGTATTTCACTGTCTATTTTCAAAGCTATTTAAGAATTCACACGCCAAAAAAAGGTGCCTTGGAAATTTATGTCAAATATCTCCACCCGTGTCAGCATATCGATTCGATACACAATGCAACTGCCCCACAAGAACGGTTATTTCATATCTCTAAGTGAATTCCACAAGCAGCGTAACTTTAGACAGCACAAACATTTCCTTGCAAAATCATTTTTTTCTACTTTATTATATAAGGAAAATTTTGGTATTAGCAGCTCTTTTCACTTGGTTAATTTGAAAGTAAATTCATTAAAAAAAGACGAATATGTTAAATTATATAAAATGTAATTCACGTATCAATTTTATTGTATTGATTTTATTTTCAAAACTCGTGCTTCACCGACTTTGCCTATATTGTAATATTATTAAAGGAAGAAAACTACCAGAAATGTAATAAATATACGCGAAATGTGTTATTACCAAATGACATGCTTTAGGATACTTTTTAAATGGTTTCAAAAAGGGAGACGTTCTCAATTCTTCTGTATTTCTTTATGTACTATATTTCAAATATCCTGTATTCCTCAAGCAATTTCCAAATGTTTTTTTTTTATTATAAAAGGTGTAACTCCTAGTATGGTTTCGTAAAATATTAGTTAGAATTGAACACAGAAATTGGTTAGAATTGAATATAAAATTCCCCCAAATTGAAGAGCCCAGTTATAGTAGATATAGGTCCAACCATTTGAATAATTCTTTCATATTTGGAAGAGTATACCCTTAGTATAGTGCTACGAAAATTTGCTTAAAATCTGACCATTAAATTTGAAGATATACCCTAGAATTCTTCAACATTGGACAGCACAACTATTGTGATCGATTCCTGTGATTCTTTTTTCTTTGTTAAAATATACTCCCATTATGGCCCCAAGAAAATTTGGTTAGAATCTGACAATGAAAATTGAAGGTATGTCATCGAAATCGTCAACCTTGAAAAGTACAATTACCGTGATCCACTTTCGGTTATGTAAGTCCAATTATTATCCAATAAAATACGAATAAGGGTGACATAAATTCGCTCTTCAACAAAATCGGGTTGTAATAACAGAGCAGGAAAATGAAAACCGAAAAATTTCAATGATCAGTAATCAATTTGTATAGTTAGGATTCGTTTGATTTCATTTGTAACAAGAAAGTAATAGGGTAAATAATTAGTAAGAATTTTTAGAACCACGAATGGAAATTATCCCTCATACTTTGTCTCAACTGGAAATGTATCGAGAAGGTTACCGTCTTCTAGTATTAACCTTACGAAGTGTCTACTTACGGGAATATTCGGGCGTTAAAATTGTATCTACAGAATATATTCATATCTTTTGGTATTTCATTTTTGGTATTCTGTGAGATCCTTGATATAACCTTGTTTTTTTAGATATCTTTGATTTACGTACAAAAGTTTATTTGCCTTAATTTTAATAAGATAAGCTTTGCTTTCATATCATAACGAAAGAAATTCTTCCAGTTTTTTTTTCAGTTATTAACTTTTAATAATAAAATAAAAAATCAATTTGTTCACTATAACTATGTTCCATAAGTACTTAAATTGGTGTTCTTCATCGGTCAAAGGATATTCTTGCCCTGTGGGCAAAAACACCAATAAAAAAAAATCAACAATGAAGTAAAAGTGCTATTTAGAAATTTGTTGCAATGTATTCAAAGGTAATTGTCTTTCTATGTTTATCAATTTACCATATTTAATAAAGATCCCTCGTAACAGGTAAGTTCTGAATAAACTGGCCTTTTAGATCTGGATCAGTTGGCTATAAATTGATATGAGGAGAGAAATTTATTATCAACGTTTCCATAGTTAAAATTATTTACTTTCAGTTAAACCAAGTCTTATTACTCCATTCAATTCTCAAGTATATTTATCTAAAATGATTTGATAAATATACTTGAGAATTGAATGGAGTAATAAGACTTGGTTTAACTGATGAAACTAACTAGGTAAATTAATGTATACAAACTTATGTGTAGATTGATGTAACAGTAGGCTGAGTCGAAACTTGATTCAGCCTCATTTTATGATAAGCACGTGTAACCAGAACCAAACCATATTGAGCTGGACTAAATATGACATTTTATTAAAATTAATTTTTAAATTTGATAATATTTTGTAAATATTAGTTATCGCAAACAATCCAATCAAAAACAACAAATATCAGCTAAATTTTTTAAATCAAAGGTATTATTTTTCATGTATGTAATTTTCTTCCAAAACTTGTTAATGGAGCGCAAAATGTTTTTTCTCGCCTTGAATGGATTATTCCAATTTATTTTACATTTTGGATCTCAATATATGAAAAATGGAGCCCTATGTTGACAATATTATCGTTAGTATGCAATAAAAATACGAAAGATGGATATGTCCTTCGCAAATAATAAGTGGCCCCCGATTTTTGATCCTCATTTCTGGTTAAAAAAAAAATAAAGCAAATATATGTGATTTATGGCTAGTTTTTGAGTACTTTTTATCTAATATATTCCATAACTCTTTTGTTTGAAATTCTTCATAAAAAAGTTGTGGAATAGATACTTATTCCATGAAAGGTATTCAGAAACAGGCTGTTAATGAGAAACATAGCTTTCCATTTTTTTCCAAACACAAACGTACTAAAATAGCCAGAACTTAATTAATTTATATGACCTATTTTATAAGATTTTAAAAGACTAATTGATACTGTAAGATTAACCAACATCAAAACGAAGTAACCGTCAAAAGAGTGAAATTATCAAAGTGCAAGTCGGTATTACGCGATTAATTTTCGGTAACAGCGATGAAGACAGCGGTATGAATTTATGTGGACGGCACGTCTCGGCATAGCCCGCGAACTACCCGCAGACATAATCCTCTCTACGCAGTAAAGTTATAATAGTAAAAATAGTAATTGTTTAATAAAAAACAATATTTTAGTTATATGTATATGATAATTGTTGTTGAAAATCTATATACGTTTCGATTAATTGTATCCATTCTACGAAGCAAATATTGTCATCCTACGTTTTTTACGTCACCAAACAATTTTATTGTATAATGCCATTTTGATATTTTTTATTTAGTCGATACCTTATTATCATAAATTGTTTTGTGTTCAATCCTCAAAATTTGTTTGTGTTCATCACCAAAACAGAAAAAGCAAGATATTAATTTATAAATAAATAAAATACATTAATAATGAGCCCCTTAAACTAGGCTATATATATATATATATATATATATATATATATATATGTATATATATATATATATATATATATATATATATATATATATATTGTATGCTGATATAACTAGTCACATATGCTATAATATTAGTTTTAAAAATAATTATATTTTTAGTCACTATACAAACAATTAATAGCATGATGAGCAATCTTGGAAGTCACATATTTTCCTCTGTGTTCTCTTTATATTCGTATAACGGTACAAGAAGTAGCAATACTCTACACCAATGACGAGAATGTTTGCGGTTGCTTAAATATAATAAAATAGAACATATATTTTTATTTGTCATCATAAGGTTCCCATTTTCCCAAGCAGATTTCATTCGTATCTTGATATAAGCAAAACATCACCGACTTGTAACAATATTTCCCGTAGCGATCGGATAAAAACATGACTAGATTTATGCAAATATTATTTGGTTTGTGTATATTCCTTTTTGTTTGATTAAATTATGGAACACAATAGTTTCATTTTCTTGATACCGATACCCTACATATTTACTTTGAGGTAAAAATGGAGATTTCTTTTTAAGTTTTTAATTTCAGCCCGAAAAATGATCTTTTCTGAATTTTAAATTACTGACACTCGAAAGTAATTTACACAAAATATATTTGAATTAAATCAATTGAATACGCATTTCAATGTGGATAATAAAAATTATTACATAGCATTATAAAAATTATCCATTATGCAAAAAATATTTTTAGTAATTCATTTGAATTTAAAAAAAACGACTTTGTAGTGACGTATTCTTTAATTTTTGATTTGTAATAAAACTGATCCATTCGAGAAAAATATTATTTTCATTATGCAAATGATTAGTCACAAAAATAAATTATAAAACTATCAAAACAACAAGTAAACAAAATTTCACAATTAAACGAAACTACGTGATGTAGTATTATTTCTACTTTTTTTAATTTCTTTACCACGACCTAGGTTTCGTTGTATTACAACATCTTCAGGTGGGATATTAGCAAAGAGAAATTGAACTTTTAAATTATGTTGTAATACAACGAAACCTAGGTCGTGGTAAAGAAATTAAAAAAAGGAAAAATAATACTACATCACGTAGTTTTATTTAATTGTGAATAATGAATTTCTACAAAATTAACGCCAAATATATTCAATATAAACACAATTTATAATCAAATATATACAATTTCGTATTTCATTTAAGTCTTGAACTTTGAAATTATTTTTGACTTTTAAAAGTATAGGACATCTTTACCTTTGATGTGATGTGCATTATAGTAAACTTTTTTAATCCGATCTATAAATATTTTCTCTCGATCGTTTGTCATATTATTTCACAGGTGTGAATGATATAATAAAACCCAAGGAACTGATAATTAATTTGATTATTTTAATAATATATTTAAATGTCAAGTATATTGTCATTGCAATAAATAAAAATAAATAAAAGTATCAAAACTTGCTAAATTTGCCAGAAGATTGATAAGTTAATCAAATGAAAAAAATAGTTTGCCGATGAATACAATTTGTTTAAGAAAAATAGCTAAACCTCACAAAACGTAAAACGTTCGTAATTTCACTTCTAACTTCTTAACCACGTATATATAGTTTTTAAGATAATATGTAGATATCGTTTTTTTCATAACTATTATTACATAGACGTGTCTAGTACATAGAATTAGTTAAAAAATTCTAAACAGGTTTCTAAAAAAATGTTAATTTATTCAAATTTTAAAATTATCTCTATTTATTTGAACCATTTCATTTCGAGGTTTTTTCAATATTTATAACGGTGAAAGAAAATGCTATAAATCAATTTCTCACTATTAGCATTTATTCAAATCTAACTATAAAATCTACCTTTTTACTGATATTTGGTGAGTTGGTACAGCAAAATAACGAACAATTTAGTAATATAGTAACATAAAAATGTAGTAATATAAGATCAGAAATATAACAATATAAAACAAAGATTATTGGAATCGTAAATGTTTTTGGATAATTCCGAAAATTTGAAATCTACTGACTGTTAGGAATATATATATGTAGATTACCTGCAAACAAAATTTTATTTATTTTCTATATCGATTGAGATTATTATATTTTAGAAGGTATTTATGTATTTACCTAAATTTTATGGTCAAAATGCCTTCCTCATACCTCAACGCACTCTCCTAGGGATCCTCTTAATTGCGTCGTCGTATTGTATCGAACGCCTGAACAGTCTGATATCTCATTTCGGCTTCATTTTGAGATTTCTCGCGGAATATAAGTTGGTTTACTCAGCCCTCCACCCCTCCCCCCTCAACCCTCCATAAAAAATTAAGAGGGTTAGGTCAGGAGAGCGCGGAGTCTCCTCTAGGAATCAACCCTACCTATCCGTCCTAATGGATTTGACAGTACTATAATTGTATTCGATATATATTAAATTTATGTCCAAATATTCGATCGCCCTTGTAAACGACATATTTTCTAATACCACTCACTCGAGAATGTATTACAAAAAATTAGTTAAAACCACTGTCTACTGTCGTATACTATTATATTATTCACACATATATCTTATTCACACGGATCGTATATTTTATTCACACGGAAATCATTTTTTGGATATCCGCTAACTCCAAAGCTTATGTTTTAAATATAATACTAATATATAATAATACCTATAATATATATATATATATATATATATATATATATATATATATATATACATTCACATATGTACTTATGTATAAAGTATCAATAGCGCATGAATTTTAAATAATTAATGTAATACAATTTCATGGTAATGTTATGCTATTTTATCCAAAATATTATTATAAAAATGATAACCGTTGATCTTTAGAAATCAATAATAAGTTGTTCGTTAACGAACCAGGTCTCCAAAGCACCGTTGTTTCCAAACTACCGTGCGTCAAAGTGGATCTAACGGAGCCATATTGATTTGTTAGAAACATGGAAGACTTTGCGTATTATTAAGTTTTTGTAATACTTCTGGACAAAATCTCTTATTATTTCATGATTTTATGCAAATTTATAATAATAGTTGGAAATTTTCTATAATATCAAGTTTTTATTGCGTAAGAAAATTGAAAAAAAATATGACCATTATGGAACCACTTCGGTGTATGTCAGTCACAGCCAATTTTCTTTGCAAATCTTTCACACAAAAATGGAATTTGGCACAGAATAGGAATTGGTAAGTCAATGTTGATAGTAAAATTTTTAAATTGGGGATTAGTTTGGAGGGCGTAATTGAAGGTGTACAAATTTTTTTGCAGTGATCGAGTGGTGTTTGGTACACCACTATGATAAAAGCACGAGTTTAAAAATGTACATGATGTTATAATAGCAGAAATTTTTTTAACATTTGCCTAGAAATTCTTCCAAAGATCATGGAAGAAAAATACTGGTACTAATTGTTTGTATAGTGACTAAAAATATAATTATTTTTAAAACTAATATTATAGCATATGTGACTAGTTATATCAGCATACAATATATATATATATATATATATATATATATATATATATATATATATATTTCTTTGTTTTATATTGTTATATTTCTGATCTTATATTACTACATTTTTATGTTACTATATTACTAAATTGTTCGTTATTTTGCTGTACCAACTCACCAAATATCAGTAAAAAGGTAGATTTTATAGTTAGATTTGAATAAATGCTAATAGTGAGAAATTGATTTATAGCATTTTCTTTCACCGTTATAAATATTGAAAAAACCTCGAAATGAAATGGTTCAAATAAATAGAGATAATTTTAAAATTTGAATAAATTAACATTTTTTTAGAAACCTGTTTAGAATTTTTTAACTAATTCTATGTACTAGACACGTCTATGTAATAATAGTTATGAAAAAAACGATATCTACATATTATCTTAAAAACTATATATACGTGGTTAAGAAGTTAGAAGTGAAATTACGAACGTTTTACGTTTTGTGAGGTTTAGCTATTTTTCTTAAACAAATTGTATTCATCGGCAAACTATTTTTTTCATTTGATTAACTTATCAATCTTCTGGCAAATTTAGCAAGTTTTGATACTTTTATTTATTTTTATTTATTGCAATGACAATATACTTGACATTTAAATATATTATTAAAATAATCAAATTAATTATCAGTTCCTTGGGTTTTATTATATCATTCACACCTGTGAAATAATATGACAAACGATCGAGAGAAAATATTTATAGATCGGATTAAAAAAGTTTACTATAATGCACATCACATCAAAGGTAAAGATGTCCTATACTTTTAAAAGTCAAAAATAATTTCAAAGTTCAAGACTTAAATGAAATACGAAATTGTATATATTTGATTATAAATTGTGTTTATATTGAATATATTTGGCGTTAATTTTGTAGAAATTCATTATTCACAATTAAATAAAACTACGTGATGTAGTATTATTTTTCCTTTTTTTAATTTCTTTACCACGACCTAGGTTTCGTTGTATTACAACATAATTTAAAAGTTCAATTTCTCTTTGCTAATATCCCACCTGAAGATGTTGTAATACAACGAAACCTAGGTCGTGGTAAAGAAATTAAAAAAAGTAGAAATAATACTACATCACGTAGTTTCGTTTAATTGTGAAATTTTGTTTACTTGTTGTTTTGATAGTTTTATAATTTATTTTTGTGACTAATCATTTGCATAATGAAAATAATATTTTTCTCGAATGGATCAGTTTTATTACAAATCAAAAATTAAAGAATACGTCACTACAAAGTCGTTTTTTTTAAATTCAAATGAATTACTAAAAATATTTTTTGCATAATGGATAATTTTTATAATGCTATGTAATAATTTTTATTATCCACATTGAAATGCGTATTCAATTGATTTAATTCAAATATATTTTGTGTAAATTACTTTCGAGTGTCAGTAATTTAAAATTCAGAAAAGATCATTTTTCGGGCTGAAATTAAAAACTTAAAAAGAAATCTCCATTTTTACCTCAAAGTAAATATGTAGGGTATCGGTATCAAGAAAATGAAACTATTGTGTTCCATAATTTAATCAAACAAAAAGGAATATACACAAACCAAATAATATTTGCATAAATCTAGTCATGTTTTTATCCGATCGCTACGGGAAATATTGTTACAAGTCGGTGATGTTTTGCTTATATCAAGATACGAATGAAATCTGCTTGGGAAAATGGGAACCTTATGATGACAAATAAAAATATATGTTCTATTTTATTATATTTAAGCAACCGCAAACATTCTCGTCATTGGTGTAGAGTATTGCTACTTCTTGTACCGTTATACGAATATAAAGAGAACACAGACGAAAATATGTGACTTCCAAGATTGCTCATCATGCTATATCCAATCATAATGTCGATGAAATTCGAGGAAAAATATATAAGGAAAGATCTTTTTAAGAGAGTTTGAATCCTCCATTCGAACAACATGAGCAGCCAAATTTAGTGTATAAATATTAATAGATTTTATGATGTCTGGATCTTTGTGAAATTAATATATTTATAAGTTGTATCCCCTTCTCCAGACATCGTTCTCCTTTATAACTCTAAGAATTGATCTTAAAAGTTTTCGTTCAAAAATACCCAAATGGGCCTCATCTGATTTTAAGAAGTTTTCTGATTCAGATTTTAAGAAAAACAATTTTTAAATCCGTAGTTTCACTTTTATCTACATATTAAAGAACGACCCTGTTATTAACTTATTCTCGAGCTTTCGACATTGGATATATATATAGGTCGACAGAAAGGATTAAGGAAAATCCACAAATCGCGTCTGTAGTTACAAAAACTTACGTGTTTATATTCGAATCTATATATATCATAATAATTCCTCGTAAAGCTGGGACAGGACACGAGCATGATGTTATCGGTGATTCGTGACAAAATGAATATATACTATTTTGTTTTATAATTTAAAAAATGTAATTATAAAATTACATTCCACAGTATTAAACGATATTTTGATGGTTTATGAACAACTTAGTGTTAAAAAATATAATCGGACAGAAAATTTGTGTATGAATTGGTACGAACGAGTAAAGCAAATGCTTTCCAAAATTCGGTCGTTATTTACTAGCCGTCATTTGTACTTTTTTAAGAAAATAGGAATGCATGTAACACGTTTAATGGACACAACTGAAGAAACTGACTAACAGAAAATAATCAGAATTTAAGAAAAGTGATATACATTCATTAAAGTGTGTGTGTGTGTGTATATATATATATATATATATATATATACATATATAAATAAATGTATGTATACATATATACACACATTCATATATTTAATTACACCATCGGTTGCTACACAAAAGTAATATCAAATATGTATTCCACAACAAAATATTTACATTTTAGCAACAATATATACAAAAAGAATTTGGGTCCTTTATGTCAAATTTTGCAACTTTATGTGAAGATCAGCTGTATAAACCATTTTTTTAAATTAAAAATAGTGAAATGGGCATTCCACTTTTCCATGATAATAATGAAAATAATTCCGCACTGTGACTCTTTCCTTTTTAAGTTAAAATTAAGAAGGTGCTTTTCCTTTGTGTAATATTTTTATATTGCTTAGTTAAAACAAATAGAAAAGAGATTCATAAAATCTTTGATAAAGTAATTAGGAAATCACTCCGACTTATTACCACACACAAAAGACAACAGGATGACCATTTACCTTTCTAGTTATTACCATACACAAAAGACAACAGGACGACCACTTATCTTTCTAGTCATTACCATACACAAAAGACAACAGGACGACCATTTATTTTTCTAGTTATTACCATACACAAAAGACAACAGGACGACCATTTATCTTTCTAGTTATTACCATACACAAAAGACAACAGGACGACCATTTATCTTTCTAGTTATTACCATACACAAAAGACAACAGGACGACCACTTATCTTTCTAGTTATTACCATACACAAAAAACAACAGGACGACCATTTATCTTTCTAGTTATTACCATACACAAAAGACAACAGGACGACCATTTATCTTTCTAGTTGCTTCTTGAAAGTTGCAGACTGCCGCTTCTCTTTTCTTTAAGTATTTTTCAATCGCTGTATTTAATAGACAGGTTAGGTTAAAACTCTTTTTGAGTTGATTTTAATAATATATTGTTTATCTCCTAATAATAATCTTCCCGCATCATCTAGTCATAAAGTAACTCCTTATTTATTGATTTTATCAACAAACTTTTTCATCTTGTAAAAAATATATTTCTAAAAATATACATTACTCGCAAATTAATTATCTACTCACAGTTCTACTCTTTGATAATAAATGATGCAATATATCAGATATTCATAATAAAGCATAACTATAACAAATGTTTCTAGTCAAATTATATATTAAAGATAACTATTCATCCACAATCAAATTTAAAATAATTTTACAAAAGAATTCTTTGAAATTAAAGTATGTTTGTGGTAAACCATACGTATAACATATTGTTAGTCTTTAACAAAAGGCCGCGTTACCGCAAACCCACCGCAACGGTCGATTCAAAACAGCCGCAGAACAAAACTCAATTTTCCTACAATGATAATTTTACGAAGATTAGTGGTTTTAAGTTTGCCTAAATATGTACAGCCTAAATATATATGTTTTCCAATATAGAGGCTTGTTTTTGTGTATTCTGACTACTGCCGGCATCTTTGAAGTGTATTTTTTTTCGCAATAATACTCATTTTCTATTGTCCTTATTGTGAAAAATGTTGAGTTACTGAGTTACTGACACGGATATGATGAGATAAGATGTGAGCAGTATTTCTGTTTCATTTATTTATTTATTTGTTTATTTTCTATCCGCCTTTTCCCAGCTTGTTATTTTTAAGATCATAAGTAAATTGCAAACTCAGACTAATTGAAGGCAAACATAACTTATTGATCAATGATTATAATTCATTGTCACTACATATATTATTAGCAAGCAATTATTAGTTAGCATGCCATATTTTTACCAAACTATTATATTTAAATATTGAATTCAAAGAAAAAAAAATTGAAATAAGGAAGTACGAAAATGCTACTTCTAGTTTCCTACCAATACTATATATGTATATATATATGACATGAATTTGATTTTGCTAGCAGAAGAATCAAAATATACAAAAAACAATAAATATATAATAATACAAAATACTCAAAATTAAAAAAAATAAAACCTACTAGCGGCGGCTGGACACCGGAAGCATATACTTCACTTCTTCATATTTATATAATTTTGTCAATTATAACAACAAAAACACGTCGATTTAGCACTCTCTAAGGAAATATTTTGAAAAATGGGTTCACATCGATTTCAAATGATAAACATTATTGTAGTTTAATGATTTCAATGTCGGGTTTAAATTAGATGCAATTATATCGTATAATATTTTTTTACAAACTGGATGAAACTTTAACTAACTTCTTGAGTGACCACACATTCACAATTCATGTAGATCTTGCCGTTCGATATTTGAAAATGTTATAATAAAAAATAAATCTTTGCTAATTCTCCTAACAGGCGGTTGTTTATATTAGTTGCAAACAGACGTTTGTACTTCTAACATGTAGTTATAAATTATTTATATTTTGATGTAATTATACTGGAAAATTATTTATTTAATTTTTTTGCGAATATTGTTCCTTTTTTTAACATCCTTTTAACCGAAATTATATGCATAAATTTACCTTATGAGAAAAAACCACCTACAATTTTAAAAAGTATTTAACATACCTAATCTGAGAGTCAATAAAAATTTTCAAATGATTAAAAAAGTATTAACAACCCAATAAATATTTTATTGAATTCTAATTGACTATGTGCTCACAATTAAATGAAACTACGTGATGTAGTATTATTTCTACTTTCTTTAATTTCTTTACCACGACCTAGGTTTCGTTGTATTACGACATCTTCAGGTGGGCTATTAGCATAGATGCTAATATCCCACCTCAAGATCTTTGCTAATAGCAACAACGAAACCTTGGTCGTGGTAAAGAACTTAAAGAAAGTAGAAATAATGCTACATCACGTAGTTTCATTTATTTGTGAATAATGAATTTCTACAAAATTAACGCCAAATATTTTCAATAATTTAGTCATAATATTTTTCCACCCTCTACACAATGACGTTTGTTTTATTTCAACGTGAAATCAGCCTTAAAGCAGAGAATTAAAAATTACATATACGAAGTGTCGCAACGCTACTAAAGGCGGAAGCCGACATCTGTTTTAATTTGTATGAAAAGAGGCGACGACGAAAATCGTTTCAAACTCGGCTGTATTAGAATGACGTAAAATTCAAATGCCAAGGACGTGGTATTTTCAAAGCGTACGCGTACACGCACGTGCCGCATCTTGTGTTTTGCCGCACACCGTAGTTCTGCGAATTAAGCCTTGACAAAACGGGTTAAATATTATATTTGAGTAAACACATAATCGGTTTTTCTTTCTATTTAAATGATGTAAAAGCTAAGTATTGGTTGTTAGTTACCACAATTATTACCACTTTCACCGAGGTTAGAGCTCAAGAGTTATCTGACAGACAAAGGATTGTTTTAATAGAGCGCGGACCAGTACAGCTAAAAGAGAGTTCCTATCTTTTGAATAGTTGGAAAATATCTTTTTCGAATGCTTATTATACTAAAAAGATGTTATTTAATGAAACCATTTTATGAAACTGGCTGGTTTACTCAACTGATTCTGTTTACCAATTGATGTTTATTGTTTTTATTGTAAATTTTTTCAAGTTGATGTCACTCCTTTTAATTGTAAAATAGGTTACAAAGGTTGGCGGCATTTGCACAAGTTACAAAGGCAATAGATTTCTTGAACCAAGTTGAAATTGAAGGGAGGGAAAAAAGTTGGGTGGCAGCAATCGAACGAATACTCAACTTAATTCATTTTTAAGCGCGGCAATGTCTGGCTTCACGGGGGAACACTGAAAAAATTTACGATTTCGATAATGGTAATTTTTTAAAGCTGGTTGAATATATCTCTAATTTTGATAATATGCTTACAGAACATATTGCCAGTATTAAAAAATACTGGCTAAATCTGAGTTACGCCTAACTCATTATCTTGGACATTATATTCAGAATGAAATAATCCAATTATTAGGAGAAAGAATTAAAAAACTACTGTTTTGGAATTGAAATAATCCAAATATTTTTTTAATTATTTTAGATTGCACTCCAGACATTGTGCATGAAAAACAAATATTACTTGTCGTACGGTACGATGTTTTAAACACAAGCAACAACCAAGCTGTAATAAAAACACACTTTCCTGGATTTTTCCTGTTACAAATACTACTGGTCATGGCTTAACTCAGTTTTTGTTAGACTTTTTAATCTTAAACGATATGTACATAAAAATATGCGTGGTCAAGGTTACGATAACGGTGCAAACATGAAAGAAAAAATATAAGTCCACAAAAACGGATTTTAGATTGAAACCCATACGCATTTTATGTACCTCGTGCGGCACACAGCCTAAATTTGGTAGTGAATAACGCTACTAAAAGTTCATTAAAAATTGTCAATTTGTTTTCAACTTTTCAAGAAATTTATATTTTCCTTTCTGCGTCAACAGCACGTTGGGATATACATGCCAAAAAACTTTAACTCTAAAACCCCTCTAAAATACTCGATGGGAGAGCAGGATTGAAGAAATAAATGCTCACGTTTTAATCTGGAAAAGTGTATGATGCCTTATTTACTATATATATTGATAGGAGCAAAGATGCGGAGTCAAGAAATTTGGCAAATTCATTATTGGCAAAAATTTTAAGCACGATAAATATAGTTAGCAAGGCCCTTTAAAAGTCATACGTCGTATTGTCAGAGGCGGTAAAAATGTTTGCTTACGCAAAAATAAATTTGCCTGAATACCTCAATGAGACGCTTTTGGGGAGTTCGTAAAAACTGTAGCGGAAGAAGTCGACGCAATAACAGAATTTTGTGCACCTGCCCGCCATCGCACTCATAGAATGTTTTTTTTAATTATGAGGTGGGGGATTAACCGATAACAAACGTGGAAACACATGTTAAAGTAAATTTTTACTACTACCTGTTATATAACGCAAATGCTAAATTGGACGAACGGTTCGAACTTTTGAATCAAAATAATGTTAATTTTTTTCATTTATTCAAAAATTAAAACTTCCAGTGTTTTAAAATTGAGAAGTTTGAGTTTTGAAACAAAAATGCGCATTGTTCTAATTTAAAAAATCAACTGTGCCATGCTGGTTCTTCAGGTGTAAAGAAGTTCGTGCTCTTTAATGAAATCGAATTATTACCGATGTTTATTGACGATTCCATTACGACATTGGATATTTTAAATTATTTTTATACGAATATATTAATTTCGGTGTTCTCAAATCAGTCCACAGCACACACTGTAGCATACAGTGAGAGATCATTTTCTATACTAAAAATAATAAAAAATTATCTCAGATCAATATTGTCGCAAAGTAGATTGACAAATATCTCGTTAATAAATATTAAACATGAAATCAAAATTGAAGCCAATGACACCGTTAAAGATTTTGCCATTGCAAAACCACGAAAAACAATTTTTTGTAAATGTATTTGTGATAACAAGCGTCCTGTTATTCTAATTATTAATTACATATATCTGAAATTGAAATTATTAATGATTTTGTAAATTATACTAAGGTACATGAATAAGTCACCCAAGGAAATAGAGTTTAGATTACGAAACAATCTTTCTGAAGTGTTTCGGAAACACTTTAGTTAATACAGGGGATGTGCTTAGGTTTATAGTTTTAGTTTTCATTTCAATAATTTCCTGTAGCCTATAGAGATCGCAAAGCTATGTAGAAAGTAATTATGGATGTTTTGCGTCTTTTCAGAAGAAGACATGTTTGAATCTGTGGTTGTCCTTAAGCTAAGCAACAAAAGTTTCACTGTACATATTTTATTGTCACTAAAATTACCGATGTGTACTCTTTTGTATGCATGTCTGCGAAATGTTATCCATACCTCTTTATCCTGTAATTTACGTATAATTTATAAATTAAATATTTTTTAATTAACGACAAAGTTGTTTTTTTATTCTTGTAACCCCTTCCTTCCTATAAATATTTTTATTCATCTACTCCGCCGTCCACGGGCCGCGAGCGAAGTAAATGGTCTATTGCTTCTCAACATCATTTATAATTGCAGCATTTGCACCCAAATTTTCAACCACTAGTGAAAATGTAACTCTCAATATTCCATTTTGATTGCGCGCCTGCTAGATGGCGCACGGGTCTTGATTGCACCCGGGCGCTACATGAATTAGAACCGGCACTGCTAGCGGAATAAATGCAGTAACTGCTACGGAAATAAATACAGTTTTCTTGAAAGATTAAAAGATTTCAAATATTAACCAGATAATTTATTTTTTAGGGTTCCGGTCTAAAAGGAAAAATGGAACGCTTACACGATCACTTGCGTGTCCATCCGCCTGTCTGTATGTAACAAATATTTTTTCTCAGAATTGTTTAAAGTAGTAACTTTAAATTTGGCATAGTGATAAACATACTAATCCACATAACGGCATGTAACTCCACACTTAACACTTAAAAATATTTAGAAAGAAATTTTTATGAAACAGAAGACGTAAACAATTATTCATTTAATTTGTCGTGTGACACCATTTAAAAAAGCAATTTATTCCAGGCATTGTTTTTCAATATTTTATAGACTGTAAGTATGTTGCTGAAAATATTCACAAAAAATATTTCTTCATTTTAGGTTGTAGAAAATAATATTAATATGTGTAAACAGTTTAATGGGAATACTACATACCCATGTTTATACATGCCTAATTGTGTAATAAACCCTCGGATTTCAAGTGCTATTCCCACTTAACAGGTTTTAATATTGTGACACAAAGAAAACAAATTTAATAATATGTTTTGCTACAAATTTCATTTTGTCGTTTTTATATAATAATTGCATAACCACTTTGGATATTCCCGCATCATCGATATTATATAATATATAGTTCTATAAATAAAATTATCTCTTAAAGGATTAAAACTTTATTGCTGCTGCATTACTAGATATTACACATTGAGAATGTTGGTTCCTTTTCATAGGCAATTATTGTAAAAGCAAATGACAACATCCTTTGGGCGTATTCTAAGTTTAAAGTTAAACCTGACAAATACAAATCGACAGAGTTATACTCATTGTGTTCTAAAATACAGCATTGTCATTACCATGACTGGCATTTTTGATGAATGGATCACAATACGCGATGAGAAATGAATGCTCAGTTTTCAAGCCTCCAGGAGGTATCTTCTTGCGCCGCACAATAATTCATACTCGCGCGAGATCGCGAGACATCCTAGACAACAGTTCTTTGAGCCGCTCATTTAAACAGTTTATTAATCTTACTTAATGCTTCGGGACAAGAATATGATTGGGCGGTGCCAATTGGAAATAATAATTAATTTACCATTAATTCAAGTAAAGGAGGTGAGTTAATAAAGAAAAAAATTGGCGCATTTAAATTATGACAGAGATAATATAAAGAATAATCACAACAGAATATAAGATAGATAAAATGTAAGATGAAAAATGATAATGAGTACTTTTTTTATTTTATAAATTGGTTCTTAAATTATTTGAGTTGTTATTCGGTTTACTTTAAGAAGAAAATATAGTGTTCTAAATTTTGCATGCACTACTATAAAACATAACGAAACAATAATACTGGCAAAAGTGACATGCGGGTACAAAAGTAGTGAGACATGCGGGTACAAAAGTAGTGAGACATGCGGGTACAAAAGTAGTGAGACATGCGGGTACAAAAGTAGTGAGACATGCGGATACAAAAATAACGACCGAGTTATATGAAATCATAATTTAAAAAATCTATTTCATCATTTGCCTTTTTACTTTCAAGTAACCTAAATAATACGAACAGACGAACGGGTGAGTAATGAGGTAGCCGCTACCAACTTCACTGGCCTAGTATGGCAGGCGGCAAGATATTACACGACGGTCCTTGCATTTTATTCCAGAATAAATGAGATATGATACTTTTAAAGATAACCGGACAAGGAATTGATGCATGTACCCATTGGACTCACTATATATACTCCAGGTGGGTACATATGTACCCACCTGGGTATATGTAGTGAGTAAAAGTAAAGTGTGAAAGTTTATTTCGATGATGTTCTACCGCTGTTTCCCAACTGGTTAAGGTAAAATAGAGGTGGGGTTTGTTTTTAAACACAGTTATCAAATTAATTTGGAATAAAATTGCGAATTATACTCGTATTTAAGATAATATCACAATAATAAATCAGCACAAAACAATCTGTTTACTTTGTCTACAATTAACTATTCCCCTTTTAATTGTTTTCCAAGTCAATGTATTTCAATTACCAATACCTTTATATGCATTACGGGGAGAATCTTAACATCTGCACGTATGTTAGGAAGTACACGTCAATAACAAAAGTGTTATTATTACTAAATGAACAAGGCTTTGCTTTTTTGAAGAAATATTTGAAAATCGCCTTCATTGTGGAATGAACATTGTTAGAGCTTCATGAACTGAAGTTAATTATCAAAATACGAAATTTGTGAAATAAGAAATCCTATTAACGCTAAATTACAATAAATGACTAGTAGAATAGATACTGTACTAATAGATAGACAAATTTATCTGACCCCAAACTGGAAACATTCGAAAGTAAAAAGGTAAAAATATTATTTATTGGAACTTTTACATGTATTTCTTCATTAAAAAATTACAGTGTAATAAATAATTAAGAGGCCCTTGTTTCATACTGATATTATTAAAACGAAATTTTGTAATTTTCATGAAGCCACATTTTATGGGGAAAACATTTTCATAAAAAGATCATTCTATATAGATGAACTTTGAAACATATAACACATTACTCGAAAATTTTATTCACACTTAAACATGAACCAAGTATATTGGAAATGTTACAAATTGTATTTATCGATACATAGGTTTTCTCGTGATTTACAAATGTAAAAATGAAAATTGTATTATGAATATTTAAACCAACTTATTTGCATATTGTTTTCAAAAATGGATACGGAGGAAATAAATATATTATCGTTAACCTGTCGTTAAATGACCAAGCATAGGTTGCTTTAACCAAGGTTACTTTACTTCGAACCCTGAAACAAGAAAAGTAAACAAAAGTAACTACCAAATACTTTTGATTGCTTTCTCCACTTCTATCTCCGTCAGTCTTTGACTACACACGGCTGTGAAGAAGTTAGTGCCTTTAAAAATTCAGTCAAAAAATATTAATCCTATTAACATATAAAGATACAGTAGTTTATAATTTACCGATTGCAATAGATAATATTGAATGCATGTGTTGAATATTTATGGAGATATCTATGTAGCCAATGTAGAAAAAAAGTCGCTGGTCTAGGCGCTTACATGACAAATATGGCGAAATTATTAGAGATATATATAAAGGAATTGTAGATCACCTACACTTCACAATCACAAATATATCAAATGTAAATCTAGGTGATTTAAACCCAACAATATATTAAGTTTTAGTTAGAGTAGTACATTTAATGATTTAGTCGTGAATCTTTTGGGGACATTCAATTATTTTGTAATGAAATATATCAAGGGGTTACATCATTTTGAGTAAAAACATTACTATTTTTTATTTATTTCAGTCTTAATGCAAAGAAAATGTTAGACTAAAAATAGTTGCAAATGTATTTAATATTAATACCAATTAGTCTGGCAGATGACGAACTAAGGATTCAGAACATTTACATCTTCTCTAATTTTAGGTGGCATTAGATCACTTTCAATTATAAGTTGACAGCATACATTCTGCTAGGTTTCTGACCCTCATAGCTAAAAATAACTTCACAATTGTTAAGATCATGGCCCATTACATATATCTTAGTTAGAGTGGGGTAAAGTGACTGAGAATGCTAATCTAATTTAAAAATATTCATCTAAATTTCCATGAATGGTTTCAGAGTTTATAGTTATTGTCCTTTATTTATTGCATTCAGTGAATTTAAATTGTAATCCAACCACTTTACAATTCTCTTTGGTAGTTTTTTACTTTTTTTCTTCTTAAAGGTTGCCAACTTCAAAGAAAAAAGATTAGTTGCGAAACAAACTCAACTTCTGAAAACCTTCCAAATGTTATGTGTCAATTTACAGTGCGCCAAAGTAACTTACACTCACGTAACTAGCATGTATATTTCTTGAAATTAACACATAAAAAGGGATTCTTCCTAGAAGTAAACATTAACCCAGTCATAATCGATATTTGTTTCCATTGAAATGAGTCAATAATCAAAATGTAGATCATGAATTCAATATAATTTATATATTATAGAAAAAATGTATGTAGAAAAATGTCAGTTTATTCTTTCGAACTGTACCAAGTAAAAATCAGGCAGCTCCTTGTATTCTTCATACTAATTTCTTTAATCTTTCTTGAAACTAAATTATACGCATGATGTAATGTGTACGTAGAGTACTCTTCGGAAATTCTACGATCGCCTTGTCCTCTGCCATTGTAATTGAATGAGATGTACCTTTATCAATAAGATCGTTAATGGTTTTGGTCTCTTTCACCATTTCACTCTCTTCTTTAGGAACATTTTTGAGTTTCTTATACATCATATCTACTTCTTGGGGTACAGGACTACGTGCCCAAATCATGCAAAATAATGATTCGACATTCGTTTTTCAAATTAACAATTGTTGATATGTGCCAACAACTAATCAGCAAAATAAATACCTTAATGTAGTAATATTTATAGTGCACTTTTTAATAAACAAAATAACAAATAGATAATATATAACAAAATAACAAATAGATCAATACAACAAATAGGTGCCATTAACTTTATGGCAGTATCTTCATTTTTATATGTTCTGAACCCATAAAACTAGATTAATAAAAATTTTCTCATAATAATTTTTAAAAATTTCGAATTAATTTATTAAAATTACGATAAAATATAAAATAAAATACTCTGGAAATATTTTAAAGCTAAACCTAAATTATAAACATATTTTAATAATGCCTCAGGAACTAAATGAGCAACTTAAGGAGAATGTGATGTTTTTAAACGGCGTTGTGTCATGCTTTCTAAATTTTTTTGGGTCATTTCAATGTTTACTATAAGTATTTAAACATTGCTTTTATTGTTTAAAAGTTTAATTTTAACATATATTTTCTTTGCTTTTTTCAGTATAAATATAGCCATTTCATAATTACAAATGATGAATAATACAAATAAGTACATGATTCTGGCGGCGGCACTATCTCGCTTCACCGGAATTAGAACTCGAAGGCCGGCTTCACATTAAAAGACAATGTCTTATATTTTATAAGAAAATTTCTTATGAGATATTAATCCTATATGAGATTCTATATTTATTCGTCCACATTACAAGAAAAAAATATCTTGTTTATGATAGACTATATAGATACTATGTCTTATTTGCGTCCAACACGGGCGTCGAAAGACGTCGCGCGCATACACATCACTTACGCTTGTCTATATTCTAATTAATACCTGCACACTAGTTGGACGTATGTTAGACACGACACACTAGGTTGCATTTAATACCTATTTAATAATAATAATATAAGATATCTTCAAGACCTAAGATGAGTAAGAACGGAATATCAATATAAACAGCGAGTTCATCTCACATCTGAGATTCACTGCCGATATCGTAATAACGGCAAACACACAGCTGGAGTTGGTGAATATGCCTACTGCCTTAGACGACATAAATTTAAATTTAAACAACAAGCTATGCTCGGAGCACCTCTCGACGATAAAGTCTGAACTGAGGAAGTTCGACGGAGAACCACAGTAGCCGACATAGCCCTTAACGTCAGCAAACTGTAAAGGCCACGTGTAGAACATGTTTGCCAAAAAACCGACAACCAATGGGGCAGACGTGTTTTCGAACGGAGACTACGAACCTCGAAGTGCAGTGTGGGATGCTCTCCAATTAGATGGACTGATGGCCTAAAGAAGTTGCCGGGAAGTGATTGGATGTAAAAAAAGCGGAAGACCGTGTATGATAGCATAACTTGGGAAAGGTCTAGGTCCAGCAGTGGATAGTTACAAGTTGTTGATGATGATGGGACGTATTTCTGTGAATTTGGATCACCCAATTGCACTTATTGTAGAAAGGTCTAATTTGGGAAAAACTAACGAGTATTATAAATTGAAGTATTTAAAAATATTTGCTTGGTACGAACTTTTTGTTATTTCGATAGTGAATTTCGGGTTTATCGTTACACAAGCACATTGAAAAAGGTAAATAGTATTTTATACGCGATTTAGTAACTTTAGACACATAATTAGGTAAATAATTAAGGTGATGATACGCAACGTAACATGGCGTTTAGTAGCTGTATAATAAGCGGGTAACAAAGCATGTACTTACTTTACGGCGTAAAATAAACTATCCGATCCGATAGAGTGATATTATATATTTAAATTAGATCATATTTTGTTAAAACGAATAGGTACTTAAATTTGAAATTTTGGTAGTTTCGTTAATTTTTAATTGTTTTATCATATCGTATAGATTTGAAGCACTAAATTATAATATATATCACTATAAAGTTCGGTTAAAGTTTTTTATTTTTATTTTTAAAGGATTTACACTAACAAAATTTAAAAAAAATATGTTAATGTATCAAAATAACGGTAACAAGTAGCCCCATCTACTGGCAACTATATACTAACTTGTGGAAGTAATAAAATGAAGAGTCAGTCTATTCGGAAAGCGCACACCGGTCACGTCACTAGGTTATGGCCCAAACCCGTATTTTACTTTAATATATTATTTTAAAACAGCTAGTAACTATATTTTCAACAGCTTTATCTTTGCACGAAATTCCTCCAACTGCACCATTTTTTATTACATTTAAGGGTGTACCATACCATAGCGAAAGTCGTTGCTGAAGCTGCTAACAAATACGAGGTTTTTATGTTTAATCTGTATATCCCGTTTATCAACTTGGCTATGCTAATCAGCGTATTCTGCTTGTTTCTAATGTAACAAACTCCTTTTTACAAATTCGCTTTTTAAGGAGTAAATTGTTAATGGACAACAAGTTTGTATTGAGGTGAGGAATATAAAAAACATTTTTAATAGTATTACCATGTTTCGTGTCATTCACAACTGTAGTAATCTATGTATTTTCCGAACGATTCTAGCTCACTCATATCGTTTGTTTTATTTCTTTAATTGACAGGTCATATGACTTATTTACGATATTTTTATCATTGTTTATAGTATAATTATTGGCCCCTGAATCGATGTACCATTAATTTTGATCAAATGTTTTATTTAGGAATATGACACTTAATGCATTAACTGATCGTTTGTCAGTAATGGACATTTATTTTTGTAATGACCGATTTGTTTACATCGGTAACATTTTACTGATTTGACGTTGGCAGATTGAGATGATATCTCTACGGTTTTACGAATTTTGGTGCCACCAACGTTTTGCTCGGAATGCACTCAACTGTACAGTGTACTGCGAAGGTAAACAAACAAGATAGTAATCTTGTTTGTTCTTGTTTTAATGTTTTCACATAGCAGAAATAGAAATGAGTTTTGGAAGTGGTGCTTTAAAACGTGAAAATGAAGTCTTTCTAACTATCCAGGTATTTCTTGCGTTTTGTAGACAACTACACTAGGATATCATTTGTATATTTCTTGAAATGTAAAAGGAAAATGTATACACATTTCAAAGAATTCAATTATATGGTTGAAAAATAGATGAATGTCTGTATCTAAGTTATAAGATCTGATAATGAAAAATAAAATGACTAAATTTCATAGGAAATCTGGTATTTTATATCAGCGTGCAAATCCATAAACCCAAGAACAAAATCGGTTTAAGTAAACGGCTAAATCGAATAATGATTGACAGAGTTAGGTGTTTATTTTTTGACGCTAATTGAGAAAAAAGTTTCGAGTTGAAGCTGTACATACGGCTGTATCCCTAAGAAATAGATCATTGATTTCTGGGTTAAACCATAAAACACCTTTTGAACTCAGGACACATACGTATATTTGGCAGCACAATCATGACCCCCGTACCAAAAGGAAAGAGATTGTTATATGATAGAAAAGCAGTACATCATTACTTAGTTGCATATATTGAAAATATAAAAGCTTACGGTAATGGATTATACAATCCTGTTAAAAAGAAAGTCACCACCAGCAGAGATGTTATTATCATCGTACCAAATAATGACTCTGATGTGTTCAGGTCAGTGTAGAAGAAGTACCAAAACCAACATCAGATACTGCAGTGGAGCATGATAGTTTTATAAAACTACAGATTCTGTTTAATTGCAATCTAGAGCAAGACCTTATCACAGTACCTATGTACAAGATAAAATCATCTCAGACAGTACTTCAGATGAATTTTTCAATATTTTTTATTTCCCAAGAGTGAATTGAAAATTCTTGCACAGATTGATATATACCTATGTCAATAGCAAGAAAGACAGAAACCTGATAGGTATGGTTATGGTACGCCGTGTATAAAAAGTTATCTGGGTATACAGGAAAACGAGATCACTCTTGAGGAAACTTTAAATGGTCCAGAGCTCAAGAAATGGTATTCAGCTATAGAAGAACAGAAGTCATTTGAAGAAAATAATGTATGGGAAATAGCTGATAAACCAAAACAAGGTACAGTTGTTCAGTGTAAATACAGTTGTTCAGTGGGCGTTTCGTAAAAAATTATAAAGTGATCATAAAGTGCGGTTTCAAGCAACATTAGTAGCAAAAGCACACAGCAAGCTGACAGACTCTAAAGAGACATTTTCAACAGTGCTTCGTTATTCAATACTTAATCTGTTATTTAAGTATTAAATGTGATTTAGAGATAAACAATCTTGATGTCACTACGACATTCCTTAATGGTTACTTAGATGAAACTAACCATTTAAAATTTCTCTATGAACTAGAATTTCTCTATGAACCTTGTATGTCCTGGTAAGAAAAATAAAGATGTAAAGTTAAATAAAGTCATTTTTGGCTTAATTTAGTCTGCAAGGGCATAGTACAAAAGAATAACAGTTGTTTACAAAAATTAGGTTATGGAAATTCTGTGTATGAACCTTGTTTATATATGAAGCGAAATGGAAATTTTAAGACATTTATTGTTTTTCTGTCGATAATTATTTCTGTTCTCAAATTGTACTAAAGAAACACAATATCTTAAAAATGAGCGACAGTTTACATTCAAGTTAAAATATTTTGGAAATATAAAGCAACGTTTACAGAAAACAATGTATTTATTGTTGATCATAAACAAAATAATAATCAAAAATTTATAGGATATTTATTAAAGAAATTTAGTTTAGAAAATTATAAGAAGACGAAACGAGAAACGACGAAAAATAAGAAACGAGTGCACCAATGGAAGTTAACTTAAGACTAGAGAAAGATAGTCACTATTGTACTCAATATTCTAGGTAGTTTATTATATTTGTTAAATTTAACGAGTTCAAACATAGTCTATTAAGGTTTTTTACTCGAACCAGTTTAATAATAATTGCAATGAAAGTCACTTTGAATTTAAAAACTAAGTGAATATTTTTCATTTCATAAAAGAAGTAAGTACATTGATGTTACATGCATATATATATATATATATATACACAAATATATATATATATATATATATATATATATATGTTTATGTATATATATATATATATATATATATATATATACACAACATATACTAACTGTAGTAGCTTTACATGGCATTGATATGGACATATTGCATTCTGTGTCCCAACAAGGCAACTTATTAACTAATTATTTACTACCGTATTTTTGATAAATACGGTAGTAAAGAGATAATTCATTTCTTTGAAGCATTATAAAAATAGATCTCTATTATTTCTAAGTATCCATCAATGCCGATAGTGATGCAAGGTTGCACCTACCATTTATTATTGAGTGTATAGAGAAGACATTGAAGCACAATGTAGTATATAAAATCAGGAATGCTGCATAAAAACTGTATCAACAGGTTGAGGAAATTTTTAAGAAATTCCTTTAATATTCCGTTCAAATAAATTTTCACAGAAAATACTTATCTGTTTTAGTAATATTTAAATTATGGGAAAGAATATATTGAAAATTAATTTATTCATTAAATTTACTAACCATTTGTATTTAATGTACGTTACACCGTTACATCAATATTTCGAAATCCAATCATTATACTTTAGTATTTTTTATAATACCACGAGTTTCAAAAAGTCTACTAAATTAATTTCATTGGTAAATAATTGTGTATAGAAAAATGTCTAAGTAATTTATTTATAGTCTATTAAGTTAGAGAAATAAAAACAAGAAGAAATTTAAAATGGAATTTTATTTGGTCCATTATCTCCTATTCCGTATATGTAGGTTTAATATATTCCCGATATTAGCTTTCATTGATGAACGGTTAGTTTTTTCACGTAAATCATTTGTGATTAATTATGATTTAAACTCCTAAAATTATTTTCATAATACTAATGATATTGATCATAACAATTTATATATAAACACATATATATGTATATATATATATATATATATATATATATATATATATATATATATATAAGTAAGTTATAGACCAAACTGAATGTGCATTTATGTTATATGAACTATTAAACGTTTAACCGTAATTTTATTTTTATTAAGTAAGGTGTAACAGGCACGCCTTCCATGCAAACGTCAATTTTATTACATAAGTTTTTGGTACAAGAAATATGAAATAATGTTATATCAAATAAATAATATAATGGTCAACAATATGGATTCTTAGTAAAAAAATTGCGTAAATGTATAAGTTACGAAAATCTAACAAATATCAGGGGGTCCGCAACATACTCGAGCATTGGCGTTCTGCTAATTTGCTACATATTTTGGAGTATGTTTTATATAAATTTTGTTTCATGTTTTCATACGTTCTAATATGAGAATTTAAAGTGTAATTTTAGGTAATTTAAATTCGTTTTTATGAATGAAATATAAAAGATATTGAAATTTCGCTTTGCAATTTTAAATAAATTTAATATATTTTTGAAATACTGAATATAATTTTTTAATTATAAGTTAGCGTTATAATTGAAATTGATCATTTCAATACACCTATTTCAAGATTCTTCTTAACTTCGATGACTCATACTTTCTTTCTTTCGATGACTCATACAAACTTTCTTCAAATCCTATCCCGACTTTAAAGATAATAATTGTATCTTCTAATGATATATAATTTATGAAAATATATTGAGTATTTTCGTAGATTTTTCATTATTAATCACATCTGTAACGGCATAGTTTGTGTAACGGCCTTTTAAAGTATCTAATGTTTTGGTGTGCACACTTTATGGTGCACAACAAAAGATTAAATAATTTAAGAGACGTGTATAAATCGACATGCATAAATTAACAAATGATGCCATAAAATAAATATTAAGAAAAATAAATAAACAAAAAAAAACATTTAAACATGCAGGTCACAATGATTTTGATTAAATATACATATAAAAGTCTTAGCTTAACGATTAGCTCACTTAATTACACCTTACTCAAACTTTGGAAACAAGACACAAGATATTTGGAGATTATTTTCGTTCTATTACATGAACACGCCAAAGAAAGAGTTTTATCTGATTTATATCAACCCCAATGGGGTAGAAAAAAGTAAAGTGTATTTTTATGCATTCCATTGTATCTATGGCGCCCAATAATTTTCAACTTTATTTGTGTTTACAAAAGTTATTTTGTTTTAATATATATGTGTAATGTAATAATACCCACAATAAAAAGTATTTTTCTTATCAAATGGATAGTAAATCTGTTTTTTATTTATCTATATATTACAAAGGATACATATTACTCATATTGGAGAAGAAAAAATACCAACGAGATATCACCACTATTATCAAATAAATTTAATTATTGATATCAATAATATTGCTATAAATTTCCCAGGTTTATTTTGTAAGTGGATGGTGGCATCTGTGGGGCGACCGCCAGAAACTGCAACATGCGACTTCATAATAGGCTAAAAATTTTCGGTGTAATGATACGGGAATATGTACTCCAGTTCTAAAACAAAGTTTTTAATTTAAAAGTTAAAGATATCTTTTGAAATGCTTTTGGAGGTTATATATTTGGAGCTAAAAGTAATAACTTGTGATGCACTGATTTTTTGCGAAATGGTTTAAATATTTCATGGAAAAAAAACCGGCCCTTCGAAGGAATTCCCTGTCGTTCTCGTGCTGGATGGAGATTTTTCACGTACTAGTAATATTTATGTAATTGAGAGAGCCCAAGAAGTGGGTGACACCATTGTTTGCTTACCTCCTCATTCCACTGCAAAAATGCACCAACTTGACCTCGCCTTCATGGCTCCTTTCAAAACCTATTATGCGCAAGCAAATGAGGATTGGTTAGCTAATCATCCATGGCGTACAGTGAGAAAACTTAAAGTTCCAAGCTTGTTGATGGAGGCGATTTGAAAGCTGCAACTTTGCAAACTGTGGTAATGGGTTAAACAAATTTCCAAGGAGCCGGACTTGTTTCGACCATCTCGACTTTTCTGTTCACAAACAAGAGATGATCCATGTCAACCAACGTAAAGAATCGCCTGAATCTCCTCTTATTGAAACACCAAGAAAAGAAGTTTGATCTGAATTTGAAATAAATAGTTCGACTGATATTTGGCAGTGTTTGTTATTCAGCCATCTACTAGCGCTTGGAAATTATCTGCGTTGCTCAGTACTGGCTCGCCTCACAAAGAAAAAACACAGCAATCGAAAAAAAAGAAGAAGAAAGTGAAGGCACGACAGAGGGCATATGTGTTCCGAAATGAAAGCTGTCTTTTCCTGGAAAAATATCTAAACCAAAATGACTGCCTTCCAACTCTGCACGAAGTCTAGAAAGGATAGCTCAAGTGATTCAGAAAGTGAATTAGATGAAGATGCTCCGTACGTTTCTATTGATGATGAAGACAGCAACGTGACCCTTTTGGCAACGAAGATTTTCTGGTGATCAAAGTGGAGAAAAATGGATCCGATGTTACAAATTCTTTCATTGGTTCTATGAAATCTGTTATTCAGTGCCAAACACAAGAAAAGTTATTCGTGATTTTTGTATCGAGCAAATTAAAATTCAGTTGAAAATTTACTCCCACTTTCTCTGAAGTATTTACTTACTTGCTGAAAGTTTTGTATTTGAAAAATTAATCATTATTTTGCCTTCAAAATTAATTTCATTTTTAAAATACTCTGTAACACTTTTTGAATCAATAATACAACTCAGCCCTATTTTTACAAAAAATATTACCTTAAAAGTTTGTTTATAAAATTGTTTCTACTTTTTATCTAAAAATTTATTATTTTTCTTCAATTTAAATATTTCTTACGGAAATAAAATGAGATTGTATCCCTTTTGAATTGAAAATTTCGATAAAGCTTTTTCTCTAATTATTAGAATTATTACCGCTAGGCTAAGCAAAAACTTCAGTCTTATTTTAAAATGTATAAAAATCGTATGACAAAATACTTAAAATGGGTGATATACCATATAAAATAAAATTATTGGGTGGCTCAAAGAGTCAATTACAGACTCTTTGAGTCGCCCAGTAAGAGATGAAATAAAGTCGAAAAAGTTTCACAACAACGGCTGTAAGAAGCACCCGATTAAGGATGAGTAAAATTCAAACTTTTGCAAAATATGCAACTATGTAAATAAACATGAGCTTTTTGAATTGAAATGAAACTAAATCGTCAATAAAGAAGGTACATGAATGCACAACACGGATGGCTTTTTCGAAAACTGATCCAATCTAAAAATCAAAATAAGAAGTAATCCTACAGTCAATTACAGAGGTGGACTGGTCACAATTGGAAAAATTGTATGATACCGAATTAGTAATACCAGCTATGCCCGCAAATTCGTTCGCATTTGCAACTTTAGAAAATATTACTAATTTATAGTAATATTATTACATGTAACTCCAACCTTCCAAAAGCAACATTTTTGTACTTTATTACTTTTATTATGTTTTTCTACATATATTTTTTTAAAATGACTTCGATATACACACACGTCAATTCTACAATTATATTAAATTTAAGACTATAAAGTACGTAACAATCAAATTAATGTAGCTTAATACTAAACATAACAAAGTAATTACTCTATAAGAATTGACAACAGATAGAAATTTTAAACTAATTTGAGAAATAAAATAACATTATAACGAATACGTATAACATTGAAAAACGTTATGTGCCGAAAACGATCGAATACGATACCCTAATATATTTGCTCGCACTTATATTACTCCTCTAAGTACCAAACCCTCCTGCATACCACTTCACCTGTGGCCATGCCTATTTTGCTGGCCATTTCGCTGGCATTTCCTCTAAACTTGTATACTCAAATAGGCAACGTTGAATGCTTTACCCTTAAAGGATGCTATTCCTTTTAAGTTCATCTGATTCAGTAATAATAATGCACTCTGTTTTTAAATACGATGAAAGCACTTTATATAAATCTAAATAAGTTCTTTCAATGTTCATAGTTTTATCCATTCCCTAAGACAATAAGAAAGATTTTGTAAAATATTTTGCAATTTAAGCATATTTTTCAAACGTGAAATTATAACACAAAACGTTATTTTCGTATTTCATCCTTTTAAACTATGTAACTTAAAAGTAATCGTAAATTTGTCTCACGTATTCTTATGCATTTTGAGTAACTAGAATTATAAATGTATTTAACGAGACCTAAGACACAGTGAAAAAACATGTAATTAATTATAAACTATTAAAATATCATACTTTTAAAAGTAAGGAGCCCGGCATCACATGATACTTCTCGTCGTTCGTACTAATTATGTTAGTCAATTTTATTCGTATGTCAACCATTAGTATGCAACTGCAAAGTTACACATACGCCACGTTATCCGTCCCACTACTAATTTTCACTCTGTTAAAGCATTAAGGCGCCCACAGTTCCCGTTTTTGGTCGTTTACTTGCATCTGTTCGACTCAGCATTACAATATATCACACAGAAAGTAGCGCAATGGAATTCCAAAAATTTAAATACGCTAGCGACACTTAATCTAGGTCATTGTATCTAGAGTTGACCCTAACTTTTGAAATAAATGTTCAGATATTATGTGTCACGTCACATTTCATTTTTTTAATGAAAATAAAAATAACTTTTAATAAAGTTATTAGTACTGCGTTTGTGGAAATGAAATAAAAATATAAATGAAATGAAAGTTATATTCATGTTTACAATATTAATAAGGTTCAAACGTGCCCAGAATAATTAATTTTGAAATGTTAAGTTTCATTTTAAGCTTGTTTGATATATAAATATATAAATAAATATATATATATATATATAATCAGCGCAATAATAATATATAATAAACATAAAAAATACACGACGGTGCGGCAACACAATAAAGAATAACTATGAATTTCGGTTCTCAGAATTTCAAAACAAAACATTACTAAATATACTTAAATTTTATACTTATCCAGTTCATGTTTCTTGTTGATTGTCGCTAATTACGTTTTAGTTTTATTTATAGTTTGGAAGAAAAAAGTAGTTTCGAAAAACTGACCTTATGTAGGAAAAAATTTAAAAAAATAAAACTAAAAAAAAATTCACTTGTTTTACACCAAAAGGAATCTGTATTAAATAGGCCAATTTCTATGATATCGGGGCACATAAGTTTCAGTACATTTTTTTTCACAAAAATTATCTGTCATATGTAATTCTCGTAAAACTTCATTTTTGTGGCTGCCCCATGAGAGTTAACTAAGTATGCGTGTTTAGTCATACAGGCTTATTTCTTACGTACTCAAAAAAATAAAAAGACGGCTCCGTCAGGTTACTTTTGAATACTATTTTTAATTCTAATACATATTTT
Source organism: Druceiella hillmani (assembly GCA_039881145.1). Lineage (NCBI taxonomy): Eukaryota > Metazoa > Arthropoda > Insecta > Lepidoptera > Hepialidae > Druceiella > Druceiella hillmani. The sequence goes on along the minus strand of JAYKKI010000007.1, from coordinate 12,040,908 downwards.
TAAAGAAGTGTAACAAAGTCCAGATAACTGTTTAACCTTGAAGGCTAGAGTGTGGGGTCACACCTATATAATACACAAAATTGACCCATATAAAGCCCTCAATCTCCGTGTTGCTTTTGGGACGCCACTTCTTGCACACCCTGTTACATCATTACTTTTATTTTATGTGTATATGATGGAAAAGTATTTAAAATATTTGCGGACAATTATATTACCAACGCCTTATACTATTTTTTATACTTTAATATAGTTGGAAATCAAGCTGTTACGATTTATTTACAAATACTGAAATGGATATTATTGGTTAAAAGGATGAAAACGTGCAAACGAACAAAAATTTGATTATCTTCATTTTTTTTTCTTATTACGAAGTATCTTTTCCTTCATTAATATTGCTTTTCATAATTCGAGATAATTTTTTCAAATGGAATGAAATTATTCTGATCGAAACAACTTGGAGTTATCAATTAATATAAATACTAGAGATTTATTTGAGTTTTTACGTAAAAATCAAATATAAAATATGCACTTTTTTCGGCTTAAATTGCAGACATCTTAACAACTTGACTTATTTATCCCAGGCGAACAAAATTATATTGCCTACTTTCAAGCTGCTTATCAAGACACCATTATAAGTACTAAAGGTTGAATATCATTAAGTCTTTCAAATCATAAAATTAGTGTTTGCATATTTCGATTTTATTCTAAATGGATTTATTGAAAATTACAATTAATTTCTAACTCACGTTCATTCACAAACGTTCACTGGGACACGTCCGTTGCGTAGGAAGTTAACAGCGCGAGTGAGCCACGCGGCATTCTGCCACATTGAGCTTCTCTTGCCCCAGCAATCTCTAAACGTCTACACATCGTTTGCCAAACCATAACAAGATCGGATACCCGTGACCAAAATTATAAAATGATCAGCTGCATTCAGTTTCGTTGGTCTTGTAAGGTGTACAACGAGAAAAAATACACGCAGAAATACCAAAGGGCGCTAAGTACATTAAGTACATAATAAATATTGTCGCTAAATGTAGTCGATAGATTCCGCACCGGCTTATATTCTTCATATGTATTAAGTTATTTTACGTACTCATACAAAATTTGGTGATTTTAGGCAATCTTTTGTTTTCATTTCATATATATTTTCTGCATCTTGTATTTTGAATACAAAAGTTTCGTAAGAATTGTTATATTAAAGAATTGTTATATTAAGAATTATTAGATACTCATAAATTATATTATAATCTTGCATTTGCAATACCCCTTAAAATGGTGTGTGTTTTACCCGGTTGTAGCTTAAACCCAAGAGAAACACTGGGATTCGTATTATCCCCATTACAGATGAAAGTTTTACCAACATCCAGCAACAAATATATTTTATTAATGGAATACATCCACATATGTATTGCCCGTCTTTTTATGTGTATTTTTTTTATTTTCTGCTGTATGCATCATATCAGCATTACAAGCTTCAGAAAATAATCCATCTGAATAGCGTTGAAGCCCTAAAGCCACCTGAGAACACAACAGTTACAAAATTTCAGTTTACTTTTGTTTTATGAAGTATCAGTTTAATGTAATAGATGTAATAAAAACCTACGAAAATAATAATATTATTTTATTTAATGTATTCATGATTTTTTTTAAATTATGTAATAAATAAGAATTCAACGTTCATTTTTAAGGTGGTCTATGGATATTGCTAAAAATATCAGGTCCTTCACTCGAATAGACCCCATACAAAACTCCTCCAATTTTTTATTTTTTGGTTAAAGTGTGTAGAATTTTTATAATCTACTCTGTATTTATTTATGAATCAAACGATCTCGTGTCATTTATAGATTATTATAATTCCAAAATTTAAATTACCATTATGCTATGCTAGTGTTCGAAGTCTGTTGATGGGGTATGCAACTGTGTGAACTGCTTCTGACCTATATTATTTAGATAATATCTTTTCGAAATAAATTTAAATACGTTTTCTTTTTTTGATGCAGCTTTTCATAAAAAATGGAATATTTATAATCTTTTCCTGTATCTGTCAGTCTATATGATTTTATGTTACAGGTCTCTGCTTGAAACATTTCTGTTTTTTTTTATGTTACAGTTTTCTACTTGAAACGAAAATGAAAAATTTCGAATAATGAACATATTTTTCCCCACAATATTGGAAGCATGCATATTTTGTTCTTTTAAAAATAATTCTATAATAAGCGCAAATTAAAAATTGTTTTTTTTATTGGTAGTATAAAATTATATTTTTATTAATTAAAATACTGTAGACCCAGTTAATTAAGTGTGTAGAATTACAACAAAAAAGTTTTCGTATATATTTTCAGCATCATTCTTTATATCGTCATAACTTTTAATACTGTACAAATGTAACTTGAGAATATCTTGACAGTTAAGTTAAAATCACCATTACACCTTACTAATTACCTCGACCAACAAAAAAGGGTTCCTGTAATGCGCTTGTGCCCACAGAAGACAAACGATGGAAATAAAATCAAAACAAACATGTTTTGACTTCTTCTCCAACGTTCTGAAAATCGGATCGGGTCTAAAAATGTATAAAAATAAAAACTAAAACATTTTCTTTCGTTACAATTGTTACCCTCAATTGCATAAAATAAAATTCCGCTATTCAATTATTGGTTTCACTGCTATTAATATACATTTAAACGGTGTAATTTTCTTTAAGATCCAGTAAATTATTGAATTATTGTTGAAACGTTTAAGAAATGTGGAATTCTCGATCTATTTATTAATTTTGGATCTCAGACAAATACCACCATAGTTCATAGCATCACCATATAAAAAAAAATTATAGATTGAGTAATCCATATAATACCCTCTATCATATAAAATAAGGAAAGGAGGAAGTAATATGATTTGCGTATGAAAAATAGAGAGCTAGCTTTTACAAAAGTGGAGATTGTTCCTTGATGCGAAGGAGAACCCATTTGCACCCGATTGATTTTGCATTCTCCCCCATTAAAATATTTGTAACTATTTCCTTATTTTTTTTTTATAAAACATCTGCCTGTGCCTTGATCTCAGAATTGACATATGTCAGATATTTGAACATATCTGAGTCTCGAAACTTATATCTGCTAAATTTATACTTCCGTTTAGTGAGTTATGTTCAGAGTTTTTGGCTACGTTTATATTTATTATCTATCTTTCAGTATCAGTGTCTATCAGTGCTCATGTGAATTATAGAAACAGACTCACACTTGGACCCTATTAAGCTCACTAAAAATATTTTTTTTCATGGAGGTCTCTAGAAAGACTTCGCCTATACTTTTTACCAGAATCCTAGATGAAGTTATTACAAATCTATAATATTTATTGTTCACTTCAAATCCAATATAGATAATTTTTCGTTCTCTAGGGTCCTATATTCGTATTTTTTTCTTTTAATAAATTAAATATAGCTTCATAACCCAAAATGTTTATGTAACTAACATTTAATTTTTATCTCAACCACATTTTTCTCGATTTTTTATGACAATACTAGGGTTGAAATTCTGTTCAAGGGGTAAACAGATGTGTGAACTGCTTCTATCCTATATTGTTTAAATAAATAGCAGGAATTTTGCTTTTTCAACTAATATTCGATTAATGAATTCTGCCACCCCATTCTGTTCGAGTTTATGGTGATTGGCTATTATCGGAGCGGTGGTATTTAATATTATAATTTAACTATTTTCCTACTTGATTTTTAGTTATTAAATTTATCTCTTAATTTTTATGTGAAAAATATACAAATATCTTCTTTGTTTTGTAATTCAAGAACTTTGTTCCCATTAGACCACAATTGTCCGAATGTACTAATTCAAGCAGTATTGTAGATTTTGACCATTTATGTTTGAAATGCAAATTGTGTTCGTTTACCTTCAAAACATGTAATGTATGCCAAATTATACTGTCTTGCATAAACAATAATTACTGTCTTGCGTAAATGCACACCATCCGTATATTCTACTATTCTTTCTAGATTATAAAGTTTAACTTACTTAAACACCAGCGCCAAAAGGAAATATCCAGTTCGTCAAAGTAAGAGATATATATGCATGACGATTACACGTATTCAGCCAGTACATACTACTGATTAGGTTGGTAGATGCAACCATGAAATCATTTCTATTAGTGGACACTAAGAAAATATGGAACTGGGCTGCTATAGACTACTGACCCGTAACTTGTTGAACACTAAAAAAATGTGGAAAACTCGTGAATGATTATTGTTCTATTTATTGATTTAAGATCTCGGATGTCACCAAGCAGAAACAAAAAGTACATTGTTTGCGTAAAGTGTTATACGATTATTGGTAAAGTAAAGGACAGAAGGATGTCGTAGATAATAAAAATCACACGGGAAGGTGCGTGTATACAATTTCTTGAAAAATGTACGTACTTATATTTTATGGTATAGCTGCACATAACGGAACAGTATTTAGCTTAAAATGGTTGCAATTTGCGTTTGGAGTAACAATTGAGCAAATTTTACTTATTGTTATTCCGACAAAACTGATTTATTGGCCTGGTGGGACAAAAAATAATAAAATAATCGATTCGATATATCAAGGTGTCAGAGATGTTGGATTTTATTAATAACTCATAACGCCCACATTAATTTAAAAGATTACATGAGACTTAATTTTATCGAATTTAAGATAAAAACTGAGATAAAATACACAGCTTGATGAAACTAAAAAATTGTGATACAGGTTTGGTTGAATATTCCGAAAATACCATTAGGAATTCTTATAAATTTATTTTTATAATTAGAAACCTTCTAAGATAAATTAAAGAGATTCTATTACTTCATTTGCTCTCTTAACTTGATAAGATAATATTTTTATGTTTGAATATATGCGGATTAACATACTTCATTATTATTTAAATTTGATGTTTCTTCTATTAATTTCTGAAAAAAAAGACGTAGACGTTTCTAATGAAACTACCTTACAATAAATTCAAGGGTAAACAGGTTCAAAATATTTTTACTTATGATTATTATACTATTACCTGACACGATTATACAATGAAAAAGTATATAATTCTTTATTCCTCTCTTTTAAATTTTATATAAGTATTGAATTAATAAAAATATTGTACGTTAACTATTGAAATACATACGAATTGATAGGATTATTCACTAAATTTCAACTTACAGAAACTTCAAACGAGTTATGAGAGAAACGGATGTGGCAGACGGATATTCTTATTTGTCACTGCCTTTTTCTCAGAACATAAAACAGAGACTTATAGTGAAATAAACACCTTTAGTGAAGCATCCTTAGCGACTTAAAGCGAAATAAGCGTCCTTTAATTGGCCCTAAGAATTTACGTAAAAATAATTTTATAAAGAAGTAAATAAACCAGTAACTTTACTTTTTGACAAATTTAACTCAAAAACTTTAACAATCTTTCTGAAAATATGTAAAAATGCATGTATTCAAAATACGACGTTCATCTCAATATAAAGCACAAAAGCGAACATTATATTTGAAACTCATGAATTTTTCACATTTTCAATCCATTATTCATCATATTTCTAAAATATAATTGTTACTTGTTTCCTATCAATGTGTAAGATGCAAAAATTAAAATCGTTATCATTTGGGCAGTTTTGGTTTAAGTAACGTCCGTAAGCTGTCGTCGATCAAGCTAGAGTTGACAAGTACAATAAAATGTCTTATGCTGCTTACTTGGTGATACGAAATTCCATCGTCTCTATCGGTTTCGTGTAAAATGTGATGTTGTAATCAGAAATACATGTACACCTGTATGCGAACATATGCGTTTTTTGAAGTAAGTGTCTATAAACACGACAACAATAACGACATTGATTTTCATTATGCAATAGATCGGTTTCTGTAAAAATTAAATTTAAATATGGAAATTGAGCTAAATGCTAATAATAATGAAGAGTATATAGATTTAATTAAAATCAGATCACTTGGGAGTTTTTCTAATCAAATAACTCACAGAATTTGGAACCATTTGAAAATGCATTAGCTTTTAGTTCTATCCAACTATGTAATAGCGGGATTAATGAGGTGCGGTCTTTTTGGGAGCATTTTTCAAAATTCTTAAGATATAATGCGCTCGTAAAAGTCATTAATAAAGTTTGCTTTTACAGGTCGTACTGGGCTCACATCAAAATTACGTACTTTTTATTAAAATCTTTATTAACATCTATAAGCATTGTAAAAACTAATGAAAAGCTGGAACCTACCATTACACACGTCTTCTATTTTTTTGCATTATACATTTCACAAGTAAACTTTTGAATTACGTCGAAAAATCCTTGTAACATATTATCTGTTAAATCAACAACACCAAAAGCTGCAAATGCTTGTTAACATTCAGTTTTTTTTTAATTAGGGAACGTTCTTTACCCTTAATAAAAAAGCAGAACTGTGTTTGCAGCCGGTAAAAGTGTGAAAACCGATCAAGATTTTACTAAGTATCATTATTTCCTGTTCCTGTGAGCATCATTCATTATTTCCTGTTCCTGTGGCATCATTCATCCGTTCATTATTTCCTGTTCCTGTGGCATCATTCATTCGTTCATTATTTCCTGTTCCTGTGAGTATCAAGATATGAGAGGGAGTGTTTTCAAATTATTGAAAGCATCATTATAGCACATTTCGAAGCATTATTTACATAATATGCTTATGATAAGATGTGATGATAATATTTGATGGATAAGCGAGACTACATGCACAGTAAATAATTTTGCTGTCTGTTTCTTCGTGCAACTTGCAACACGTCTTCAATAATACTTAATTGTATTTTTTCATAATTTTTTATATGTGAACAACAATTTTGAAAACTGATATAAATTACTTTATTGCCAAGAAATGGTTTTATTTCGTCATTTGTCCAATGTATAGCGAAAACCCATGAGAACTTCCTTAAATTTTGCATTCTCCATTTCTTTTGCAAAATATGCTGATCTTATTCGATCAGGTCCAGAGATTAAATGTTGAATTTATGGTGCTTCATGTTGTAGATACAATACGTTATCTTTAATTAAAGATTGAAAATATTTATCAATATTTCGTTGATTCTTCAAGCTGAAAATTTAATACTTAATTTTCAAGTTTAATAGTTAAACTTAATTGTCATAAATATTGTAATATTTTTTTTAAATGCACGATCTTTTTTGTGTAAATTGTCAATCCTAAGTATAAAATAAGCATGTAAGTGAAATTTAATCAAAGTCGAAGTATAAGAACATTTTTTTCCACAATCTTTTTTACGGATTACACTGAACGGTTTTATCCGCGGCTCTGCTCATCAAATAACATTCGAATTAAGAAAATACTATGTTGTTTGAACGTTAATTCTTCACTATATTCGCCATTGCCCATTTTCTTTTAAATAGATTAATCAAATGTAGATTAAAATCCGTTCACAAAAATTACCTACATGCTATCGAAAACCGTGTTAAAATTAAGTTAGAAGTTCTAGAATTACAAACGGACAGATATATGTATTTTAAATAGATAGCGACTGTAGTACGCATATGCATTGCTGTAACATATCGGTCGAAAACGTATTGAACAAAACTATTAAAAATATTGTTCATTTATAAGTTATTTCTAAGGGGTATGATGTTATGTTTTCGTTTAACGGTATTATTCATTTTAACAGGTATGTGAAAATAACCATTTTTTCCACCCATACTAAAAATATCAAGCAAAACCGTTACTATGCCCGATATTTTATTATTAAAATTAATACAGTACTCAAATATAAGCATGCACATTAACTGAAGAGGGAAAAAAAGACGGATGAGAGGGAGTGCGATGGCATTATATATTGTTGAAGCCGCAGAAGATGTCTGCCGTTCTAAATATAGGATTATGATATTATTTTTAACAACATATAGTAATTTCAGCATTGTTAAAATAGATTAAATTGTTTATTTGTTTTTTAACTTTCAATAGTATCTGCCATGACCGTAGCGTTCTGCCATAGTCATATTTCAATAATAATAACGTAAAATTTAAAAATATCCAAGTCGCAACCTTGTTTCTATAACTTGAAATCGATCAAATTTTTACACCTTCACACCTGAGTGACTACAGGAACCACTGTCAAACTTAATAAGTCCCTACCTCATGTACGGCGGATATGAGAGAGTCAATGAAGAAAATGCAGGATTTGTTCAAATACCTTACGCCTGCGTGCCTCTGGCTCTTAGACTACAAGCCCAACAGTTGTCATTCGTTTGAACTGTGTTTGTAGTGACCGTATTGAAGTACTTACTAAAGCTAAATATCTTTTTTGAATATTTCTCGTTGAAATGATTACAAATAATGAAAAAACTTATTCATTATCTATTTTTATGTCACTATACGACGTCTGTTTCTCCATTATCCCTTGTGTCATTATTCATTATCTGTTTTTATGTCACTAAAAGACTTATTCATTATCTGTTTTTATGTCACTATACGACGTCTGTTTCTCCATTATCCCTTGTGTCATTACTAATTATTTTCCTTTTTTTATTAATACAATTATTTTGATTTAACCATCGTTCAGAGCCTAGGGATATAATAGCGTATTGCAATTAACACGTTTTATTTTGTTATAAATAATCAATTTTATCAAGTCAACTACGTGTGTAAAACTTCCAAAAAGTGGGCAAAAAAATTTCTCAAATAAATAGTACGTAAACAGCTTTCTCTTAAAGTAATCGTGTTATAGTTTACAATAGACTAAAAAATAATTTTCATTTGTTTTTGGTTCAAAAACAAATTACTCATACTTTAAAAACTGGTTCGTACATTATTTTTTACATTCCCCATATATTCCAGTGCTCTTTCATTTAGACCTTTATTGCAATGATCTAATAAATTATAAAATTATGAAGCATTATGACTTATGAATGTTTTCATAACTGTCCAGACATTAACTTTTCTAAACCGACCTAAAGGACGTAATGTAATAATGAAACTTAGGAGGAAACAATGTAATAATGAAACGTAATGTAATAATGAAACGTAATGTAATAATGAAATAAAGGACGTAATGTAATAATGAAACCTAAGACAAATTCAACAATTGTAACGTTTACTCATCAACGTGAATATCTATATAGCCATCTAAGAATATTCACAAATTAACTATATAGACTTGACCCATTGCTCCATCACGCAACAATTAACTGTATTAAATAAAGCAGGTTTTTTATACTTTATTCATGTATTGAACCAAAGGTTGTTTAGAAATATATCATAAACATAAGTTGTTTAATTTAAAGTCCTATGCAATAAATAAGCAAGAGTAAGCAATTGAGTATTATTATAAATAGAAGCAAGCCTAGGCTAGGACTAGACGTAAAAATTTAGACACTCAAGTGAAACGGAAACTCTTTAGACGCTGACTCCATGAAAAGGGGTAGTAATACATAATAAATCGAAAAGATGACAAACTTTATGGCTTAAAACCAGACAATACAAGTTTATCAATAATATAACATTATGTTATTGAGAGTAAATAGTAAAAACTTGTAGTAAAAATATATTCTTCGTTGACAATCCTTCGAAATCGTGATCCCATATGAATGTTACAAATAAAATATATGAGCAGAATAATATTTTATTTGTTATGTATACTCAATGCCTAAGAAAAATTATATATTTTTATAGAAAAAAAAACAAAAAATTTTGATCAATTTGAAATAAATTCTTTACATCCACCAACTCATTGCATGATGGTTGGTGTCGAGCTATAATAAAAATAATTACTCTTTTTGCTTCGTCTTCCACAAATTACTTTGTCACGTAAAAAAGGGGAAGTCCAATTTCTCGTAGTTTTACACACGCAAGTTCTAAAAAATTATCTACAGTTTAGGGCAAATAATGATAACATCTAGATTCGATATATTAAGCAAACGTTATAACTGAATTAAAGAGATACGTATTATATTGGTATATAATATTACAGAAGAAGAGAGAAGAATATGAGGAAAGTGAAGTTTTAAAAAAAATATTGAAATATCCTCAATATTTCAAAATTCGAATATAAAAACTGATGAAAATTA